>JBANSL010000003.1:21166313-21894646 GCA_037127255.1 Persicaria tinctoria | reverse complement strand
ATTGTAGTTCTATTGAAATTAATCAGATTGAAATAGAATTGAAGAAACCCTTTATGGATTAAGGGTTCTTCGATTATCATCCCAGAAGCTATCCGGTTCATTTGTTCTAAAAACTTCGGCTCCAATCATCATCATCACCCTCCCCTACGTTCTTCTTCACCACCGAAACCAAACAACACCTAAGGCTCAACCAGTACTCCGCCGTTTCATGGAAGAAGAAGAACACCGACGGTCTAGTTCCTGGACACCGGCGGCCGGCTTCGGCGCACAGTGCCAGGGCGCCCAGGCTCTCGCGCTCGCTGCTTCTTTGGTCCCGCGATCCAGCGCTTTGCTCCGCGCTCCCGATCGCGCTTGCTTTCGCCCTCGCCACCAGCGATCGTCGCCGAGGCTTAGATTCCGCACACCCTAAGGAGACTCGCTCCTGTGTGCTCGGCCCTGCTTCCAGGGAAGCCCAGTCCGCGCGTCCAGCTCGATCGCACCAGTCTTCGCTTTCCTTGTTCCTGTTTGACGCAATTTTGTTAGCATAGATAAATTTGAATTAGTTAATTAACATGGCCTTTACTTGTTGGAAGAAGCTGTTGCTTTTGTTAGTTTAGATTTAAGTTAATTAGTTTCCGTAGCTTTTAGTTTCTTAATTTTGTTAAGTTAAGATTAGTTACTTTAGTTTTATTTAGTTAATAATTAGATTAGTTAGTTTTTGTCAAATCAAGAAGAGATTCAAGGAGCATAAGCAAGATCGAAGGATTAGTTTAGCAATTGGCCGGGCTAGCCGATTGCTATACATCAACCGGACTTGAAGAACACACACAACCCGAAATCGATTGCCTTGAGTGCTACATTTTCCTTCTTATTCGCAAACAGGAAGTCGGGCTTAAGATCGCGATGCATTACCCTGTTTATGTAACACATCTGCCAAACTCAGAACAGATTGTTAACAGAAAATCTCACCAAGAACCCAAACTGATGCAGTTCACATAAATTTATAGCCTAAAGAACCGCCTGCATTTGGGATAAAAATTACACAACTTAGCAGACAAAAATCACAATAAAAATGATTGCAGGATAAATCAGTAGCTCTCCAAGGAAAGCTTTATAGTTTATTGAATAATTAAGCTCAAACACAAACTCACTTGAACCATTGCTAAAGCACCATCAAAAACCAACATTCAGGGAAACAAAATTGATCTCATTTTTTCAGGTTTACATTTACTATTATGCTTACTAACTCATCAAATTTTAAAAAGGAGCAGAACTCCATTTTCCAAATGAAAGAATGAGAAAATTACACCTCATTTCCTGCTATGCTTACTAACTAATTGATTATTAAAAAGGCGCAGAACTCCATTTTCCAAATGAAAGAATGAGAAAATTACACCAAATAGATAAGTTTACACTTCGAATAAAACATCAGCAAATTGAAGAGAGCAAAACGATATACACTTACTAGTCACCAACCCACTGGAAAGTACTCGGGCTCATATTCTGGCTTTGAAATGCTCATATGCTTCACTCTTTTACCAGATTTGTTAGACGTTATCTACATCTCCTCCTGAATCAATCTTGTGAATCCAAATCCTCGAATCAAGCTCTAATCAAGCTCGTGAATGGAAATTCAAACCCTAATCAAACTCCCGAATCCAGTTCCGCTATTTAACCAAATCAAACCCTAATCAAGGTTGTGAAGTGAAAGGAGAAGGGTTCGAAAAGGTTACCTGATAATGGAGGTCGGGAGAACACTCGAGAATCACTTGAACTCGGAGTCGAGAAAGAGAGAGGGGGAACATCCCCTATTAAAGAATAGAGAGAGGTAAAACCAGATTTGAAACCTCATATCTAACATATCTGTATACAGGATAAAAAGAGTTCCAAATCAGTAATGTCAATAAAAGCCTGATTCTTGTTGGCTCCCACATTGCACTTAGTATTTTATAACTTTCCCAAAGGGCCTTGCAATATCAATTAGTTCCTCTTCAATACACTCCCAAGGCAAGTTTCTCAAATGAAGCGCCTTGGACGGAGGCTGTGTGTAATGAAACTGGGGTTGGCTAGATACCGAAGACATCTGCGGCAAATCACAACCCAAAATCCCAATCACAAACTAGGGTTTCCATAAAACACAAACCTAGAGATCAGCTATCAAAATACAGAAAACAGATCCAGGTTGACAATAACTTCAGCCCCTGTTTGGTATTGATATACTGATATGAGATATCGGGTATGGGTATGAGATATCGATATCAGAGATATGGATATCAAATCTGATATCTGATATCTAATATCTCCGTTTGGTATGGCAGGATATGGGTATCAAACCTAACCCTAACCCATGATTCTCTTCTCTCCCTCCCCGCAGCACAAGTTTCTTCCTCTCAATTTCTTCCTCCTTCCCACAAATCTCCCTCCCATGGCAGTCCTTCAGTAACCCTATCCCCTAATTTGAGGTCGGAAGAGCCGGATCAAAAATCTGTGGTGGCGGCGGTGAAAGGTACAAGAATATGTCGCCGGCGAAAGTTGCTGGGCCTAACCATTCCTCCCGCCCCAGTCCAGTAGAACGAAGAAGAAGTAGCAGTAGAACGAAGAAGAAGAGGGAAGCAGTAGCAGTAGAACGAAGAAGAAGAGGGAAGAAGAAGAAGCGATCTTCCGAGAGAAGAAGCGATCTTCCGAGAGAAGAAGCAGTAGCGTTCTTTTCCTTGGAAAACTGATACCGGTGCTTTTGAAGAGATATCAAATAGGTTTTTTTTACAAAGGAGGGGTATATGGGAGATATCAATTTGATATCGATATACCCGTATGCCAAACAGGGATATGGATATCAGCGATATCCATACCCATATCCCATATCAGAATATCAATACCAAACAGGGGCTCATATATCTGAAAGTTGGAAATTTAGCACAATAACTCAATTCCCCTAACTAGAGTGTTTACTAGTAACATAACCTTCGCAAATTGAATATAATACATCATAAACTGAAAGAGGCGCAATCTAATATACAAGAACATAAGCCTGATTTACTATTTGTTTGATCTGACGCCTATGAGTTACAGGCTCAATTATCATACTAATTGGCCCATCTTATATCACACATCTGGAAAGAAAGCAAACAATTCTATCTAGAAAAGCTCCATATGAGATGGAGAGGGAAGCAGACAGATCCAAGAAGGAAGACAAAGGATAAGACTCACCTCATCTCGTGGCCTTGGTACAGAGAAACGGTGAAATCGGAACTGCAAGTGGATAATCGCCGATGAAATCTACTGCACAGGATCAACACAAACTGACAAAACCTACTAATAAGAATCTAGGGTTTCCCCGAGATAGAAGAGGGTGAGAAGAGGGTGGTTAGGGTTCCGGCGGGGAAGCCGACCTGAAGAGGGAAAGAGAGATACCAGAGAAGAAAAGGGTTCCAGTGGGCTCGAGCGAGACGAGAGAGACGGGAATGAAAGGGATTTCGCCGTTTTTGAGGAAAGAGCTGAGAGATGGGAACGAGAGCGAAGAAGGGAATCCTCCGGAGAGACTACATCCCCACCGGAGCCACCCTCGAGTTCGAAAGCCGGTGGAGGAGGAAGGGGTTGGTGGTGTACAGGGAGGACTGAGGAGTCGTCCACGACCGTGAATCTGGACTCTGAGGAAAGGGCAGCTGAGTCGGGATGGTAGAGGAATATTGGGGTTGTGCTTCTAAGAAACAAACTCAAACTTTTAAAAAAATTCTAAGTGACCGCGTGTATTTGATATGGGCGGGATTTAACATAATTCAGATTCCAATCAGCGCCTTCTAAATATTTTTGAAAACACATATTTAACATCTGGCAAATAAATAGAACACTGTTTATGTTTTTATTTACATCGCAAATTTAAAAACCGATGTTAAAAAACTGTTTCACATGGCAGGTTTTTCTGGCTGATGTTAATGAGCCGATGTTAAATACCAGAATTCTAGTAGTGACACTTTGGTAAAAAAGTGATAAATGTGTGATTGATCTACTCCAGGGTTCTTCTGGATGAGAAGAAGCTTTTGACAACCTTGATAACAAACTGATCTACCCGGTTCCAATACTTCTGATAAAAACCTGCAGGCATCCCATCCAGAGAAGGTGTCTTATCCGGAACAATAGAGAAAACAACATTCATTATTTCTACGTTTGAAACCAGAGTCGTAAGGCACACATTGTTCTCCTCTGTAACCTCACCTGCCATAACATGTAGGTCTGATCTCAAGTTACGATTAGGGTCAACTGAGGACTGAACGATTAGTATATTATTGTTGAGAATATGATTGTGGGGATCAGGCACGGAACCAGGAATAAAAATTGGGATAGGCTGAAATCGCTTTATATAACTAATTTTTTAAAGAGTTATTAATGTTACATATATAACACATAATTATTTTAACAAATTTATATCACATATAATAACATATTGTGTATATATATATGTTGTTGGTGTTTTTAAAGCTCTAAGTAATACAGAGGAAAAATAAAATAAAGATAATTAATTTTTTTAAAGAGTTATTAATGTTACATATATAACACATAATTTTTTTAAAAAATTATGATCACATATAATAACATATAGTGTATATATGTTGTTGGTGTCTTTTAAGCTCTAAGTAATACAGAGGAAAAATAAAATAAAGATGTTGTGTTGTAAGATGTGGGTTAATACAACGGACATAATTTTTTTTTTAAATTATTATCACATATAATAACATATAGTGTATATATGTTGTTGGTGTCTTTTAAGCTCTAAGTAATACAGAGGAAAAATAAAATAAAGATGTTGTGTTGTAAGAGGTGGGTTAATACAACGGACATAATTTTTTTTTTAAATTATTATCACATATAATAACATATAGTGTATATATGCTGTTGGTGTCTTTTAAGCTCTAAGTAATACAGAGGAAAAATAAAATAAAGATGTTGTGTTGTAAGATGTGGGTTAATACAACGGGGGGGAAAAAGATGTGGTTCAAGTTAAAATACAAGAGGAAAAAAATTGAGAAAGAAAGAGGCTAGTGTGATTCGAACACGGGCGGATTGGGTCTATCAAGCTATCAAATACAAAGGCACAACCAACTAGGCTCCGCTAAATACATGTGACCTTTACTCCTATTAAATATTTTCTTGGTTTTTGGGGTGGGCTGTAGCAATGCACAACCCACCCATGGGTTCGTCTCTGGTGGGGATTCCACATTGGTTAGAAAATGAAACCAAGTCTTGCATATAAACCGGTGGGCTACCTCACCTAACACCAATTGGTTTTAGAATTGAACCCCACTCGGCTTGTGTGCTCGGCTTGGTTAGCACGTGTGCGCTTGGCGTGCGTGCCCCCCCCCCCCCCAACGTCGGATGACCCACCATGTGATTTAACAATTATCTACTAATTTCTTGCTTTATAAGTTCACTATCCTTAATGTATATGTGCAACCCTTCTTGCAGGTTGAGAGACACTACTAAATATTTGACCTACTGTAACAATAAAATGGTAACGGTTTTTTTAATGTGTTACAATAGATAAGCTTCGGTAATGGTTTCTTAGTGGCATTACAATAGATAAGTTATAGTAACACCATGTGTAACACTGTGTCATTGTATTACAATGCTGTAACCTATGCTAACGGCACTTGGTAACAATAGTAAGCATAGGTAACACTAGTCTATCTATGGCAACGGGGTAAATACGCGGAAAAATAAAAAGAAGGGGCACGGCCTGGCGGGTATTGAAATTTTGAGAAAGAGAATGAAATATTTAAAATTCAAAACCCTCAATTCCTTAACCTTATCCAGCCGCCCCCTTCATCTTTCCCAATTCCAATTTCTCTTTCTGCAGAATGAAAACCCACCCCACGCCTATCACGCTCGAGAAGGAGAAAAAAGGTAGGCAATCGTCGCCATTGTTCCACCCCACACCTCCACAACACCTCCCATGCCTCTGTCCACTCCCATCTCTCCTCTCTCCGATGCTTTCTCTTTTTGTCTTTACTGGTCGATGAATTCCACCATTGCAAACACTCTTCATGGACGGACACTACCTCCTCATCTCGGCGCCCTATCTCCACCTCTCTCTCCCTGGAGCTTGGAAGTTGCTCAACCTCAAGGTGTTGTTCTTTGTTTCTACTTTGAGGTTCCGTTTTGGCACCGCCTGTATTTGTCTCGCTATCTGAACATTCAAAGTTGTTCGAGCCTTGTCGACCACCATTCCACTTTGTTTTGCGTTTTTCGCACTGCCAACCCATAATTGTGAGTAAATTTGTTGAATTTCTAATCCCAAAACCTTAGTTGATACTAAGTCTATAAACCCTAAAAATTGTTTGTATTTGTTGTTCTATGTTTTAGTTCTTCTATTGAATGTGAAATTGAAGCAAGAAAGCTTGATTTAGTGTAGTATGTTTCGCAGGGAATCATGACCCTCTCAGGCTACATTGCAAGCAAAAATCACACTAGTTGATCAGGGCGGGCTGCACTTTGACATTTCTATGAAGGCTGGTATAGGTAAGTGATCTAATTTATTTGAATTTTTATTCTTGCCTTTGATTTTTTTGAACTATAATAATAGGTTTCTAGGTATCGACACACACAATTACTCTATTTAAATAGACATGAACCAATTGAGACACTTCTTTCTTCTAGAAAGTAATCAACTCTAATCTTATTAATGGTATAAATGTTGATTGATAAATAACTAGGAGACTTGTGTCCAAGCCCTTATAAAATTCTCTAATGAGTTTTATTTGGAATGTCCAAGCCTGTATAAATGTTGTTTTCATAAATAACAAGGTGATCGACTTGTTATATAACAAGGAGATTTGTGTCCAGCCCTTATAAATGATGATGATTTTATAATATTATTGATGGTATAAGTGTTGATTATTATATAAATATCAATTAGAATTATCTAACTAGTCTTATTTGGAATGTCCAAGCCCTTAAATCTCACGAACACATTCCTTTTTATTCTTTTAAATTTTTTTTAATCATTTGTTTTACTTAGCATGTTTATAAGAGCTCATGAGCTTGATTTTGACTCAAATAGATCATTTGTTTTACTTAGCATCTTTACAAGGCTAGTTAGGAATTAGGTTATTTTTATTTATTAAAGTATGCATCATTACTCAATAGCTTGTTAGAACACTGCTGGTTTCTATTTTACTGCCTAAAAATTTGTTGTTCCTATGACATTGCAGTTGAAGAATAGTCAAGAAGAAGACAGGGGTTAGGTGAATGTTCAAATGCTAAAGGATCGTACCATTTATTGAAGAGAACGATTTATGATTAGCATGTTTTGGTTTATCTATGAATTTTTATCTAGGTACATCAAACATGAAATAGGATAGGCATTTATATACTTGTATGTTTGTCTTCAATTGAAAAAACCTTCAGAGGTTTGGCTGCATTGAAGATGATTGTTTGAATGAAAGTGGTTCTGATTATTGCTGCCTTTCTCCGTTGCTGAACCTCTTCGGGTAAGTCCCTTCCCATCCTTTGGTAGCATCTCTGGTGTCCCAACTTTCACCGATTCGAAGCACTTGGGTGAGTTTCTCCATCAAATTGCAATCTGATGTTGAATGTAGGTTTTGATTTAGTACTCTTATATGTTCAATGCTAATTTAGAACTACTATTGACTATTTTCCATAGCAAAGTAAACATCCTAAAACCTTTATAATAGATGGAAGTGGGATCGATGAGATATATATAGTTAGTTTTTGTAATGTCATGTTTTTTATGACGGAGAATCCTAATGAATTCAATAACAGAATTATATCAATTAGGCAATGTGAATTGAGTGGTTAAGTTAGTTCTTCTTTGAAGTTGATTTCTTATTGAACTATATATTTGGTGGTATTTGGTTGCATATTTACATCACTTCTTATTTCTACAGCTAGCTATAGTGTAATTGGATCCTTGATTTTAGAATTCATCAAATAGTTGCCTTTAGAATTTTATAAATTTATTGATATTAAATGGACTAAAAGAAACCAATTGCCACTTAATTTTAGCTGTTTGGTAAAGGTTCAGCCTATTTCTGCCTATTTCTTTGAAGACATCAAGCAAAGGTACTCTATTCATTTGTATTTACAACCATCTAGCTTTGTTGTGTTATGTTAGTTTGTTTATTAACATTACTTTGGAATGTGTAAAAGTATACACTACAATCATCCAAAGGCATTTGAAAGCATAGAATATGTAGAAAGTATAGAGTTAAGGTCATAACCTCTTTTCTTCTGTAGAGTCAAAACTTCAATTAACACTTCTATTAGTGTATTAACAGTTGTTCAATATTCTTTATTAAGGGAGTCACATTGATTTTTTATTAGCTAAAAAATTTTAGGCTCTCTCACTTCCTTTTTTTTATTAGCTAATATTTTTTTATGAGGTTTAATAGTTGTTCAAAGAGTAGTTCCATTTGTACGTAGGTGAGAGAGTTCATCATTATGTGGATTAAATGACATTTCTATCAATTCATGTTCTTACCTTTGATTCTCTTTACAAACAATCTAATTTATGCAAGAATTTATGGAACTAAGTAGAATCACGTACTAGCTGATATTATTTATCGGTCATTATTTTTTATGAGTTGGTTTTGTATAAAGTGTTTGTCTTTAATCTCTTTTCTATGATATTAACTTCTCTAAGTTTCAATGATGAAAGGTGGTTGTGATTTGCTATCATATATAGTTCAATTAGCTATAAAATAAGGTGAAAATTTTGAATTCAGGGATACTTGTGCTTCTCCATCTCTTTTTCTTAAGAGGACATTTTTTTATTTATTTTTTGATTAGGAAAAGATTCGGGTGGGCAAGCCCTACCCGGCAGCATCCTTGCGGATGAGGTCAATAAGACCTGGATTGTTGTGAATATCATTACCTCGGGCAGAGTGGCTAAGGTGTGCAACCTTATCAGCCACTCTATTGCCCATACGAGGTACATGAAAGTAACCTACTTCTTTTACAGTCGACAACATGACTTGAATATCGGAGAGGATTAGTTCAATCTCCCAAGGACATTTAGCCCTCTTGTTTAGATAGTCTATAATTATTTTGCAATCACCTTCAACCTGGATTCTTTCAATGTGCAGTTGTAATACCTTCTGGATTCCCAGTTTGAGGGCGAGAGCTTCTGCCATGATAGCTTGCTGTTTTCCTAGTAATTTGTGCTCGATGGTGACATGGCGGCCATTCCAGTCCCTGATAATGATACCTGCCGTACTTTCACCGTTGGCTAAAGACGAACCATCAAAATTAAGTTTGAACCACCCTAACGGAGGCTTGCTCCATTTAATTGGACGTTGTTTGTCGGTCTTTCTTGGATAGATTCTTGAGGAGGGATGCATATCGTCATCACCATCACCGTCGATCGCGGATGTTCTCTTCCAGTTATCTATGTGTGATCTGACCAGATGGACGGCGGTTTGGTGTTGGGGGATTGGTGCTTGTTGAAACAAGTTTTGGTTCCTGATGTACCAGGTAGTCCACCAAGCGAAGGATAGATCGGTCAGAGCGGCAGTCATTAAGCTGGTTCCAAGGATAGATAGAATGGGTCTGAAATCCCGGGACTGGATGTTTCTTAAGAGGAAATGATTGGAAACTTGAGATGCTTATTTTACTTTGTGATTTTTGTTTGGTGCAGAGGGCTTAATATATCTTGAAAGAGAATGGAGGTCATGAAGTAAGACCATGATGATCTTTTCTTGGAAGAAGCTTAAAATATTGAACGATATCAAATGTCAAAGGATCGGACCACATTTTAAAGAGCATGATTCATGATTCTATGAGGTTTTGATTTATCTATGAATTTTATCTATATATTAGACATGAAATATGAAAGGTATTTATATACTTTGTTTTTTTTTTGGATCGAAAAAAACATACTCCGTAGTAGGTTTGGTTGTATTGGAGATTTAATGTTTGAATGAAAGAGGTTTCGATCTTTGTCGTACTTTATGTGAGTTTGTATTTGTGCTTGCTATTAATATTCGTTCAGGGGGTTTAGAAGTGGTGGTGGGTATAATATACCCCTGTAATTTTTTTTATATAAGAAAGTACATTTTAGCCCGGGTCTCTGAAAACCCGAGCTAAAAAGCATGTCATTACATTTGAAAAATCTATTTAATGTAACCCTTTTTTGACCTAGGGTAACATTTGTATAATTGGTGTGATGTGTTACCATAGATATCTATGGTAACGGTTGTTTGTCTATGGCAATGGATGTAGCTTATTATATTGAAGTGTTACCGTAGGGTAGCATGCCGTTACCATAGATCTATAGTAACGCCACCTACTGTAGCGGAGAGAAAACCGTTACCATAGACCTATAGTAACGATTTTAATGCTTAAGGTAACTGATTTGGGGCGTTACACTAGGTTCGATATTTTGTAGTGAGATTTGATAATTTTCCTAATTAGCAATCAGTATTTTAGCTTGGATCTGTAGTAATGCATTATCGGAAACCAGAAGTTGGATTGTGACATTACCAAACATAGCCTTGTGCCATTTCTTAGCGAGTACTTTTAGTCGTTTAGTTTTTTTAACAAGATCATACATCAAAATTCCAGGTGAGTGTAATCTCCATGCTTGTTTAACGACCAATATTTTTTTGAAATTCCTACGACAAGTCCATGCCATTTCGAAATAGAATGGTCTGTTAATCAGTGTGGATTGGTGTAGGTCGCAAGAAATCGAGCGGTCCAAAGATGTAAAAGCATGATTTCTAACAGAAAGGGACTCATTGTACAGAAGGACCTCGTTTTGAATCAACAATCTGACAAGCTTAGCGTAGCTGTTATCCAAGTCGCCTTTTTTCTTACGCCAGGTACGTATGGCTGCCACCTGTAGTCTCTGGGTGATTAAATATGAGTTCACACGATAATTTAATCGGAATAAATTGGGGTTTTTTAAGAAAATAAAATAAAAGTTCAACAAGCGATTTAGCTCCATCAATTATTTGGAGTCTCATTTTTCAACAGAGATTAATTCTCAAGATAATGTGTACTAGATTTGTAAAATTTATCAAAATACATATGACAAGACCACTAGTATTGGAGCTAGTCAAGGATGATGTTTTTCAAGTATATATAGAAGATTTTCCAATATAATTTATTGTTCAATATTATTGTCAATAAATTTGAAATGTTCAAAGTTATTGAGTAATGACCTTTGCTTTTTTAATAGTATGAAGTAGATAGGTTGAAGACTTGAAGCCAGTGTATCCAAATACCACAAAGGTCACAAGTCAATAACTTTGAAATGATCCAAGTATATACCCTCTCCGATCATAAATATTCGATAATTTAGAAATATGCACATATATTAAGAAATGTGGGAATTGGTGAAATGTTCAAAAAAGTTATCCTAATTGGTGAAACGTCCACATTTTGAGACAAATTGGTGGAGTGTTCATTTTCTCCATAGCAATTTTATCATCTTACCAATAGCAATTTTTTCATCTTGCCTATAGTCCAACTCTTTTTTTGTTTTCAAAAAAAATTTTGTCGTGCAAAAATAAGAGTATGTTGAGCATGTGCAAAAATAACCGCATGTTGAGCAAATAAGACCCAAGTCTAGTTTTTTTTTTTTTACATTTTTTCGTGTAAAAATAAGAGTATGTTGTGCATGTGCAAAAATAACCGTATGTTGAGCAAATATAACCCAAGTCTAAATTTATATATATATATATATATATATATATATATATATATATATATATATATATATATATATATATATATATATATATATATATATATTGTCGTGCAAAAATAAGAGTATGTTGTGCATGTGCAAATATAACCGTATGTTGAGCAAATAAGACCTAAGGCTAGTTTTTTTTTTTTTTTTTACATTTTTTCGTGCAAAAATAAGAGTATGTTGTGCATATGCAAAAATAACCGTATGTTTAGCAAATATGACCCAAGTCTAGTTTTTTTTTTTCAAACATTTTGTCGTGCAAATATAAGAGTACGTTGTGCAAACATAACCATAAGTTGTGCAAATATGATCCAAGTCTATTTTTTTTTTGTTCATTTTGTCGTGCAAATATAGGAGTACGATGGGCAAATATAACCGTATGTTGAGCAAATATGACCCAAGTCTAGTTTTTTTCATTTTTTTTAATTTTTTTTTAACATTTTGTCGTGCAAATATAAGAGTACGATGTGCAAATATAACCGTATGTTGAGACAATATGACCCAAGTCTAGTTTTTTTTTAAAAACATTTTATCGTGCAAATATAACAGTACGCTGTGCAAATTTAATTGTAAGTTGTGGAAGTATGACCCAAGTCTATTTTTTTAATTTTTGTTAATTATTTTTAATTTTTTTTTAACATTTTGTTGTGCAAATATAAGAGTATTTTGTGCAAATTTAACCGTGAGTTGTGCAAATATGACCCAAGTCTAGTTTTGTTTTTTGTTTTTTTTGTTTTACATTTTTTCGTACAAATATAAGAGTACGATGTGCAAATATAACCGTAAGTTGTGCAAATATGACCCAAATCTAGTTTTTTTTAATTTTTTTTACATGTTATCGTGCAAATATAAGAGTACGTTGTGCAAATATAACCGTAAGTTGTGCAAATATGAACCAAGTCTAGCTAGTTTTATTTTATTTTTTAAACATTTTGTCGTGCAAATAATAGTACGTTGTGCAAATTTAACCATAAGTTGTGCAAATATGACTCAAGTCTAGTTTTTTTTTTACATTTTGTCGTGCAAATATAAGAGTACCTTGTGCAAATATAACATTTTGTTGTGCAAAAATAAAAATAAAAATGAAGATTATGGATCACATAATAAAATATATATTTTTTTAATTTCTCATATTCATAGGGTAATTTTTGTAATTTAACAAACATAAACTTCTCCTTCCTCGCATCAATGGAGCCACCATTGGAGAAGAGAAAGCACAGATCCGGCCTCGCTCCCTCGCTCGCTCGCTCCGGCCTCCTCCTCCGTATCGCCGCTGCCTCGCTCGGTCGCTCCCTCCGACCGCTCCCTTGCTTTCCCGAACTCGATTGCAAATGTCGGAGATCGACAAAAATTAGTCGATTTGCCAGAAGCCGAAACCGATTGCAAGAAAACCGAAGACGAGTTCTAGATCAATGAACGCCGATTCGAGATCGAGATGCCAAAATCAGAACTCGATTTTTCGGAAGCCGAACTCGAGGATTCAATCCGAGAAGCGAGATGCCAAAGCCGAACTCGATTTGCTGGAAGTTGAAGACGAGATCCAAATCAATGAACACCGATTTCAAATTAGTCAATTTGCCGAAAGCCGAACTCGATTCGGGATCGAGAGCAAGAGAGACGAGATCGGTGAAATTGGGGTTCGAATTTTAGGGATCTGAACGCCGATTGCGAGCCTGCACCATCGAGGATTCAACCGGAGAACCGACGGCGGAGATGAATGGCGGATCTCAATCTACCATATAGATTTTCTTGAAGATCTCAATCTGCCATATAGATCTAGTCCCAATGCCATATAGATCTAGTCCCAATGCCAGATCTATTTGTTTTGATAGGTAATTGGGGATGAATTAGTATATATAGTGGACATTTTGCAAATTAGTCAAAAAAGGTGGACATTTCACCAATTTGTCTAAAAAGTACCTGTTTGGAAAAAAATTTCTTAAGAAATGTCAATTCTAACTTTAAATACCCCATCAAAGAATTTTTACTCTAAAACCACATTTATTATGCATAAATGTGATTGGTTAAAAAAAATGTACAAATTATATTGTTATTAGTGCAAAAGTAAAAAAGAGTGTAATTATTACTTCTAAAACGTCAAATGTTGATGATCAAATTTCATCTCCTACGATATCTCCGATCGAAGAGAGTATATTCTATGGTCGACCGATGATCGAAGGTACACCATATACTACCTCCCTATCCGTATAATTAGTTTTTTCATACACTTTTTGTTAATTTCTTTCATTCACTCCGCTTGATTTCCATGTTAAATCTCAGTGTGCCATATAACGTGTGAGGTCCACACGTCCTAGCGCATCCAAGTCGAGCATACAAGACCAGCAGAGTTTCATTATAAAACCAATTGACAATATGAGGAGTGACCCACTTACTTATGCCAGGTACGTATTAGGGCTGATCAACCGGTCTGGACCGGACCGGACCGAACATTCTGGTCCCGGGTTTTCCGGTCCGCAAACCGCTTAGACCGTTTGCGTTTGAGTAAAGTCCAACTTGAAAAGTTCCTGGCTTCCCTTCCTAGAGGCGAAACCCTAACAAAGAGCAGATTACCGTCTCCGACCATAGCCAGACCATCCAAACGAGATTTGACCTCAAACCCAAAACAAAAAACAAATCGAAATGCAAACACAAAAAACATACAAATTCCGATCTTAGAGACTTGGACCCTTTCATAACAACAACAGCAATCCTCTAATCTTCAAATACAAACACAAATCAGAGAGTAAAGGATAGCCGCAAATACGCTTGAGGCAGAGGAAAACGAGGAAAAAAGAGAAAGAAATCAAGAGGATCGAGAAGCAGAAATTACAAGAAGTGAAAAAAAGCTCGATTCGATTGGGAGTTGACTGCTTCTTCAATGGACTCGGCGATGGCGTTGGTTTCTCAGTGACAGAGTTGGGTATGTTCCGCCCGTCGATGGCTACATTTGGAGATTCTTAAATTTACCAAGCGCTTTAGACCCCATCTCGATCTGACTTTGAACCGTGAAGAGAGTGAAGAAGGAGAGAGGTGCGAGCGATAGGATCTGGCTGCGTCGAGCATCGACCGAGGTGCGAGCGTGAGACGAGAGTGTGAGGTGCGACTGTCGAGCGAGGCAGTGAGGTTGAAGATGAATTGAAGAGAGAGAGAGAGAGGCCGATAGTGTGAAGATTGCGAAGTGCGAACAGAGCGTTAGAGCGAGCCGGCGTGAAGGCAAAGTGAAAGTAGTGGAAGGGGGCTGAACGCTGAAGTAGTGCCGAACAGTAGAGTAGGTTAGGTTAGGCATGCTACCTTTTTTTTTAATAACAAACCCCAAACCCGGTCCAACACCGGTCCGACCCCGAAATTCCGGTCTGGTCCCATGTTTGGACCGGAACCCGGAATTCAGATTTTCTTGGACCGTGGACCAGACGGTAATAATTCCGGTCCGATCCAAGACCGTAATTTCCGGTCTGGTCCCGGTCCGATCCAATTACTGCCCAACCCTAGTACGTATAGCTTCCACCTATAGTCTGGGTGATTGAATCTGAGTTCATAAGATAATCTAATATTTTTTTTTTATTAGGAAAAAATTCAGGTGGGCAGGCCCTACCCGGCAGCATCCTTGCGGATGAGGTCATTAAGACCTAGGTTTTTGTGAATATCACTAACTCGGGCAGAGTGGCAAAGGTGTGCAACCTTATCCGCCACTCTATTGCCCCTACGAGGTACATGAAAGTAACCTACATCTTTTATAGTTGATAACATGACTTGAGTGTCAGAGAGAATCAGTTCAATCTCCCAAGGGCATTTAGTTGTGTTCTTTAGATAGTCTATGATTATTTTGCAGTCACCTTCAATTTGGATTCTTTCAATGTGAAGTTGTAGTACTTTCTGGATCCCCAATTTGAGAGCGAGGGCTTCTGCTTTGATGAGATGTTGTTTTTCTAGCAATTTGTTCTCGATGGCAACAGGCCGCCCATTCCAGTCCCTAATAATGATACCAGCCGTACTGTCGCCATTGGCTAAAGAAGAGTCATCGAAATTAAGTTTGAACCAACTCAAAGGAGGCTTGCGCCATTTAATTGGACGTTGTTTGTCGGTCTTCCTTGGAAAGGCCCTTGACGAGGGAAGAATAACTTCGTCACATTCTCCTTCCACCACGGATGTTCTTTTCCAGTTCTCTATGTGTGATCTGACTAGATGAAAGACTTTTTGGTGTTCGGGGATTGTTGCTTGTCGAAACAAGTGTTGATTCCTGATGTACCAAGTAGTCCACCAAGTGAAAGAGAGGTCAGACAACACGACAGGGTTTAGGCTGCTTCCAAGGCTGGATAGAATGGGTCTAAAGTCCCGGGATTGGTTGATCAAACGGGCAGTTGTTGCTTGTTCTCGGCTTAGAAGTTGGTATAATTTCGGTATGAAAGGGCATTCTAGAAACAGGTGTGCCTCGTCTTCGGGGGCCATAGTGCATAGTGAACAAGTAGCTGGAACCGTCGTCCCCCTACAAGATAGGCGCACAGCAGTAGGCAGGCCATTCTATGCAATCTTCCATAGAAAATTCTTCACCTTTGGAGGAGCGTCAATCTTCCAAATCCAAGCGTTCCTATCGGGCGTAGCTGTGGATTGTGCTATTATCAGCTTGTAAGCGCTTGCCGTAGTAAACCATCCTTCCCTATCCGGCCACCAGTATAGACGGTCTTGTAAGTTTGATGCCGGTAGGGGAATGCCTAAAATTTCTTTGACGATGTTATTTGGTAGAGCCGTTTGCAGCTTTTCTCTCCACCATTCCCCCCCCCCCATAATATAGTCACTAACGGTCTCATTCTAATCGTGCCCCTGGATGTTACCGACTAGAGACAGTAGGGAGGAGGTAGATATCCAATTATCCGTCCAAAATTTTATTGTGCGTCCATTTCCTACCGACCAAATAAGCCCTGATTTAAAATTGTCAATTAAATTAGCAAGCTTAGACCATTGCCAGGAGCTAGATCCCGATCGTTTGTACTCGAAAACACTTGCAGAACGCATGTATTTATGTCTGATTAAAGTTACCCAAATATTATTGGGCTCTGCCAGAATTTTCCACAGCAGTTTCATTTGAAGAGCGACATTCATTTCCCCCGATTTGCGAATTCCTAACCCGCCAAACTGCTTCGGTTTGCAAATCCTATCCCAACTAATTAACGGCCGATATTGTAAATCCTTGTTCCAGAAGAAGGAACCATTTATTTGGTCTAGTTCTTTATGTATAGCAGCGGGGAGCATGAAGTTCTGCATTACATGCAAAGGCTTAGCCGAAAGGTTAAAATTAATCAGGGTGGCACGACCCTGTTGGGAAAGCGCATTGGCCCTCCACTTCGACAGTTGTTGTTTGGATTTGCAGATGATATCTTCGAATGTACTGCTGGTGACTCGACCATTAATAATAGGACAGCCCAGATACTTCTCTAGTGAGTTTTCATTTGTAATGTTTAGGCAGTTATGTAATTCCAGGATCCTATGGTTTGGAATCCCAGAAGACGGTTGAAAACTAGATTTATGGTAATTGACCTTCTGGCCTGACACTCTGCAATACGAATCAATTATCGATTTTAGTGTGCACCCCGCATCCACACTCCCTTTGGAGAAGATGATGATGTCATCTGCGAAGGAAAGAAACGGAATACGGGGCCCGTTTTGTCCAATCGGAAAGCCGATGTGGGGACGATCAATGCTGGCTTCCGTAGTGAGTTTTCGGGCCAGCACCTCTGCACCCAAAAGAAATAGGAATGGAGAAAGAGGGTCCCCCTGACGAATTCCACGTGATGGAAAGAACAATTTTGTAGGTCCGTTGTTTACCAGTACAGAGAACGAAACAAATGTGATACACTCCATAATCCATGAAGTGAAAGTATCGTGAAATCCAAATCTGATGAGCACACTTTTAATGAAGTGTCAGTCCACCCTATCGTATGCTTTTTCCATGTCTAACTTTATTGTCAGCAAGCCTTCGCGTCCCTTACGGCTTTTGTAGCAGTGGAAGATTTCATGGGCTATGAGAACATTGTCTTGAATCGCCCTATCCGACACAAAGGCCCCCTGCAGAGGATGTATGAGTTTGTCGATTACCTTTTTTAATCTTTCAGTCAATATTTTGGAAATTCTTTTGTAAATATTCGAGCATAAACTGATGGACCTGTAGTGACAGGTGGATGTTGGATTGTACCTTTTTCGGAGCAGGGAGATAAAAGTATGATTTATTTGGCGGAGTATTCTCCCGGAGTGGAAAAATCCCTTGACCGCGCAGATTACTGATTTCCCGACTATGTCCTAGTATTTGGTATAGAATTCAACTGTAAAACCATCCGGCCCTGGGGACTTGTTTCTTCCTAGATTGAACACAGCCGTTTTAATCTCTAAGTTTGAAGGAAGTGCAATAAGGAAACTGTTTTCTTCTGCCGAGATGGAAGGTTGTATCAGGTCTAAGAGGTCAAACATAATCCCTTCATCTATTGACTCTTTTTTAAACCTATTTTCAAACTCTTTTTTTATCTCCTTTCTGACGTTCTCCTCTCCCAAAACCAATGTTCCGCTTGAAGAGGTGATGTTTCGAATTTGTTTCCTATGTCGCCGTCCCAAAGCCATTCGGTGGAAGTAAGCCGTGTTCGAGTCTGAGAGTTGGAGGTGTTTCGTCTTTTCCCTTTGGCTCCAGTATGATTTTTGGAAAAGAAGAAGCTTTTCTCACTTCGTAATCAATCACTTTTCCTTTGATTGGTATGTTTGGGAGTTTGTTGGTGAGGCCGTGGACTGGATAAGCAGGAGCTCTGAATCCACCTCTTTTAGTTGGCGGAAAATGTTCCTGAAGTTCGTTTTATTCCATTCTTTTGCCCTTCTTTTCAGTAGTTTATGTTTAAACATTAGTTGAAACATAGCCGAACCAGGGCAGGACGACCGCCAGGATTGCTTCACAATATTGCGAAAGTTTTTCCTCATTAGCCATACGTTCTCAAATTTAAAAGGCAGGGCTTTGAACGCGGACTCGTCGTCTAACGAGATAGAAATTGGGCAATGATCCGAGGAAGAGAAAGCACTGTTATGGGTTATCATATTGGGGAAGGACGTAAGAATGGGTTGGTGAACTAATACCCGATCAATTTTTTCACGGATGTTGAAGTTCTCCTCCATGTTCTTTCTCCATGTGAACTGGTTTCCAAAAGTGGGCAGGTCAAACAAATTACAATCGTTTTTGAAGGATATTAGCCGAGAGAACCTTGATGTTCGGGTACTGGCTCCGCCTAATTTATCAGTACTACAAAGAATCTCGTTAAGGTCCCCTATAACCATGCAAGGAATAGAGGAGTTGTTTACGATTGTTATTAATGTTTCCCATAAGGCATCTTTATCATTTGGAGTTAGTTGTGCATAGGCGAAGAGAGCCAAAATCGGAAATCCATTCTGCAAGCTTTCTCGTCTGAGTCCAATAATACGGGGAGTGTGCACGGTGACGGAAATTGACACATTTAGCATCTGGTGAGACTTCCAAATGACCCCAATACCGCCCGATCTCCCAGTGGAAGGCGACCAAACCCCTTCGTCAAACCCAATGTTTTTCCACAACTTGTCGTCCATAACGATTTCCGACATTGTTTCTGCTAGCGACATGATTTGAATGTGTTCGTTTTTACACATTGAATCTATTTCCGTCCAAAAGGTTCGTTTTCCAATTCCACGACAGTTCCAGAAGCATATCTTCATAAAACACCATTGATGATGAAAGGACTAAGAGGCGGAGTCCTTTCATCGAAGCAATTTTGATAATCTAGTTTGTAATCTTCATAAGATAATCTAATCGGAATAAAATGGGGTTTTTTAAGAAAATAAAATAAAAGTTCAACCAGCGATTTAACTCCATCAATTATTTGGAGTCTGATTTTTCAACAGAGATTAATTCTCAAGATGATGTGTACTAGATTTGTACAATTTGTCAAAATACACATGACAAGACCACTAGTATTGGAGTCAAGGATGAAGTTTTTCATATATAGAAGATTTTCCAATATAATTTAGAAGTAATTTGGTCCAACGGCCGAAGGCCTTTGGACCAATTACTAAATGTTCTAAAGGCTTTTATTTGCTAGTAAAGGGCCAAAATACTTTCATAATACCAACACTACCCCTGATTTAATTAAACTCCTTCCCCTCCCTCGCGCGATCATCTCTGCCACTTTCTCTGCAACTTGCTGTCGGACTTCCTCCTTTGACCGGTGTCGTTCTCTTTTCGATGTTTCCGCAGTCCCTTCTCTGATCATCTTTTGCTAATGGCTTCATCGGGTACTTTATTCGACTCTTCTGCTTCAATGTTGTCGACAACAACCTCTTATCTTGTTTCCTTTTAGTTGTCGAGATCTAGTATCCATTTTTACATGCAATTTCTCCTGTTCGTTTGTTTAATTTAGCCCTTTCCTCCCGTATTAGGGTTTGTTTGTTGCTTCAGTTGTTGTCTACTGGCTATCAGTTTTTGCTATGGTTAATGTCTCTTCTTCTGATTTCGTTTCCATTATTGCATTTGTGGTATTTGTTGTTTCTATTTGTTTTCTGATAATTGGTTACAGTCTGGTGTTAGGGTTACAGTTTATGGATTGTTTTATAAAAGGGTTGCATGTTATTACTTGTTTTATTGGTTGGTTACAATCTTGTGACAGGGTTATACAATTCATTACTTGTTTTTATGGGTGGTTACAGTCAGGTGACAGTGTTACAATTGATTCATTGTTACAGTTTGTTGACTTGTTGGTGATAGGGTTACAGTTTATGGATTGTTTTATAAAATGGTTGCATGTTATTACTTGTTTAAATGGTTGGTTACAGTCTTGTGACAGGGCTATACAGTTCATTACTTGTTTTTATGGGTGGTTACAGTGTGGTGAGAGTGTTACAATTGATTCTTTGTTACAGTTTGTTGATTTGTTGGTGATAGGGTTACAATTTATGACTTGTTTGGTGATAAGGTTGCATTTTATTACTGGTTTTAATGGTTGGTTACAGTCTTGTGACAGAGTTACAATTTTTACACTATTTTGGTTACATTGATACAGTTCATTACTTGTTTTTAATGTTGGTTACAGTCTGGTGACAGTGTTACAATTGATTCATTGGTTCAGTTTATGACATGGTTACAGTTTGTTGATTTGTTGGGGATAGGGTTACAGTTTATGACTTGTTTGGTGATATGCTTGCATTTTATTACTGGTTTTAATGGTTGGTTACAGTCTTGTGCCTAGGTTACAATATATTAGTTTTTTGGTGACAGAGTTATAGTTGTTTACCTGTTTTAATTATGGTTACAGTTTGGTGACAGGGTTACAATTGATTTATGTTTACAGTTTGTTACTTGTGTTGTTGATAGGGTTTCATATGACATTCTGATTGTTGTGTGTTTGCAGTTTTTGGTGTGGTTACAGTGTTAGTTTATGTGGTTGTTCAATTTGTTGTTTGCTGGTTTTTTGTGACAGTATCTTATTTGTTGTGAAACCTAATCTTTACACTACATTTATGCTATTTAGGTAAAGAAATTGTTGTCCATACAGAAGTTCCTACTGTGGTTCCACCATCTGCTATTCAACCTGCTTCCTTCAAGTTTTTTGTTCCCAAAGAACAAAATTTTCATGGGCACATTAATGTGTATTCAAAGCCTGAATTGATTACAACTCTTAAGAATGGTCTGTCTCATGATGACTGGGTGTCTCTTATAGATGGTTGTTTAGGTTCAATTGTACGGGCTAGGGATTCTCTATATTTTTATCAGCAACTTGTGCATCAGATGCTCTTACATGATGTTGAAACTTCTAAACTTAATGAGATGTGGTTTCAAGTTGGGCAACATTTGTTTAGGTTTTCTCTAGCTGAATTCTGTTGTGTTACAGGTTTGAGTTGGAAAGAACCTGGTGATGACATGCCTCCTTCTCCTCATGTGGATATGGAGGAGTTTTTGGGTGTATCTGACTGTACATTTATGCGTCTTGTTCAACTTTTCCTCAAGGAGCCAACTCAGTCTCTAAAGAAGCTTTCCATGGCGTACTTGTTAGTGATTGAGGGTGTGTTGCTCCCTCAGCGTTCTAAAGCTCTTGTTCGTCAATGTTATGTTGACCTTGTCTGTGATTTGGATCGTTTAAACCATTATCCCTTTGGTCGGGTTGTATTTCTGGAAACAATTGGTTATTTGAAGAAATGTATGAGGTCTGAGCCACCAAAAAAGGGTTCAAGGTTTGGTTATAATCTGCTTGGATATCCCATAGCATTCTTGGTATTTCCCTTTCCTTTCCTTTTATGTTTCCATTCTTTTTCCTTTTTATTTATTATTCCTTACTTCTATTTCTGTTCTTACTGTTGCTTTCTTCCTAGGTTTGGATTTTAGAGGCAATCCCTAAGCTTGATGGCATCTGTAACTGTCACTTTCTTTGTTGTGATGGATTACCAGCATCTCTTGTCTGGTATACTAGTGTCCGTGATTACGGCATTATATATGATAAGTGTCATGATATTTTCTCCAAAGATTTGGTAAGCATACTTTCTTGTCTTATCTTTTATTATTCTGATCTCAGTTTCCTTCTTCCATTTTTTATATTTGTTGTTGTTTAATTGTATTTTTTGTTTTCTTGATAGGGGACTGTCTACTCTTTGTATGCGTCGTTTATGGATTGTCCTGACCTTTCCTTTTCTGATGAAGTTGTTGATGACAGTGTTGATTCTTACGTTTCTTGTTTTGTTGGTATGGATGTTGAAGCCAGTGATGAAGTTTCTCCAAGGAATTTACGGATCCAAGCGTATCTGATCAGGCAATCAGGTGGCCGTCTTTTTTATGGTGGTGTGGAACCTGTCGTCCCTTATGCTAATGTTCCTACTAGGAAGAAGGACATGATTAGAGCTCCACCTTTGAAGAAAAAGCTGGTGGTGACACCATGAGTTATCACAGAGGGTAGTTTTGACTTTGAGAGTCCTGTCCAACCCAGGAAGCGGTTGGTTACAAGGTCAATGGGAAGTGGTGACAATCTTCTTCCTGTGAAGAAGGGTAAGGTGGTGACACGCACTTCTGCTGTTGATGAGTCTGTCAAGAAGAAGAGGGTTTTGAGAAGTTCTTCTACTCTAGATCATCCTGTTACGAAGAAGGCAAAGGTGGTTCCATCCCGGAAATCGTCAAGGACTCAGTCTCCTGCCAAGGTTCAAGTAGATGCATTGGGTGGTGAAAAAGGTGTAGATCATGGTGACAAGCCCAGGAGGTACAAGTTTAAGCTCCCTAGATCTATCCCTCCCACAGGTGATGAGCTTCCTACGAGTGATGATCTTCCTGGGTTGGCAAAAGAGTTTGTTACTAAAGCTCATTTTGAAGAAGTTGTTACTTCATTTAAAAAATCCTTTGAATCTTTTGAAGCTCAATTGCAAGAGTGTGTTTCTAGGATTCTTACCCTAGCGGAGAAAGTGTTTTACCTTGAAGGACGTGTCTACCATCCCAGTGATGACAGTGAGGCTGTTCTGAAAAGGGAACGTAAGGCATGGGATGAAACTATGAAGGATATTGTGGATGAGATTATTGAATCCTGCTCTCAGAAGACTGAACATGGGCATGTAATTGAGCCGTCGGTTGAAGATGATGACAATGAGGGTGATGCAGTTGATTCTTCCAATGATTCCCCATCTCCTCCGGAGTATATTGTTGTTAAGTCAACTAAGGAGTCAACTTCATGAGATGCTGATGTTTTTGGCACTGATGATGACACTCTTGAGGGTTCAAAGGAAACACTTGATGACAGTGTTGTCCCTTCTCCTGGCATTGCATCTCATTCTCTGAAGATTGATGACAGTGTTGTCCCTTCTCCTAGCATTGCATCTCCTTCTGTCAAGATTGATGACAGTAGTGTCCCTTCTCCTAGCATTGCATCTCCTTCTCTGAAGATTGATGACAATGTTGTTGGTATTACTGAAGTCCTTGTATCACAAGATGTGCCTGTTACCAGTTCTATCCCTGTTACTGAAGTTATTCCGTCAAATGAAGGAATCCTCAATTCGAGTGCAGCCATTATTGAAAAGGTTGTTGATTCTTCTTTTGCTTCTCCTACTGAAATCCTTCCTTCGTTTAATGAAACTGTTGATTTGAGTGTTGCCCCAACTGAAGTAATTGGGTCAGATGAGACTGTTTTTGCTAGCTTTGTTCCTCATACTCAAGTTCTTGATTCATATCCAATCAATGAGGACATGGTTGCTTCCAAAGAGGTTCCTGGTGACAGTGTTGTATCCACTACTGTTTTCCCTTGCTCTGCTGATTGTGGTGATGACAGTGGTATTGTTGCAACCCTTGTGCTTCCTTGCTCCAATGATGCATGTGATGATAGTGGTGCTGTTGATCCCAAAGTTGTGGTTACAGCTAATTTGAATGATGATAGTAGTTGCCTTCATCCTGAAGAAGCTGTTGGTGGAACAATTGATCATGGTATTGGCATCATACTTGGATACAATTCTGATGTCCAAGAGGATGTGCTTGCTGACAGTGGTGATGCAACTGGTGTTATTGATGATAAAAGCGGTCTATTTCATAACATCACTTATGTTGCCTACCCTATTCTTCTTCTGCTGCTCCTGCAGCCCATACTCCTTACACCAATCCTTGTAAACCGAAGAAACCTCGCCTTCCTAAAGTACCTAAACATTCTATTCTCAGCTCGGAGGAGCGTGTTGAATTTTATACCAATTTTAGAGATCTTGGGTAATTATCTACTTTTGTTTTAATATTGATTTTCTTCTTAGTACTGCCACTTATTATAATATGTTGATTTAACTTGTTATCTTACTTTGTAGACGTGATGGAAAAGTCAGTGGCTGTGAGGTTGATATGAACAAGGTGTTTTTCACTGAATTATCGGGGAGGAGAAAATGGCTTCGTGATATTGTAAGTTCATATTTATATGTATTGTTACAGCTTATATTGTGGTGCCATCAGTTTGGTGACAGTTAGTGTTTGTTCTGTTTTCTTTCACAACACATAGACGAATCACTTCATCATTTTAGAAAGCGTCTTCATGATTGTCCTGATCTAAATCCCACCAGTGTTGTTTTAGACACCATTTTTTTCCCTAAGGTTGTGAACTGTGATGTTAATCTTTTTAAAACTGGTGATGCCATTCCGGACGAATTCTTCCATTACTTCCTTGGTCTTTATCCTGGCAATTATGGGAAGACTTGAGAAGGTGCTAACAAGGTTTACGCTCCTTTCAATCTTGACAACATGCACTGGGTAGCCGTTGAAATTGTGTTGGACGACAAGATGATTCTTGTTTATGATTCCCAGCGTAATTTCATTAAAAATGAAGACCTGCTTTCGAAGTTTGCTAAAACGTGTGAAGTTCTTGCTGTTATGTTGAGTAAGACTGGTCTTTTTCCTAAGATGGATGACACTCCCTTTGAAATGGACCGAGTAGATGACTTGCCTCAAAATGAAGACGGGTAACTTCTTCTGTTTTCCATCTTGTTGTATTTTGTTTTGTGACATTTTATTTGTCCACCTTTTGTCTCTTATTGTTTATGTTTTGCTTCTTATGTAGAGGTAGATGTGGTGTCTACGTCATCAAGCACATTGAGTCTCTGGTTTTTTGTGGTGATATTAAGCTTGTGAATGATGAGTATGTTAATGCATATCATGAAAAGATTGCATATGATCTCATGAAGAAGAAGTGGACATTTGTTTAGTTATGAAATTTAGGTTTGTGTTAGTTGAACTATGTGGTGACAGTGTATTTGCTGACAGTTTAGACTATATTTTGTTGTTGTAGCAGTCGTGGTGATAGCCCATGGTGACACTTGAATTGGTGCCAGGTTATTGTGTATTGTGTTGCTGTAAAACTCGCGGTGACAGCCATTGGTGACACTTAGATTATGTATTTGTAGGCTACTGCTCTAGTAATTTATATGTTTCTTTGAATCTTTTACTGTTTTTATCCCTATTATATGTTACAACAGTCTATAATTCCACTTCAAAGGCAAGGTTTTATTATTTTTGTTGTCATCCTCAATGTTTTCACGTTTGGTTACAGTGTCTATGGGCATGTTTTCATAGTGGTGACAGTGCATATGTCATTGTTTATGTCTCTATTTTAATAGTTTTCAAAACATATATAAGTTTTACCTATGATTACAGTGTCTATTCCCCTTGGTTCATAGTGGTGACAGTGTATATGTCCCTGTTTTACCTGTGGTTACAGCGTCTATGTTTGTTTTAACCATTCATATGATGAAGGAGAACAGTCCATCACATGTCTTTTGGCTTCTCATTAGCCCCTTTAGGGTTTTTGTTGGCCTTGTCCTAGGGTTTTCCATTTGATTACAGCAATAATCTCTTAACGATGTACTGTACTTGACATTTTAGGGTTTAGGGTTTAGGATTTAAGGTTTAGGGCCTTGGCCCTATACCCTAAATACTTAACCCTAAACCCTAAACCATACTGTACATGACATGTTCGTTTGGCTTCTCATTAGCCCCTTTGGGGTTTATTCTTCCATACTCATAAGGTCTTCCTTTTGGTTACAGTGTCCATGGGCATGTTTTCATAGTGGTGACAGTGCATATGTCATTGTTTATGTCTCTATTTTAATAGTTTTGAAAACATCTGAGTTTTACCAATGATTACAGTGTCTATGTCCCTTTTTTAACTGTGGTTACAATGTCTATGTCTGTTTTAACCATTAATATGATGAAGGAGAACAATCCATCACATGTCTTTTGGCTTCTCATTAGCCCCTTTAGGGTTTTTTGGTGGCTTTGTCCTAGGGTTTTCCATTTGATTACAGCAATCATCTCTTAACGATGTATTGTACTTAAAATTTTAGGGTTTAGGGTTTAGGATTTAGGGTTTAGGATTTAGGGTTTAGGATTTAGGGTTTAGGGCCTTGTCCCTAAACCCTAAGGACTTAACCCTAAACCCTAAACCATACTGTACATGACATGTTCGTTTGGCTTCTCATTAGCCCCTTTGGGGTTTATTCTTCCATAATCATAGGGTCTTCTTTTTGGTTACAGTGTCCATGGGAATGTTTTCATAGTGGTAACAGTGCATATGTCATTGTTTATGTCTCTATTTTAATAGTTTTGAAAACATATATAAGTTTTACCTGTGATTACAGTGTCTATTCCCCTTGGTTCATAGTGGTGACAGTGTCTATGTCCCTTTTTTAACTGTGGTTACAACGTTTATGTCTGTTTTAACCATTCATATGATGAAGGAGAACAGTTCATCACATGTCTTTTGGCTTCTCATTAGCCCCTTTAGGGTTTTTGTTGGCCTTGTCCTAGGGTTTTCCATTTGATTACAGCAATCATCTCTTAACGATGTACTGTACTTAACATTTTAGGGTTTAGGGTTTAGGGCCTTGGCCCTAAACCCTAAAGACTTAACCCTAAACCATACTGTACATGACATGTTCGTTTGGCTTCTCATTAGGCCCTTTGGGGTTTATTCTTCCATAATCATAGGGTCTTCCTTTTGGTTACAGTGTCCATTGGCATGTTTTCATAGTGGTGACAGTGCATATGTCATTGCTTATATCTCTATTTTAATAGTTTTGAACACATCTATGAGTTTTACATGTGATTACAATGTCTATGTCCCTTTTTTAACTGTGGTTACAGTGTCTATGTCCTTGTTTTAACTGTGGTTACAGCGTCTATGTCCCTGTTTTAACTGTGGTTATAGTGTCTATGTCTGTTTTACATATGATTACAGTGTCTATGTCCCTTTTTTAACCGTGGTTACAGTGTCTATGTCCCTGTTTCAACTGTGGTTACAGCGTCAATGTCTGTTTTAACCATTCATATGATGAAGGAGAACTGAAATATTTTCAAAATTGTATTGATAGAAGAAGAAAACACTGAAATATGCTCACTGTTTACATTCTTTCTAGTGTAATGATCTGTTTATAGTGACAAATTTATTCAATATAGGAAAACGATAAAGTAAATCGTATTGTCTTCCTTAATGCTTTGCTTCTGATTTGCCTCTGATCTCTAGCTCTTGACAGTCTTCTTTGATTCTTTCCCACTGAATTCTCCAGTTGAATGCTTTCTATTCTTTTCAGGTCGACCACGTCTTCTACGTACCATTGGTGGGTGACATTGCTGGCTTTTGATGTCCTCTGGTACAACCCACTGATCTACATTTAGAGTAGGATATACTGTCTCATGATAAGCCAATTTCCAAGCTTCAGTTTTGTAGTAGCTGCTAATATAACTCAGAACACTCAGGTTTTTTTCCTTGATTACAGCCAGAGCATGTACACAAAGTATCTTTTCATAATCAAATTCCTTGCAAGTACAAGAGTTCTTCTTTAAATCAACCATAACCCTTTTCATTCCACCGACAACCTCAAACTGGAATTGATTGAGGTGCTTGACAGTATACATTCCAGCCTCACTGCATCTTATGTACACGATCATTGAACCATTTTGTTATCTTCTCTCTGATTGCATTCAGTAACCCTATAATTGGGAAAGCTCTTTCCAAACCAAAGGCACTATTTAATGATTCTGCGTTGTTTGAAGTCATCATATTGCACCTGTCACCTTTTGAATAAGTTCTTGCCCATTTCTCAAACTGTAATTCTTCAAGATATTTCCCCATCTTGTTGTTTATAGTACTGATAGAAGCAAAGTAGTTGTTGAAATCTTCTTCTGTGTAACTGTTTGTTGCGCTTTCAAACCACTGACAGAGTGCTTTCTTCTTGAATTTCGACATTATATTTTGCTTTAAGTGCCATCTGCAGTGATAACGCTTTGCATTTGTGTAAATCAACTCTATAGCTCTTGCAATGCTTTGATGATGATCAGAAACAAAAACCATCTCTTCACTTGATGGGATGACTATTGCTAGCTTGTTGAAGAACCACTCCCAAGAGTCGTTGTTTTCTAAGTCAACCACTGCAAATGCAATAGGGTATATTTGATGATTTGCATCTTGTGCAGAAGCTGTGAGAAGAGTCCCTTTGTATTTTCCTTTTAGAAATGTACCATCTACCACAAGAACCTGTACAATTGAATTCTATTCAGTAATTATTTGGTTACAGTGTAATTTTTCCTTATGAAATGAATCTGTACCTTTCGTAGGATTGGAAATGCTCGGATACATGGTCCAAAGGCAATGAACACATACTTGAACTTTGAGTTTCTCTCAAGTTCAATGAAGGTGAAAGTTCCAGGATTTGCTTGCTTCAGGACCCAACAATATGATGGCACTAATTCATAGTTGTCTTCTGCAGTCCCCATTGTCATCTCTATTGCTAAATCACGAGCCTTCCAAAATTTCCAGTAGCTAAGATTCTCTTTGAAATCATTCCTCATCGTGTTTCTAATTTGTCTTGAAGTTGGACCTTGTTTCTTATCTTCAAAACTGTATATATTATGTACAACAGTGAATTAAATATGAAATGAAGCATGATTACAGTGAATAAAATATGTAATGAAGAACTGATTGTAGTCTATGTCACCTGTGTTTTATCCTTTCGGCTATGACTCTGTATTTTAGAGGGCGTTGCTTTCCTATTCGTACTTCCATGTTGCAGGTGTGTTCCTTAAAGTATTTCTTAATTATAAATACAGTTGAACCACCAATTATGGCGCCATGTATTTTCCAGGTGCAGCTGCTATCCACACACGTTGTTCTGTAATAACATGGTGTTGTCTTCTTCACTTTGTAAGCAAACACCTCTTGTGCAGCCAACAGTTCAATAGTTTGTTTGAGATCTTCCTTTGTTCGGAACAGTTGTCCCAAAAATATAAGAATTTCTCCCTTTCTTTCACTTATAGGTTGTGATGTATATTTTGTGGACATTGTACTGCCTGCACTTATGCGACTTTCAATCCCTGTGTCATCTCCATTACTATTCATATCACATCCATCATTTATGGATTCTGCATTTCCAGCCTGCACATCAAAGTCCTCTTCCATATCATTTGTACCCTTGGCAGAACTGTAAGCATGTAAAGCCAATTGATTTTCATCATGTATAGATTCTATAACATGTTCTTCAGTGATTTCCTTCACAGCTGTAACATATAAAGGCAACGTCCAATTCACATTCTTCAATTCATTAATTTGCAAAAAACTTCTGAAATTAGTCTCATTCTCTATTGAAAATGGCTCAGTAGTTTCCTTGAATGGATGCAAGTGGCTGAATTGAAGAGTAGGAGACAAATTGTCACTCGTGCTGAATCTGTTCAGTATCTCAGACTTCATCTCATGGATGGTTACAGCCTGATTGATGACAATAACCTTTGATGACACATCCCCAGCAAAAACTAAATCACCATCTTCCAACTTCCATTTTCCTCCAAATTTTACTGTTAACAGATTGGCCTCCATTGTACCTCATCATTGGTGACACGTATTAAATTTCATTAATACAGTGATTACAGTCTATAGGGTACAGTGTAATTTTGGTTACAGCTACACAGATGCACTGAAACTCAGATACCCACATACATGTTACAGTGTAATTTTGGTTACAAGCTACACAGAAGCACTCAAACTCAGATACCCACATACAGGTTACAGTGTAATTTTGGTTACAGCAACACAGATGCACTCAAACTCAGATACCTACATATAGGTTACAGTGTAATTTTGGTTACAGCTACACAAATGCAGTCACACTCAGATATCCACATACAGGTTACAGTGTAATTTTGGTTACAGCAGCACAAATGCACTCAAACTCAGATATCCACATAAAGGTTACAGTATAATTTTGGTTACAGGAGCACAGATGCACTCAAACTCAGATATCCACATATAGGTTACAGTCTAATTTTGGTTACAGTAGTATAATCAAAACACAACCATCTTAAATCAGCAACTACATCAACAATACAATCTAGATTACAGTTCTATAATCACAACACCAGTCACTTATATCAAAATCGACATCTGATGTCAAAATCGCAAAGCATCCATGTTGAATCACAACTACAGTTCTATAATCACAACTACATCAACAATACAATACTATATTCAAAGCAGATTACAGATAATGCTGTTTTCGAATTTTGGCTTCCCTGTTGAAACTCGAATTTTGGCTTACAGTGCTATTTCCGACCAGTTCTCGCTTCAGATTTGAATGAAGAGCTCGAAATCGTCGAAAAGTGGGGCTGAAATCAACTGCGTTGCTGGAGAAATTGAAGCCAGATCAAAATCTCCCTTCTTCGTCGCTCCGAGCTGTGGCCTGCGTTTCTCTCCTTCCGTGAAAATGAAAAAACAAACGGGATTAGTATGGCAGGGGCAAAATTGGAAATTATGGACTATTACCTAATATTGCCACCCTTGTGTCCTATGTCTTAAAAATTGGACCCAAAATGGCCACTTAGCAAAAAACCCCTATAATTTATTGTTCAATATTATTGTCAATAAATTCAAAATGATCAAAGTTATTGATTTAATGTTCTTTGCTTTTTAATAGTATGAAGTAGATAGGTTGAAGACTTGAAGCTAGTGTATCCAAATACCGCAAAGGTCACAAGTCAATAACTTTGAAATGATCAAGTACGTACATACCCTCTCTGATAAGAAATATTCGATATTTTAGAAAGGGGTGATTAATAGGATTTTCAAATTTTTGGACTATATTAGGAAAATGTTTCCCAAGTGCTCCAAATTAGCAAAATGTCCACCGCCCCTCTGTGTCTTTGTGCCCCCCACGCGTGCCCCATGTGCCCCCCCGGTCCGGTTTCAGCTTTTTTTTTTTTTGCATTGCTGAAACTCCTGTTTCAGCACATACAGTTTCAGCAACCCTTGTTTCAGTTTTTTTTTCCATTTTTTTCTTTTCACGTTGCTGAAACTTCTGTTTCAGCACATACGGTTTCAGCAACCCCTATTTCAGTTTTTTTTTGTTTTTTTTTTCCAGTTTTTTTTTCGCGTTGCTGAAACGGAATTGTTGAAACTCCTATTTCAGCAACCCCTATTTCAGTTTTTTTTTTCCGCGTTGCTGAAACATGGGTTTCAGCACATTCGGTTTCAACAACCCTTGTTTTTTTTTTCGCGTCAGGACTTCGACATGGTTATTGTTGACACTGGTGAAATTGTTAACAAAATGTCGAAAAGCTCCTTATACTTTCGTTAACAAAATGCAACTAAGCAACCATCAATCTCCCTACCAAAATTCAAATTCACATTCTTGTTCCCAAATTTCATAACTACATTAATTTTTTATAACAAAATAAAATGCTGAAAGTAAAATTGCTTTAAAAAAATAAGAACTAGCAGAGTACGAGCACAGCAATAAACAACTAGCAGAGAAGCAACACTAAGGAATTCACACAACCACAATATCACACAAATTCACAAATCTGAACACAAATAATGTGAAAAACCTTAAATGGATCATCTGTCGGATGCTGAACTCGGAATGAGACATTGCAGAACATTACCGATGCTGAAATCAAGAATCCCGGGCTTGTGGACGAGTTCAAGGCATTCGGCCTTGCCGGAATCACAGGGGTCGCTGATAGCATGCATTTAGGTAGGCATAATATGTGGCATTTAGCTTAGTTAAGATGCATTTCATGGATAAATCAAATACAATTTGCATATTTGCTCTCTATGTTAGTGGAGTCGGAATCTACACACTTTTATTGATTATTTCAGGTAATCGTGGATCCAATGATGAGGCAGGAGGTGTTAACGCATTAGATGAGAATGTCTAGTTGATCGGAGAAGCTTACATGAAGATCTCAAGAGGTCCTGAGAAGAAGAAGCGAACCTAAACGAAGAACAAGTCTGCAAAAGTTGTCGCCAGACATGCTGAACTTGTTTTGCACTTTCTGGAGGCCTCGGTTGTTCGATTGACTCTTATGACCATGCATTAGAAAGCTGTTTCAAAGAGCTACAACTTTCCTGTTGACAAGAAGAGCAAATTCGAGGCGGATTGTCCGTGAAAAGCCCCTGGCTGCGGCCGCAGCAACCATGTCGTGGCCGCCGCCAATCAATTTGCAGCGGGATACGAAGAAACAATATGTCGTGGCCGCAACATATATGCTGCGCCCGCAGCATTGGTCGTCAGCGCTTATGCGCAACGTTTTGAATAATAAAAAACCCTAGACCTTAGTTATTTGTTTATGGCCTACTTGGGATCATATATAAGGCCACTTTTAGTTTATTTTCCAGCACTTCTATTCTACTCTTTCATTAATCAGACACTTTAGAGATTTTGAGCGATGTCTTCCATGATGAACTAAACTCATCTACTCTGCCTGCAATTTGAAGCTTTATTTGGATTGATTGTGAGTTTCTAATTCTCGTTCCTTGTTTCCTATATTTGAATGCTTCAACTTTTTTGTGCTTGATTGTCTATTGTTTTATTCTATCTAGCTCGCGCAACTAGTTAGAATCAATTCAATTGCTAAGGTTTTGTAGATTCCTTATTGTGAACCATAACCTAAGTGGCAAACTTGTTCCTTTAGGGCCGATTGAAATAATTGAATGAGTAGGAAGTTGGATGTGTTGTTAAATCCCTCTTTAGGGACTGCAAATACCTTGACTAATCTCTGAACTTAAAGCTATCAATTAGGTTAAATCCTTCTTTAGGGACTGCTCGATTGATAAGGATTTCTAGGACTGATTGGACTAGTAACTATATTAGGTCGGGACAAGGGCAGTCATAGGAAACTTAATAGGACGAGAAGAAGTTACAAGGATCACTTCAATCCAATAAAGTGGAAAATTGTAGGTAGAATTGCTTCTCCAAATTGTCTAAAATAAATCCATTTACTTTGCTTTCTTTACTCCGCTTTGATAAAAGGCGGAATTTTCACACACAAAAACCCCCCTCTTTGGTTACTTTAATTGACACTTGAATCATACTTGAATTACAAATTTCCCTGTGGATCGACCTCTTGCTTATTGCTACACTTGCTATAGGTTTGAGTTTTCTTTGGCGGATCAACGACATGTTTTCCCTCCGTCAGTCGCCGCCTCGCTAATAGATCTAGAATTAGATCCGGTGTCCGCGCCGTTTTGTCGACAACCAACAATCCCCGATGGTCTTCATATCTGAATTCGGCCTTACCGGAATCGCAGGCGTTCACTAATGCCCTTCAGATCTGAATTCGACCTTCAAATGGAGAGAAATCGCCACCGGATTACAGATGAATTGCCACGTCGAGATCTGGGAGGAGCAACGACAGACCTTCAACTGAGTGCCATCGATATGTTGTTGTCGTCGTCGATCTGTAGACGGGAGGAGAGGCACCGCGCCGGACGATGGATGGATGTAGGTGGCTCGTCAGAGCGGCAAGGCACCTGTGCGAGCGGCACCGCCAGCCCAACCTTCGTCTTCTTCCTCGGAAACGCCATTGTCGTGAGAGCGAGCTCCAATTTGGTCATCTTCCTCGGAGCGGCAAGCCACCAGCACGAGCTCTAATTTGGGTTATGGTAGGGGGGCATGAATTTAGGGATATGACTTTTTCCTAATTTCACAAGGTCCGGGGACAATTACTTAATTTGGGTAAAAAAAAAGTAGCCTGTGTGGCAAATTTTATCTTTTAGAACTATGCATATATATATATATATATATATATTAAGAAATGACACTTCTAACTTTAAATACTCCATCAAATAATTTTTACACCGAAATCACATTTATTATGCATAAATGTGATTGGTTAAACAAAAAAAATATACAAATTATATTGTTATTACTGCAAAAGTAACAAAGTGTACGTAATTATTACTTCTAAAACATCAAATATTGTTGATCAAATTTCGCCTTCTAAAACATCTCGGATCAAAGGGAGTATATTCTATGGTCGACCGATGATCGAAGGTACACCATACACTCGTCACAACATCCCTATCTGCATAATTAGTTTTTTAGGCACTTTTTATTAAATAAAATATTTTACCCTTTAAAATCATTAATGATAAAATTTTCAAAATTTGTTAATTTATTTCATTCACTCTCCTTGATTTCCATGTTAAAATCATTAATGATAAAAAATTCTATATTTATTTAACGTGGGGGGTCCACACGTCCTAGCGCATCATACATGCGCATCCAAGCCGATCGAGCACACAAGACCAGCATGGTTCCATCCTAAAATTAATTGACAATAGGAGGAGTGGTCCACTCACTTATATGCAAGACTCTGGTTCTCGTGTCTTTCGACGTGGGACAAAAGGCTCTAACACATCACAACATTCCAACACACACTAATAATATTCAAACTTTTCACATTATTCTTCTTTATTTATTGATATATTTTTTTACATTACTTTTTTCCTATTATTTTAAAATTTCTTCTTTTCACTTTAAAGTTTCTTAAAAAGTGTAAAATTAGTCAAAGAGTAAAGTATTCAGAGACGAAGAGAGTATTAATCAACCAAATACAGATGGGGATCATCGACTGGTTACAGTTCAAGTTATTTATGTAGCTGAATACATGAATGTATACGGAAAACTTCAACTTTTACACCATGCATCGATCAGTGTTGTTAAGGACAAATCTCTTTTATGCTTGGTTTGTATTAAGTGTATGTAGAGGAAAACGAGACAAGCATTCAGGAGATGTTAGAGCAAGTTGCATGTCAATGTTATGTCCCTCATGGACATGAAACTCTGCTCAGTAGGAAAGAGATCGAGCGCGTGTCTTTGGAAGTTATGATGATCTAAGTTGTGTAACTATTAGAATAGATACATATCTTTTGTATATTTTTATATCCTTTTATGTATATCCTATCTTAGGAATCCTTGACCTCCAAGCATTGTAACACTATATATTTTTCCATTGTCAATGAATACAATCAAGCTTTTTTACAAACGTTTAATTCTCTATATGGTATCAGCCTAACCCTCGATCCTCTTCCGCTCTTCGGCACCTAACCCTAGTCCTCTTCCTTCTCGAGCCGCCATGTCGACCGAGTCCTCCTCCTCCTTCACAACGATACCCCCAACCAAATCCGACAATCTCAACCCTCTTCAGGCCGTCGCCGGTCTTTCCTCTCCCACAATCAGCCTCCCTAATTTCACTATCGAGCTTGAACGAACCAATTACACCGTTTGGCGTCCAACTATCAAATCTGCCCTTGAAGTCTATGAACTCGAATCTTTCCTCACCACAGATTCCTGCCCTCCCACACACCTCCCGTCGCCGCCCCCATCTGATGGCGAACCCTCCGCTCCACCGGCTGCCAATCCTGCCTTCGCCGTTTGGAAGCGAAAGGATCGTCTCGCTCTGTTATGGATTCAATGGACTCTCTCCGCTCCTCGCCTTGCCCATGTTGCTAGAGCTACTACCGCCTCTGCTGCCTGGGCCACCCTCGAGCGGATGTTTCATGCCCAGACGAAGGCTCGTGAAATGCATCTAACAGATGCAGTCCTTTGTCAAAGGCAATCTCTCTATCATGGAGTACTTTGAGAAAAAGCGCTCCTTTGCTGATTCCCTTGCCGAGTGCAACCATGTTGTACCCGATGATGACTTCAGTGCGTGCGTCCTCCACGGATTGGATGCCTCCTACAACGCCTTCAGAACCTCCTTTCATATGCAGCCCGGACCAATCACTTCAGAAGAACTCTTCGGTCTTCCTCTACAAGAAGAAGATCACTAGAACCAGGGTCTCCAGACGCTGCAGAAGCAGCAGCCCTCTGCCAACACAACGAGCAAGGGCAGCTCTCGCAACCAGCGGTCTTCGACTCGCAATCGCGACTCCCCTGCAGCCCCTGAGTCGCCGTCCTCTAATCGCCCCCGCGTCGCCTGTCAGATCTGCAAGCGGACTAATCACGAGGCGATGAACTATTTCCAGCGTCTCAATGTCTCCGACTTCCCTCCAACCTATCGTCGTCAGCCCTCGCAGCAATAGGGAATGGGATTCGGCGGCTTCCGTGACGGCTCCGGCTCCAGCAGGTCCGGTCCTCCACAGCGTAGCACCTACAACGTCAAGGTTCCTCCATCTACCATTGTTGATCCCGCTTGGTACGTTGATTCGGGAGCCACCAATCACATCACCAACGACATCGGCAACATGTCTGTCAGCGCTGATTATCTCGGCAATGATGGTCTCCAGGTTGGCAACGGTATGTCCCTTCCTATTGCAAAACTAGGAAAGTCTATTTTACCTACCCCAAATCACATTCTACAACTCCATAACATCCTATCTGTTCCTCAAATCACTAAAAGTTTACTCAGTGTATCTCAATTAACTCGTGACAATGATGTCTATATGCTATTTTATGGCTCTAGTTGTTTTGTGAAGGATTTGCATGGTCGGACGCTCCTAAACGGAACCGTTGAGAATGGACTTTACCGGCTTGGTGCTCCTCCGCTGTCGTCCTCACCTTCTCCCCACCATGTCTTCCTTGGGGAAAGAACCAGTCTCCAGACTTGGCATCATCGCCTTGGTCACCCTCATGAGTCCTCCCTTCGTCGTTTAGTCTCTCGCTTTCAATTACCTGTTTCTACAAACAATTTACATTCTATTTGTGTCTCGTGTCAGTTAGGCAAAAGTCATCGTTTACCGTTGCAAAACTCTCATCAGTCTAGTTTACTTCCATTTGAATTGGTTTACTCAGATGTTTGGGGCCCTGCCCCCGTTGCCTCTATCAATGCAAATCGTTATTTCTTGATCTTTGTTGATGATTGCACCAAATTAGTGTGGATATATTTCCTATCTCAAAATCCCAGGTCCTACATACTTTTCAAATGTTTCAAAAGATGATTGATACCCAATTCTCCACCAAAATCAAACAACTCCAATCTGACTGGGGTGGTGAGTATCGAAATGTCTCCACCTATCTACAAACACAGGGCATTCTGCATCGTGTCTCTTGTCCCCACACCCAATCTCAAAACGGCGCAGCAGAAAGGCCTTGCCCTTCTTGCTCTTCTTGCTCATGCCAAGATGCCAACTTGTCATTGGGAACATGCTTTCCAGACTTCTGTCTATCTTCATAACCGCACTCTTACACCAATTCTCCACAACTGTTGTAGGAGGAAATCGAGTATGAAATATAACAAATATAAATCAAACTAGATTATACCCACGCCAAATAAATACAAGACCTCCTCCTGAAGCAGCAGCGGGAAGTCAGGATCGATCCACGAGGAAGCGTGTCAGCGGATCCTAGGCAGCGGTGTAATCTCACGGACAGAAGTCGACCATAGAAGTCCTCGAGCTCGACTAGGGTCTAGTCGACAGAAGCTCGGACAGTCGAACACAGCGCAACAGACACAGGAACTGGTGGTCGATCTCGACAAATAGCTACTCGAGGTCGAGTAAGGCTCGTCAAGGTCGAGTTGGGGCTTCGTCGATTCCTGCACACTTAAGCAACAGCGACTCTAGGTCGAGAATCAGTCGTCGAGGTCGACCAGTGGTTGATCGAGTAGGGTCCGGACCTCGGGTGTCTGGCTCTCTCGATCAGGCTTCGTCGACCAAGGCTGGTCGGCCAGGCTTGTCTATGTCGACTAGGGCTTACTCGAGATCGAGTAGCCTGGGTTCTTGGCCTGATTCGAGTGGTTCCGCATGCTTTGACCTTGGACTTCTGTAGCCGTTTTCCGAGCTTTTTCGACCTTCTGTAGAATTGATGTAAACGCCTCGATTTCTGCGAATTCAACAGAAACTGGTGTAGATTCCATAATTTGGCAAATAAGCATAAACTACATAGATTCTGTACTTTCTAAACCCAAATGAATGTAATGTATACGAATATCGATATAAAAGTTACTGTAAAACATGGCAGATTCAGCTCACAACAAACACCCCATACTTAAGCTTGCTTGTCCTCAAGCAATACTTTTATTTGTCATTCAGGGGAAGAATTCAAAACTCTCAACATCTTAGATTCATTCTCATATAACCCTGCAATCAATTACCATCCTTAAAAAGGTACTAGTGTCGCAGATTCATGCATGTGTAAATATGTAAAAGCAACATCTACTCACAAAAGGAGGTTTATGCAAAAACAATTCATATGTGACAAAGCATTGATAATCAAGAAGACTTTAATTTAAGCTCATGAAGGAGTAGATTGGTAAAAGGCTAAAGGTGGGCAATTTTTGGCAATGTGGTGTTTTTTTTTTATCCGGGGAAATAGAGTATTTCCAAACTTGAGTTTCATTCCACATTCTTTCTCCATATAATTCATCACCTTTCATATTGCTTTTCTCAATAATAATTCTTTTACCTCTCTAACCTCAGCACTACCTTCTCGCGAGTCGCAAACATGGGTGTCATGAATGGCCCCGGATACTTAGTGCTTTGGACTCCTCACAATGTGTCCCATCTCTCCAAACTATTATCTCAGAGAGCAGGGTCAATCTACCTATATCTCCTGAGGTGATTGGATTTTCTTTCACTCATTAAATTTTCCATATAATCAAACAATTTCCTTGCCAAACTCCAAAAATGATAATAACAACACAACCATATAACTTCTCCATAATGTAACATCATTCTCAACATAATCCCCGGATAAGGTAAAGAATGGCAATATTTGGATCATGTGGAGCAATATATGAAATAAGGCATAATATGGCTTTTGTGATGCATAAGCATAGGTATGGCTAGGATTATAAACAATGAGCATTATATGGAAATATAAAGTCCTCCATCATCTTATCATGCAACATGTCAAAAGCAACTTCAAATTTTACCTCCTTTCATGGTTTTCATGAGTAGGGCAAGATCGCAGAAGTTCCTTGTAGCGCTCCCATGCCTTCGTCAGCGGTTCCCCTTTCTGCTGTTTAAAGGCGGTGATTTTCTGGCGGAGAAGTGTTGTCTTGGCAGGTGGGAAGAATTTGTTGAGAAACTCTTGCTCTACTTGGGCCCATGTGGTAAGTGATTTTGGTTTTAGCCCTTCTAGCCACTTCAGTGCAGGTCCAGCGAGCGACCAGCGGAAAGCTTTCATCTTGACATATTCCAGAGTGGTACCTTCAGCAAGAGTACGACACATATCATGGAAGTTAGTAATATGTTCAAGAGGACACTCATTAAATCTGCCATAAAAGGCATTACTTTTAAGCTCTATAAGAAATTGAGTGCGAATTTCGAAAGAGTTTTCAGGGATTAGAATCGCTGATTCAGGCACGATGAGAGTCGGATGCATATAATCCTCAGCAGTGGTTGGATATTGGGCAAGCTCAGTTTCCGCTTGCCTCGCGCGTTCAGCTGCTTGTTCCCTTGCTGCTCTCTCACTGGCAATAGCGGCATCCTTTTCAGCTAGTTCCCTGGTAAGCCTGGCAATCAGTTGCTCTTGTGTTTCAGCGGCCGCCATGGCTCTTTGTAGTTGAGCTCGGATGTGACAAAGGCGTTCCGGTTCGTCTAAGGCGTCAAACTCAGGTGTTTGACCAGAACGACGCATACACCTGCAAACTAACTCAAGAGAAACGTGAGAACTAACTACCTAAGGCGCGAATGATAGCTTCCCCGGAAACGGCGCCAATTTGTTGTAGGAGGAAATCGAGTATGAAATATAACAAATATAAATCAAACTAGATTATGCCTACGCCAAATAAATACAAGACCTCCTCCTGATGCAGCAGCGGGAAGTCAGGATCGATCCACGAGGAAGCGTGTCAGCGGATCCTAGGCAGCGGTGTAATCTCACGGACAGAAGTCGACCATAGAAGTCCTCGAGCTCGACTAGGGTCTAGTCGATAGAAGCTCGGACAGTCGAACACAGCGTAACAGGCACATGAACTGGTGGTCGATCTCGACAAATAGCTACTCGAGGTCGAGTTGGGGCTTCGTCAATTCCTGCACACTTAAGCAACAGCGACTCTAGGTCGAGAATCAGTCGTCGAGGTCGACCAGTGGTTGATCGAGATCGACAATGGCAGGGACGAAAACGAACAGAAATTAAAGAAAATAAAGAACAAATGCTTTTAGGGTTTCGGACTAAACTGAATGTAAAAGGCCTTCCAAGATTGGGGTTTGCAACGACAATAACCCAGCACGCATAAGGTAGAACCAAACAGATTATCATGTGAATTGCATTAAAGGATTAAGCTTTCGCCTTTTCCAACAATTAGACAACTCTCTCAAGAAACCCTAATTGTCTCTACCGATTTTATGTTTATAATCCAAGTTGTTAGCATGTGATAGCATGCATTTAGAGAGTTATAATAGGTTGCATTTAGCTTAGTTATGATACATATCATGCATGGTTTAAGTATAATTTGCATATTTGTTCTCTGTGTGGTTGGAGTCGGAATCTACATGCTTTTATTGATTATTTCAGGTAATCGTGGATCCGAGGAGGAGACATGGGTTGATAACGCATTGGATGAGAATGTCTAGTTGATCGAAGAAGCTTACATGAAGATCTCAAGAGGTTCTGAGAAGAAGAAGCGAACCTAAACGAAGAACAAGTCTGCAAAAGTTGTCGCCAGACATGCTGAACTTGTTTTGCACTTTCTGGAGGCCTCGGTTGTCCGATCGACTATTATGACCATGCGTTGGAAAGCTCTTTCAGAGGGCTACAACTTTCATGTTGACGTCGATAGCTGATTCAAGACGGAATTTCCGTGAAAGACCAATGCAGCGCTCGCCGCATGGTTTGCTGCGCCCGCCGCCAGGGGCGGTATTCATGCTGCGCCCGCCGCATGGTTTGCTGCGCCCGCTGCAACTTTGCGGCGCCCGCCGCACGGGTCATCAGCGCAGCGCCGTTTTGAGAAAAACCCTAGTTGTTCTATTTTGTTTGGAGGGCCGACTTGGATGTTTTATTAGGCCACTTTTATGTTATTTTTCATAACTTCTATTCTATTCTATTCTTACGTTCTATCGTACAATTAGAGAGAGCGATGTTCGCCATGGGCGACTAAACTCTCTTCGTTCTCCTTGCAATTTGAAGCTTTATTTGGATTGAATTGTGAGTTTCTAATTCTTGTTTCTTATTTCCTATATTGAATGTTTCGACTTCTTTGTGGTTGAATGTTTGATTGTTTTATTCTATCTCGACTGATCAACTTGGTAGAATTAATTCAATTGCTAGGGTTTTGTAGATTCCTGATTGTGAACCTTAACCCAAGTGGCAAACTTATCCCTTTAGGGCTGATTGAACTAATTGGATAGGTATGAAGTTGGATGTGTTGTTAAATCCTTTTTTAGGGACTGCAAATACCTTGGTTAATCTCTGAACTTAAAGCTATCAATTGGGTTAAATCCTTCTTTAGGGACTATTCGATTGATAAGGGTTTCTAGGACTGATTGGACTAGTAACTATATTAGGTCGGGACAAGGGCATTCATAGGAATCATAAAAGGACAAGAGGAAGTTATAATATCAATTCGACCAAATAAAGTGGATAGTTGTAGGTAGAACGAATCTTTTCTAATTTGTTTTGCATCAACTTTGTTTATAGTTTATTTTATTTTCTTTCTTATTTTCATCACCCAAAACCCCCGTTTCATAATAATTGGTAAATAAACTTAACTTAGGAATAACTTGATTCTCTGTGGGATCGACTCGTGCTTACCACACTACATTAGTTAGGTAGGTTCGAATTTATTTTGATACGGTTTACACGACTAAAAACCGCTCATCAAATTGGCGCCGTTGCCGGGGAATCAAAGTTTATTTCTTTGTTTTGTGTGTTTACCGATTATTGTATATAACTTGACTTTGTTGTGAACCTATCTTACGGTTCACGACACCCTTACTACTAACGTTTTAAGATGAGATTAATGCAGTGTCAACGGGAAAATTTTCACCATTATTTCACAAGAGTGAATAATTTATGGAACGCCCGTTATGCAAGGGGTTACCAAGATAGTTTGCAAGATATGGTTGTTTGTGTACTTGAGGGCATGACTCCTGAGACCAAAGAACTTGCCGAGTCTATGAGTAACGAAGGCTTTGCGAGTTTTAATTTATCAGAGATGTGGGATTTTTTCTGCTACATGGGTCACCAGGTGGAGAAGGAAGAAGCTTTCACACGTCAGGTTATGTTGGAGGAGGTGCTTACAAGGATGGAGCGAATTGAGGAACAATTGAACCAACTTAATCAACCGGTGGTGAGTGAGTTGGTAGTAGAGCAATGCTTTATTCCTCAAGTTGATGAAAGTCAAGACACAAACAATGATGGTTTGATCGGTGAGAGCCCGATGCTCCCTGACATGGAGTCTTATGAGTGCACGTATGAGGATCCATGTGTTTTGGTTCTTATTGCATCGGAAGAAATCATCCCTGACTTGCCTACCAAGGAACCATGTACCGAGCCGATTGTTGTGGCTCCCGAGCAAGGTATTGATATTTCTTACTCTTTTGTGGATTTTGGTGAATATGCAGACCCTTGGGAACATTACTTTGAGAAGCCACCAGCGGAACTGTGTTGGTGGTACTATATACCCTCTACAAAGAGTCATACTCGCTTCTCTGATAGGTTGAAACATGTCTTATCTGCAATATTATTTAGTTTCAGTTTATCATTATATTATACATGCCTAATTGATATGTGTGCACAAGAGTTTGACAAATAGCTAAGGGCGTTAACAATGTCCGATTTTAGATTGGGAAGAATCCAAGATATGTTTTTTTTTTCTTTATTCTTTTTATTTTTAATTTAGGATTAATTTTTATATTTCTTTATTTATTTCCGTAAAAATAAAATTTAAAAAAAAAAAAAAAGTGGAACTTCTTCAGCCGTCTCCCTCTTCCTTTCCTCTCTCCGCCCGTGGCCGTCTTTGTCCTCCTCTGAACTCCGGACGCCGGCCGCCACTACTCCACCAGATCTCCCCTTTTCTTCGCCCTCCTCCTCCCGCACTCCGTCCCGAGGCCCAGCGATCGCCGGACCACCCGCCTGCGAGGCCGCCGCTGAACCGAACACACCCCTGTTCTCCTCTCTTTCGTTGTGCTCCTCGACCGCCAACCGTCACGCCGGGATCCACCTCCATCATCGCCTCCGCACTGGCTCCTGTACTCAGCCCGACGCAGCCTGCCGCCGCCTCGAGCCTTGCTGCTGCCAACGTTCGATTTCAATCCTGAATCTGGGCCCTCGACTTCAATCACCGTCCGGTATGTACAGATTCGAAATCAATTCCCCTTGTCACTTATAATCAGATTCTAATATGAATTTGGTGAATCTTGATTCTGAATTAGTAGAAGAGTTGAATTGTGTAGCGGGATTCTGAATTAAGTACACGGTGTCTTTCTTAATTGTTCTTCGATATGGGTTGCAGGATTGTTGGTGCTCCGATTGATTTCTTTTGCTCGTCTCTTGCTCCATGTGTCCATTGATTTTTCATGATTTTCCTCGCAAAATATGGATGAGCAAGATCGATAAGGCTATCTCTATTTTACTGGTCAAGTTGCTAATTTATATACTTGATTTGGCTCATGAATGGGCTTAAATTGATCTGGAAAGTTTATAGGGATGTTAATGTTAATACTGATGGTTTTAGAGGCCCTAAGTACTGATGACTTACTTGAGTTTCGATACTTCCTTGACCGGTGGATATAGTGCCTTGTTTTGTTTATTAGTGTCAAGTGCTATTATCGTCTAACTCCTTTGAGATGGTGCCCATGCTTCAATTTTTGCTTACTAGTTCATGCTCCCTGAAATTACATGAATTCCATGTTTTTAATTTATCATAAGTGATTGAGCACGGATTGATAAGCTGATTTCTAATGTAATGGGTTATGATATTCTTTTTACTTGGATGATATTCTATCTCTTGGATAGTTGGCCTGCATTTGCTTGTTGTATCGTCTTTGTGTGTCTTGGCCAGGCGTTTTGCAAAGAGGATATGTCTATATTTTTCCAACTCTAAGAAGGTTCACAAAAGCCAATTACATCCAAGTTGCTGCTGAAAGTTGCTGCTGGAACACCTAGGGTCTCATAACTACGAGGGATGTTGAATTTTATGGTCGGTTCAGAGAAAACACCACCACCTCTTCTTGAGCTCAATGATTTGTCTCGAACGCCTGACTACTTTGTGAGTTTCTTCTGCCTCTTTCTTTCTTTTTATTTACTTTGAGGACAAAGTAAGATTTTAAGCATGGGGTGGGGAATTCAAGTGTAGCTCCGTCTTTATATATATATATATTAGTTTTCTGCTTTTTTGTTTTGTTTTTTTTTTTTTTCAATTTTTGTTATGCATTACCCATCTTGGTTTAGTTTGTCCTCTAATTCATTTTTATGATCTTAATTGCATAAATCCCATGATTTGATTGAATTGCTTGAAAATGATTTTGGAGCATGATTTGAGAATATAATTGAGCAAGTATGGTTCATAGTTGAGATTAAATTGAAATCTAGCAAAAACATAACCCTTGTGAGTTTGTTTTGGCCTTATAGAGACTTTACATATTATTCCCTTTTGCTTTTATTGTGTGATTATACTCTCCATATGCTTCTTATTTCAACACCGTATTGCACATGTTTGTTGCTTGTCAATTTCAAATGATTGAGGCATATTTTCTTTAGCCATATTATACCCTATCTACCTTACATATTATCCTTTGCTTAAAGCCCGTCTGAGCCTTAAAGCCTATTCTTTTTTTTTCTAGCTCCACAAAAATATATCATAGCCAATGATTAGCCTGACCCTATCCGGGAATTATGAAGATAATTGGTGAAAAATCTTTATGTTGGAGTTGCTTTGAGTGGAGATGATGTATGTATGGTTGTATATTGCGAGAGGCATAGCCAAAATAAGGTAACCCTTCTTGCATAATAGAGATGACTTGTTACTAGGGGCCTAAGGAGGATAAAATTCACTTAGGAGTAAAAGTCTAGTAAGCTTGGATCTTGGGAGGATAAAATTCAACTAGGGGCAAAAGTAAGCATAAAAGAAAAGAAAAGAAAGTCATCATTCAAATGGAAAAATTGCATAAGTTGTATGGCTATTGAAATCGACGAGTGCTTATTGATGTGTATTGGAGTTTTTGTTATTGGAATGGTTTGCGAAGTATGGAAGTTTTGGTGTTGTTCTGGTTGGTTGTTGTTCCTTTTTCCCGGATTTTTAGCACCACAAGTCTAAATATTTCTCATGCCTTATGTTCCTACCAAAGCCACATTACAACCTTATAAAAGTCCTCATGATGTTGTTTGCAAGTGATAACTTTCACGGTGTACAGAGCATTTTGGATTGAGTTGAGAGTTGGACTTTAAAGACTAAACACATGAGAGCTTGAGTGAAACACATTATCCCGGTGAGGTTGGATTAAATTTGCTTTTACTATTGGACCGCTCATATATTTGCTAGGATATTTGTTTTCTTATTCATGGCTCCTATTGTTTGATGTTGCTTTTCTAAAACTATAGCATGAAGATCTTATTTGTGGGATGATCAATTCTATATTTGTTTTTGATTGCTTGAGGACAAGCAAAAGCTTAAGTGTGGGGGAATTTGATAGCATGCATTTAGAGAGTTATAATAGGTTGCATTTAGCTTAGTTATGATACATATCATGCATGGTTTAAGTATAATTTGCATATTTGTTCTCTGTGTGGTTGGAGTCGGAATCTACATGCTTTTATTGATTATTTCAGGTAATCGTGGATCCGAGGAGGAGACATGGGTTGATAACGCATTGGATGAGAATGTCTAGTTGATCGAAGAAGCTTACATGAAGATCTCAAGAGGTCCTGAGAAGAAGAAGCGAACCTAAACGAAGAACAAGTCTGCAGAAGTTGTCGTCAGACATGCTGAACTTGTTTTGCACTTTCTGGACGCCTCGGTTGTCCGATCGACTATTATGACCATGCGTTGGAAAGCTCTTTCAGAGGGCTACAACTTTCATGTTGACGTCGAGATCTGATTCAAGACGCAATTTCCGTGAAAGACCAATGCAGCGCCCGCCGCATGGTTTGCTGCGCCCGCCGCTTGGTTTGTTGCGCCCGCCGCCAGGGGCGGTATTCATGCTGCGTCCGCCGCATGGTTTGCTGCGCCCGCCGCACGGGTCATCAGCGCAGCGCCGTTTTGAGAAAAACCCTAGTTGTTCTATTTTGTTTGGAGGGCCGACTTGGATGTTTTATTAGGCCACTTTTATGTTATTTTTCATAACTTCTATTCTATTCTATTCTTACGTTCTATCGTACAATTAGAGAGAGAGCGATGTTCGTCATGGGCGACTAAACTCTCTTCGTTCTCCTTGCAATTTGAAGCTTTATTTGGATTGAATTGTGAGTTTCTAATTCTTGTTTCTTATTTCCTATATTGAATGTTTCGACTTCTTTGTGCTTGAATGTTTGATTGTTTTATTCTATCTCGACTGATAAACTTGGTAGAATTAATTCAATTGCTAGGGTTTTGTAGATTCCTGATTGTGAACCTTAACCCAAGTGGCAAACTTATCCCTTTAGGGCTGATTGAACTAATTGGATAGGTAGGAAGTTGGATGTGTTGTTAAATCCCTTTTTAGGGACTGCAAATACCTTGGTTAATCTCTAAACTTAAAGCTATCAATTGGATTAAATCCTTCTTTAGGGACTGTTCGATTGATAAGGGTTTCTAGGACTGATTGGACTAGTAACTATATTAGGTCGGGACAAGGGCATTCATAGGAATCATAAAAGGACAAGAGGAAGTTATAATATCAATTCGACCAAATAAAGTGGATAGTTGTAGGTAGAACGAATCTTTTCTAATTTGTTTTGCATTAACTTTGTTTATAGTTTATTTTATTTTCTTTCTTATTTTCATCACCCAAAACCCCCGTTTCATACTAATTGGTAAATAAACTTAACTTAGGAATAACTTGATTCTCTGTGGGATCGACTCGTGCTTACCACACTACATTAGTTAGGTAGGTTCGAATTTATTTTGATACGGTTTACGCGACTCAAAACCGCTCATCAGTGTGGTTGGAGTCGGAATCTACATGCTTTTATTGATTATTTCAGGTAATCGTGGATCCGAGGAGGAGACATGGGTTGATAACGCATTGGATGAGAATGTCTAGTTGATCGAAGAAGCTTACATGAAGATCTCAAGAGGTCCTGAGAAGAAGAAGCGAACCTAAACGAAGAACAAGTCTGCAGAAGTTGTCGTCAGACATGCTGAACTTGTTTTGCACTTTCTGGAGGCCTCGGTTGTCCGATCGACTATTATGACCATGCGTTGGAAAGCTCTTTCAGAGGGCTACAACTTTCATGTTGACGTCGAGAGCTGATTCAAGACGGAATTTCCGTGAAAGACCAATGGTTTGCTGCGCCCGCCGCCAGGGGCGGTATTCATGTTGCGCCCGCCGCATGGTTTGCTGCGCCCGCCGCAAATTTGCGGCGCCCGCCGCACGGGTCATCAGCGCTGCGCCGTTTTGAGAAAAACCCTAGTTGTTCTATTTTGTTTGGAGGGCCGACTTGGATGTTTTATTAGGCCACTTTTATGTTATTTTTCATTACCTTTCATTATATTCTTACATTCTATCAGACAATTGGAGAGAGAGCGATGTTCGCCATGGGCGACTAAACTCTCTTCGTTCTACTTGCAATTTGAAGCTTTATTTGGATTGATTGTGTGTTTCTGAATCTTGTTCCTTATTTCCTATATTTGAATGCTTCAACTTCTTTGTGCTTGATTGATTATTGATTTGTTCTATCTCGTCTGGCCAACTTGTTAGATCAATTCAATCGCTAAGGTTTTGTAGATTCCTGAGTGTGAACCTTAACCTAAGTGGCAAACTTGTTCCTTTAGGGCTGATTGAACTAATTGAATGAGTAGGAAGTTGGATGTGTTGTTAAATCCCTCTTTAGGGACTGCAAATACCTTGGTTAATCTCTGAACTTAAAGCTATCAATTGGGTTAAATCCTTCTTTAGGGACTGTTCGATTGATAAGGGTTTCTAGGACTGATTGGACTAGTAACTATATTAGGTCGGGACAAGGGCATTCATAGGAAACCTAAAAGGACAAGAGGAAGTTACAATATCAATTCACCCAAATAAAGTGGATAGTTGTAGGTAGATCGATCTTCTCTAAATTGTTTTGCATTAATCTGTTTATATTTTATTTTGTTTTCTTTTCAATCTCAATCAACCAAAACCCCCCTTTCTACTAATTGGTAAATACACTTTGCAAAGGAATACTTGATTCTCTGTGGGATCGACCTCTTACTTGCTTGCTATACTAGTTTGTAGGTTTGAGTTTTATTTTGATACGGTTTATGCGACTAAAAACCGCTCATCAGCATGGATCTCCATTAGATGGGCAATAAACACATCAACAAGTAGGAAAATGCTCAAAACATGATAAAGGTCGGATCTTTACCTCGATTACGCATGGCTATCGTCGGGCTCGCCCCAACCCTAGAAGTGGGTGGACTACTCGCTCTTCATCGCAAACTCAGACATCATTGATTTGAAAGAAATAACTTGCATTAACTATATCCAACGATTTTACAATTCCGGCAATCAACTTTCGCAAACTGCCAAAACCCTAAAACCTTCGAACTCCCTAAACTTCTCCTTGGAACTCTTTGTCTCTGACTGAAAATGAATGATTAAAACTGAGCCCCTAGGGCTTTATTTATAGCCTTCATTCCCTAGCTATTCTAGGAAAGAAGATATCTATCTATATCTAAAAAGCTTAAAAGATAAATAAAAGACAAAATGGAAATTAAATCTAAAATAGGAATTATATCTAAATGTCTTCAATTGATAGAATCTTTCTCTTCATGGTAGATCTTGATAGTTTCGGATAGATTTCAGCAACTTCGCGCCCAAGCAATCCAAATCCGAGTAGAGTTGATCAATCCGCGTCGAGCAGCCTCTGGAGTTCTAGTCGACCTCGACAAGACGCTTGTCGATCTCGAGTAGAGACCGTGGTCGACTTGGCTTGGTTCGTCGTCTCGGCTAGCTGGTGCTCGACGGACTCGGACATGGCTCCTGGCGCTCGTCGATCTCGACCACCTCTTATCGAGATCGAGTAGGGCGATTCCGCGAGTTGGCTCTTCCGCTGGAAGCGAGTTGCTTCTTCCGCGGCAGCGAGTGATCCGCTGCAGCGAGTCGAGTCTTCCGCTGGCAGCGGGTGCTCCTGGTCGTCCTCAGCTTCGTCCTCGGCTTCTCGGGCAGCTTCTCCTCGTCGACTCCGGTTGGTGGTGCTGGGCTTCGTCGCCCTCGACCAGTTCTTGTCGAGATCGAGTAGGGTCCGGACCTCGGGTGTCTGGCTCTCTCGATCAGGCTTCGTCGACCAAGGCTGGTCGGCCAGGCTTGTCTATGTCGACTAGGGCTTACTCGAGATCGAGTAGCCTGGGTTCTTGGCCTGATTCGAGTGGTTCCGCATGCTTTGACCTTGGACTTCTGTAGCCGTTTTCCGAGCTTTTTCGACCTTCTGTAGAATTGCTGTAAACGCCTCGATTTCTGCGAATTCAACAGAAACTGGTGTAGATTCCATAATTTGGCAAATAAGCATAAACTACATAGATTCTGTACTTTCTAAACCCAAATGAATGTAATGTATACGAATATCGATATAAAAGTTACTGTAAAACATGGCAGATTCAGCTCACAACAACAACAAATCTCCTAATGAGTGTCTCTATGGGAAAAGTCCGGACTATGGGTTTCTCAAGTCCTTTGGTTGTCTCTGCTACCCGTTTTTGCGCCCCTACACCGATCACAAACTTGAGTACCAATCCCTTCCATGTGTCTTCGTCGGCTACAGCTCTAAACACAAAGGGTATATGTGATTCCATGTCCCAACTCGTCGTCTCTACATCGCTCGTCATGTCGTCTTTGATGAGTCAATGTTTCCCTACCCATCTCATGCTTCACCCACACCTACACCGCATAACCCATCGGTCTCTACCACACCTCTGTCAGTCCTCCAACAGCCTGCATCTATCCTTCCAACACCACAGTCGGCGCCCATAACCCCTGCTCCAATCCCATTTCAACTCGACCTCGAGGACACCCAGTCGGCATCACCCGTGCAGCTCTCAACGTCTCCTGGAGCTTCCGATTCTGAGACCTCTTCATCATCACGAGATACATCACCTGAGGCCACCTCTTCATCCGCCTCTCCCTTGCCATCACCGTCACCACCTCCACCACCGCAGCTCACTCGTCAGAGTACCCGCCAACGTCAGCAATCAGTCCTTCTCAAGGACTTTGTTTGTGGCAAACCTAAAGCCCTCACCACCACAAAACACCCCTTACCACCGTCCCCGGATCACTATCCTGAACCAAAAACCTACATTCAGGCCTCAAAACTTCCCAAATGGCATAATGCGATGCAGGTTGAATATGATGCTCTCGTTCGTAATGGGACTTGGGACATTTTCCCGCGTCCTCCTAAGACTAACATTATTGGTTGTAAGTGGGTGTACAGGATCAAGCACCATGCGGATGCTTCTATTGAACGCCAAAAAGCCCGTTTGGTTGCGAATGGCTTCAATCAAGAGGAGAGAGTGGACTATTTCGACACTTTTAGTCCAGTGATCAAACCGACAACCATCCGAGTCATCCTCTCCCTCGCCATCACTCACAAGTGGCCACTCCGATAGGTAGACATCAATAACGCCTTTTTGAATGGTGATCTCTCTGAACAGGTTTACATGGATCAACCTCCTGGCTTCATTGATCACTCTCGGCCCACGCATGTCTGCTATCTCAAGAAGGCTCTATATGGCCTCAAACAGGCGCCCCGAGCTTGGTTCACCAAGCTCAACCTCTTTCTTCTGCAGCAGCAGTTTTCGGCATGCAAATCTAACTCATCTCTATTTATCTGTCGAGCTCGCGGGTTCACTCTGTTGGTTCTCGTCTATGTCGATGATCTGATTATCACAGGTTCCTCTCAATCGGCGATTGATCAGTTTGTTCAAAACCTGAACAACACATTCTCTCTGCGTGACTTGGGCAATTTGCACTATTTTCTCGGCATAGAGCTACTTCCCCAGGATGGTGCCATTCTGTTGACTCAGTAGAAGTACATTCGCGACTTGCTTCTTCGCAGCAAGATGACAGACGCCCGTCCCATTGCCTCTCTTTCCGAACCTGGATCCCGCCTGATCCAAACTGGTGATCCCCTGGCCGATCCTCACTTATATCGGAGCATTGTTGGCGCCCTCCAATATGTCACCATTACTCGTCCAGAGATATCTTATGTCGTCAATCGGGTTTGCCAATTTATGCATAACCCCACCGAGACTCATTGGTCTGCTGTCAAGCGCATCCTTCTCTATCTCAAAGGTACTTTATCCCATGGCATGTGTCTCCGATCAGCCACCGACACCCGCCTAGTTGCCTTCACCGATGCCGAATGGGCCTCAGACATGGATGATTGCTGCTCTCAACACGATTTTGCCATTTTTTATGGTGGTAATCTTGTCAGTTGGTCTTCCCGGAAGCAAAAGGCGGTTGCTCGTTCTAGCACTGAAGCCGAGTAGCGCGCCATATCTTTCACTGCAGCCGAACTCCTTTGGCTTCGCCAACTTCTGGTTGAGCTTCAGGCACCAGTCACAGGCTCTCCCATTGTCCTATGCGACAACCTCAGTGCCACGTACATGTCTGCCAATCCTATTCTCCATCAGCGGTCCAAGCATATTCGCATTGACTACTTCTTTGTCCGTGAACAAGTGAAAGTTGGTGACCTTGTTGTCCGTCACATTCGCTCCTTGGATCAAACTGCAGACATCTTCACCAAGGCCCTTGGCAGTGGTCGGTTCATTACACTTCGTGACAAGCTTCTTGCATGGTTTTTTGGATAAGTTTACTTTGTATTCTTATTGAAGGTTTACGGTTAATACGATAGTATGCTAGTTTGTACAATCAAGTTTTAGGTATTCCATTTTGATAACTCCCTCCCTTGATGAAAATCAGAATAGATGTTTCAAAGGCTTTGACAGGATGTTTGTGTCAAAAGCCTTGGAGCATTAACAGTTGATGAAATACAAAACCTATCTTATTATTCGTATATTATTTTATCTTATTATATACTTCCATTATACTGTATATATGAATGACTAACCATTTCAGGAAGTATAAATCGAGATTACATCCTTCCTTTTACATGTTGAAGAGATCAGTTCAAAACAGATCATGGCGTTTCAAAGTATCCATATATAGAAGATTGCAAGATCGACTTGATTCCAAAAGAGCCGTTGGAGATCTGGTGTTGGAGATCCTCACGCTCCATGCTATTATATAAAGGAAAGGAAGGAGAAGACAGAGAGGAGAAGTGCCACACACGAGCTTCATTCATTCAAGCGATCTGTCTTCCAAGTGTCTCTCTGCAAAAGCGCTCAAATTATTTATTGTTTATTTCAAAGCCTTTGAGAGTCACTGTGAGCTTATAGGATATATTCATTTCAAGTGTTACTTGAGAGTTTATAACTCGGGAAGTTGCACTAGGCTATTGATTTGCGAGAGTTAGAGGATTGTACTAGATAGCTGAGAGAGGTGGGGCTCTTCTAGATTGGTCTAGGACTCCAAGGGAACGTGAGTTGACTAGATTGCAATTGTATAGGAGAGAGGCTTCTCGGTGAGCTATTAGGATCCTAAGCTAAGCATTCAATAAATCCTTTGAATCCTAGGGTTGTGGAAGAACCCTAGGCGGGGACGTAGGCCGGTTGTGCTGAACCTCGTAAACAATTACTCGTGTTATTTACTTATTTGCTTTACCTTATTTTCGCACTTGGTTCGAATTGTTTAACTTTGTGATTCAGGTTTAATCTCAAAGGTTTTGGTACAAGCTCCAAAAGTCTTGAGAGTTTCTGCGAAAAACGGGCATACTCTATTCAACCCCCCTTCTAGAGTATTTCTATATTACATTGTTTTATATTTTCGAACCTTCAATTGGTATCAGAGCTTTACTCACTGCTTTTGATCTAACAATCTTGTGAGTTTTCGATCATGTCTGTTGAAGCAAGCGGAGGATTTGCACAGGGAAGGTCCACAAGCAGACCGCCACTCTTTGTAGGAAACAACTTTGTCCACTGGAGATCTTTGATGAAGATGTTCATCATAGACCAAGATCTAGAGCTTTGGAACATTATAGAGAATGGTCCGAAGATTCCAGAGAAGGAAGGACCAAATGACACCAAAATTGCAAAGAAGGAGTCTGAATACAACCAAGCAGATCTTGAAACCATCTCCAAGAACTACAGGGCTATTAACTTACTTTATTGTGGTCTTAGCACTGATGAGTTTAACCATATCTCTTCTTGTAGGTCAGCTAAAGAGATTTGGGATAAGTTGGTCGTCACCTATGAAGGAACGAGCCAAGTAAAAGACACCAAGATCAGCATCTTCCTTCGAAAGTACGAGCTCTTTAAGATGAAGTCTGATGAGTCAATCAAGGCCATGTTCACACGGTTCACAGAAATCACCAACAACCTTGACTATCTCGGCAAGAGCTTTACCAATGTGGAGAAAGTAAGGAAGATACTGAGGTGCCTTCCAAAGGAGAAATGGGGTCCAAAAGTAACAGCTATAGAGGATGCCCAGAACCTCACTACTCTACCCCTTGATGACCTTCTTGGGAAGCTGATCACGCATGAGATGATCCTTAATGAAGACGATGGAGAACTTCCAGCTAGCACCAAGAACTTAGCACTCAAGTCTAAGAAGGATGAGCCCAAGGATGGATCTGATTCTGAAGATGAGGATGACGATGAGGATGATCCTTTTGCTCTCATCACAAGAGGCCTTGCTAGAATTCTCAAAATGAAGAAGCAATTCAACAACAAGGATGGATCAGAGTCTTCAAAATTTCGAGGGAAGTCTCAATACAACAAGTTTGAAAAGAAGACTAAACCGTTGTCTTGTTTTGAATGTGGTGAAACAGATCATCTTGTGAAGGACTTCCCTCAAAAGACAAAAAGCCAGCTCAAGAAAGGTGACAAATGGAAGAAGAAAGCCATGGTAGCTACTTGGAGTGATTCCGACTCTGACTCCGACGATGAAAAGGCCAACATCTGTCTCATGGCTTCTGGAGATGAATCCCACGATAAAAAGCTTGAGGCTACTGTAAGAGAACTTATGGAAAGTCCAAAAGAGGTATTATCGGAATTCCTTTCAAATATGATTGCCAATGAAGAGAAGCTTATTGCCCAAACTAACATTCTTATTAAGAGAACTGTGGACCAGGAAAGAACTATTGAGGATCTGTCTATGAGGGTCAAAGGTCTTGAAGCTTCTTATTCAGGTCTTGACATTAAAGTCAAGACGCTTGATTCGGAGAAATCTGAACTCAAGCAAGATCTCTCCTCTCTAAGAAATGTGCATCATAACTTAGAGAACGAGAAGATCTCCCTGAATAATAAGATTCTAGACCAACAAACAGCCCTCATAAGTTTTACCAAATCCAAAGGCACTCTCGATAAGATGTTGGGTGAGCAACAAAGCTCTCTAAACAAAAGTGGTATTGGTTACAATCCAAAGTTTTTAAAGAAGCAACACATTACCACTTTTGTAAAGGCTAAAGGAAGCAGAACCTCTCCTATATGTCACCATTGTGCTAGAAAAGGACATGTAAAAGAGACCTGCCCTTATAGAAGAAAGGATCCATATATTATTCGTAATACATTTCCTGTTCATTTGAGAAAAGAACGGATAACACAAGTTTGGGTTCCAAAAGGCACTATTTTACCAAATATGGTTTACCCCAACAATGGATCCAAATTTGCTTATTGGTCTAGCCACAAAGGTTGATGTTTGTTTTGCAGGAGATCACCAAGGTGAAAGAACACAAATGGATTATTGATAGTGGTTGCTCGAGGCATATGAGTGGGAAGAGTTCTCTCTTTCATGATCTAAAGGAGCAATCCACGGGAACAATCACTCTTGGTGACAAAGGGAAATGCGACATTGTTGGTATTGGTAGTGTTGGAAGTGATTCCAGCCATAGTATTAAAAATGTCTATCTTGTCAATGGTTTAAAGTATAATTTGCTTAGCGTTTCTCAATTATGTGATAGTGGTAACAATGTCAGATTTAACAAGAAAAGATGTATAGTGTGCAGAGATGATACTGGTGAAGTTATTCTGACTGCATATCGTTACAACAACATATACGCTGTAAATGCTGATCAAGTGGCACAAGGAATCTTAACCTGTTTAAAAGCCTTGACGGACGATCCAAAGCTTTGGCACAGGAGACTCGGTCATGTAAGTCCACATACACTACAGAAGCTTGTGTCCAAAGGGCTTGTAAGAGGGCTACCTGGAATGGACTTCAAAGGTATTGACATGTGCAATGCATGCACACGAGGTAAACAAACACGTAGCTCCTTCAAACTCAAAAAGGTTGTAAGTTCTTCTAGACCCCTTGAACTTTTACATATGGATTTAGGTGGTCCTATGCGAGTCAAATCTCCCAATGGTAAAAAGTACATGCTAGTTGTTGTCGATGATTTTTCAAGATATACTTGGGTTGCATTTTTGAAAGAAAAATCAGAGGCCTTATTTGAGTTTTCGAAACTTTGTAAAGAGTTGCAAACTTTAAGAAATGAGCTCATAGTGTCTATTCGGAGTGATCATGGTAGGGAGTTTGATCAACTTCAATTTGATTTGTTTTGTGCTAAATATGGCACCTCCCAAAACCTTTCTGCTCCTAGGACACCTCAACAAAACGGGGTTGTGGAACGCAAGAACCGCACCTTAGAGGATATGGCCAGGACTATGCTTTTAGAAAATGCATTACCTAAAACCTATTGGGCTGAAGTTGTCAACACAACTAACTACATTTTAAATCGTTGTCTTATTCGTTCCATCTTAAAGAAAACTCCTTATGAACTTTTCAAAGGCCGCAAACCACTTATATCTTATTTTAAACCCTTTGGCTGTACTTGTTTTGTTCATAACAATGGAAAAGATAACCTTGGGAAATTTGATGCGCATAGTGATGAAGGTATATTTCTTGGCTATTCCACGAGTAGCAAAGCTTATAGAATCTTCAATAAAAGGACCCAGGTTGTTGAAGAAAGTATACATGTTATTTTTGATGAATGCAATGATGGTGCTTTGAGTGAAAGTGTTGCAGATATAGATCTTAATATCCATGAAGAGAACGAGGAAGGTGATGATGCTGCTACCATGAACACAGAGAAAAGGAACATGCAGGAACCGATTCTTAACACTGAAGAATTGGCCCAAGGTGTTGAACATGCGTCCAAAGCCCTTGGCGTCCAATCCAACAGTGTTGAGATGTCAGAAACTGCTGTAACTGAACCTAACAGGACCACGGAGTCAGATGTACCACAAATCAATCCTGATGGTGTGAGGAATCAAGGAGCTGAGACTAGCAAAAGGAAATTCAAATACTCCTCATCACACTCATTAAAGGATATCATTTCTGACCCTACTTCTAGTGTTCAAACTCGTTCTAAACTTAAAGATCTTTGTGCTTTTAACGCGTTTGTTTCTCTTATTGAGCCAAAGAAGGTAAATGAGGCACTTCAGGAGCCAGACTGGATTATAGCTATGCAAAGTGAACTTAATGAATTTGAGAGGAACAAAGTCTGGACCTTGAAGCCTAGACCAAAGCATCAATCAGTCATTGGCACTCGATGGGTGTTTCGAAACAAGTTAGATGAGAATGGCAAGATTGTGAGGAACAAGGCATGGCTTGTTGCTCAAGGCTACAATCAAGAGGAAGGTATTGACTACGAGGAGACCTTTGCTCCCGTAGCCAGGCTTGAAGCCATTCGCATTCTATTAGTGTTTTCATCTTTCATGAGCATAAAGTTATATCAAATGGATGTCAAGTGTGCTTTTCTTAATGGTTTCTTAGAGGAAGAAGTTTATGTGGCTCAACCCCCAGGTTTTGAAAGCTCAGAATTCCCCAATCATGTTTACAAACTTGACAAAGCGCTTTATGGTTTGAAACAAGCCCCAAGAGCTTGGTACGAGCGCTTGTCAAAATATCTTTTAGAAAATGATTTTAAAAGAGGGTTGATCGACAAGACTCTTTTTATCAAGACCAAAGGAAAGGACATTTTGGTTATTCAAATTTATGTTGATGATATATTATTTGGTGCTACTAACACATCTTTTTGCAAGGAATTTTCTGACATTATGTGCAGTGAATTTGAGATGAGCTTGATGGGTGAACTCAACTTCTTTTTGGGGTTACAAGTTCATCAATCCAAGAAAGGGATCTTCGTCAACCAAAGCAAGTACACTAAGGATCTCTTGAAGAAGTTCAAGATGGATCAATCCAAAGCAGCCAAGACTCCCATGAGCTCAACATTGTCTCTAGATCAAGACAAGACTGGAACCAGTGTCAATCAAAAGGAGTATCGAGGAATGATTGGATCTTTATTATATCTCACGGCCAGTAGACCTGACATCATGTTTAGTGTTTGCATGTGTGCTAGGTTTCAAGCTGATCCCAAAGAATCACACCTCGTGGCTGTGAAGAGGATCTTTCGATATCTCAATGGCACTAAGGAACTTGGACTATGGTACCCAAAGCAAAAGGATTTCACTTTAATTGGATATTCTGATGCAGATTTTGCAGGCTACAAGGTGGATAGGAAGAACACATCAGGATGTTGCCAATTCTTAGGAGCATCTTTGATCAATTAGCACTCAAAGAAGCAAAACTCAGTTGCTCTATCCACTGCAGAAGCCGAATACATTGCAGCTGGAGCTTGTTGCTCCCAAATCCTTTGGATAGCTCAACAAATGCGAGATCTTGGCATCAACCTCAAGGGTATCCCAATTAAGTGTGACAATACAAGTGCCATATCCATCACTAAGAATCGTGTTCAGCATTCAAGGACCAAGCATATTGATGTAAGGCATCATTTCATTAGAGATCATGTTGAAAAAGGTGATGTGTCCATATCTTTTATTTCTACTGATTATCAATGGGCTGACATTTTTACTAAGCCTTTGGCAGAGGACAGGTTCACCTTCATTAGACGAGAGATTGGGATGCTTGGCAAGGATGCACTTTCGTAGGGGGAGCTTTCCCTTTACGAAAGATAAACTCCACTCAGTGTCAAGACCTTTGAGAGTTATGTCAAGGTCTGCAAACTGAACAGTGGGGTACATATATCGGATCATATATTTTTGGTTAATATCTTTTTAGATATTTAATCAATTATATTTGTTTTAATCAGATTTCAAAAATTGCCTATTTCTATGATTTCCTTAACCATTAAGATATTTTATTTTTGAAAATAGATTTTTTTAGTTACCTTGTCCGATTTTAATGGCTATTTGAATTTGAATTTGAAATTGAAAACCTTTCAAATCTTAGCAATGTAATGATTTCTTTCCTTGGAACCCTAAACCCATCCCATCAATCCGTCACCCTCTCTCTCTACTTAAACCAATCATGTACCCAATTACAACCCACACTCAGATTTTTCCAAACCCTTTCCACTCCTTCATCTTCAACCTCTCAAAGAAACCCTAACCGATTACTTCCATGACACCCAAAACCAAGAAAGTTGTCACTCCCAAAAGACTTGGCGCCACCCCCAAGGGACGCCAGGCCACTGCTACCTCTCCCACACCCGAACCTGCTACTCAAGCCATCATCCCAGCAGTTGTCCAAAGCACCATTAAGGCGAGCACGGCCACGGCTCCCAAAGGCTCTCAAAAGCGCGCTGTTAAGAAACCCTTGAGTGCTAAACAAAAGGGGAAGAGAAAGATCCTGGCTGAGGAAGAAGAGGAAGACGACCTTGATGCCGCCCTGGAAAGAGATGCTGCCAGGGAAGCCGAGGAGGAGGCCTTGAGACAGAAAAAGGCCGATGAGGAGGCCGAGCTTGCTAAGAGACTGGCCGAGGAGGAAGCTGAGCGAATTCGGAAGGAAGCCGAAGCCGAAGAGGTTCCATCCGAGGTGGAGCCTGAGGAAGAGGAAGAGGAAGAGGAAGAGCATGAGGGATCCGGAGAGGACGAGGAACCTGAAGGTGATGAAGCGGGGTTCGCTGAGGACTCGGGGTCTGAGGAAGAGGAGGAAGAATCTCCCTCTCCTTCTCCTCCTCCTCCCCCGTGTCCAAAGAAGCGGAAAGCCCCTGCTCCAGTCAAGCCTCCATCCCCTAAGCGTACCAGGAAGGGCCCTGTTAAGAGTCTTGTAGCGCCTGTCAAGAGAGCTGCTCCAACAGTTGCGCGCAGAAAGAACGCAAACCCCCCAACCTATATCCAGGTAAATCAATCCTTGCCCTCCTCTTGGTTTTTAGATCCTGAGACTGCTGGTAAGTGGGTAGTCGAGTTTCGTACTCGTAAGCTTAGTTGTTCAGATTTTTTAGATTTTGAATTCTTTGAAGCTTTGAAGATACCTTGCATTCAGCTCCTCAAAAATTCCCCAGTCTGGACTCTTCTTAACCGTGAAACTGTCTACTACCTCGAGCTTACCCAACTTTTCTACATCAACCTAAAAGCCAAGAACGACACTGATGGTTGGTCTTTGAAGACTGTTGTCAAAGGGGTTAGAATCTCTCTCAACCCCAATGATTTTGCAGATCTCCTAGGCTTACCTACCCCTGTTCCACCATCTGAAATCCACCCCTCAAAAGAAAACTGCATCATCCTAGCCCGAGCCAAATATCTCCTACCCGAAGCGTCCAACAGCACCTCAAAGCAACTCATCCACTCATCCCTAACCCTTGAGGCAAAAATTATCTTTAACATCATTGTTAGATGCCTCTTACCCCGTCTCAACTCTGGCTCACTCCTAACCGACAATGCCATGGTCCTGCTCTACCGCATTCTAAATGGACTTGATCCTGATCTGGCCAACACCATCCTTGGCACCATGGCCCATGCCAGAAAATCTCGAAAAGGCTCTCCCCTCCCCTTTGCTACCCTTTTGACCCCTATCTTCAAAGCTTCTGGAATTGATGTCAAAAATGAAGAACAGCTGCGTCATACGGGTATGTTCGACTCTAAAGGCCTTGAAAAGATTGGCATCACTCGGTCTCCCCAAGGGACCTTGAGTCTTGCCACTCCTTCAAAAGCCTTTCCCACTGCTCCAGCTTTCGATGAACGCATGGACAACCTAGAGTTGGGCTTGGAGGAAGTTCGCCTGGATATTAAGGAGCTGCAGAAGGAGGTGATGACGACGATGAGCGGGATTTCAACGATGCTGGAAGGACTGTGGACGAGGCTCACTGATGATGCTCCGGATAACTAAGCCTAAACCTTAACCCACCCTATCCCACCCATGAAACTTGTTACTTTCCTGGTTTTTGGAAACGTTTTCAAAACATTTGGTAACTTTTGGTGACTGTTTTACCTCCGCCCTTTGTTGAAAGACAAAAAGGGGGAGATGATCGTTAGACTTTGAAAACCTCTACTTAAAGGTCTTGGAAGACCTTGCTTTTTGATTTATGGTTTTCGGTTGGATGTTTTCTTACTTTAAAATTATTTGATCCAACATTTGTCTAACCCTTGCAGGTACTTAGTCTGTTTTTGCTTATGATATTTTTGTTTGACTAAGTTGCAGGGATGCACGGGTTTTGTCTTTCATCAAGGGGGAGATTGATAACTCCCTCCCTTGATGAAAATCGGAATAGATGTTTCAAAGGCTTTGACAGGATGTTTGTGTCAAAAGCCTTGGAGCATTAACAGTTGATGAAATACAAAACCTATCTTATTATTCGTATATTATTTTATCTTATTATATACTTCCATTATACTATATATATGAATGACTAACCATTTCAGGAAGTATAAATCGAGATTACATCCTTCCTTTTACATGTTGAAGAGATCAGTTCAAAATAGATCATGGCGTTTCAAAGTATCCATATATAGAAGATTGCAAGATCGAACTGATTCCAAAAGAGCCGTTGGAGATCTGGTGTTGGAGATCCTCACGCTCCATGCTATTATATAAAGGAAAGGAAGGAGAAGACAGAGAGGAGAAGTGCCACACACGAGCTTCATTCATTCAAGCGATCTGTCTTCCAAGTGTCTCTCTGCAAAAGCGCTCAAATTGTTTATTGTTTATTTCAAAGCCTTTGAGAGTCACTGTGAGCTTATAAGATATATTCATTTCAAGTGTTACTCGAGAGTTTATAACTCGGGAAGTTGCACTAGGCTATTGATTTGCGAGAGTTAGAGGATTGTACTAGATAGCTGAGAGAGATGAGGCTCTTCTAGATTGGTCTAGGACTCCAAGGGAACGTGAGTTGACTAGATTGCAATTGTATAGGAGAGAGGCTTCTCGGTGAGCTATTAGGATCCTAAGCTAAGTATTCAATAAAGCCTTTGAATCCTAGGGTTGTGGAAGAACCCTAGGCGGGGACGTAGGCCGGTTGTGCTGAACCTCGTAAACAATTACTCGTGTTATTTACTTATTTGCTTTACCTTATTTCCGCACTTGGTTCGAATTGTTTAACTTTGTGATTCAGGTTTAATCTCAAAGGTTTTGGTACAAGCTCCAAAAGTCTTTAGAGTTTCTGCGAAAAACGGGCATACTCTATTCAACCCCCCTTCTAGAGTATTTCTATATTACATTGTTTTATATTTTCGAACCTTCACATTTAATAAGATAAGCAGACTTATTTGAAGTTCTTCCAAATGCAAAGGGAGATAGGGGTTTTCATCTCACTCGATCTACTGATGTGCATATTGATGGTTTTCACTATAAATCACTTGTCAATTTGTATTTTTTTTTTTTTTTGCCTCATTCTTTTAATAGCACTAACGCACCTCTATTGAGGTCCTTTAGTTGGTGTCAATGCCTCGACGCTCTCTATTTGTGTTTAAAGTCATGACATGTCAAAGATAAGCATTAAGGAACAAACACTTGAGCTGGGTGTGTCGAGCAACAAGCATACATTGATCAAGGTCATGGCCAATATGATGTGCAATTAACACTTGCTTAGCTATGAAAACTAACCGAATTATTATACTTTAGAGTTATAGACTTATAGTTACATAAACCTATAAAAAGAAATCCGTTTATAAAAACCGAAAACTGAAAAGATAAGTAGAAAAACACATGTAGGATCACTAGTGATACTAGAATAACCATTTTTATTCCATTCTAAAACTTTAATTCTACTTATAAGTTGTAACAAACTTGAAAGTAATGTCAATTTCCCTCTTGAATAAAAACTCTAAATACATTGAAAATGTGTAGGATCACAAGTCATACTAGAAATAGCCATTTCAAGTATGTTCCATATTGAATATCTTGTCATAATAGCGGAGCTCTTTGGATGCAGAGTACAAAGTAATATAAAATTATAAATAAAACTTATGAAAGTATATAGCCTTTAATCATTCTAAATGATGTTATGATTTCATGCTATTCATTTTAAATTATTCAAATGAATATTCATTAGTTTATATCTTGGAGTATAATGTTATGCATTTATTAACTTATGCAAACATATACACTTAACTTATTAACTTTTACAAATATTATACACTTAAGTTATAACTTATTCAAATATATACACTTATTAAGTTATTAACTTATACAAATAGGGTTTAGGGTTTATCAATTGACTAATTGAGGGAAATAAAATTTCATTTTTGCAATTGAGAGGGAAATGAAAATTTTTTTAACAAAGGATGGGAAAATTGAGTTAAGTCGTCCTCACCTCTCAACTCAACCCGCAAAAGGACTCGACCCAAATCTCAAATCGAAACTATAGGATGGGTAATATGACATATTATGTGAGGGCAATATAGTCATTTCAGGTACTGTATAAGATCGGTATAAGAGCAGTTGGAGGAGCGGGAGTTAGTTGTAACAAACTTGTGTGTGTGTAATTGAAAGTGTTCCAGATTGGAGGAGAGTTTCTCCTCTCCCATTTTCGATTGAATCTGTGTGTGTTCATGTGAATTGCTAATGTCTAAATGGTATCAAAGCTCGTGGTGTCCTCGGTGATTTGTGTGTAATTCAAGAGGGAAATCTTGTGATTGATCATCATTGCGCGACCGACATTTGCAGAGATCTTGATCGGAATGGATGGGCGAGCTGTTGGTAACAATTCGCCAGGAACTGGATTTGTCAATGGAAGGGGCAGAGGATTTGTGGCTATGACGCCTCCTGCTCCAGGATCACACAATGGAAACTTCAATGATGGAGCTCCTAAAGCTCATGGAATGCAATTCAGGAATTTTGGACAAGGTACGGGAAACGTTCATTACAATCCTTATTTCTTGTCCAATTCAGATCACCCAGGGATGCAACTAGTATCCACGTACGATGTTCAGTGGAGTTAACTTTTCTAGCTAGAATAGAGGAGATCGAATGGCGCTTGGCGCAAAACTGAAACTAGGATTCATAACTAGATCGTGTGTGAAACCACCAAAAGAGAGCGAGGATTATGAGAAATGGCAGAGGGCCAATTTTATGGTCATGTGTTGGCTAATAAACTCAATGACGAGTGAAATTGGTGAGAATTTCATGTATAAGCAGACATCTAAGGAACTATAGGATGATCTTATAGAGAGATATTGTGAATCAAAAGATCCTTTGATCTTTCAATTACGAAGGGAAGTTTGTAATCTGAAACAGGAGAATATGTCTGTAGGAGTGTATTTTGGGAAGCTCAAGAAACTGTGGGACAAACTGAAGCTTCTTGATGCAATTCCTACTTGCGAATGTGGTAGTATAAGCAATTGCTCTTGTGCGATACTGAAAAAGATGATTGATAGAGAGAACAAAGTGAAAGTAATGCAATTTCTAATGGGATTGAAAGATGTTTATGATCCATTGCGTAACAACATTTTGTCTGCATATCCAATTCCAGGGATCAATAAGGTGTTTCAGATGGCAACGCAGATTGAGCGTTCAAAATGAATGACTGCTGTGATTCATGGTGATTCATTTTGATCTATGGGGTCCCTATAAGACTCCTACATTGGATGGTGCTCAGTATTTTGTGACAATCCTAGATGACTGCACTAGAACTACATGGGTGTACCTGATTCAGGATAAGTTGCAAGTCCTGCGTGTTATTACAACCTTTTTATGTATGGTTGAAACTCAGTTTCGGAAAAGGGTCAAGGTGGTAAAATCTGACAATGGAACTGAGTTCACTGAAAGAGGGTGTACAGATCTGTTTTCTAAGAATGGTATTATACATCAAAGATCTGCTCCTGGTGTGCCCGAACAGAATGGCCGTTTGGAAAGGAAACACATGCACTTGGTTGAAACTGCTAGAGCAATCAGATTATGTGCTGGTTTGCCCATTGAATTCTGGGGTGATTGCATCTTAAGTGCTACTCATTTGATCAACAAGATGCCATCATCTGTGTTGAAATGGGTTTCACCTTTTGAAAAATTGTACAACATTGCACCTGATTACAGTAAGCTTCGGATTATTGGGTGTTTATGTCTTGCTGTGCAGCCCAATGATCATAGGGACAAGCTTGGTCCCATTGCTAGGAAGTGTGTATTTCTGGGGTACCCTCCTGGCCAGAAGGAGTTTAAATTGTTTGATTTGGATAAGAAATCAGTGACCATTAGCAGACATGTGGTGTTCAAAGAAACTGTCTTTCCATTCAAGGCTTTGCAGCCTAGAAATAGCTATCAGAATTTGCCCTTGGTAAATATTGGAAATGAGGATCTGATGTCTTTTCCCTACACATCCTCACCTTCATCTGTCATTCCTCCTTTAGCTCCCTCTAGTGATCAAGTTGTGAACTCCCCAGTCCACAGTTCACAATCTCCATTCCAAAGTTCAAGCCCTGCTACTGGGATTTCGTCTTCACCTATTGCTGCCATTCCATCACTATCACAAAGTGCTCCTCTTCAAGCTCCCATTTTGGTCAAAAGACCTGTTGTCAGGCCACAGAGACTCCAAGATTATATTTGCTCCAATTTGCCTACCCAAACTGATCACCAACAGTCTCTATCTCAGTCATTTGTTGTCTTCCATCTCCAAAACTTGGCTCATCTCTCATCAAATCATGTGTCATCATTTGTTCATATATGTGAAACATATGAACCTAGTTGTTTCAGTGAGGCTAAGGATTCTCCTCGATGGCAGCACACAATGAAGGCAGTGATTGATGCTCTTGAAAGGAACAACACTTGGTCTCTCACTCCTTTACCTCATGGTGCTAAGGCCATTGGATGCAAGTGGATATATAAGACTAAGTTTAGACCAAATGGTGATATTGAGAGATATAAGGCAAGATTGGTGGCTAAGGGGTTCAATCAAATTAAAGACAAGGATTACAAGCAAACATTCGCACCTGTTGCTAAGCTCTCTACAGTAAGGATTTTCCTAGCTCTTGCTTATTCAAAAGGATGGAAGCTTCATCAACTTGATGTTAACAATGCTTTTTTGCATGGTTATCTAGAGAAGGATGTCTACATGACGCCTCCTGCAGGCTATAAGGTTAGCAATGGTTTAGTATGCAAGTTGCATAGGTCCCTTTGTGGTCTTAAGCAAGCCAGTCGCCAATGGAATCATGAGTTGACTAAATTCCTCATTGGCCTGGGTTACTCAAAGTCCAAGCATGACTACTCATTGTTTGTCAAAAGCAAGGGTCCTGTGATGACAGTGACTCTTTTTTATGTAGATGACATGCTCATAATGGGAAATTCATCATAAAAATTTGAACTAACCAAGGGAGCTCTACATTCTGCATTCACTATACAAGATCTGGGCACAGCTAGGTACTTCTTGGGCATGGAAATATCAAGATCTTCTTCAGGGACCTTGCTCAACCAAAGCAAATACATCCTTGATATTCTTTGTGACACTCAGATGGAAGCCTGCAAATCAACCACATTCCCTATGCAACATGGAACAAAGTTGTCGTCCACAGTTGGAGATGTTTTCTCTTACCCTGAGTCCTACGGAAGGCTCATTGGGAGATTGTTATACTTAACCCTCACATGCCCTGACATTGCCTATACAGTCCAACAACTAAGTCAATTTCTTCAAGCTCCTAGACAGCCTCACTGGGATGCTGCTATGTGCCTCTTAAGGTATCTCAAAGGTACCTTCAGCCTATCTTTGTCATATCCAGCTATCTCTGACCTCAAATTACATGCCTATAGTGATGCCGACTTGGGAAATTGCATAGACACAAGTAGATCCCTATCTGGATATTGTGTTTTTCTGGGAAGTTCACTCATTTCCTGGAAAATTAAGAAACATAAAGTTGTTTCTAAGTCCTCTACTGAGAGTGAATACAGAGCAATGTCATCTGTAGCTAGTGAACTCGTGTGGTTGCAAGGCTTGCTGTATGATCTTCAGATTGAAGTGTCACTACCTATTACACTGAATTGCGACAATAAGGCTGCCCAAAGTCTAGCTGCTAACCCTGTCTTTCATGAATGGACCAAACATGTGAGGATTGATTCTCATTTTATTAGAGAAATGGTACAACAAGGGTTCCTTCAAACAGCTCATGTATCATCTTCCCTCCAACTTGCTAACATTCTTACCAAACCTTTAGCTGCTCATCAACATGGGTTTCTTTGTTCCAAGCTTGGTCTTGTGCTTCCATTCACAAGTCCAGCTTGAGGGGGGCATGTAGGATGGGTAATATGACATATTATGTGAGGGCAATATAGTAATTTCAGGTACTGTATAAGCTCGGTATAAGAGAAGTTGAAGGAGCGGGAGTTAGTTTTAACAAACTTGTGTGTGTGTAATTGAAAGTGCTCCAGATTGGAGGAGAGTTTCTCCTCTCCCATTTTCGATTGAATCTCTGTGTCTTCATGTGAATTGCTACTGTCTAAAGAAACCCTAAGCACAGGCGGACAGGACAACCCTTTTCCGTCAACTCGCACAAGTGGCACAACACACCTCTTCTCCGTCGACTTGAACATGCGGCACACCTCTTCTCCGTCGACTCGCAGTGCCGCACCCCGCAGGTGACATCTTTTTCTTCTCTGTGATGTGTGTTTGTAATTGAAAAAAATAAGAAGATATGATCTAATGTGAGGCCTGATTTGATGTTCTAATCGAAGTTGGATATCAAATGCATACAGTTTCCTACTCTTCTTTCAGGTTTTATGACATATGTGAAAAATGTGATGCTTTAATTAGTTGGGAAAGTCGTAAACTATCTAAAAGAACCTTAAGTCTAATATGAGCTTCTTCTTTTTTGAGATGGATTTAGATGAGAACCAATGGCATTCAGGGGATATTGTACCAAAAATATTACGGAAGGAGGAATCAATTTGTGCAGACTTCAGCTTGTTTACTATAGGATGAGAAATAAATTGCCTATAAATTTGCCAATTCCTTGTTTTATATTGATATTTGATATGTTTATCGAGTTTGATTGGCCCCCGTTGATGGTTGTAGGTTGTGGTTGATTTGGATTTGAAAATATTAAATTATGAATGGCTATATATTTCTTGAATCTTACATGTTAATGGTAGTTTAATTTGTAGGTAGACAATTGTTAATGTTGAAAAAAGAAATCTTGAATGTTGTAGTTTGTAGACAATTTTTAATCTTGAATCTTGAATATGAAATTGTAGTTTGTAGTCAATTGTTATAATCTTGAATCTTGGATTTGGATATGAAATATCGATGATTGTAATTTGTAAATTTGTAATTGTAGTAATTGAATTTCATATCCTAATGGAGCCCCCTTTTGTAACTGTGTCTTGAAGCATGGAGAAAAATGACAATACTGTCATGTTGGAATCTCCTAACAGAGATAACTCAGGTAAGTAAGGGGGAGAATTTTTTTGTGTTGTAAATTTCATCTTATCTATTTGTAGAATTGTAGGTGTACATCTTGTTTCTAAATTTCTGAAATCTATATTTCTCAGGTTAGTGAGGAGGGTTGGAGGTGTCTGTCCTCCATCTTCACTTTTCTGAAACTAACATTTTTTTTATTCCATAAGACTTCGAGTTCAGACATATCTGAAACTCGAAGGGCGGTCAAACCAGCAGACGGGAGAACAGTATGTACTTACATGTGAATTAAATAAAAAAAATATTATAATTTATAATGTTATCATTACGTAAATATTGGATAAAGGACAAAAAAAAAAGATTTGATAAGAAGAAAAAATATCCTCAATATAAAAAAAATAAAATGTTATCATTGCGTAAATATTTCAAGAAAACTATTTTAACCTTCACACTTTAATAAAAAAAAACTTAATATAAAAAATCCATAAAATAATTATAAAGAAGCCGCACAACGGACGGGTAGTAAAACTAGTACTTTATTTATTAATACTTATAAATAAGTAATTACATTTTTAAGTACAAATTATCATATTAGTAGCTACATACGTCCCAGTTGAACCCATTTAGCATAGTGTAGTTGAAGTCTGTAATTAATCACTAACTTAAAATGCATCATAAAAGAGACAACACGACTAAAATTAAGTTCACATACAATTGAACCCTTTTTAACTAATTTTAACAGAACCTCAACTCCTTTTTAGAATCCCAGAAACAGTACACCGATTCAAGCTAGAGCTACTGAACTCGGCTTACGTACACACCTTGCTTCATAAGCTAGCTGAAGCAGAAGCAACAGTAAACTTTTGCATTGAGAGAGGGATATAGCAAAAGCTTATCATCTGAAGGACGTCTGAATCTCTTCCAAAGTTCTCCCTTTTGTCTCCGGAACCCAAATGCAAACAAACGCCACCGTGAAAGCACACACCAACATATAGATGGCGAATGTTCCTGTTACCAATCAGATGGATATATCAACTAATGCCTGTGGGCTATCCTATGACTCCAATCTAAATTCAGAATTTACGAATTCCATCGTTCCAATCTGAGAAATTTTTTTTAGGAATATGCACTTCCCAAAAGCGTACATATAAATGAATGTGAATTATGTGATATACCTCCAGAGCTCCAGTTCAAGAGCATGTTTGCAGTCAACGTGACCACCCAGCCAAGGAGCCAGTTGGATAGCGTAGCAATGCTTCCTGCTAGCCCTTTTATATTGATCGGAAGGATCTAACAAGTACAGATGAGGCACAGTCAGAGTGAGTACTTCAGGAAAAAGCTTCTAAAAATCAACTTCATCCATATGCAGGAAAATGACAAAGCACAGTCAGAATAGCTCAGGGACATGGCTACCTCGGACATTATAATCCACGGGATCGCCCCCAATCCTAGGGAGAAAGCCACCACCATTCCCTAAAGAGAGAGTATCAACGGTTAGTGTGACCATCATATTTCAAGGAACTATAAGAATGGCAACAACATCAGGACATACCACAACTCCGGCAACTGAAAGCATGCAACACAGATTGTAAGCAGTAGATCCATCAGATAGAGCGTCCTAACATCAAAAGTAGCGTTACATAGCAATTCACCTTTTGTAGAGCATTCCCCTCATTAAGGTCATTTTGTAGAAAACCGGTGCAGATAAATTGCGCATAACCACCTTTATCCATGTTTTTTTAAGCAATTCAACACCCTCACCCATTTCACATCCCTTTATTAAAAGACATTCTCAACATTTTATACTGCTGTGGATTTGCTAACAGAACATGAATTATGGATGGATAAAAGTAATTTTGTGGATAAAAGGTGGCTTTGTGTGAAATGGCCTAATATAGAAAACCAGGCTATATAATTTACCGTTTAGAATAATTACAGGGTGCCCGGACAAGATCGTAGCTAACCTTTACAAAGAAGGACACAGCAACCACTAGAAGGCAAAGCGTCATACCAGCAGACGATATCTATAACATGAAGGAACGAGAATAATTTTTTAAAAAAAAAGTTTGTGTAAAGAGCTCTTATATGTGAATAACTATGTATGATGAAACTCACAATCAGGAGAAGCCTACGGCCAGCTCTATCCATTAACCATGTAGTAACCATCGTTGCCACAACCTAACAGCACAAAGATAAGTATTCAGTATTTCAATAATCAAGCCAGAGTGTGAGTTATCCTAGTAAACTATTTCTGTTCAACAGGCATTTCCTCTTGTACCTGAGTTGCACCAAGTCCAACTGTTGCAACTTTACTTGATTCAACACCTATTAAAAAAATTCGGTGAGTCCTGATCTACCGCTAATGCCGAAGCAGCAGCAAAAACAAACTAGATTGTAGCAAAAACTGGTATGCAACTACACCAGAACCAAATACATATCTAAATAACCCGCTTGAAAACCTTTAAACGTTTCCTGTGTCCTGATTCATGAACCTACGAGTATAATTCCTTCTTCCTGCATCTTTTCCTTTTCTTTCTTTCTTTATTTATTCTTTTCATTTAGCTAAGAGGAGATGACATCCTAATGCACTTACCAGCGTCTTCGAATATGGAACTGGAATAGAAAAGAACACCATTTATTCCACTAAGTTGTTGCAGCACTAGTAATCCAATTCCTATCTGCATAACATCAGATATTTTTATTTCATTTAGATATATCTAGAAGGTAAATGCAGGGTAGGAAAAGGCTTTCAAGACCAAAGAGATAACCATTAATGGGAGCCAATATCTTCGTTGTTTGAGTTCTGCAAATCTTATAGTGGAAGTCCTTCTGTTTGCTGACGAGACAGACCTCTGTATAATGCACGTGATAACTGATAACATTAACTCAATTTATGAATATAGATTATAGAAGGCTGCAGTGAGATAAAAAGGAGGCCATAAATCATCACAGATGAGGCCATTCCTTGTATATATACATGAACAGATACCTTAATGTCATTTACTTCAGCAGATATATCAGCATCAAAACCACGAAGAACTTGCAATGAAGTCTCAAACTCGTCAGTCATGCCCATTTTTGCCTAAATATAAACAAATTTGTGCCACAGTGAGATTATATGCCGATTGAACAAACCTGCAGACCAAAGCAACAGCACAAACATACCAGCCACCGAGGAGATTCTGGGATGAAGAACAAACCGGGTATCAATATAGTACATGGCAACATTCCTGCAGAGAGAATGAAATCCGCATTTGCCACATGCTAATTCACAATGAATACTGGAGTATTTCATAACACGGAATGGTGTATTTCAACAGAACAATCCACACAAGCAGTACAATTATAGGCATAATCATCTCCAATTTGCAATTGTCAATGATCAAAATCTAGCTTAGCATTCGAAAAGTTCAGGAACGGGCATGTGTTGCTCACAGTAGACAAGGATTAGGTACTTAGAGAAATCAAAAGGGTACGCCAGTCCAAATATGTTTTCTGCTCAGCTGGAACAAGAATGCTTGATACCCTCCAGGAAATTACTGACTCAGGCAACCATTAGTTTCAAAGGTTTAATTGTGAGCTGTCCAAAAGTAACTGATCAGGTTCAGGTTTATAACAAGTTTCAAATTATAATAGAACCCGCTATTATAAGGGATGTAAACATTTATAACAGAGGAAAGAAACAACTAGTGAGAGGAACTATTACCAAATTAAAGGAACTATTTCAAAAAGATTTGAGGAATAAGAAAATTAGAGTCTACATACACTGGCAATGATGAACATCTATATTTGCAATTAAGTTGTAGAGTTAGATCAATCAAGACATTGCCATCACTCATTGAATGAGACTTACCTAGAACTGCAAGTACTCTCCATTCGACAAAAAGTCCCAGTAAATAAGCCAGCATTATGCCTATGGTTACAGAAAGCTAACAAACAAGCCGCAGTAACGTGTGTAAATGTGTCAATACACTAAATGCTAGAATCTCACAAGGAAAAGAAATCAAACTCGAAAATAACAGTCAACCTGATTGACGGAACCCAGGGTTCCCCTCATGTTCTGAGGTGCAATTTCAGCAATATACACGGGCACCTAGAAACAGCCAAACAACTTTCCATCAGCATTCCAGCCACAAGCCACCGACACATCCAACACAAACAAGGAAATCCAAACCAGTGCAGTTACCGTGTAAGATATTATTCCCACGCCAAATCCTTCAAGAAGCCGACCCATGTACAGAAAGGATGAATCCTGAGCATGAGGAAAAATATCAAAATTGACTCTAAAGATCATATCTTTGAACCAAACAACGGCAGCTCCCAACACTCACTTTAGCAAATGATATAGCAAGCCATCCAATTATGTTAGGAATGGAGGCAATCATCAGAGACTGCAAATCCAAACATAGCAAAGCATCAAACAGACATCATTAGCATTAATTAGGATCAGTATTTGATGGCTAGGGATTGAAATCATACTCCTTTGCGTCCAACATACTCAGCAATCTGACCACTGGCAATTGCTCCAACCATAGCACCCACGTTGCACAGTGACCCAAATATAGAGAACTGACCAACAGATATTGAAATCAGAGATAAAATTAAGCAAAAGCAGATTAAACAGGATGAGCAGAATCGAATAAGTGTTCTACACCTCTGAAACAGAGAGGCCGAGATCGTGAGTGATCGCAGATTGAGTTGGAGATGAATAACCAGTCTGAATTTGCAAATTTAAAGTAGTAAACTCGGATGAATTATCAATTTCATCGAAAAAGAAGCCAAATTGAATCGCAAAAAGGAAGGATTACAGTGAAACCGAATTGAATAGGGCCCAAAGCCACGATTAGAACACAAGCAACGACGGAAATGGAGCTCTCTCGGATGATTGCGGCCGAACTCATCATACTGGACTGCTTCGATCCCATTCCAGACATCCGATACCAACTCCCAGTGTTTAGAAACGGCTTCTTGAGATCATCTCCTCCGGCTTCATCATCGTAGCTTGAGCCCATCTTCAGCCGCGACCACCTCGGACTTCAAATCAGCTTGAGCTTGAACACACCAAAAGTATCAACCAAGTGTTCGACGAAATGCCTCAAAGAAAGATCAGGCGGAGAAACGTCCTGAAAATCTTTCAGAGTTCCACTGAAGAATCATCTTCCAGCCTCGAATGGAGAGGAGTTGGGCGTGAATCTCGCACACGCTTAATTATCGTAAGCTATCGATTTAATTTAGAGGGGAATCGTACCGTGGTGGGGAATCGGTGTTGACAACCTTTGCCGCTTGCAACTCGCTGTTATCAACCACTACCGCCAAATCAACTTTTATGGCACATCTTTATCTACAGAAATCAATTTGTATTTATAGATTTGGATGCATCATATTAATGGCTAACAAATACTGTACAGTACATCCTTCGCTTAAAATTAAAAGGATGTTTTGCATGAATATACAAACTTTGCCCACTTTGCAAAAATGACCCGGCCCCAAAAATTTTGCAAAGGAATGACATAATGTCATTCTTGCAAATTATTGTGCACAGGTTACAAAAGGTATCCGGTTACACAATGGAAAACGGTGGGAAAATTGGACACGTGTCGATTGGAGAGAGTGAGGAAGGTAATCATTCTGGCCAAAAAAAAAATTAAAAAAAGGAAGGGCTGCAGGTGTTACAGTGAGTCTGTGAGAGAGGGAGGAGAGAGAGGGTGTGGAAGCATGAAATGACAAACATTAAATGCTAAGAGAGAGAGTGTTACCTTTTCACAAAAACACTTCCCGCCAAGGAAAAATGGAGGGAAAACACAGGGGGATTTTCAGATGGAGTATAAAAGGAGACGGGGGAGCTTGCCAGGTGGACACAAAAAGTGCAAAACATCTGCTTCTTCATTATGGCTGCCATTAACGTCTAGTTGGAAGGATAAAACCCAGAAATTCAGTTACTAGCCATGCAAAGGGAAATCCTAGTCATCAACCGAATATATGTAGCCATAGACAGGGATACACGTTCCATCTGCAAAATCCAGACCTCAACGAATATGGGTAATAAGTACGGTTTATGTTTTGTATTCACAGTAATGGATTTTCCCCATCCTTCCCTTACCTCTAACAGATACTGAGAGGACCATCTTAACCTCATAATTTCGCAGGGGAGAAAGGGGTGGTATTACTTACTCTCGTTTGCAATGGTCGATGGGAGCATCTCAAAGGAGGATGGGTGTATCAAGGTCAAAACGCCCACAAAATAATGCTCATAGAGGAGACCCTGTCGTTTGGGTCCGTCAAGAGTAAGATAATAGAGAAGCTCGCGGTTGACCCGAGGTGCTATGAGTTGGAGTTGAAATATGTACTCAATACGAAGACGGAGGGATGTTATCCAATTCAAGTGGATGATGAAAGTGATTGTGATGCTTTCAAGTACTGCAACTCAAGGGGTGGCGATGGCACATGGCCCCTTCCTTTGTAGGCATCGGTGAACGAAGGTCAAAGACAACATGGAAGTCGCTCCATGGTTGGGAACATGGAACAACACAGCAAATCACCAGGCGGAGACAACAGAACACTCGTAGTGGAAGAGGGTGGTTTGGTTGATATGACAGTCGATGGGTCCAACTCGCATCTTCTTCTGAATTTGGATAACGGCTCGGATAACACTATTGATGGCAAGGAAATTAATTCATTTGGCAAGGAAAATCACACTGCTAGCAAGGTCATCCAGACATCTAGGGCAGAACCAAAAATCGTCAGGGAGGAGACGAGAGGTAAACTGTTGGACGTGGACCGGGGGAAACAAATCGTATGTCTGAGTAGTGATGAGGAGGATAATATATATGTGGGTGGGCATAAAGGGAGTGTTGTTTCCGTCAACTTGGCGAGCTCGTCGGAGGAGGAGTATGGAAACATCGGAGTACTAAAATTGGAGTCGATTGAGGAAACTTCATCAATGGGTTGTATATCATTCGATGATGAGATGTACGAGGCCGAAGACAAGCAGGTATCATCTCGTGGGGAGTTCCTTCACCGGAAGCGTTAGAGGACATACGGATGCGTGGCGTGTAAAGACAATGATATGAATGTCTAGTGGGTGTGGGATGCCTCTTCTTTTGGGTAGACGAAGGTAGTATTTTGGTAGCTTGCATGTAATTAATCGGGGAAACTTTGGGGTTTTGGTCGTTTATTTTGCACATAACTGGTCGTCTAGTTTACTGACGATGCAAAAGACATATGTACGGGTTTTTTTGCTTACTAGCCAATACATGATTTTCCCTAACCAATAACATAAAAAACTAAGCCGATAAAAGGCAATCCCCTACCATATTTTATATATCTCAGAAACTTCCCAACATAAGAACAACGACTATTAAACCCAAACGAAATGCGTCATAACGCAACATTCGCAACAACCATCCATAATAAATAGAACCAAGTGTCCACAACATACCTATTCAGTCATCAAACACAAGGATCTAAAAGGTGGAAATGATTACACGTTTAGCAGGTGAACTAGACACTACGAATAACTACATTTCCTAACCAACATAAGTCCACAAAACGTTCAGTTCAAAACAACATCAACTAATAACGTTCTCAAAGTCCCGATTCCTTCCGGCACATTTCAGGCCGGTGGCGAGGCAAAATTCATTGATGGAGAACCGGAGGAGTCACCCCTGAATCTCGTACCATGTCTCTCACTTCTTCAATGTCTTCAATTGCCTCTCTAGGAAGTAATGGATAAGGGCGCAGCAATACGGCACATTGGATTCGATCATTACAATGCCCCCTAGCTTGTTATCCTTCAATATTTTCAAATCAGCCGCAGTCCGCGGATAGGACGTCGTCCATTCCTTTCAGCAAGCCCCTCTTTGAAAAGTGGCTCGACCTCCCTCTGAAATACTTTTCCGAAGGAAGGGCTAGTGTCGACTGCACAAATATCACACGGCACGACATGGTTAACATCACCAAGACAAAAAGAAGGCCCTTAATGTGTCTGAGAAATGATTAGAGTTAATACCTTGTTGTCCGACTGAATCGCGACTTTTTTTCCTTTCATTTTTCTCATTGTCTCCTTAATCTGTCATACATGTGTTCAAATCATACACATGTTAGCAATAATCCTTGCCAATATATACATATATCTAGCCAGTCCAAATAATTTTTCTGCCAAAACATATAACATTATACAAATGACACAACTACACAAATGTCATGAATACAAATGTTCACATATTCATATGTCCCATAAATACACATGTTGATCAAATAATCTCAAAATGGTAACTGACACAAGTAAAGAATGAAACAAACACCACACGTACACAACTACTCAATAGTGTTAATCATAAAAAACTTATGTAATACACATATGACAACCCTAGAAACAAACCTACATTACTCTTAAATGACATCGTCCAGTGTAACATTAATGGTTTCAATCACAACATATTTCAACACATAGAAACAAACTTACAACGATGTACAAAGAATTCAACAAATGCTCAAATGCTCAACTCACGTGAATAAAGAATGTAACAAATGACACAACTATACAATAGTCTCAAATATCACAACCTTATGTAATACACATATCACAAACTTACAATACTCTCAAATGGTATCGAAGTGATGTAGTGTATTTTTACAACGTTTGAATCACAACATACTTCAACACTAGCAAAAACTTGCAATGATGTACAACTATCACTAATTGTGAACATTATATTTAGTTGTCACTATTTACAAATCAACCCCAATCTCCAAATTCTCCCAAAGTTCTCAATTTTCAAACTCATAAGCACAAATTCCACATTCTCCCCAAATTCCCCTTTACCATATCCAACATCATTTGACACCAAACTCTTCCCAATTTTCGTAATTCGAAAAACAAAACACAAATTACTAAATCTAGCCACCCAAACGTTTCACTAAGCCAGACGAACAAATCTGCCTGCCCTTCTCAAGTTTCTCGAATTCGGCCAGATTCGAAACAGTAATGGAGGTTTTCAAGTTTTCCGAATCCAGATTCGAAACAATAATGGAGATTTTCAATTCTTTTCTACCCTATTTGGACCTTCAATTTCATCATCAACTTTCCATCAATGGTGATTTCTCAATGATATCTCAAACTGCCCAACACCAATAAGGTTAGGGTTTGTATATCATTTCACTCCATTCTCCCCAAAGTCTCAAATTCCATATTCAAGACATTCAACCATCGAAATAACTTTTTTCAAGAGAAGAGAGAGAGGATGAGAACTTACTTTTCGCAGAGGGTTCTTCTTCTTCGACTGTTAACGACCCAGAGGATCCCTTCACACTCGTCGTCCTCCCTTTTCGACTTGCCTAGTCCCTCGCTCCTTCCCCCCCCCCCCCCCCCTCTCTCTCTCTCTCTCTTGCGGTTCCAGTGTCGCCCTCGATTGCTTCTTCAATGATGTTCTCTCTCTCCTCTCTTGAAGGTCCTTCAATGGTGGTCGATTCCCTCCTCTCTAACCCTCGATTGCTTCTTCAATGGTGTTCTCTCTCTCCTCTCTTGAAGGTCTTTCAATGGAGTTCTCTCTCTCCTCTCTTGAACTTCCAATTGAAATAAAAGGAGTGTTTTTTACCCTTGATTTGATGGCTCCCTCCTCTCTAACCGGCTACCACAAGTTTTGGTTACTGGTTGTTTTTGCAATTTTTTGAGTCATTTTGATATTTTTGTAATTTTGGGCAAGGGGGGGTTATTTTTGCAATGACCCGATCAAAGTGGTATATCCACTACCATTTACTCAAATTAAAATGACGGTATTTTTTTAAACCAAATAAAAATAAAAATAAAAACTACTCAAAATCAGTTTTCCTTTCAAGTGGCTTAAATTAATTTTATTTATTAGGTAAACAAATAAATTGAATTGGTTCCGATTCAATTTATCTATAACAGGTTTTATCTAAAAGATGTTTTATGTGGCGTTTACCATATAGGCCAAAATTTTGGACTATATTAGGAGTGTCAATGTGTCTTCCAACCTCTCCATATTTGAGATTTATCCATCGATTTTTGCAACATGCTGAAACCGAAAACTACCGAAAAATTTGCCACACAAGCATCCTCCTCTTCATTCTTCCTGCTGTAAATCGATCGTTTTTTGCCTATCAATCAATCTATCTACTATAAACGATCGATTTGTTGCTCAATCGAAAAATATATTGCTGAATTGCTTCAACTACGTACGCATATCAACAAAGTAAGCATTATCGCTCGTTTTTTGCTGTAATTTTGGACTATTCTTCAGCAATGTTCTTCGGACTTATGATTATGCTATTGATTCATTACAGATCTGTTGTGATCGTTGAAACTAACAGATTTTCGGTTTGCTGAAACACGGATTTTCGATTTTTCTGCTACAAGTAACGTTGCAACATATCTGTTGTGATCGTTTATAGTTCAATACTTTCTATCAATTGATTATGATTGTTGATGTGAAGGCGCAAAGTTTCTACGAATTTATTTTGATTTTGATTTTGCACTACCAGATCTGTTGAAACTTACAGATTTTTGGTTTTTTTATTGCTACTAAAAGTGTTTATGCAGGTATGTGTTTCGATTTTCTATATAACATTATCATGTGGATTGAAACTATCGTTTTTTATTGCTGAAACTATCGAATATTGATCTCATATGGATTGCAGTTATCTGTTTTTTAATTGTTTCAGCAGCTCTGTTTTTTGTTACCCTGTTCGTTTTTGCAGAAATGCATTAAAATTATATTTCAAGTACTTTAATACTGTCAAACATTGAATTGCAGGGTTAGGAATGTCATCATACATTGTAACTGTTGTGTATGGGGAAAAGTGGAGAGTTGTTGAAACAGGATTACTGTTCGATGGAAACACTACTTCAAAAGCTTTTGTGCTAGAGGATTCAATCACTTTATCAACCTTGAGGGACAAGGTTTACAGCAGATTCAATGTTGATGAATCAGTTGAATTGGAATTCAACCATTTGCACCCCTTCAAGACATTGAAAGCACCGCTTAAGGTAGATTTTGATGCTGATTTAAGAGAATTCTTGTTGTTGAATAAATTGGATGGAGTAAATTTTGTTGTAGAGTTGTGTGTCACCAACACCTTGCCATTGGATATTGTTGTCCATGAATTATATTTCAAATTCGCGAAGATGCTTCTACCATAAACACACTTACCGCTGAGCTTGCTTAAACTGTTGAGCTTGCTGAAACTGATGACAGATATAGAAGCAATATGGATATAATAGAAGATATCTCTATTTTTGATGAGATTCAGGATGTGCCACAAGACGATATGGATGCTGACAGATTTTCATATTCCTCTAATGCTGAAACCAGTGAATCATTTTTAGATAACTCCAATGATGGGTATTGGAATGAGCGTTATGCCATGATGAAAAGAAAAGGAAACATAGTTGATGAAAGGGGTGCTGAAAGCTCTATCACGGACAGTATTGTCAATCGTGTCACTCAATGCCCAAGGATTATGTATGTTGGAAAAACATTTGAATCTAGACAGGCAGTAAAGGATGCTCTATACATTATGTCTATGACGGACATATTTGGATTTCAAGTTAAAAAATCAACACCAAAATATTATAGAGCAATATGCATAGACAAAAATTATGATTGGAAATTGCATACAAAGAGAATTTCATCTATTTGTCATGAGGTGATATTGTATAGAGATATACACACATGCACATGGGATACAAGAACAAGACACTGCAGGCATGCACCATCCAATGTTATTGCCAGCCTCATACAATCAAGGTGTATACTGTTTCAACAGTTAATTTCAGCTTATTTGTTTTTTGTTTTGTTTTTTTTTGATCATATTATTTTCAGCTTTCATTTCAGCAATATATTTATTATTAGTTTAAGCAAACAATAAATCAATTTAATAAATCAGTTTAGCCAATCAGTGTTAGATCATTCATATTTTTATCAATCTGTTTTAGCATATTGATAGTTTTGGCAATCATTTACTAATTTCTGTGTTTTCGACAGTGGATACAACCCAAAACAAATTATTGATAAGATGAGAACGGACCACAAGATCTCAATTACTTATTGGAAGGCATGGAAGACAGCACGAATAGCACAAGTGAGAGAAAAGTTAAGGGTCACCGGAATCAAATTTTGCTGCCTTGACGTCATATTGTCCCATTCTTATGGAGAAAAATCCAGAGACAATAGCTATCATTAAAACAGACATTGCTGAAAGGTTCGAATACATGTTCCTGTCTTATGGACAATCCATTAGAGCATTCCCCATCTTAAAAAAGGTATGTATATATACATAATCATTTATAATTTAGCAAAATTATGAAGATTTCAGCATTTAAATTGTTCTTGTCTTATTTGTAGGTTGTTGTTGTAGATGGCACATTCTTAACAGGGGAATATAAGGGTACATTGCTTGGAGCAGTTACCTAAGATGCAAATATGAAATTATACCCGCTAGCTATTGGGATTTTTGACACAGAAAATAATGCATCTTGGGAGTGGTTTTTTCAGCAACTCAATAAAGTTATACCACCTACAGATGATTTGGTGTTTGTTTCTGATAGGCATTCCAGCATTGCTAAGGCTATAAAAAAGATATACCCTAATGCTACCCATTGCGTATGCATGTGGCATTTGAAGCAGAACATCCATGCAACTTTCAAGAAAAAGGCATCTTGCAGACATGTTCCAACAGGCTGCTGAAACCTACACTGTTGGTGATTTTGCCCACCAATTTGACCGTATAAAAGAAGAATGCCCAAGCCTAGCAACCTATTTGATATCCGCGGGGCTGGAGAGGTGGGCAAGAGCACATGCAAAGGGTAATCGGTATAACACGATGACATCCAACAACGCTGAAAGCTTAAACTCTATTTTGAGTGGTAAAAAAAATTTGCCCATTGTTGCACTGTTGGAATTTTTTGGAGATAAGTTCACAGAGTGGTCTCAAGAGAAAAGGCAGTCTACAGCACTGAATACACAGAGAGTCGCCCCTGCAATAATGAAAATGATTCAATAATTGCAAAAGGATGTCGGTATACACTGTAAAGCACTTGAATGAGTTTGTCTTTGAAGTTACTAGAGAAGGTACGCGGACCGTTGTTGATCTTTCAGCAAAAAAATGCACATGTAGGGTGTTTGACATTCAAAAAATCCCATACGTACATGCTCTGTCGGCAATAGTGACTAAAAAGCTTGATGTGTCACATTTTGTGAGAAGATCAAAATATAGTAAGGAATGACTTCAAAGGGAGCACGAGAAGAATTCAAAAGCTCAACACCAGCTGGCTACGGAAAAAATATGATGATTTTAATTTTAAGTTCAGTTTTACACTGTTTCAGCAATCTGATATGATTTTTATGTGATGCTTTGTGTTTTTTTAATCAATTGTACTCTGTGTCATTGCTATAATATATCATATTATTTTTAGTTTATTATGGTTAACAATTATTTCTATGCTGAAGCTTTAATCTAGAGAATTCTCTCTGTTTCAGCATGAAAAATGTGTTGAAAACGTCCTGATAAAAAATGCAGAAAACATAACTTGAACAAAATATGACACCTTAAGAAACGCAATAAGTCCCCTCTTTAGAGATTATATTTATGTGTTTCTCTAAAATATGGCACCTTAACATTGTATATTGGTGTCAACTTGAACAAAATCCTGAAAACATAACTTGCTGAAACAAAATGCTGAAACAAGATAACTGAACAATTTACATTATACCATTAACTAAATCTCAATTTAATAACCTCAACACCAGATAGATACAGACAAATAATGATGATTTTGATTTTTGGTTAACTTATAAACTTTTCAGCAAACAGATATGGTGAAATATCTGCTGAAATATTTGCTGAAAAACTTGCTGAAAACAATGCTGAAACATGAATACTAGCACAATTTACATTAAACCATTAGATAAATGTCAATTTCACTGGCTTCAAGAGTGCCATTGAAAATGCATCCAAAATGCTACAAAAAACATCAATTGTCCATAATATTCCCCGGAAATACATCTACCCTACAACTACATTAGAATGTCTTGAAATCCCTAAATATGATAGATGATGTTACACACAAGATGCTATTAACTAGAATTTAAAGCTCCATCTCTCTTGAATCAAGTCTGAGACCATAAGTTCTCGGTATCGAAAGATTCTTTCATTGGTAAACTTCCTAACATCTCCCCCAAACACCAGTGCTTCAATTGCTTTGAGTAAAAAGATCCCACAAGATGCGCTGCAGAAAATGAAACAAAACATATATAGTAATATCAAGCACAACAACAAAATGCTTCTAAATGACTTTAAAAACATTGTAAATGTAGGTTTCCATACCCAGTTGTATCATGCACTAGATCTGGGACCTGGTTAGACTAACTCCAATGGTTGTGTGCAAATGTCTAAATGTGCATTTTTTGACATTTTTTAGCTCCATTGGTTACTTTTGGGATGTGCAAATGTACACATTTGAGCATGTAATGTGTAAATTTGAGCACCTCATCTCCCCCATGTGCAAAAACTTTTTCAAAAAGCAAGACAATTTTATTGGTGTGTTTTTTATGATTTTTGTTTTTTTTTTTGTTTTAAATTAATTGTATTTGAATGGTGTGTAAAAAATACACATTTGACTATTTGAGCAAAATACCAAAAAGTAAGGTGTATTTTTACACACCTTGTGCAAATGTATACATTATAGACAAAACCATTGTGGATAGCCTTAATGTGGAATGTAGACGATTGAAAATTTGGGATCCCACCAGACTTATCCAAGTGAATTGGCAACGTACTCAGCCATCCCGTGCAGATGATCAACAAGCTTTTCACCAGACACAATGTAGTGGTTGAAGTCATATGCATTTATAACCTTTTCAACAAGATCTATCTCCAATGCAACCCAGTGCTCATTGTTTATGTTGAATGGGGTGTAAACCTTTTTTGCAGACTCCCAACTCTTGGGATAATCGCTAGGATATAAGTCCAGGAAGTAGCTAGCAGTGAATTGTTCAACAAGGCTTGTTTCTTCATAAGATGATGAGCATTCTAGGAGATACTTCTGATGAAAAATAGGATCCAACACGACAATTCCTTCAAAGATGCTAGGATCCTCACTGACTCTCTTCCTCATGTGAACTAGTCCAGCTTCAAGGTGCTGAAACAGTAAACAGTGTAAGGTATTTGTTTAAAGAAAATCATAATAACAGAAATATATACATAGTTACCTTACTCGAAAAGATGCTGAAAAGAAAAACAGTTTCAGCATACTTACATCTATATCAAGCCAACCATCCTTCCTAACAATGTTTCTAAAAAAATGACTTCTCTTTTCTAACTCCCATTAAAAGTACTGAAAAATCCTTGCACATATTATTACAAGATTAAAAAATCAGGCCAGAATATATAGATATTGCTAGAGCAAATACCTGCCCTGAAGATGAATCTAATGACCTCTGCCCTTCAACAAGTGTAATAGGTATAACCTCATTCACAGATGCTGAAACATTTGTACCCATTGGTTGACCTAGAATCTCAGTAGGTGCCTCTTCCCGAATTTCATTGAACACCTCATTCACAACCTTTGAAATCACTAGGTCACAAGGTGCATCATTGGATGACTGGGTCTTAAACTGCATTGACTCTTGCATTGTAAACTTATTTTCTAAGGAATCTACCTTCTTCAGCAGATCATCAACAACAACCACTAATTTTAAACATCCCGACAAACGTTCCTCAAGCATCTCCACCCTCGCAGCCAAATCGGAAACTCTTTGAGGCAACTCTTCAAGCTTATCTAACCTCATCTGTATTACTTTCAACCAGCTAGGATGCCCCCCTTGTTTGCTGAAATCATTAGTCTGAGCGCCAACCACATTCTTTCCCGCTCCTTTCAAGTGATCATCTTTGACAACGTTCTCAGTGCCCTCATTGTTTCACTATTCATCGGTTTCAACATTCATTGCATCCTCCCCTCCTTGAGCCACATCCCCCCAGAACCCTCTGCTACTCTATCATTAACATCATCATTCCCATCCTTAATTAACAAAGAATCCTTTGCAGGTGAAGCTTCAATGGGCGGCCTCAATCCAGTTTCAGCAACTCGATGAAAAGATGGACATGCAACTTCAATTGGCATAAACAAATCACTGGAATCTTTAGAAGCAGAATTACCTCTCTTTCGAAATACAAATCTAGGTCTCGCAATTGCATCTTCAATGGTTGGTGGTTTCTTTGCAGCTGAAATTTTCTTACCCCTTGTCTTTTTTTTTTTAGTAGAACCAATTTCACAGGGTGGTTTGGAAATGACATCAGCTTGTTTAGTTGAAACTACACCAGCAGACCGACCCCTCCTCGATGTGGTAGGTTTGCTTGTTTCAATCTTCTGTTTCTTCACCAATAACAGGACTTTACTAGCAGACCTTTACTTCTTCGAACCTACAACACCTCCACTTTCATTGCCACATGACTCTTCATTGACTTCTAGTTGTTCTTCACCTTGGGTTTCAGCAGAAGGTATATCCAATGATAAATCACCTTCTGCAAAGCAATTGAACCGTCTCCCATATGCTTTTCTCCTAAGTCTCCAACAATCATACAACTTATCTTCCTCAGGTTGTGAAAATACAGGTTCATTTATGTGATCAAGAATGGGGTGAGCAACTTCATCTTTAAAGACCATCCCTGGGGACCTTGCAAACTCGCCAAAAGTTGGGAACATGGGCGCCTACACAACCAACAAAATTAACACACAATAAGACAACTGAAATTATAAAAATGAACCTAATAAAAAAAGAAGATTGTAGATAGATAGAGCTGAGACAAAAATAATACCAGGTCACCATCAAACAACTCTTGCACTTCAATATAAGTATGACGTAACTTACACTCCCAACGAAGAGAGTATGAATCACCTGCACGAATCTTGAAATGGCAAAGAAACTTATCAGAAAGCACCGGGAAAGCCTCAAGTATCCAAGCCTATAAATATAACCAAACAAACAGATGTTGAAACAAACAGATGCTGAAACACAAACATTGCTGAAATACAAATGCTGAAACAAACAGATGCTGAAACATATATGCATGAAATTAATTACCCGAAAAGCATAAATATATCCAAACAATTCATATGATGGTCTCGGATCTGATCGATCACAAAGAAGAACCTTCTTTAAAGACTTCACCACCAAAGAATAAGACAATCTCCCCCATGAATACAGTTCACATACATTTCGCTGGATTGCATACAAGAGCAGCATAATTTTTCTGAACACTTTTTGAACGCTTGAACAATAACATTTTCTCGATAATCAACAACCACAACAAAAAAAAATTATATTAGCGTCGGACAGTAGCAACGGCCTCAATTTTCCGTCACCAATTTGTAGCTTTTTGCGACGGCAAATCACCCCGAGGCTTAATTTATAGAAAAAAATAGGATTTTTTTAGCGACTGCGTGTCACTGTTGCAAAAAATGAGGGGTTATTTTATTTTTTTATTTTTATAAAAGAAAAAAATGCTAACTGAACACACATTTTTGTTTTAGGGTAACAGCACTTTCATCGTACGCCTGTTTCAACTTTCGACCATCCGTATCGCATTCGATCATCTCCATCGCCGGCGCCTGGTGGGGAGCTTGTGGTGGTGCCGCCGGAGAAGTTGAATCAAAAGAATACTCTCATGTGGATGTTGATGAGGAGTTGTATGGTGATAATGATCTAGACGATGATGAAGATTTAGAAGTTGCCGATATTCTTATATGATAAGAGGTTAGGGATTAGCCTTTTTAGTTTTATGATATTATTTTGCTCTTTCGTTGATTTTAGTTTTGATTGCCTATATTAGATTCAGTTTTGTTTGTTACTGATTACTTGATGTTGAGTGTGGATGTAGGCTTCAATGATGGGAGAATCATGTTTGCATGAAATAGATTTAAGTTTATATATGTACTTGTTGTTTACTTGTTACTGATTATATATTGTGTTTGCTTTGCAATTGATTTGTAGGTAAATAGGAAGAAAAGCAACGTCGGACCTGGTAGACCGCGTTCCATGTCAGAGTTTTTAACTGCATGGGATTCTGGTAGCAAAAATGGTTCCTCCTCGCATATTGGACCTCCCACTCAAGCTTTGGCTCCTCCACCTCCACCTCCTCCTCCTCCACCTCCACCTTTGCCTTTGGCTAAAACTCTTTCAGAAGCAAGTATGTGCTATAGCAAAAATCAATTCCTTTCCTTACATATATCGTGTCTACGTTGTAATTAATGAATATTGAACAATTAATAAGGAGTAAAAAGACTTTCTTTTAGTTTTTATTTAATGGTATGTATGAAAAATAAAATGATCTTATACTGAAAAGCATAGAATATGTTGAGAAACTGATAATCTAATACAGTAACTATATGGTTGTTGAATAGGAATGATTAATGGAGTAAATGCAGCCACCTCTTGTGGAGCCCCAACACTGCAGAGATCTGATCAAACCCAAGCTCAGGCAGGCCCCACCAAAGCCCAAGTGAGTATTGTGAACATCTTTTGTTTTGACTCATTGCTGTAATTGATTTACTTACTGCTATAGATTGGAAGTTTGTTGATACACCAGGTTAAAAAAAGCACTACAGAGTTCTGATTTACTTACCGATCACTTGATTTTATTACATATATTGTGTCTACGTTGTAATTGATTTGTAGGTAAATATGAAGAAAAGAAAGGTCGGACTTAGTAAACCACGTTCCATGTCAGAGTTCTTAATGGTAGGGGATTCCACTAGCAAAAATGGTTCCTCCTCGCATGATGGGCCTATTGATAGCACACATTTAGGTAGGCATATTAGGATGCATTTAGCATGATTTAGATGTGCATAATGTATAAGGTTAAGCTAGATTTGCATTTATACTTGTGTTGTTGGTGGAGTCGGAATCTACACGTTTTTATGGATTATTTCAGGTATATGTGGATCCGACAAGGAATGAGGAAGCTCATGGATGAAGGAAGAGTGAAGAGGAAAAGGAAAAGTGAAGAGCTTGTGAGCGGAATCGAAGTTAGAGAGCCTAAGTGAAGAACAAGTCAGCAAAAGTTGTTGCCAGACATGCTGAACTTGTTTCGCACTTTCTGGAGGCCTCGGTGGTCCGATTGACTATTATAAGTATGTGTTGGAAAGATCTTTCCGAGATCTACAACTTTCATGTTGACATCGAGACCAGATTCGAAGCAAAAAAGTCAATGTGAACAGTAAAAGCCGCCCCGCAGCCAAGCTAGCCGCCCCGCGGCTCGAAGCTCGGACGAAGGATTTCGCAGTCGCCTGGCCGCCCCGCGGCCTGGGTTGGCTGCCCCGCGGCCTCTGCAGAACCGCCGAATCTGCCGAATGGACTTTTTATCTCTTTAATTAGGTTTTTAGAATTAATTTTGGCCGACTTTGTTAGGTTTATTTAAGGACTATTAGGGTTATTTTCTTAGACATCTAACCCATCATCTAATTCATTAGTTTATACACTTGGAGATTATCAATTGAGAGAACCCTAGAGGGGAGCCTCCTTGGTAATGGAGTGCTAAACTCTTCCGTTTCGTCTATGTATTGAAGCTTTGGTTTGATAAAGTTGTGAGATTTCTATTCTTGTTCTATTCCCATTGATTCGTATTGATTCTTTTGCGAATATCGTTGATTTCTTCTAGTCCGTACAACTAGTTGAGATTATTGCTAGGATTTTGTAGATTCCTCGTACCGAACCTTAATCCATAGTAGCAATCATGCCTTTTTAGGACTCGTAGGACTAAACTAGTGTGTAGAGAATCAATTATGTTGAATGCTGACTCGTAGCTTAGTGTTGCATGTATCCTGGTTAATCCTTAATCTTAATGCTACTATTAGGTTGAATCTTGACCGTGTTAGGATTATCTAATTAGTAAGGGTTACTAGGACTCGTAGGACTAGTAACTTACACAAGATCATGACAAGAACAATAATAGGATGAAAAGAGAACTTGAAGAAGAATCAAGGATCAACTAACCAAACTAAAGTGGATATTTGTAGATGAAACTATTTTCTCAATTGTTATCTCTATTAACTTGTTTATAGTTTCTTTTCTCATCTTCAATCACCAAAACCCCTCTTTTCTACTAATTGGTAAATATACATTGCTTAGGAATACTTGATTCTCTGTGGGATCGACCTCTTACTTGCTTACTATACTAGTTTGTAAGTTTGAGTTTTACTTTTGATAGGAACAACGACAGTTTCCTCCTGTCAAATTTTGGCGCCGTTCCCGGGGAATCAAAGTTTATTTCTTTGTTTTGTGTATTTATCAATTTTTGTATACATCTAATTTGTTGTGAACCTATCTTACGATTCATAACACCCTTGCTACTAACTTTTTAGATGTTGAGGTTATTGCAGTTTGAAGGTGAGAACTTTCACCAATATCTTACTAGATTGCAGAGATATGTTGACATTCGTAATTCACGGGGTTATCAAGACAGCATTCGAGATATGATTATTTGCATAATTGACGGGATGACTGCTGAGACACGAGCGCTTGCTGAGCACATGAGTAATGGAGACCTGGCACGGTTAGGTTTGTCGGGGTTGTGGGATTTCTTCTGTTACATGGATTACCATGTTGCACAGGAAGAGTTGCTCACCACGTATTATCCACCAATGGAGGGCTATGTCACACATTTGAAAGATGAAATCCAAGCCCTTACTCAAGCAATACAGGAGAATGCTGAGAGGATCACAAACTTGGGGGAACAATTGAGCCAACTTATTCAAACATCGGGCGAGATAATAGCAGATCGGATGGCCGCCCCTCAAGTTGATAAAGAAAGCAAAACCATTCCCCCATCCTTTGAGACATTGAAGGATGCAAGAATGGAAGATCATGTCGAAGTCATTGTTCTTAATTCATTCCATCCTAGTTGGTTTCATAAGGAGGAGGAATTGTTCGTAGACAACGATAGTTTCTTTGACGATGGAGAAAAGGGTCTAGTGCTTCCTGACATGGAATCTCATGATTCGACGCATGAGGTTTCATGTGTTGCGTCTCCTACTCCATCTGATGCATTCATTCTCAGCCCCCCCCCCCCCCCCCCCCGTTGATGAACCATGTCTAGAGTCACCTGTTGAGGCTCAAGAGGAAATAAAGATAAACTTTTGCAATTTGGAAGGTAATAATGATTATGTTGATCCTTTTAATTGCTATTTTGAGAAACCACCAGTGGAACTGAACTGGTGGTATTATATTCCTCCATCAGAGAGTCATTTAATTCATTAGTTTATACACTGCTGAGACATCTAACCCATCATCTAATTCATTAGTTTATACACTTGGAGATTATCAATTGAGAGAACCCTAGAGGGGAGCCTCCTTGGTCATGGAGTGCTAAACTCTTCCTTTTCGTCTATGGATTGAAGATTTGGTTTGATAAAGTTGTGAGATTTCTATTCTTGATCTATTCCTATTGGTTCGTATTGATTCTTTTGCGAATATCGTTGATTTCTTCTAGTCCGTACAACTAGTTGAGATTATTGCTAGGATTTTGTAGATTCCTCGTAGCGAACCTTAATCCATAGTAGCAATCATGCCTTTTTAGGACTCGTAGGACTAAACTGGTGTGTAGAGAATCAATTACATGTTGAATGCTGACTCGTAGCTTGGTGTTGCATGTATCCTGGTTAATCCTTAATCTTAATGCTACTATTAGGTTGAATCTTGACCGTGTTAGGATTATCTAATTAGTAAGGGTTACTAGGACTCTTAGGACTAGTAACTTATACAAGATCAGGACAAGAATAATAATAGGATGAAAAGAGAACTTGAAGAAGAATCAAGGATCAACTAACCAAACTAAAGTGGATATTTGTAGATGAAACTATTTTCTCAATTGTTATTTCTATTAACTTGTTTATAGTTTCTTTTCTCATCTTCAATCAACAAAACCCCTCTTTTCTACTAATTGGTAAATATACATTGCTTAGGAGTACTTGATTCTCTGTGGGATCGACCTCTTACTTGCTTACTATACTAGTTTGTAGGTTTGAATTTTACTTTTGATAGGAACAACGACAGTTTCCTCCTGTCACCATTTGTGTCGCACACAATTCATACTCCAGCTCCAGCTTTGGCTCCTCCACCTTTGCCTTTGGATCAAACTCTTTTCAGAAATAGGTATGTGTTGTATCAAGATTTAATTTTTTTTCCTTATTGGTGATATAAAGCTATTTGAATATCTACTTTGCAACTAGGAATAATATTCTATGTTAAATTTATACTGGCCTAAATTTCCAAGGTATCAAATTATGTTAATGTAAAGTACGATGTTAATTATGTTAATGATCTTATACTGAAAATCATAGAATATGGTGAGAAACTGAGAATCTAATACAATAACTATATGGATGTTGAATAGGAATGATCAATGGAGTAAATGCAGCCACCTCTTGTGGAGCCCCAACACTACAGAGATCTGATCAAACCCAAGCTCAGGCAGGCCCCACCAAAGCCCAAGTGAGTATTGTGAACATCTTTTGTTTTGACTCACTGCTGTAATTGATTTACGTACTGCTACAGATTGGAAGTTTGTTTATACATCATGTTAAAAAAAAAGAACTACAGAGATCTGATTTAATTACTGATCACTTGATTTTATTACATATATTGTGTCTACGTTGTAATTGATTTGTAGGTAAATATGAAGAAAAGAAAGGTCGGACCTAGTAAACCACGTTCCATGTCAGAGTTTTTAATTGTAGGGGATTCCTCTAGCAAAAATGGTTCGTCCTCGCAGAGTGGGCCTATTGTGTCGCACACAATTCATACTCCAGCTCCAGCTTTGGCTCCTCCACCTCCACCTCCACCTTTGCCTTTGGATCAAACTCTTTCAGAACCAGGTATGTGTTGTATCAAGATTTAATTCCTTTCCTTATTGGTGATATAAAGCTATTTGAATATCTACTTTGCAACTAGGAATAATATTCTATGTTAAATTTATATTGGCCTAAATTTCCAAGGTATCAAATTATGTTAATGTAAAGTATGATGTTAATTTGTCTCAAGGTGAAGATGAAGAGGTTGTTGTTAGATTGCACAATAAAGGTGTGCCAGAGTGGAATACTGGAGTAAAAATTCAAGTTCACTTCAATGAAACATTCCAGCCTGTTGGAGATAAAGCCCAACTTCTAAAGTCTCAATTGGGCATCATTGTACGTGATGGGCAAAGGGTTCTGCTTACTGCTACAGATTGGAAGTTTGTTGACAAGTCTATCAAAGAAGCAATATGGACAGAAGTTAAGGTGAGAAAATCATTTACAAGTTTTAAGCAAAACTTTGTTAGATAATAGTAAGTGATTTGTTTATACTTTCATAATTTGTAGGCCAATGTGATAGATGTTCCTGAGGGGTTCAAAGTTGTCTGCCTTAGAATGTGCAATCATATGTGGAAGGATCATAAGGGAAAAATAAAGAGAGATTACTATTTGAAGCGAAAAGATAATCCCGGACTCTTATCGAAGTGCCCTCCAAGGGTTCTTCCAAACCAATGGCCTGCGCTTATCGCATATTGGAGCAGTGCTGATGCTCAGGTATAACCAATAGCATTTTCATTATGTGAGTGTGCATATGATTTATCAACATTTTTACTTACTTTGACTATAGGAGCAATCATTGTGGAACTCCAAAAATCAAGATAAGCATGGACCAGTTCATGTCACTGGTCGAAAGTTGTTTGCTGAAGTCAGATATGAGGTATGTATTTATTTGGTCACTACTTTTTGGGGTTCATCTTTTATATGAAGTTACATTTTTTACTTATTATTTTGTGCAGATTACACAAAAAGGAGAGGTCGTCGATAAGATGAGTGTGTGGATAAAATCTCGCAATCCAAATGATCATGATGTTCTAGAGGCCATAATAAGTTTTTAGGGTCTTTTTGATGTTTAAACTTTTATTTTATGTTTGTGTGCTGATATTTTTATGTTGTTAAGATTCTGTGTATAATAATTACATGTTCTTAAGCTTCTTAATTTGCATTTTCATATTGTAGAACAACTACAATAAGGAACCCGAGGATCAGCGACAACTTACAGCTGTAAAAGACAGGATATTTCATCAAATTATGGGACCGGATGGCCATGGATATTGTCGAACGTATGGTTTCCTAGGTTGGTTTATCCAGGCTCATCAACTACACCCAATAACACATTGGTAGAATTCATGATACAAAAAGTTACGGACAAGGTGACGGAGAAGCTAGACGGGGTATATGCAAAGAAACATGAGGAATTTAAATCTCAAATCATGTCCTGGTTGGAAAGCAATGATAGGATCAGCGCGAACTTGTAGGTTAGATTAAACTATTGATTAGTTTTTCGTGTTTGATAAGTATTTCTTGCATTTTTGTAGCATGTTTATCAAGCATGAAGACATTTTTTTTCTTCCTTATTAGATGTGTGAATCAATCTCAATTCCTAAATGATAGTCCTACTACGAGAATATATTAGGAGATGGTGTGTCAAATGTAGTTGTATTCATGAGAAATATTGTAGGAGATATCTTTTGAAATATTTTGGGTTCTGGTAAGATAATTTTTTTTGTCTTATTTTGGTTTTCTATTATAGGGTGGAATAAGTTCTCAACCAAAGGAGTCTATAGGAGACGGGGTTAATCTCTTATCTACAGAGGAGGATTCTACTGAAGAGGAAGATGGAGATTGTGAAGAAATTTCCCTACAAGAATCACCTAGTCAAGAAGGTTAAATGGTGAATGACCAAGATTAGAATTTTGCTCAGCTTCATTAATTTCCTTTTGTTCCATGTAGGAGTTCATCAGTGAAAAAGTTAAGCTTATGACTTTAATTTCTAATTTAGGTTTTATGCTTTCAAACAACAATCTAGCTAGCTACTTGTTTGCTTGATTAGAATATATTTTTGTTCTATATATGAATTTAAGTTAATGGATTGAATTATGGCGATTTGTCCATTGCTAGTTGTGCATATGTACCAGGAAATTAAATATATAAACATGAAAACGGATTAAAATACCTAAAAACTTTGCGACGACAAGTACCCGTGGTAAATAAAAAATACTGGGCAACACCTTTTGGCGACAGCAAGAAACCATCGCAAAAAGGGAGAAGAGGCGGGAAAATGTGGTGGGAAATTTTGGCGGCTAAGAATTTATGTAGCGACGGCACAACTACCGTCGCTAATATTTTTCCCATTATCAGTCGTCGCTAGCGCCGTCGCTTATACTTTGGCGATGGCAATTGACGTCGCCAAAACACGTTTTCCACGGCTGTATTAGTCACCGTCGTTTCGCCGTCGCTATGCCGTCGCCAATTGCTTTTGGCGACGGTAATTTGAGTGTTGGCGACGGGATTTTGCCGTTGCTAATATAATTTTTTTTTGTAGTGAACTTCGCCATCTGAAGCTTCTTTGGAGACGATTTTCTGCATCTCTTAAATGCCTCCAACAACTCATCGTACGTACACTTTGACTGATTCTCCCCAAAAAAATGAGACCACGCAAACTTCACACGTGGTTCAACTGAAGTATCTATAACAGAAAGCCTTGTAATTGCATGAAACTCTACCAAAGAGAAGCGAGCAACAAGACCATCAACCTTAAACCACAATTCATGCAGCTTACTCTTGATCATACGAAGCATCATTTGATGAATGAGCTGAAAATTAAGTTTCATCTTAATTCTTTGAACAAAAACCCATTCAAAGCAACTTCTCCTCAGCAACTCAAAATTAGATTTAGACAGATGTTCCTCTATAACATCACAGACATCTGGAGCACAGTAAACATTGGATTTTGCACAAAATCTAGAATTCAAGCTCTCAGCATAAGCGGCGGCCGCAGCATGAATAACAAAATCTGCTGAAATAGGTATTTTACAGATTATGCTGAAATAAGCATTTATGATAAAAATCAAAGAAAAAATACCAAATGCATGTATACATTTGATAGAAAAACACAACAAAAGCCTGGAAAAACATGAACACAAAACCTTAGAACAATAACAACAAACCTCTGCTTGAAGAACCGGATGAACTGCTACCTTCAACTGAAAGAACCTTCTCCGAAGAAATTTTCTTCACTGCAAATCATCCACATTAGATATCAAACACAATAATAAGGGGAAAAAAACGAAAAACATGCATAAAAGACATAAACACAAAATACAAACCATCATCTGACGAATCGCTTGCAGTTTTACTGTCACTCGGAGCAACATCAACTGCCTCCATCTCATCGGAGTCCTTGTTCTCTAAAATTCAACAAAAATAAAAGAGAAATATCGGATTCAACTTCAGAAAAGGTATAAAACTATAAACACAGAAAACACACTGCCATTTGAGGGATCGCATGAATGTTTATCGTCGACTGCAGCAACAGCACGTCCCTCAATGTCGCCGGAAACTTTGTTCTCTACCATTGAACCAGAATCGAAAAGGAACCGCCGGTTTCAACTGCAAAAATCGCTTCGATGAAGATGGAGAGAAGAGAGAGGAAATCGTCTCACACGCGAGAACAGAAGAACAGAATGAGGAGAGAGATAGAGCGGTTTACAACATAAAGCCTTATATATGGAAGGGCAATTTTGTCCAAAAAATTTTAGGTGGACAAAACCCCAATTTGACAGAGTTGGGGGACAATCACTAAATGGGGGAGAAAATTTGCGCCTTTCATGTTTTATCTATATGGTAGGATCCATTCCATGATCGGAGAATATGTAAAATAATATTATAAATTAAATGATGTAGATAGATTCCAATAAATAAATATCAGTTCTCGGAATACATTGTCACCAATAACATAACACTATCATTAAATATTATCACGGACTAGTGAAAACTGTTACCAACCTATAGTCAATATTCACAAACTACAAATCATTGTCACAAACCATTTGTCACCAACTATAACACACTATAACCACATATTGTTACCAATTACCAAACACTGGTACAAAATTATTTTCAACAACTAGTGAACACCGAAACACACCTATTATCACCAACTAAAGAACAATGTTGCCAACTATTAAAAATTATCACCATCTGTTTTCCCTAACTACATAAAACTATCACCAACTACGGAACACTGTAAAGGTGACACCAGTGTAACAATATCAAAGGGGTGGCATAATTTTTTATTTTTTTTGTAGCGTTAATTACTAAAGGGGAATTTACAGAAAACCCCCTTTTAAATATGAAGGTTTTCACTTAACCAACCCTTAAATTCAAAATTACATAAAACCACTCTTTAAACGGTCTTTACTTACAACTCACCACCTCTTCATCTATATTCGTTAATTTATCATTAAATATGCTAGACTTTAATATTTTTAAACTCAAATTTGATTATAAATATATTCAAAATTTGAATTCAAGGATTTGATCATATTTTAGAGATTATTTTTTTAAGAAAAATAAACATAGATTAGAATTATTATCTTAATTTATGTTTAAAAATGTTTATAGACTTTGAATACACCGTTGAAGAGCTAATAAATTGAATTTGCTGAAGGAAAACCTTGAAACAATGATTGATTGGGTACATATTGGGTTGGGGTTGTCCACAAAGATTGAACACCAGTACGCCACCAACAGTGAGTCAGTGACCTTCGGCAACTTCTGCGCGACTCGATCTCTTGCTCTTGCCGATGAAGCATGATTCCTCTATTTCAGAAACAATCTCCTCGGCGACCTCCGTTGTACTTCAAAACCTTTATTGAGAACGCGAGGCTCACTTCAGTCCTTTAAAGAAAAAGAATCCGTGGTTGCAAGGGAAAGGTATAGGGTTTGAGATTAAACTATAACAAGGGCAGTTTGGAGATTAAATAAAATTTATGGACATTTAACTAAAATTGATGGATATTTACGTAATTATATTTTCTAAATAAATGGATATTTGAACAAAATCGTTCTAGATTAATTTTTTTTTTTTTTTTTTTTGATTAGGTAAAAATTCGACACCCCGGACAGGCCCGGTGGGTCGAGAGGCCGAAAAAATCGGCGACGGATAACCCGTCAATACAAGCTGAGAGCAAACATAAAACAACACAACATAATGATCAAATTACATGAGTGCAGTTACAAACTCCGGCTAGTACTATCGATGAAGGAACGGAAGCAGTGTGCGACAACTCATCGGATTAATTGATCTAACAAGATAAGCTTTCTATCTAATTTAGATATAATGTTGAATTTTTAGAAAAATAGGTGGGACCATTAATTGAGATGAAAAAATTGTATTGACTTATTAATTGACGTGCTAAAAAAAGATAAAACTATATTAATCAGACTATGACATGTATGCGAATTGTTCTAGAATATAACAAATTTGCGAATCGCACCAAAACCCGTTTCAGACTTCTATTTTAGTTTATTACTAGCCCATTCCCCATGCTTTGCACGAGGATTTAATAGAAAAAATATTTCGGGGTGTCAAATTATACGTAGTAATATTTTCATATTTAAATGTAAAAAATATTAACATTAAAAATAATTAAATAGAGTATATTTATCTACAAACAAAAATGATAATCTATCTTATGATAATTTTTATATAGTTTAATAAAAAAATTATTAATGTGAAACGATTATTGTTTAAATAAAATTAAAACTCTCTCATTAAATATTAACAATCATAAATTTCTAACAAAATCAAAACAAATTTAATAGATAAAGATGAACTATAAAATATCTATAAAGTAGAAACAAACATAAGCGCACAAATATAAGATCAATTAAATCGTCCACCCTCCCAATATAAGATCAATCATACGATCTCAAAAATCTCTAGCTTCAAACACCACCTTTTTCAAAATAAAAGGAAACACATTCCTCACACGGATTTTTTCCCCCAAGTAATGAATTTAACAAATTTACAACCGGAATCCACAAATATATGTGGCAAACCATCACATCATACCAATTGAAAAAAAATATAAATGATTGTCTTCACCTATGCCACTAGAGCTGGCAATTCCTGATCCGACCTGAGAAACCCGACCGACTCACCCGACCCAAAACCCGACCGAAGCCGAAAATTTGGCATTATGCATAACCCGAACCCGAAATCGAGCCCGATCGATGTTGACCCGAAATCCGAAGTGACCCGAATACAGACAAACCCGACTCAACCCGGACCGACCCAAATTCCAACCCGACCCGAATTTCAACCCGACCGACTCCCAATCCAACCCGACTCCTAACCCAACCCGACTCTCAACCGACCCGACTCCCAACCCGAATATCCTTGAATATATATATATATATATATATATATATATATATATATATATATATATATATATATATATATATATATATATATATATATATATATATATATATATATATATATATATATATATTATACATTTATACTATAAAACAAAATTTTTTTATTGTAATTCATTATCGAGTCATTGATAGTTAATGCTATTTCTATACAAAAAAAATTCAATTTAATAAAATTCAATTTCTATACATAAATAACATGAATTACATATTCGATTTAATAAAATTGATTACCCGAATGTCCCGAACGAACATGATTTAACAAATTCAATCCAAACAATTAAAAGTTTAAAGCAAATGTCGACCTCGCCCGCTTCTACTAACCTGAATGAGACCGACCTGAGTACCGACCCGAAACTCGAATGAGACCGACCCGATTCTGACCGAAAACCCGAATGGGTATAACCCGATTCTGACCCGAAACCCGACCAATCTGAATTTCATTTTGACCGAATCCGACCCGACCCGACCCGAACAAGACCGACACCGGAATTTTGACCCGAGTTGACCCGACTCATCAGTGCCCGACCCGAATGTGATCGACCCGAACCCGACCGGATGACCCGAATTGCCAGCTCTAATACCACATCCAATGTATGATGATTAAGCTCAGCTCGTTTGAATACCTTTCACAACCGTCATCACCCATGGACCCTTGACCCTTCTCATCTAGATCAATAATTTCAATTAATTTTTTTTTATGGGTTTTTACCATTGACTACATCCCCCACCCCTAACCTTAAACGACAATGTATAAAATGAGACAACCTTTGGAAGATGTATGCATGATCCATTATAGCTCATCTTTCATCCCTTCTAAAATCGTCTTAGCTAGAAAAACCATGTAACTAATCCTCTACTTTTTTAGTTTGACATTAAAGATTACAATCTATAAGAAGTTCTTACACAAAAAAACAACTACCACTGAACAGAAAAATTATAATATTGATTACATATTTATTCATGGATGTAGTTGTAACACCCCTTCTTAGAAAACTGAACAGATGTTGCAGCGCCAGCAATTACTCGGACTTTAATGTCCTCGTAAGCGCCTTAGGCTTATAGGCACATGCAACCATGCTCCCACAAACAAGATGATATAAAGTTAATGTATAATAAATATGAAATTAGCGGAAGACTTAAATAAAAATCAATGATCTAAAATAAAGTAACCCAAAGTAGCGGGCCTAAATATAGTATCTAAATAGTTTTAATAATAGCAGCGGAAATAATGATAAAAGAATTACAACGGAAATAAATAACCTTAATTAACAAAATAAATTTTAGGAATTAGTATCTTAAAACACAATATTAAAATTTGAAGAAAAATATTAAACTTCTTTATTCTTCAGCGCCTCAAGACCGTTTACCTAATCCTTCTGATTAGTGACTGAGGTATAGTATGCAAACCAGGTACCCCAGCCGTCAAAGGGAAGAAAAATAGGACGGTTAGTCTTTTTACGACTAGCAAATAGCAAAAAATAAAATGTTCAAGACTCCGTCTATCACCCATTGATCATAAAAGGGTATTGGTGGTTGTAGACAAAAATATAAATTAGGAGTAAATATTTATGTGGAACCCGACTCACTTCACTTAATTAAAATAAAATAAAAGGATGATACAAAAGGATCGAGTGTTTGAATGAGATACAGATCCGGAGATCCTCGGGAATCATATTCCGAGTACGGAAAGAATATGATATAATGTCACTAAAAGTGGGTCACCTATTAGTAAGTAATGTACAACACAAATATAGTAATAACACAATTATACACAACATTATCGTTTACTTAGGACAAGTGATACCGGCCTCGGCCGCATATACTGGGCGGATTACCTACTACCCTTAGGTAGATGTACCCATTCGAGAGATTTGCAATTTCGAAAGGGCATCTCATGAGACGTTTATAGAGCAAGGTATAACCGAACCTTGACCTGACTTTACCCTTTTCCATTATTTAAGACACATCATAATAACAATACACAACAACAATAATAACACAACTAGTATAAGTACCACCAATCCACAAATACATCCTAGGTGACCACAAAAGGCATAATGTACACTTTAGATCTATAAAGTGCACGAAATAATATAACTGACAAGCATGGATATTCAAAACCAATAATATACCATACTTAACTAGCATGAAGGAACAAAATGGACAATTCATGCTTTTTAGGAAGTTCGGACATCTAATATAATTTTCTCAAATCATGGGATCAAACTATAATTACCCGAGTTGTCATGCTGTGTCTGATTTAGGGGTTCATAAATAGCAACAAACTGAAGTAACTTGCATATTTATCACAAACTCATAGCATGAAATTTTTACGGGACACAAAAAGACAATAATTGCGAAAAAGACACGAAACTGCAGAAATGCACTGATTGAACCAAACTACTTGCCTTAATCCGATGAAATGCTTATTCGTAGTTGAGGAAAATAATTTGCTATTGGACCTGAGATTTTACAGAATTTAAAAAGGGGTTAGTTACTTTTCATAAATCACGGAAACGGCCCTGTAACTTTTAAAAAGTGAAAACATACCCTTGATTTCTTTTGAAAGAAATCCAAATCTGTACCCAAGGAAATCTCAGGAGCTAAAATGAAGGTCAACTGCTTCAATACAGTAGATTGATTAGTATGAGCCCAAACACCTTATCGAAATACGACAATTCGCGAGAAACGGAGCGGATCTTACCCAAACGGGGACTCGAAAATGTCCAAATTTCGAACCTAAGATTCTTTGGTATGGTATGAATCTGAAAAACAATGATTTATAAGAATTAACAGGCCATGGGTCGAAAAAGAAAAAGAAAAACGTATAAAGATCATGTTTTTCTGTTGTGTAGGAAAACTGCTCACCAGTGAACTTCGAGGCTGTTCTGCGAATGACTGGAAGCAAGTATGGGAGAGAATGAAGATGAATTCGACAGAGGGTGCTGCAAGGTTTTTGATTCAGTCAGAGTCGATGGCTTAGATCCACAGTGCTGGTGATGGAGATTCCAGAAAGTTGGCTTGTCGATCACTTTCTGCAGAAACTTCCGACGCCGATTTGGACGTCTTCCTTGTGAGCTGCTTCGTCGGGGCTTGCACGGTGGCCTCATGGGTGTTTGAGAGGCCCTTTGGTCGTGGTCTTCTGCCCTGGTGTCGCCGGAATCACAGTCGAAGGTGATCGGAGATGGTCGAGCTTTGTGATCTCTGGCTGATGTTTATGGTTTTCAGAGAATGCTGGAGAGGGTGTTAGGGTGAACGTGATAGATAGAATAGAAGGCTGCCATATTCTCTTCAATATGACCTAATCGGATTCCCCAAAAGATAGGGATTTTAGGTTGGAAAGATTTGGCTAAATATTGCTAGTTATCACTTAGTTAAGAACTTAAGATAGAATTTTTGTTTTTTTTTTAAAAAAAAAATCCGATCTCCACTTCTTCCTGTGTTGAGATTTCGAAAACGGAATGTTGGGCCGGTTTTTCTTTGCAATGGGCTTGACAAGATGCGAGTTAGCGTATATACATATATACCCACATATATACGTACCACATTTATGTATACATAAATAAATACATTGTATGTATAACTAGTTAGTAACTAATTTACATATAAATAATATCAAAGTAATATTTGTGAAAATATTATTCATTCAAATAGTAGTATCGATTTTTATTTAATTTAAATTACATAAACTTAATATTCACAATGAGAAAATATTTTATTTATTTAAATCAAATATTTTTATTTTATGACGAATAATATAATTATTCTAAGATTTTATGTTATATATTTTATGTGAACGAATACAAGTTAACATTAACTTAATTCACCTATTTTAATATCAAGAGAATTTATTTATTTATTTTCATAAAAACTGAAATACCAAAAAAAATATTTTTTGGGGTATTTCATATCTCCCTTCTTAAAAATAAGTTTTGTCCCAAAACTTGAACAACGAATAGGGAAGAGAGAAATGATATAAAGAGTTGCGAAAAGGGAATAGTGAGGGTAGGAAGAGCAATGAACTTGGTATTCTATCAAGTAAGAGTACGAATGAGTTCATGACTTTGTTTGGAGGGGTCGATATCATTAGCTAGCTTGGCATGCAATAACCTAACTTTTATAGTTTATTTAAAGTAATGAAATGAGACCTTAGAACATCTTATTTTATCTTCAACTTTCAAATCTTAACAAAAATATACGAGTATATGTTTAGCTGTTAACCTTGATTTTTCCCTTTTTACAATTTGACTATCATTGTCATATGGCAAATACTGGTTGCAAAAGCACTCGGTTCCTAATGGACTTCGTAAATTATTTCAATGGGTTGAAAGACATATTAAAGGGGTTATATCCTAAAGATAATGATGATACTACTTGTATTTGGATTGCTAAGATCAGGAAGAGGGGTAAGGCTTGTCTTGAAACGCATCTCGGATATACTTACTTGACTCGGGTGTGGGGCAAGTGTAGATAAAGATGGAGAAGAGAAATATATGGACCATACATGACACCCATATGATTAGTTAGAGGATAAGATTTGGAATCTTATGGTTAGGTACAGAGTAATATGCTTTTAGCTCAGTGTAGCAAGAACAAAACAACTTAATTACCTCCAACATAATTAGTTGTTCACCGAATTCATTATGGTCAAAGTGTGAGAATTATTTTACAAGAACCAAACAAAATAAAATAACATCCTTTTAATGTACACCTAAGCACATATAATTGATGCAAAGATAATACTATGTGTTGAAGAGCGATCGTAGTTAAGTTGTCATTGTTACGGTTAGTAACTCATACCACACAGCGAATACGGTTTTTCAGTTTACCATTGGCTTTCGTCTCAACCTCATTTGGCTCCCTTTTCCAGGTTACCAAATGATCCGACCGGATAGGTTTTGAAGGCAGCCACTATAGGTAACACTAATCAACCCTTTTCGTATGTGATGCGTGTTTGATCTTGGGCGGGTTCTTTGTTGATCTTCTTTGTCTTCGATGGTTGACACGTTGTCCAGTGTGTTGTATGTTTCATGATCTTCTTCGCCTTCTTTCAATCTTATTCTTATGAGATGAATGCACAATATATTTCATGAAGGAAAAAAAAAAAACATTTGGGATTTCGTCCTCAAACATTAACCAAAGAGTTCGGATCACGATCACACAATTATGTCATCAAGACATTACCCTTAGATCGGGTGGAGAACATATGGAATTACAACGGATGGAAAAACACATCGAAGGACTACAGTTTTGCCCCACCAATCAGGTAAAACACGGAATAAATAATCGATCCTTAACTCAACAATCTATCTGTGTGAGTGTATAAGAGAAGCAGGGATAATCCCTAGAATATGAGATGGGCTTCGAATATTAAATTTAGCAAATCCTTTTTCCGGAATAGGTCTTGTACGTTGTCCATCTTGTGATCATAGTGTTGTGAGCCTAATTTGCCATGTTTTACACTTAATTTTATATCGATTTCTGCATACATTGCATACATTTGGGTTAGAACAATACAGAATCTGTGTAGTTTACACTTATTTGCAATATATGGAGGTCTACACAAGTTTTGGTTATATCTCGCAGAAATCGGACGCACTTTGGAGCTTAAAGGAAACTCATGGAGAAGCCAAGAATGGTGCAGCCGGAGAAAAGGCCATTTTTCATCATTCTTCGTTCTGAATCAAGCTTTGATGTCTTCATGAGAGTTGTATCCCTCGGAAAGCGCTTTCCAACGCATGGTCATATGCGTCAATCCGACAAACGAGGACTCGGGAAAGTGCGTTTTAAGAACAGAGCAGAGAGTTGGGAAAACTCTACTCGAGATCGACTAGCATGTACTCGATCTCGACGAGCCCTGGTCGACCACACCTTGTCGAGTAGGGCTGGTCGAGGACACTGAGTCAGAGACAACCCGACTCCCGGAACCCTACTCGATCTCGAGTAGACTTGGTCGAGATCGACGAGCCATGTCCGGAGTCGACGAGCTGTGCCGAGCCGAGAAGCCGAAGACGAAGACGCAGACCACCTCTACTCGAGACAGAGTAGGGCTACTCGAGATCGACTAGACCTCCGAGCCATGTCCGAGCCTTGTCGAGCACCGGCTACTAGAGACAGACGAGGGCTACTCGAGACAGACGAGGGCTACTAGAGACAGAGGAGGGCAACTCGAGATCGACAAGGTCGTGGTCGAGGTCGAGTAGACCCAGTTTCCAGAAACGCGTCGTCGTGACGAGTCCTACTCGGTTTAGCTTTCCTTGGGCGTGAAGGAATCCGAGAATGGCCGAAGATCTATCCAAAGTTGATCAAGTCTATCCATGAGAGACGAGATCTATCAAGACATGAAGACTTACCTTAGTTAGATTTATCTTTTCCTTAGTTGATTTATATCCTTTTATCAATTTATTTATCTTTTAAAGCTTTAGATATAATTTTAGATAGAGATAGAAGATTATATCCTTGATTAGCGAGGGTTAGAAAGCTATAAATAAGGCCCTAGGGGCTCAGTTTTATTCATTCAATTTCGGAGACAATTAGTTAGTTCCACAGAGAGGTTTAGGAGTTCTAAGGTTTTTAGGGTTTTGGCTTTCTGCGAAAGTTGATTGCCAGGATTGTAAAGGCTTTTGAATATAGTTTTATGCAAGTTTCTTTTTATACATCAATGTCTGAGTTTGCAATGAAGAGCGAGTAGTCCACCCACTTCTGGGGCTGGGGTGAGCCCGACGGTGGCCATGTGAGGCGATGTGATAAAGGTCAGATCTTTTTGTGCGATTCATCTTCTATCCCTATGAGCATGATTCTTTTGCGAGAGTTGAAGGTGATCCTTGTTTGTGTTATTGAAGCGAAAGTGATCTTAATGCAACTTGGGTTAATTATGTGAAAAGGGTTAGTAACAATTAGGGTTTATGCGAGAGCCTCTATATGCCTATTTGTTAATGACGAAAGTTATTTGATGGAAAGCATGATCTTTTGTGCCTTTATGTATTGTTTTGCATGGTTATCGTTGTGGTGTTGATACCCTGGCCTTGGAAGTCTTTTAATATATTGAAGTTAATTTCTGTCAAAATCTGAGTTTTGGTTCGAATTCTGCAATTATAGTTTTTGTCTTTGCTTTTGTTTTAGTTGCCCTTGCCGGGTTTATTTGTTTCTTTGCTGTTTGTGTTTCTGTCTTTCTGCTGCTTCTGTGAGAATTTACAGCTACCTGAGAACTGCTGACGTGCTTCCTCGTGGATTCGATCCTGACTTTCTCTTACTACAACGGGAGGAAGTCTTGTATTTATTTGCTGAGACAGGGAAGTCAGTCTGAACTTTATTTCATATTTATTTCAATACTCGATTTACTCCTGCAACAACACATAGCTTCTCGATGACGCTTTTGACTTAAAGCACCTGTTATAACATTGACTTTTCATGTCGTAATCCTTAATAAGCTTCAACCATATTATCTGACTTATGTGGATGATCTTCCGAGTAACAATGTATTTTAGCTCCTATGATATGTGAAGATTTCGTACTGGCCACCGTAAAGATTTTGTCGCTAGATTTTCAAAGCAAGTACAGCAACAGCTAGATCCAAACCTTGCACTAGCTAACTCTTTTCATACTGCTTGAGCTGCTTGGAAGCAAACGTGAGCACCCTATCATCGCACATCATCACACACCCATATCTTGCTTAGAAGCATCATTGTACACTAGGTATTCTTCCCTGTCTCTCGACAATGCTAGAATCGGCGCAGTGGTCAAACATTTTTTTTAAAGCTTTGCTCGCTCTTCTCCTTTCAAACAAGCTTCTCTCTTTCTCAACAAAGAGATAAGCGGTGAGCAATTTTAGAGAACTATTTCACAAATCTCCCATAGTATTCTTCTAGTCCTAGAAAACTTTCTTCGTATTCTTTGGGTGAACCCAGTGTTTCACTGGTGAGATCCTCTGAGGGTCCACCATCACTCCCTCCTCAGATATGATATGACCTAGAAAGATTACCTGCTTGATCCAGATGTCACACTTGGACAACTTAGCCTAGAGCTGATGCAGTTGCAAAACTGCCAATGCGGTCCGCAGATGCTCCTCATGAGCTTCATCACTCGGAGAATAGATCAAAATATCATCGATAAACACCCCCACAAACTTATCCAAATAGTCAAGAAAACACCTGTTCATCGACTCCATAAACACAGCTGGGGCGTTGGTCAAGCCAAAAGGCATCACCACGAACTCATAGTGCCCATATCTAGTCCTTAAAGTAGTCTTCGGGATGTGCTCCTCGCGAATCCGTATCTGATGATACCCAGAACGAAGATCGATTTTGGAGAACACCATTGCTCCTTGTAGTTGATCGAGCAAATCATCCATTCGCGGCAATGGGTACTTATTCTTGATCGTCACTTTATTCAACTCACGGTAGTCAATACACAGTCGGAAGGATCCATCCTTCTTCTTCACAAATAATACTGGAGCCCCCCATGGCGACGCAGTAGGCCTTATATAGCCCTTCTCCAGCAGCTCTCCCAACTGAGACTTCAACTCCTTCAACTCAAGGGGTAACATACGATATGGAGCTTTGGAGAGTGGAGACGTCTCTGGTTCCCGATCAATTGTGAACTCAACAAAGCGCTTCGGTGGTAACTCGGTAATGTCATCAGTAAATACGTCGGGAAATTCCCGAATCACTGGAATATCGGAGATTGTTACCGTCTCGGACTTAGAGTCCGGTAAATAGCATAATAGGCCTACACCACCTTGTCGTAGTAGCCTCGCTTCCTGCCTCATGTTAATAATATGGTCGTTCTCAACGGAAACGCGCCCGCAGAATTTGCACACTCATGTGCCATCCGGTGATAAGGTCACAATCCTCCGCTCGAAGTCTTTCACTGCACACGCCATGTTGCACTCATCAATCCATTCCTAAGATGATATCCAGCGGCATAAGCGGAATCACCACTAACCCATAGTCGAAGTCTCGACCCCCACTCGTGATAGGAAATTGGCTCAACATCTTTGTTCCTATAATTGTTCCCTCTTTTAGAGAGTTCGGTCCTAAACGATTCGTCTAGAGGCACACTACCTAACTGAAATACATGGACAACACTAAGCCATAAAAGAATGAGCAACTCTCCAATCGAACGGACTATCGATTAACTCAATTTGGTAGCACATAGTACATTGAGTTATTGGTGTGTTGTCATTGACCTCTTGCCTCATTACATATACACTCTTGTCTAGGTTAAATGGTCCAATTATGTTGCGTTCACCCTCAATATTCATATAAGTGTATAGAAAAGGGCAATCCATTCGCAACATTTGTAGTCGTGGAAGGCTAGTGAGGGCTTTGTAACCTCTCGTCTCTTGCTCAACTATTTTCATCCATTTATGAGTATGAGACAGAATTCTCCTTTCTTCTCCCTCCTTAGAGAACTTCTACTGTAATTGCCAGCGAGGGGCCGATTGAAGGTTTGCATCCTTGAGATCGCTTAACAGTTTTCTACCATAAATCAACTTCATCCTCATGGCAGAAAACAATAATGTGCAACCTTTCCTAATTGGTGCACAAAATACTCAAAAAGACCTCGCCATATAGACAGCATTTGATGGCATTTATACCCTGTTCACTTATATGAAGTCCAAAATTTCACCCAACTATAATTACTCCCAAAACCAATGTAAAATCGATTCATAATTATATAGTGTCATAACATCAACAACATTACGAGGAGTCTCAAAGTATTCAAATGTGGAGAATACTATAGCTTAGAAACGGCTACTTGTCATCTAGGGACACGCAGGTCCTTCACCCATTATTTAATTGAAATATTGCTTTAAGTTCCTCTAGCTTTTCTTTAATAATGAGGGTTTCCATAAACAGAAAAATAATATTCACGGCGTATGCCCGACAATGGATTCAAATACTTAAATATGACACCTCGATTAATGTCATACTCCAAATCTTCCTCCATTTTCTTGTCGAGTGCTTGTAGCTCTGGAACCCTTTGTAACTTCTCTGTTTGCCACTTCATTTGCCATGAGGTTGTTACATCACGTTTTCAAGGTAGGCCATGGATCATTCAATACCTCCACTTTCTTATATGCTCGTTCACTTCACTAAGATGATCCAGCATCTCACAAATGAGGTGTTCTAGTCGAAGACGCCTCTTTTCTCCGGCCTCCATGCGATCAAAACAATGCTTCTCATAAGTATAGATCCATGACATTTCAATTACGATCTTCATTACCAAGTTGTAAGGTTGCGGCTCCATCTTGTAGCAAATAACATCCATTGGTGGAAGCACATCATCATATTGGACTATAGTTTCTTCCACCTTGTAGTCCGGACCAAAGCGTATCATACGGCGCCAATGGTTGATGGCATCAACCGCTGCGCGCATGAGTAGCATAAGTCAATGAGTGTCCACCCGAAGAGTAGTCTCCAAATCCTTTCATTTCCTCAACTCCATATCACAAAACCTCTTATAGGGATGAATCCACTCTGCATAATCTGAAAGATAGACTTGTGGTTCCATATTGCGCGATTGAATTGCGAGGCGAGTCATGGAAAAGTTGATCGAGTTGTAGTATGGTCTCGGTGCAGCTAAGGGAACAACTTCTCCCCCGTTGGTTGCACTCTCTTCAGGCAAGATTGCATGCATCTAAAAAAAAATGAATTACACGAGTGTCAATACCCAAGTTGACATAACTTAAGGTCGGAATGATAACGACTCTAAGATTACAGGTTAGGTACTTGAGGGCTAGAATATCTTAAAATTTAGACACTTAAATCACCATGATATGAAATGCACCTTTTTTAAAAAAAAAATTAAACACTTTGATCATTATTTATGAAATACATTTATCCTTATTTATTAACATCATGATTATAAAGTTTAACAGACCTTTAAGTACTGATTTTATAAAATACAATTTTTTTAAAAAAAACAGCATTTAATTTAAACTAGTTTTGTGATAAAAAAAGATGTTTATGCATTTATAATAACTCCTTTTTATTTTATAAAAGAAACCTTTTTAAATACATTTTAGATACATTTAAATTCCTTTTAAAGTTATAAGACACATATTTTCACTTTATTAAAAACCATAAGCTCTGATACCACCTTCTGTAACACCCCTTCTTAGAACACTGAAGAGATCTTGCAGCGCCAGCAATTACTCGGACTTTAATGTCCTCGTAACCGCCTTAGGCTAATAGGGACGTGCAACCATGCTCCCACAAACAAGATGATATAAAGTAAATGTATCATAAATATGAAATTAGCGGAAGACTTAAATAAAAATCAATGATCTAAAATAAAGTAACCCAAAGTAGCGGGTCCAAATATAGTATCTAAATAGTTTGAATAATAGCAGCGGAAATAATGCTAAAAGAATTATAACGGAATTAAATAACCTTTAACACAATAAATTTTAGGAATTAGTATCTTAAAACACAACACTAAAATTTGAAGAAAAATATTAAACTTCTTTATTCTTCAGCGCCTCAAGACCGTTTACCTAATTCTTCTGATTAGTGACTAAGGTATAGTATGCAAACCAGGGACCCCAGCCGTCTAAGGGAAGAAAAATAGGACAGTTAGTCTTTTTACGACTAGCAAGTAGCAAAAAATAAAATGTTCAAGACTCCGTCTACCACCCATTGACCATAAAAGGGTATTGGTGATTGTAGACTAAAATATAAATTAGGAGTAAATATTTGTGGAACCTTACTCACTTCACTTAATTAAAATAAAATAAAAGGATGATCCAAAAGGATCAAGTGTTTGAATGGGATGCGGATCCGGAGATCCTAAGGAATCATATTCCGAGTACGGAAAGAATATGATATAATGTCACTGAAAGTGAGTCACCTATTAGTAAGTAATGTACAACGCAAATATAGTAATAACACAATTATACACAACATTATCGTTTACTTAGGACAAGTGATACCGGCCTCGGCCGCATATACCGGGCGGATGACCTACTACCCTTAGGTAGATGTATCCATTCGAGAGATTTGCAATTTCGAAGGGGCATCTCATAAGACGTTTATAGAGCAAGGTATAACCGAACCTTTACCTGACTTTACCCTTTTCCATTATTTAAGACACATCATCATAACAATACACAACACCAACAATAATAACACAACTAGTATAAGTACTACCAATCCACAAATACATCCTAGGTGACCACAAAAGGCATAATGTACATTTTAGATCTATAAAGTGCACGAAATAATATAACTGACAAGCATGAATATTCAAAACGAATAATATACCATACTTAACTAGCATGAAGGAACAAAATGGACAACTCATGCTTTTTAGGAAGTTCAGACATATAATATATTTTTTTTCAAATCATGTGATCAAACTATAATTACCCGAGTTGTCATGATATGTCAGATTTAGGGGTTGATAAATAGCAACAAACTGAACTAACTTGCATATTTTTCACAAACTCATAGCATGGAATTTTTACGGGACACAAAATTAAAAGACAATAATTGAGAAAAAGGCACGAAACTGCAGAAATGCACTGATTGAACCAAACTACTTCCCTTATTCTGACGAAATACTTATTCGTAGTTGAGGAAAATAATTTGATATTGGACCTGAGATTTTACAGAATTTAAAAAGGGGCTAGTTACTTTTCATAAATCACGGAAACGGACCCGTAACATTTAAAAAGTGAAACCATACCCTTGATTTCTTCCGAAAGAGATCCAAATATGTACCCAAGGAAATCTCAGGAGCCAAAATGAAGGTCAACTGCTTCAATACAGTAGATTGATTAGTATGAGCCCAAACACCTAATCGAAATACGGTAATTCCCGAGAAACGGAGCGGATCTTACCCAAACGGGACTCGAAAATGTCCAAATTTCGAACCTAATATCCTTTGGTATGGTATGAATCCGAAAAAGAGAAAGAAAAACGTATAAAGATCACATTTTTCTGCTGTGCAGGAAAACTGCTCACCAGTGAACTTCGAGGCTGTCGTGCGAGCGACTCGAAGCAGGTATGGGGGAGAATGAAGATGGGTTCGACAGAGGGTGCTGCAAGGTTTTTTATTCAGTCGGAGTCGATGGCTTAGGCTCACGGTGATGGTGATGGAGATTCCCGAAATTTGGCTTGTCGATCACTTTCTTCAGAAACTTCCGACGCCGATTTGGACGTCTTCCCGATGAGCTGCTGCATCGAGGCTTGGACGGTGGCCTCCTGGGTGTTTGAGAGGCCCTTTGGTGGTGGTCTTCGGCCCTGGTGTTGCCGGAATCGCAGTCAAAGGTGATCGGAGATGGTCGAGGTTTGTGATCTCTGGCTGATGTTTATGGCTTTTCAGAGAATGTTGGAGAGGGTGTTAGGGTGAACGTGATAGATATAATGGAAGGCTGCAATATTCTCTTCAATATGATCTAATCGGATCCCCTAAAGATAGGGATTTTAGGTTGGAAAGATTTGGCTAAATATTGCTAGTTATCATTTAGTTAAGAACTTAAGATAGAATTTTTGTTTTTTAAAAAAAATTCCGATCTCCACTTCTTCTTCCTGTGTTCAGATTTCGAAAACGGAATGTTGGGCCGGTTTTGCTTTGCAATGGGCTTGACAAGATGTGAGTTAGCGTATATACATATATATATACCCACATATATACGTACCACATTTATGTATACATAAATAAATTCATTGTATGTATAACTAGTTAGTAACTAATTTACATATAAATAATGTCAAAGTAATATTTGTGAAAATATTATTCATTTAAATAGTAGAATCGATTTTTATTTAATTTAAATTACATAAATTTAATATTCACAATGAGAAAATATTTTATTTATTTAAATCAAATCTTTTTATTTTATGCCGAATAATATAATTATTCTAAGACTTTATGTTATATATTTTATGTGAACGAATACAAGTTAACACTAACTTAATTCACCTATTTTAATATCAAGAGAATTTATTTATTTATTTTCATAAAACCTGAAATACCCAAAAAAAATATTTTGGGGTATTTCATTAGTAAATTGGATCAAATAAAGCATCACAAAAAGACAATTATTTTGGGGTATTTCAGTAGTAAACTTTGGCAATCAAATCCAGATTCTTCTCCTCGGTTCCTCCGTCTAGTTCTTTCTGGGTGTTTTTTTAGATTGCTTGATTCAATCTGGCTTTGATTGCATTTGGCAATCATCTCCCAGATTGAATCTTCTCCTTTTAGATGATTCTTAACATGCAGTTCAAACAATCACTTCTTGTTTAAACAACAATCTTACTTTTGAAATCTTACACTTATACATAGCTTCCCCAATTAAATCTTCTTCTTTAAAAAAATGCTTAACACAAATTTTCAATAAAACAGTTCTCTGGAGATTGGGTATTTTTGAGCAAGCCTTCCTTGGGTCGGTTTGCATTCCCAAGCCTCCCCCCAGCATAAATCAACACCAAGGATTAATTGCTGCACCTAAGTCCCAACTGTGTGAAGCTCTTCGAGTTCTGCATTATTGGGCACCAAACCTTCAAATGTTTAACCATTCATCACAACAACAACTTGTTTTATTAAGTTTAGCCACCCCTAAACCTTCAGCTAATGATAGTCCTAATATAAGTTTATGCAGGTATGATTACAAACCAGCAAACATGATTGGTTAATTGGCAGCAGTGGGAAGAGGATTGGCTCATGAATTGGCGCAAATCTTCTTGGAAAATGAAATTAACAAAGAGACCAGCAAGAAAGGCAAAAATTCTATCCTTTCCAACAAGAATTTGAGGAGATGGGGGATGTATCTGAATGGATTTCTTGAAATCCCCAAGTGCATCCGCTGGATAAAGGTGCTGATAGGTATGATTACTCCTACATTCCCCTTCATAATTTCCAATTTGTTAGTGTGGAGAACCAATACTTGGACGGATAAGCAGTCTCGTTGCTCTGGTATTACTCTTAGGCGCTGGATTATAAATACTGAATCTGATTATCAAGTTTCCCCACATCTTTCTCAACTACTCTCCTACTATCATTCTCTGATTTCTCTACTTCTGATCATGGATGCCCAACAATCCCATGTGGATGCACTGATCAACAATGTTAGGAATGGTATTCCTCTCGAAACCATGCCGATCCCCACTCAAATCATTGATGTGCCTACCCCCGACCAAACCATTGAGCCCTCACTCTTGCTAGCCCTTAACAGCCATGGCCTTGTCTCTCATGCAACGGAACAACATCTTTTGCATGCCACTCCGCTGAACTCTGCTCCCCCCTTGGATGCAAACCACCAGCTTGCTTCCCATATCACTGATCCCTACACGGTGCCCGGCGTCAAGGACTTGCACAACAAGCTGTCGGAGTTCAGTTTGGTGGGGTGTTTTGTCCAGAACTCTGTCGATCTTAAGCAAGTCATAGGGAAGATGAAGATTGAATGGAAGGCCCTCAAAGGCAGCTGGGGAGTGGATACAATCGGTAACGATTGGTTCATTTTCCGGTTTGCCAACCGAGAAGATCGAGCTGTGGTGTGGAGTAACAGACCTTACCATGTGCAAGGATCCCTGATGGCAATCTATCCTTGGTCGGATTCGTTCAATCCGATGGAAGAAGATACTACTACCGTTGATGTGTGGATCGGGATCCCCGGGCTCCCTCATCAGTTCTACACTGCAGAGGCCATCGCCTTCATCGTCGCTTCTAGGGGTGTGGGATCACTGATCAGGATTGACCAAGTTTCAAACATCCGCAACAAGCTCAGATTCGCCAGAGCCTGCATCAACGTCTTTCTGCTGTCAAAGTTGGTTACTTGTGTCCATATTCGCAAGAACGAGACTGAATCCATCAAACTTCGGATTTGGTATGAAGACTTCTCGGATGGTTGTGGCTGCTGTGGCGGCTATGATCACACCTATGATGATTGCCCTTTGAACACGCCGCAGCCCCGTAAGTTCAATCTCGTTCTGGAAGAAAACCCTAATATTGATCTCTTGGCTCTCCCCCCCTCTCTTAACCCTACCAGGCACAATCAGAGGCTATTCAATATGCCCAACACTTTCACCCCTTTCACTCAAACTAATATGGATCCAGTTGTGTATCAAACCATGCTCCCTCGCCCTGGCGACCTTGGTCTCCTCCCTCGCCCTCTGAATGTCTCCACTGCCCTCCCCAATGATATGATAAATCACCTAATAGCACTTAATAATGCCCATGTTGCTAAATTAGCTGGTGAATCATCCACCCCTCCTTTTGTGATAACACCATCCATACTTCACACCCTTATGGCCTCGGCCCCTCCTAGCTTCGCCAACCCCGCCAATTACCTTAATGAAGTTGACTATGAAGTGTTCCTGAAAACCCAAGCCAAAGGTAAGATGGTGGATACCGGAGTTGAATCTGCAGGATCGCATCTCTCCCTTAGATCGGACCATTCGATGGTGAAGAAGATGGATGGCATCGTTATAAGATCAGCGGAAGATGGTGACATGATCACACCCAGGGAGCAGATCAAGCGTAAGGAGGAAGACGATCAAGATGAAGCATCTTCTCCGGCTAACAAGAAGCCTAAGAACAAGAAGAATTGATGATTCTGAACATCAGGACTCAAGGCTTGGCTGCCGCTCGGTTACTAGGGCAGCTGTCGCTAAATAATACTAGGTGTCTTAACACCTCAATTCCCCTTCATATTAGTCCTAGAATGCTCCCCTCTAATCAGTTTATTAGATTTGCTACTACTTTTGCTATCAATGGTTGTAACTCGATTGGTTGGTACCCCCGTTTTCAAATCTGTGTTGGGTTCCATCCTATTTGCTTAAGGATATATATTATCTATGTTGCCTGCTACAGCTCTCCCACCCTTTACCCTTTAATCTGGTTTGTTAGTACTAAGTATTCCACTGATATTTTTCTCTTCTGCTACTTCGTTAATATTTTGACTAATGGGAAAAGAAGGCATCTTGGCTGTTCTTCTTATTATCAGATCATGAACTTTGGATCAAACAACAGATCCTACATGATAGTGACTGGCAGGTGTGGTGGGAACAACAGTACTAATCTATAGAGACGACTCATTTCTATTACTAGCCATGTTGCTCAAGGTATGATCTTTTGGCCTATGCTGAACGAGAAAACCATGCTATAAAAATTATGAGCAACCATTTAAACAAAACAAATATTACACCCAAAATCTTCAGATCCTTAACGAAAGTCAGGGACAACAGGAGGCCTAGCAAATGAAGTCTATTAGGTTTCTGCCTTTGTTGGACCCAACTGAGAATATATAAAAAAGGTAACTCCTCTTTGAATCTAGCTAGGCTTATGATTTTGTATGATACAAATGTGGTGCACCAGTATATTTACATTATGCATTATCCGGGTTTGATCTTGAGCTATTATAAAAATAACAACAACTTTAATTATGACAGCAAAACTGATAGTTTTTATGTGATCAATGCGTCATGTAGCACGACTCCTCAAGATGGTTTATGTTAAGAATAGGCTATTGGAACATTAGGGGCTCTAAGCGCCCTCTTCTCTGGCAGGAAATTAACCAAATCAGAAATGAAAACAAGCTCGACATCCTTGCCCTTGCTAAAACCAAGGCTACCACATCACCCACAGATGATCAGATTAATGCTGCAGGCTTCCACAAGATTAATTTCATTAGTTCGATTGGAGCCAAAGGAGGGCTATGGATCCTTATGAAGAACGCTGCTATTTCATCTGTCATCCTTGACCAGGGCAACAGGTTCTGCTTTATCAAGGTAACGATTAATAACTTTAACATGTCTATTCTTTTTATCTATGCCCCTTCTGTAGAGCATGAAAAAACCATTTTTTGGCAAGATATCTCTCGTATAGTTAACACTCACTCTCTACCTGTCCTCATCATTGGTGATTTAAATGACATTGAAGATGATACTGAAAAGATGGGGGGGGGGGGGGGGGGGGGAATGCCCCTACCTTTGCTAGATATAGAAGATTAAAAGATGTGAAGAACGATCTCAATCTTCACACTATCCCTTTCATGGGATCTCCCTTTACCTGGCGTAAAAACTCTAACCCTCAAAATAATACTTACGAAAGTCTTGACAGAGCTTTAGCCCACCAGGACATTATCACCAATCTTCCTAATCTTCGAGTTCAACACCTCCCCTTCTCTTCTTCTGACCACTGTCCAATTATCCTTCAACTTGGCATCAGGGAGTTGCCTAAAGATACCCCGTTTAGGTTTGAAATGGCTTGGACCTCTAATCCAAATTTTGAAAAGCTAGTCAAACAGGTATGGCAAGACAAATTGATAGGCTCCTACGCTTTCAAACTTGTCCAGAAACAAAAACTGCTGAAGAATAACACCAAAATCTGGTGTAAATCCCACCATAATAACGTCTCCAAACAGCTCTCTGAGGTTACCTTCAAAATCCAAACTCTTCAAGCAAAGCTTCCATGGGGCTTGCTCTCCCCTAGTGATAATTCAAAATTAGTCAGATAAGAAAAGAAACGGTGGGCACTTCTTAACTTCAACTACAAATTCTGGAAACAAAAGGCCAAAATTAAACATCTTCAGCTCAGTGAGGAAACACAAGGACAAAAACACCAGATATTACCAAACTATCGCTAAAATCAAGAAATTTAAAAACCACACCACATATTTTATCAACAAAAATGGCGCTGCCATTACTGACAGTCAGGAAATCTCTTATCATATCTCTAAGGAGATGCGAAAAAGATTTCTTAAGCCTGCTTCCACTTCGGTCACAAAAGACTGTCTTAAGTTCATCACCCCACAAGTATCGACAGACGATAATTCCAACCTCCTCAAACCTCCCTCAAACTATGAAATTAAGAACACGGTCGCCAGCATGGCTGAGGATAAAACTCCTGGCCTTGATGGATACCCCCCGGAATTTTATATTAAGTACTGGCATCTAGTTGTTCAATCCTTATGTAGAGCTGTTAAAGCTTTTTTCCATTCGGGTGTTCTTCTAGCTAAGATTAATCAAACTTTCATCTCCTTAATCCCTAAAACTGACAACCCTACTAATATCAATCATTAGAGACCGATTAGTCTATGCAATACCATATATAAAGTCATCACCAAAATAATTGCTAATAGACTAAAACCGATCCTCTCCAAGCTCGTTAATCCTTTCCAAGGAGCCTTTATTGAGGGTCGTTCTATCCAAGACAACACTCTAATTGCTCATGAAATTTTTCACACCTTCCATAAGCTAAAGGACAAGAGAGGCATGATGGCTCTTAAACTAGACATGGAAAAAGCGTACGACAAAATCAAATGGGACTACATTAAAGCAACTCTCGTCAAGTTTGGTTTTGACTCAAGATTGATCTCTTGGGTTATGACTTGCATGACTTCTACAAGCTTTTCTGTTCTGGCAAACAATCGTCCAGGAGAACAATTTAAACCACAAAGAGGCATTCGTCAAGGTGATCCGCTAGCTCCTTACATCTTTATCCTTATTATGGAGAACCTAGCCAGGGAGCTGCAATCTGAAGCCATGCTTGAGGATGGCTTGGTAGGAATTAAACTCACGAGAAATGGAACCCCTATTCCGTTTTTAACATTCGCAGATGACACAATTATTTTTGCGCCGGCTGCCTACAAAAGTATTCACACTATTAGGAATATGCTCAACAACTTCTCCAACTTATCTGGTCTCACGATCAACTACAAGAAGAGTTCCCTTCAGGTCTCTGGAAATGTAAACTCGGCCCTTGCCAGCTCTCTAGCCCAGGAAATGAACATCCCCATTGCTAGAAATCTTGAAAAATATCTTGGCATTCCACTACTTAGGGGTAGAGTAAAAAACTATATGTTCGAAGAAGCTACCCAAAGTCTAAAGAAGCAGCTTTCCAAGTAGAAATCCTCCTCTCTATCTCAAGCTGGTCGTGTCACTTTGATTCAAGCAAACCTCTGTTCCAAAACGAATTACCTTATGCAAAATTTCCTACTCCCAAAAGGAGTACTTAACCAAATTGACAAAAATTAATAAAAATTTCTTCAGGAACAAACTAGAGCCGGAACGTTACACTCTTCTTATTAGTTGGGATAGGATCTGTAAACCCAAAGATCAAGGTGGTCTTGGTATCCGATCTGTTGAAAGCACAAACACTAGCCTACAAATGAAGCTCATCTAGAAGCTCCTCACGGCTCCTAATAACATCTGGGTTAAGGTAATCAAGGAAAAATATTTCCAAAATGAAGAAATTTTTGAGGCAAAGCCACTCCACCCGTCCTGGCAATTCGGTAGACTGTTACAACTCAGATCGCAGTTCAAGACTGGTCTGCTTTGGATAGTTGGAAATGGGGAGACTATTAAGGTTTGGAAAGATCCTTGGGTACCAAATGTGCAACTAGAAGCCTACCAAGCTCAACATGATCCAAACTTAAGGGTTCATCAACTTATGACTCAAGATAATTGGTGGGATTTATGGATTATGGAGAGGTTGTTCCCGAACGATGTAGTGACACAAATTACCAAAATTAATATACCCAATTGGAACCCGCCGGATCGCATAATCTGGAAACTCAATCCTGATGGACAATTCACTACTAACTCTTGTAAATCTTTGCGAACAAGTCATGACGACAACACCTTGGGACACGATTGGATATGGAAACTTAACATTCCACCAAAAATTCAGAATCTAATTTGGAAAATTGTTCAGGATGCGGTAGCTACCAAGGAGAGACTTAACAAATATTTTATTAGAGTTCCAAATGATTGTGTCTTTTGTAATAAATGTACAAGAATTCATCCAAGAGATAACCGTATAACTGTACAAGAATTCATCCAATCTATACCGAACAAGGAGAGTTTTGTACATCTGTGTCATATTTGGCACAAATTATGGGAAACCAGAAACAATATGATTTTCGAGAACAAAACCCTAGATCCGCCCGTTCAGACAGCCTATACATCATTTATTTAGTTCAGAGAGTGGCAGCTAGCCACGACACAGCAAAATAAAGAGACTAGCAACCGAAAGACTAACAGAAGGAATGCTGGATGGAAAAAGCCGCCTAGGGCCACCTACAAAATAAATGTAGATGACTCGACCAAACCCATTGGCTTTGGCCAAGTGGGAGGGATAATGAGGGATTGTGAAGGTCATGTTCTGGATATGTTTCAACATCAGATTACTAGCTCGTCAACAATTCAAACGGAAGCTGCTGCTTTCGGTGCAAGGGTCGACTTAGCCCGAGAAAAAGGATTACAAAGAGTTGTAATTGAAGGAGATTGCTTAGAATTCATCAGAAGCATTAATGACAGCTCCAAAATAAGATGGGAAATTCTACGGCAGGTGGAACTCATCAATAGAATGAAGACCAAATTCGAGTCAATAGAGTTCGTTCATTGTTTTCGAGAAGCAAATGTAGCTGTAGATTTTATTGCTAAGTCTACGGACAGTTTTACTATCTCTAGCCTCCCTTCTAATAGGGATCTCTGTATCATCATCCGTAAGGATGATTAGGGTGGCATCCTTCTGGGACTCCTGCCCCCTTTTTGCCTAATAAAAAAAAGCATCAAATTATTTAGAAAATAATATCATGAATTAAAAATGATGGAAATATTGTAAAATAATATCATAAAGAAGATATGTATATAGTAGCTTGCTAAAATAGTTGTAAATAGGTGATGACATCATTTAGTGAGATGACAAAACCTAATTGCACAATTTTTTTTGAGGAATTTTTTTTATATCTAAAATATTTATAAAAATATGTTGTTTTAGGATTGTATAGGATATAGGATGATCCTGATATTATATACGCGAGGAAAAATTCTTACAAAATCACCTATAAAATATTAATAATTAAAAATTGTGTAAAAAGATAGCAATATATATATAGATACAAAAAATAAAATAATATATATGGATAAAAAAACCACGTACAATTGTAAAGAATAAATGAATAAAAAAGAGACAAAAAATCACATAGCATATAAAAGTTAGCATATAAAACATATTGTTTAATTAAGATCCAAATTTATATTCGAAAAAGTGAATAACCGATATAAGCTTATATTATACAATCAACAAAAATAAAATAATATATATAGATATATGCTTAACAACTTTCAATATAAAACATATTTCTATAATCAAGGCCAAATAAATTAAAAATAGGTGGCAAAAAATATACATGTGGTACAATGTAATTGGTTAAGAAAGACGGGAAAATATTGAAACAAAAGCTGATACATGGTAGTGTAACTTCTACCTAGGGGTGGGCATTTCCAATTAATTGTTAGTTCAATTAATTGCTAAGCAATTAATTGTTATTTCAGTTCAAATAACTTAACAACAGTATTTGAATTGAAATTAGGAGTTAATTGATATGCAATTAATTGCCAATTTCAATACAGTTTCCCAGATAATTGAACGCCTTCGTGTATAACCCTCAACGACGACATCAATCTAGTCCTCCGCCGGAGAGATTTCGTCACTGGAATCGCCGTGACCGTCCGAATCCGCCATCTGGAGATGCGTGGAGAGCTTCAACGATCGGATCTGGCCATTGAGGAAGAGCTCATTAGCGGCGAAAAGGATTTGATCTCCTCCACAACCTGAATTCGACAAGGATCCGATGGGGGGATTTGATGCCGCCGAGAGGGATATAAGGAGAGGGTCGTGGTGGCTGGGCGACAGTGCCTCTGCCTGGCGGTGGCTTCGAGATGGAGATCCTAGGGGAATGAAGAAGAAGACGCAGGAATGGAGAGACCCTGGAGAGGATCCTGAAGCTCGGATCTGGCCGTTGAGGAAGAGGAAGAGCTCATCGGCGGCGACAAGGTTCCAATCTCCTCCGCATCCTGAATTCGACAAGGATCCGATGGGAGGATTTGATGGCGCAGAGAGGGATATGAGGAGAGGGTCGTGGTGGCTGGGCGACGATGCCTCTGCCGGTGGCTTCGACACAGAGATGGGAAGGAAGAAGAAGACGCAGGAGTGGTGAGATCCGGTTCAGAAGATGAGAGGAGAAAGGAGACTGGAGAAATCTGGGAGAGAGGGGAGTACGAGAGCGGCAGAGAGGGATTTAGGGTTGAGCAATTAATCAATTAACTGTACCAATTAATTGGTATTGTTTTGAATTGAAAGGCAAAAGCAAATTAATTAACTGTTTTGAAACTTAACTATATTTCAAAACAATTAATTGAAAAATAGAGCAGTTTTTCAATTTTTCAAAACAGTTTTTCAATTTCAATTATTTTTGCCCACCCCTACTTCTACCTTAGCACCATATAGGATTTATTAACCGTTTAAACACTAACAATCATGTAATATAATGTGGCATTCTAATGAAATATGGTAGAATATATAGTACAAAATATTGGCCAAATACTCGAGTAGAGAAATTTCTTAGCAAGAATTCAACATTTAGTAATTCAACTTATATTTTAGTATTATATGAAATTGATAGTTTAAATAAATAAAAAATTATAAAATTATAAAAAATAATGATTAAAAAAACTAAATTATTAACCAGTATTTAACCAAGTAGGTAGTTAATCTGATACACATGCCAAATCAAAATATATGACCATATCCTTCTAAAAATAATAGGTACGTACATCAACTTTCGATATATAAAGTAGGTTTCCTTATTAACATATTTATAATTAATTATGTGGCATTGTAGAATAAAGGTGACACAATATTATAGGTTGAAATTTAAAGCGGGAAAACTTTTCACCAGAAGTTGCCACGTGGCAAAAACAGGTTCTGTTTTAGTATTGTTTAGGATAGATAGATGTATTCATCAAATCACCACAATAATAAGAAGGGCCAATTTGCGAAATAACCACGAAATAGGGACAAATTGGTGAAATGTCCACATTTTGGGATAAATTTGTGAAATGTCACAATTTAAATCCTTCCTACGCGCTCCTCCTACGCGTTTCTCCTACGCTCTCTCTCTCTCCTACGCGCCTCCATCTTCCTTCTCTCCTTCTGGTTGCCGCCTCTCACCTCTGAAAGATCTGAATCCCGTCGAATTATCGAAGAAGAGGAGGAGGAAGATCCGACTCAGTAGAAGGAATCGAAGAGGAGGAAGATTTAGCCGTCGAGCGAGGCGGAGCGAGCGAGCGAGCAGTGGCAAGGTGCAGGCAGATTTGTAGGCGATGCCGGAGGTGGAGCTTAAGGCGGCCAGATCTGCACCGGCAGAATCGAAGAGGAAGAATCGAATCGGAGGAAGATCCGTCCGTCGAGCGAGCAGTGGCAAGGCGGAGGCGGAGCCGAAGGTGGCCAGATCTGCACCAACAGAAACGAAGAGGAAGAATCGAAGAGGAGGAAGATCCGGCCGTCGAGCGAGGAGTGGCAAGGCGGAGGTGGAGCCGAAGGGGGAGCCGAAGGCGGCCAGATCTGCGCCGGTTCTGATTCCTCTATTGATTGACGTCGATCTCCGGATCTATGGCCAAAAGAGCTGGACGACGGAGGGGTTGATGCGCTGGATTTCCGGTCGAGGCGGAGGTGGAGGCTGAGCGAGCGTGCGAGGGAGGGAGTCGGTGGTGAGCGAGCGACAGAGCGAGGGAGGGAGCGAGCGGCGCCGGAGCGAGCCGGCGGCGGTGGCGGCGAGCGCGAGTCTAGATTGGTTTTCTCCTCGCGGAAATCGGGAGGAAGAAGAAGGCTTTTTATGAAATTACAAAAATCATTCTACAAATTATAGAAATTAAAAAAACTATCTATATTTTATTAAGTGATGCATAATCTATATTTTTATTTTTATTTTTGTACAACAAAATGTTATATTTGCACAACATATGATTATATTTACACAATTTACGGTTATATTTGCACGACAAAATGTTAAAAAATAAAAAAATAAAACTAGACTTGCTTCAATTTATTCTGAATCGCTTAAAGTTTATTGAGAAAGTATGAAATTATATTGAGATAAAATAATATCATGTTGAGTATAAATTCACAAGTTTCGATTGTTGTGCAAAAATAACATATAGTTGAGCAAAAATAAGATGATGCTGAGCAAAATTTCACCAATCCCCCATGTTGTGCAATTATTGTCTATTGATGAGCAAAAATAAGACCATGCTGTGCAAAAATAAGAGCATGTTGAAAACAAATTCACAAGTCTCGATTCACTACTAGAATTCTGTTATTTAACATCGGTTCATTAACATCGTTCAAAAAAACCTGCCATGTAAAATAGTTTTTTAACATCGGTTAATAAATTTGTGATGTTAAAAATAAAACAGACACCACATTATTTTTTGACCGATGTTAAAAAAAAGTTTTTGAAAAAAAAATAAACGCGGGACAAATCCCGCCCATATGCAATACACGCAAAATAATTGAACACTTGGAAAATTTTTGAGAAAAAAGAAACACACCCCCAAACCCGACTAAGCCTTTTCATTCCCTCTTCATTCCCTCTTCCAAACCCGACTGACCCTCCCGCAGCAGCGAAATCCCACCTCCTCCTCCAACTTCTCCCTGTTCACCCCTAGCCCCTTCCTCCTCCAATCTCGCCGGCTTTCGAACTGAGGGTCGCTCCGGTGGGAAAGTAGGCTCTCCGGCGAAATCCTGCGCGCTTCTTGTCTCTCGTTCCCTCTCTCAGCAGCGAAACCCCTTCATTATCGTCGTCGTGTCTCCGGCGCGTGGCCTCTGGTCGTCTCTCTCGCCGTCGAAACCGAGCCGGGCTGTCCAAATCCGTCACCGCCTCTCCGTCACTGCCCCTTCATCAATAGTCGAAATCCCAACTTATTAGGGCACCAGAGCATGACCTATCCCTTTCAGGGGTTCTTCAGGTGACCTTTCCTCCCTTTTCTTTTCTTGCTGTTGTTATTATTACAGTTTTATGTTGATTTTTGGTGTTCCTAGCAATGGATTTCTAGATAGGCCCTAACTTGAGGCAATGACAAGCTCAAGGAGTAAGGACTGTTTTCATGGATGCTAACTCATAATCAAAACTATGGCCTGTCTCTAGATTCATTTGAAAATTTAGAACCTGCACAATATAGTCAACTTTCTTCAGAGATTACAACATTAAGAATTTAAGATATTTTACCCATTGACATTAAAAGCCTTGCCTAGCCGCACACCTTACACTTAAGTGCCTCTTCGATTGTTCACTATTTCATATGATGTTCTACCTAATGATTTCATTTGGGTTAGGAAACTTCTTGCTTCAATCTGAGTATCTGATAGTATATGATTATGAGTCAAATACTTTTAATACTTCAATGTAACATTGATGAATGGTTCTTAGACACAACGGCATAGATGCTCTTTTCTTAGCATGTCAGGTCTTTTGATATTATCTAGATCTGCTATTTATTGAGAACCCTTTGTTTGATAATATATATGTTTTCCGTTTCTCCCTTCATTCCATAGATTACATTCTCTAAGGTCAAGGCAAACCTAAAATTAGTAGAGGGTAGGAAGAACATGCCACAACTCACGTATGTCACCTTGTGTCATCAGTCCTGTAATGCCTGATAAGATAAGTCATTGGTGACTTTTTAGTTGTTCTCTCTTTTGTTAGGTTGGACCAATGCTTGTCACACACTGGGGACTTAGTGGTCCAGCAGTACTCCGGTTGTCTGCTTGGGGAGCCCGTGAATTGTTCCATTCAGGCTACAAAGGTAAGTGAGTGTTAGTGGATGTTAGAGAAGTGCTAGCATGGTTTCTACCATTTTGCCATCATTGACTTGATAGTTTTATTCAGGGATACTTCTTGTTGACTTTGTACCTGATATTCATCTTGAGAAAGTGAAAACTACCCTTCTGAAACACAAGGATCTGTGTGCGGTAATCATCTTCCCTGGCAGTTTAAGGCTTTTGATGACATGTATTTGTTGCTTTCCTGTTTTGGACCCTTTTTTATGTCAATTTGTAGTTTATCTGAAGCATTTCCTTCAGTTGGCTTTTGAATTTGATTGCCTAATTTCCAGTTCTTGCTACTATTAAAAGACGCTTACTTCAGATCTCTATTTGTTATTCCTGATAAAGCCTTTAATTGTGAAATCTTGCTTTGAAATTCCTGCGTCTATCACTACTGCAACCCTCACACCCACTAATAAGTAATATCTACCAACCTGACCCTTGTCCTAGCAGGACTGCTGTGTCATACTACAATCAAGTGAATTAAGAGATGTATCAGTCTATCAGATGACATTATATCACAAATGGAACTCTTTAACACCCATGCTGCATCTGTTGCTAGGACTCTTATTGTAAAAAGATCAATGTAACTATTAGCATCAATCATCATTACCAATTTACCATTGCAACTACCATGCTACAACTCGAACCACTTCTGCCTCTTCCACCATGTTATGATACTCCTAACGCCACTCTCACTCGCAAGCCAGATTACTTCCTTCTAATGCATTAGATGGTCATGTGATGTAAAATGTTTTCTTGGAAAATGAAAAACATTCTAATCAGAAGTTTTTCTTGTTACTCCCCACTCAACTCAATCAACTTAACGATATACATATGTCTTATGCAGAAGCAGAAAGTGCTCAATTCAAGTCCTTCCGAGTTTGGGCTTGTCAAACGGTTCTGGAAGTATTTATTGGAGCGCAAGGTTATATTTATTCTTCTTATTGTATTGAATAATTATTTTGTACAACTTATGTGTGAAATTTTTCATGTCCTAAGGTCATTACATTCAGGGTTTACAAGATGATCTCTTGTGGGCATCCATTTCCAATGACTTGCTGTTTTCAATTTCATCTTTGTTGAAGGAGTGTTCGTTTAAAGTGACCGGAAAGGTGCCTTGTATTTTCTTTATTCTGCATGTTTTATTTGCTTATAGCCAATCTTGTATCCAATGCTGGCTTATTTTTCTCGCAATAGGGGCAATTCAAAGATGAGTTTGTAACTGCTGGAGGTGTGCCTTTGACTGAGGTACCTTTCTCCTCACCTCCATATAAACATGCTCACCTGTCACCTAACTGCAAACATGTCTTACCCTTTCTTTTCTGAAGATTTCAGTGAACACTATGGAGAGCAGGATATTACCTCGCTTGTTCTTTGCTGGAGAGGTGACTTAGTTTAAGAATCTTGCTTCGTTTACAATATATTTTGTTGGGAATTGTAGAAATCACAGCAACACTTGAGACTCATATCATTTATGGTGCCCAAAAAAACTCTTAGCAGTTTATCACTTTCACTGATGCAGGTTTTGAATGTTGATGGGGTAACCGGAGGATTCAATTTTCAGGTAAATAATCTCTGTTTGCTTAGGACACCCTTGGATACGATTCCTTTGATCGTCAAATAGGTCTCAATTACAAGATGTATTAAGTACTCCCTCCGTTCAAAATTATAAGTCCTTTTAGACTTTTGCACACATATTAAGAAAAGTCTAAAAATATTACTTTTATACCCCTCATTAATTATCCACTACTATTATCAACCAATAACATTTCACAAAACAACTCAAAAAGTTACTTTTCTCTTATCCCAATACCTCGAAAACCTAAAAGGACTTATATTTCTAAACAAAATTCCAAACCTAAAAAGACCTATATTTTTAAACGGAGGGAGTATAACTCAACCATTGAATCTTTTTTCATTTGATTTTTTTTTCGCCCGCAGAATGCCTGGTCAGGCGGGTACATTGCAGGAACAATAATTGGGAACTTGGCTTTGAGTAGTGAGACCTGAGACCTGATAGAGTATGCCGTCTACCACTGATATGAAATCTGCAAGGGTAGAAAATTGTTTGTTTTTTGGTATGTTTAGGTGTGTTATTTTGGACAATAAGCCTTCTTAACTTCTGATTGTGTGTGTGTGTTTGTGGAATCTGTTTTCTATGAACACACTAGGCGAATCTGTTTTCTGTTGTCAGTACTGTTTTTTTTATCCAGTGGATTGGATGAATTTTGTGACTCGTTGCTTGTTCATGAGACAAAATTGACCTATTGTTTTCAGCAAGAGAAATATGAAAGTCAAAGAGGGTCAGCCTCATTTTATCCCTAATTTCTATGTGTTTGAGTGTGAATTAGTCCTAGATAGACCTAATCTAGTTTATTGATCTATCACTTAGCTTTATAGCTACTATAAGCTGCATGATATTGTAGAGATCCTTAATTGTAAGTTTCTGTTCTTTTTCTTTGTGATTCAACTACTTAAAGTTTTGAACATTTAGCATGTCTGTATTTTTCTACACAGATGTGCTTCACTTGTCCTATGTTGCTGTAACAGTAATGTTCATGTTCACAAGTCTGTATTTTGTTGTGAAGTGTTCTTTTGGTGCAATTGTCCTGCTTACAACGATTTCCTCTAGAAGTTGTTAACAATCTTGTATAGCTGTTCTATTTTTGTGGAATTAAATTATCCAACATAATGTAGTTTTCTGTTTTATGAACTGAAATTGATAATTTGATCACCTCAGATTGCTGAAATTGATAATTTGATCACCCTGAATTTTTTCATCCTTTTATTTTCTGCTGGCTGTCATGATATATAGGTATGTTTTCGATTTCGAGCACCATGTAATGTATGCCCCATTTTATACACTGATTTTTTCTCTGGCAGTAAGTTTCCTTTTTTCCATCAATGAGAAGTAATTGATAGGGTAAAGATCCGGTTGGGGTTTCTCTCCTTCCAACAGATTGCCATTTGATTCGAATGGTAGTATGTAGCCAAGTATCTCCTGATTATATGGGGTTTGTTGTTCAATAAATTATAAAGCCTTTCTGATTCTTAGATATATATAGTGTGCCTTGTGACTTCTTGTTTTTATGTGCCAAGTACCATTGAGTTTCATTGGATTTTCTTTTAAGGTTCATTGCTTTTTTTTTTATGAATTGGTGTATCTTAATATTTATATCGCCGCATAATTGATCTTCTCAATAGTTTTGCGTGCTCCAAAACCACCTCTCCCACATAGGTTTTACTTTGTACATTCCAAAACATAATTGAAACCAAGTTTCTTTAATTGAAATCTAAGTCTGTTTTTGTTTACCTGTTGCAACTATTCACTTGTGGATAATCATGTGCATCGCAGGACGCCTGAATCTACGAAAGCAAGAAAACGATCAAATGTTAAAGCTAAAGATGGTACCCCAAAGAGGCAAAAACAAAGCTGGTGTGTTTCTTTGAAATTGATTGTGAAATATTGAGATTTTGTGAGGTTGGCTTGTGGTTTTATATGTTTATGTTGGTGGATTATGTCCAGTTGGCGAGATCAGATTCAGAAGCCTTACGAGTTTGGTGATCCTCGAGGTCTCTCATGGGTTAAGGCACTTTTAAAGCCGTTAATGCTAAGAAGAACAAAGGAGACCAAAGACAAGGATGGAAGGTGATCACTGTGCATCCCTGCTATTTAATTGTCTTGGCTTCTCAATTGAACTCGAAGCAAGCTCTGACATTTCATTTTTGTGCAGGCTTATACTTTCATTACCTCCTACTGATGTTAGGCTCGTTGTGTGTGAACAATCTGAAGCTGAAAATGACTTCTGCACAGCACTTTTCAAGAGATCAAAAGTTACTTCTGCACAACATCATTGGTTAGCGAAATAAGATGATGAATAAAGGTGCAAGCTAACTATTTTTATGCATAAATAGGTCCAATTTGATCAGTTTGTTGCTCAAGGCAAAGTTGTGAACAACTATGCTAATATCTTGGAGCTTCTACTTCGGTTGATCAGTTTGTTGCTTAAGGCAAAGTTATTAAACATATCGTTTCTTTTAATGGTGTATGTGTATATATACAGGTTTTGAAAACATGTTCTCTTTGGTTGGTACTGTCGTCTTGTGTATCCTAATATATAGATAGGAACATGTTCTCTTTGGTTGGTATTATGGTTTGGTGTATGTGTATATATATATAGACAGGATATTGGGTTTATGAACCAAATTGCTTCGGTTCATAAGCTAGCACATCGGATTTACGAGCAATAGACAATGATTTATTATAACGAAAGACATCAGTTTATCAAACTAAAAACATCAGTGTTATGTACTAAAAACATCAGTTTTACGAATTAAATACATCAGCTTTACGTAAAAAAAACATCAGTTTTACGAACTAAACACATCATTTTATGAACTAAATACATCATTTTTATGACCTAAACACACCAGTTTTACGAACTAAACACATCTGATTCACTAATAATTTAGGAAGTCTTTACTATATATAAACAACGGTTTTAAAACCAAAAAATGATTTCAATATACGTAATAACATCGGTTTTGTATTTATTCAATATAGCCAAATTTTGTGGTGAAAAATAACATTACAAATTATAGAGAGAAAATGAATATACATATGTAGGATTTATATACAAGTGATGTTATAAAGCATTAAACATATCATTTTTATAATAAGAAACGATGTTATAAATTATATAGACATCGGCGTTTGACCGATGTGAAAAACTTTTGACTTTTTACAACACCCACATAGACATCGATTTTTTTTTTGAAAGACATCGGCTATTACCCGATGTTAAATCACAAATTTCTAGTAGTGATTGTTGTGCAAAAATAACATATAGTTGAGCAAAAATAAGATGACGTTGAACAAAATTTCACCAATCCCCATGTTGTGCAATTATTGTCTATTGATGAGCAAAAATAAGAGTACGTTGTGCAAATATAACCGTAAGTTTTGCAAATATGACCTCATTCTATTATTTATTTATTTTTAAACATTTTGTCGTCCAAATATAAGAGGACGTTGTGCAAATATGATCGTAAGTTATGCAAATATGACCCTAGTCTAGGTTTTTTTTTAACTTTTTATCGTGAAAATATAAGAGTACTTTGTGCAAATATAACCGTAAATTGTGCAAATATGATCCAAGTCTAGTTTTTTTTTTTTTTACATTTTGTCGTGCAAATATAAGAGTACGTTGTGCAAATGTTATCCAAGTCTAGTTTTTATTTTATTTTATTATTTTTTTAACATTTTTTCGTGCAAATATAAGAGTATGTTGTGCAAATATAACCGTAAGTTGTGTAAATATGACCCAGGTCTAGTTTTATTATTATTATTATTATTATTATTTAACATTTTATCGTGCAAATATACGAGTACGATGTGCAAATATAACCGTAAGTTGTGTAAATATGACCCAGGTCTAGTTTTATTATTATCATTATTATTATTATTATTTAACATTTTATCGTGCAAATATACGAGTACGATGTGCAAATTATAATCGTAAGTTGTACAAATATGACCGAAGTCTAGTTTTTTTTTTTACATTTTGTCGTGCAAAAATAAGAGTATGTTGTGAAAATATAACCGTAAATTGTGCAAATATGACCCAAGTCTAGTTTTTTTTTTTAACATTTTGTCGTGCAAATATAAGATGACGTTGTGCAAATATAACCCACATCATCCTCAACCGGACAAATCTGGTGGCCTCCGCCGCTCGCTCCCTCCCTCGCTCGCTCGATCCCTCGATCTCGCCACCAGAAAGCGGCTCCGGCGCCATGCTTTGGACTCCGCCACTCGCTCGCTCAGCCGCTCGCTAGCTCGTTCCTTCGATCTCGCCACCAGACGGCGGCTCCGGTGCCACGTTCCGGCCTCCGGCGCTTGCTCGCTCCCTCCCTCGCTCACTCGCTCCCTCGATCTCGCCACCAAACAACGGCTCCGGCGCCACTCACCCTCAATCTCGCTCGATCTCTCCTCTATAGATTGATCGAGATCGAGACCTCCAATCTGGTGCCATAGATCGAGACCTTCAATCCGGCGCCATAGATCGAGATCTGGTCTTCGCCGCCATAGATCGAGGTCTGGTCTTCGCCGCCATAGATCGAGATCGAGATCGAGATCAAGACCCCCAATCCGGCGCCGGAGAGATCGAGACCTCAGAGCAACGAGGAGGTGAGCGGTACCGAAGATGGAGGATCCCTGATTCCAGTTCAAGTTCTTGAGCGATCGGAGGAGACAATTTTCCAATTTGAGAGATCTGGTTGAATTAGGAAGAAAGATTAGTATATATATGAGACATTTTGCTAATTTGTCCAAAACGGTGGACAATTCACTAATTTGTCCAAAAAAAGTGCCTATTTTACAAATTTATTCTAATAAGAAACCCGGACCATATAGAAGTTCTTCTCTACCTGATATTTTAAGCAATTCTTATTAGAACAGGTAAATCCTCTGTGTCTCGTGGTTTTCTCATTCTCTTTTAACTCACAAAAATTCACAACATATAGGCTTCCACCGGGTATTGATTAGCCCAATAATCCTTTTGTATCTGTGAGCCCAATAAACCTAGTAGTGGTCCAATCCATTTACTTTGGACGATCGAAAATATCAAATACTACCAAACAATGTGTATCCAAAAGAAATCACATTTAATGGAGCTAAAATATAACAAGAACTTGACATTTATTATTAACTGATAAGACAATAGGTGAATTTGAAACAATGCCCACCCCCACATATTTTTTATTTTTATTTTAATTTATTTTGAATAAAATCTCAACTTCAGCCATGAAATTTTCTGAATTAAGGGAAAACTTCATGAAATTTAAATCCAAACATATATTATTATCAATCGGATTAACTCTCATTTATATGGTTCTCATCCTCCTGATGAAGGGACTTAGGGAGCAAACCCTTCTCCCTACAAGTCTTGACAGCCCCATCAAACATGTCCTCCAAACTATACTTGAACTCGAACCCTTCCCCGACCAGCTTCTTCGACGACAACGACACTTTCTCTATCTTCTCGTCGAAATCCCTAAACCTGTTCAAATTAAAAACCAATGTGAAATCAACTCCATCCCTAAACACATCACATATATTCATATAGTACCCCTATTCCAAATCTTACTTGGTAGGGATGTTGTACTCAGGGTACTTGGACCGCAGCATATTTCCGAGATCATATATGGTAGCGTCGCAGGAGGAGCAAATGTAACGGCCTTTTGATCCCGGCTTCTCGTAGAGGAAAATTTGAGACATACACAAATCGTCCAAGTGCACGAATTGGCATTGCTTTAAGATTGTATAGTGAGCCTCGTTTCCTGCCCCATTTTCACAAATTAGTCCGACCATATGATATAGTAACGGATTGTGTGGATATAAAAGGTAGCGTAGCTATAAGTACATTATGACGAACAAATTGAAACTGGTACGTTTGTGCACATACTTGTGATAAGGGAGAGGGCGGTGAGGAAACTGGGAGGGAACGTAGGCAAGATGAAGGGCCCCACAACCATAGTAGGGAGGATGCTGATTAAGTTCATCTTGTTTTCCTCTGCAAACTTCCAAGCTGCTTGCTCTGCCAGTGTCTTCGACACGAAATACATCTGCATTTTTATATCAACACAAATTTATTCACTGGTTAGGAGGGATTGTTCCAAGTCGAGTCAAACTGAGATTGTCTCGATTTTGGGTCGATCAAGTGAGGCAAAAAACACAAATTTTTTAAAGACTTTTTAGGTTATTAACATATTATCAAAATTAAATTATAATAAATGTGTGAAATTAAACTAAATACTAATATTATAATTAAATTTATAAATGTAATAATAATATTATATAAATATTTTATGCATAAAAAATATCATATTATACAAATAAGTGTTCTAAACATACTGTAATTATATATTGTTTTCCTATATTTATAATTATAGTATGTTTAGGACACATACTTGTATAAATATGATATGTTAAAATATAAAGAAATAATAAAGTTTGTTCTAAATTTGTATAGGCGTTGCCGCTAGCCGCCTAGCACTTTTTTGAACACGGTGTATAAATTAATATGATATTTTTTCCTGAAAAATAGTCAAAATTAAGAATCATATATTGTTTTGAGTTATTTTACCTTTATGATTTAAGAATCATTATAAAATTAAAAAACAAAGCATGATTAAATGTCCCATATATTCATAAAATTTTTAAAATAGGATATGACTCGATAATAAAAAAAAAAAAGCATACTCACTCCGTTGGTAAATAAGTGACTTTTCAAATCAGGTAGGTTTTTTAGGAAGATAAAAACTATATAAAATATTAATTTTTTAAAATGATATCTTACCGTACTTATTAGCAATAAATATAATATTTTATATAATTTTTCTAAAAATAAACACACACAGCTTTAAACAATCATTCAATGATAAAGGTTATTGCTATATGTATTATATGCACTCAATACGAATGGATCCTAGATCCGTTTGACCCTCCGCTTGATACATGTCCAACATTAAATCCATTTGACATTAAAAAAGTAATGAACGGATAGATCCTTTCAACATAACGAACTAATTCATGATTTGTTTGTGTGTGCGTGTCTATATATATAAATATATATAAAGTTTGTAACTTAAAAAAAAAACTAAAAAAACATACAGATCTTTGATCCTTTTGTTACTTTTTTAAATGTCAGATGTATTTTTAATGTCGGATACGTGTCAAGCTGAGGGTTAAAAGCGTCCTAAATACATTCGTATTTGCATATAGCACATGTGTTCGATGGTGATAGTTATTCCGTTAATAAACGGAGGAGTATCATTTATAGTGAGCATCCAAAATGGGTTGGATAGGTCAAAAACCACCGGTCTTGATTAGAAAGGGTACAACCAAATTAAGTAGGTAGGGGAAGAGGATAGGGTGGAGGATTACCCAACCGGTCATCTTCACTCTGCGACAGAATTCGACGTCACTCCAGCAGCTTTCGTCGTAAACAGGCTTCTCTTGGTCTGTGACATTAACGGCACCAGCTGAAGAAGTGAAGACCAACTTGCCGACGTTACCCTTAAGGCATGATTTCATTATGCCCAGCATACCTTTGACGGTGGGCTTGATCACCTCATTCTGTACACATGATATATATATACACATCAACACATATATTTCTTATTTAAATAAAACCAAAATAAAACAGTATGAAATCACTTGCATCAGTTTGGGAATAAATACGTACCCTTTTCAGGCCTAGCTACTTAATTCATTAGTTATTGTATATTGGCCGGCCACTAATGTGGAAAATGACATAATTAAACAATAAATAATAGACATCACGAAAGAGATAGAGGGGTTTTATTAAGGAGTACGTGTAGCTAGCTAGATTACACATTTAGACATAGTATATATATATACAGAGAGATGAGGTATGATCTCATGAAAGTAAAGATTTGGTATTTAACAATATCATTATTCATATATAAACGCATTAATATAAAGCCCCCGTTTGCTATCCCGTCATATCCTGATATCAAGTATGTCGTATGAGTATGGATATCATGAGCGTGTATATGAGTATCAAATTGATATACCCATATATATACCTCTTCATTTATAAATATATCCAACCTCATGTACCCACAAAAATTGGGATATCAGGCTTTCTATTTGTACACCGTTCTCTTCTTCATCTGTAAGCTCTTCTAATTAATGCTCTTTCTTTTCTCTTCTTCTTCGCCCTTAATATGGGAGATAAGAATCTGAGATTCAAGAAACGTCTACCTTACTGCCGTCGCAGTTCGTCTCAGAAACGTTATCGGATGCCATGTGTGGAAAGATGGGAAATATAACCATCCCACATTGATTAGAAAGGGAATCCAAGCCTTGAATATAAGCCGGTGGGCTACCCCACCTAACACCAATTGATTTTAGGATAGAACCCACTCGGTTTGTGTGCTCGGCTGGGTTGGTGCGCATATTGCGCTTGGGCGTGCGTGGCGTGGGATATTACCCACCGTAATTTAACACCATGGGAGGGGGATTTGTGCGGAGGAGGAAGAAATTAAACTGGGGAGCAGGGAGGGAGAAAGGGGGGGGGTCATGGAAGGAAGAAATTAGGGTTGATACCCATATGCTATAGATTTGAAACTGGGGAGCAGGGAGGGAGAAAGGGGGGTCATGGAAGGAAGAAATTAGGGTTGATACCCATATGCTATAGATTTGATACACATTAATTTCTTGATGTACGTTGATATCTGATAGCCAAGGCTTTAAATATATCAAATAAATCTTTGTTTAGGATATTTATTTAAATAAATTAATAAAAAAAAGTAACCTCAGGGTCTTTGGAGTGGAAGTCCATGGGAGTAGCAAGATGAAAGACGCCCGCACAGCCATTAATAGCTTCATCGAAGCTACCCTCTTCCTTAAGATCTCCCTTCCATAGACTCAGTTTCGTCTTCGCCTGCGGCAACTCCAACAAATGCTTCACCTCCTTCATGTTGTCTATATGTTTCAATCCCATTTTCATATCCAAATTAATTAAACAGTTCCGCAATTAACAATCAATCACACACCAAAATTAATAATCAACTACAGAGATATATACGAGATTTCGTAACAATAAATTGAATGAATATCATTTTCGTACTTGGGTCCATCACGGAGGCGCGCACGACGTAGCCGCGCTCCAGGAGCCTCATCACGAGCCAGGACCCGACGAACCCGGCAGCGCCGGTAACGCACACGATCTCTCCCTCAGCAACCATGATACGGCGTCGTTTTGGTGGAGATAGGTCTCTCTGCGATCGATCAACTGTTCTGTTTAATTTGAGAGGTAGCTAACTGTACGCGTTTTGAATGAATTCTTCTATTTGGCTTTTTATATAGAGGGAATAAACTAAGGAAGGTTATCCGAGTCAATCCATCAATTCAATGAAATCATGAGATCTCAACCTCATGATATGATATATATTTATCGTGAAACGTGTGTGTTTATATACTGTATATTCCAGTCTACTCAGAAATTATTTGTTTAATTTTTTTTATTGAGTAATAATTCGGATGCGAAGACTCGCTATCCGATAGCATCCTTCCGGATGAGTTCAGTAAGACTTGAGCCACAATCTATAGTGGGATTGTTGGCAACGTGGGTAAGGTGTGCAACCTGATATCATCCACACTATTACCATTACGAAGTAGGTGTGAAAACGAGACTTCGGTATCTGACATAATGAGTTCTATTTCCGATGGACAATTGATCTCGGATTTTAGGTAGTTGATAATTATGAGCGAGTCTCCTTCGATGATGAGTTTATTCATTTTCATTCCCCGGGCCTTCAAGATACCAAACTCGAGAGCAAGGGCTTCCGATAGTAATGGGGTTTGTTTTTCGATTAATGGCGACTGGGTGCTCCTTTATCATCAAGAATAATATACTCAACAGAGCTTTGGCGCCGAGGCGCTGTTGAACCATCGAAATTTAGTTTCATCTTACCAGCTGGTGGTTTTTTCCACTTTCCCGCTTTCTTATTTTTCCGATTTTTACTCTGGTTGGTAGCTTTTTTAGTTATCTCCGAGTCTTCTTGGTGATTATAATTATTAGCTTTGCTCCAATTTTTTATTTGCGATTCCACTTTACAGGTGAACCCTTCCAAACGCAGAAGCTCCTCCTAAGCGGAGAAGAAGGAGAAGAAGGAGATTGCAGTCTACACAAATCTTCTCCACAACGCATAACGTCTTCTGCAATCTCGTCTCCTGCACCAATCGATCTCGCATCTCTCTTTGGTTTGAGCGTTTTATTTATTTGAGAGTGTGAGATTTACAGTGAGCTTTATCGTACAATTCATTTAGGGTTATACTAAGGGTTCTTTACCCAAACGTATAAGGTACTACGATATCCATAGAACTTTGTGTCACTAGTGTGCTTGGGTTGCTAGATAGGAAGTTAGTGTAGAAGAGGGAAGGTCTTCTAGAGGTTGTATCTAGGGCTCATAAGATAAAGTGAAATAAAGTTGTTGAATCTTACGGGTTGGATAACCCTAGGCGGCGACTTAGGCTGGTTGTGCCGAACCTCGTTAACAAGCATCATGTCCTTTACTTTCTGTTCTTTTCATTCGTACTTGTGTTTACTTTACTTCTTATCCGCTTTCTCTAACTTAACTCGTTACTGTTTTGCAGATAAGGTCTTATCTCTGGTGGAAAGGTCTTACCATTTCTGCATTTGCGAAATGTTGCCATACTCTATTCTCCCCCCTTGCTAGAGTATTTGTTAGCCTTTTATCTACCTATTCCGCATTTCAATTGGTATCAGAGCCTAACTCACGTACCTTAGATATTACTATCTATGAGTCTAACCATGGCAGGCGAAGGTCAAGGCGGCTTCAGTCAAGGAAGATTTGTCTCTCATCCACCTCGTTTCGTTGGGGACAACTTCATGCATTGGAAATCCTTGATGCAAATGTTTATCATTGATTAAGATCTAGAGCTCTGGCATATCATTACGCGAGGGCCAAAAATACCCTAGAAGGATGGACCCAATGGGACGAAGCTGAACAAGACGGAAGAAGAATACACTCAGATAGATCTGGAATGTGTGGCTAAGAATTTCAAAGCCATTCACTCTCTCTATTAATTGTGGGTTAAGCACCGATGAATACAATCGCGTTTCCTCTTGCAAGATTGCAAAGGAAATCTAGGATAAATTGGTGGTTACGTACGATGGAACAAGTCAGGTCAAAGAGACCAAAATAAGTATATATCTTAGACAATATGAATTGTTTAAGATTAATCCGAATGAGTGAGTGAAAGCAATGTTCACCCGTTTTATGGAAATCGTTAATAATCTTGACTCATTGGGAAAGACTTTCCAAAATGATAAGAAAGTTCGAAAGATACTTACTTAGGTGCTTACCTAAATCCAAATGGGGTCCCAAGATGACGACCATTGAATAAGCTCAAGACCTTAGCACGCTAGCTATTGATGATCTATTGGGAAAGTTAATCACCCATGAAATGATCCTCAATGAGGATGATGGTGAACCTTCCACAAATGTCAAAAACTTAGCTCTTATGGTTAAGAAGGAAGAAACTCCAGAAGACTCTGAGAGTGACGATGATGAGGAAGATCCCTTCGACTTGATCACAAGGGGACTTGCTTGGATTCAAAAGATAAAGAATCAATTTTCAAACCAAGAATATTCGAGATCATCAAAGCATAAAGGTAAGTCTTATAACCCTAATAAAAGGACAAAAATTCTAACATGCTATGAATGTGGTGAAACAGATCATTTGATGAAGGAGTGTCCTCAAAAGAAGAAGAACAAGCATAAAAAGAATGATCGAAAGAAAGACGATTCATATTCTTTAAGTGAATCGGATTTGGAGAATGATGCAGTAAATATTTGATTGATGGAAAAGACTGATGAAAACCATGATCAACATCTAGATGTTATTGTAAGAAACCTTATCTTTAACCCTATTGATGTTCTCTCTCAATTTCTGAAAAATATGATCTCGAATGAAGAAAATTGCAATAAAGAAATCAGCACCTTGAAAGAGAAGGTAAAGGATCAAGAGGTGTGCATAAGGAAGCTGTCGCATAAGCTACAAGATCTTGACAGTAAAAATTCAGATCTTATCACTGAGGGTAAGACCTTATATCGGAAAATTCCGAACTTAAGGAAAACCTCTCATCTCTTAAGGCTCATAACAATGACCTTGAGATTGAAAACGTGAAATTATCTGAAAAATGTCGAGATCAACAAACAGCCCTGGTGCAATTCACTAGAGGAAGTTGGCGATCATCAAATAGCCACTCTCGACAAGATGCTTGGAGAGCAACAACTTTCCTTGAACTGAAGTGGTATAGGATACAACAGAAATTTTCCTGTAAAATCTACTACCACGTTTGTTAAGGAAAAAGGAAGTTGGGGATCTCCTACTTGTTTCTTTTTGTTGCAAAATGGGTCATGTAAAGGAAACTTGTCCTTATAGGAGAAATGACTCTTACATCATTAGAAATACCTTTCATGTACGTTTAAATGAACGAATAAGACAAATTTAGGTTCCTAAAGGGACAAGACCACCAAACATGGTCTATCCTAACTATGAATCTAAATTTGTACATTGGTCTAGCCGGAAAGGTTGATGTTTGTTGGTTTTGCAGGATATCACCAAGATCAAAGAGCATAAATGGATTGGAACAATCGCTCTTGGTGATAGAGAATATTTTTTGTTATGTGCTATAATGATTCTTTTTGTTTAATATTTTTTTGGAGCTTAATTGGTATGTTGAACAGGGAAGTATTATCGTAGGGGGAGTAATGCTGTCTACTAACATCTCAAGGCATTAAGTTTAGTTTCAATGTCTTGACTAACTGCTGAATTGGTGAAACTCGATTTCTTCCCTTCCTTGTTGGAAGACAAAAGGGGGAGAAATTAGGTTGCTTATGCTATATAATGTTATACTCCATGCTTGGTATATGATGCTAGTATATTTAATTTGCATATAATTGATATTTGTTTTGTCTTCCATCAAGAGGGAGATTGTTGACTCTATTTTGATGTTATTTTATGTGTTTGTTAGTATGATGGAAGACAAAGAAAGATAGTATTTATTTTATGCAAATATCAATTAGATTACTTATTAGGATTTATATTTAATTAGTTGTTGGAATTTTGATTTTTAGGACCAATGTGTTATTGGGCCTAAATGAATGGACCACCTTTTATTTGGGTTATATGTTGAAAATTCTATCTTTTCTAACCAACTACGTAGATATTAAATTGTTGAGATCTTCAAGGGATTTGGATTGAACAAGCCTTTAGCCTTCATCATTTTAAATCAACCAAATCCCAGGTGTACGTAGCTTCTGGAAGAGTTTTCAAATTATTGGTTCTTCTCTCCGTATCTTCAGCAACGTCTCTCAACCAATCAGGCGTCCAAAGTTCAAGCGTTCAAATCAATTCAAACTCGAATGGGCTGGACTTTATAAGGAGACGAAGAGGATGTCATTCGATAGAAGCTTCACCCCTTACGCATACAAGTTCTCCTGCTATCCTTTTTCTTCTACAAGCATCGATCTCGCATCTCTCTTTGGTTTGAGCGTTTTATTTCTTTGAGAGTGTGAGGTTTCCGTTGAGGTTTATCATACAATTCATTTAAGGTTATACTAAGGGTTCGTTACCCAAAATTATAGGGTACTCCGGTATCCATAGAACTTTGTTTCACTAGTGTGCCTTGGTTGCTAGATAGGAAGTTAGTCTAGAAGAGGGAAGGTCTTCTAGAGTTTGTATCTAGGGCTCATAAGGAGAAGTAAAATAAAGTTGTGTTGAATCCTACGGGTTGGATAACCCTAGGCGGGGATGTAGGCCGGTTGTGCTGAACCTCGTTAACAACTCCCGTGTCCTTTACTTTCTGTTCTTTACATTATTGCTTGTCTTTTCTTTACAACTTGTTCGCTACGTCATTTTAACTTGTTGCTGTTTTTCAGATAAGGTCTTATCTCGGGTGGTAAGGTCTTACCATTTCTGCTTTTGCGAAAAGTTGTCATACTCTATTCATCCCCCCTTCTAGAGTATTTGTCTATTGTTTGTCTTCCTATTCCGCACTTCACCACCATTTTGCGTCTGGCCACTAATACATCCTATCTTCAAAGTTATTCGCTGGAAGATGTTTTTTTATTTGTTGGGTTATATCTTTTGGAAGCATCTTATTATGTTTTTCCAGGTGCCAAGACCCATTAGTAATGAATTCATTCACCTTAGCATCAAATTTTGTTTTATGAGGTTCAAAGCAATATTTCCGTAGAGGGTGAATATAGGTGTCCATATGTCCTCCCAAAATTTAATGGATTTTCCATTACCAACAGACCAAGCCAACCCCTCCTTAAAGGGCTGAATGAGTTTTCTTAGTTGCGTCCACTACCAGGATGCATTTCCTTGCCCGTGGTAGTCTAGCAGATGGGTATTCTTTAAATATTTGTAATTAATTATTTAAACCTATTTATTGTATGGTTTTGTAATAATTTTCCATAAAAGTTTCATTTCTAGGGCTTCATTCATCTCTCTTGTTTTTCTTAGTCCCATTCCCCCATTTTCTTTAGGCTTACACACTTTATCCCAACTTATTAGTGGTTTATATAGCGGATCTTTATTCTAAAAGAACATTTCCGTAGAGGGTGAATATAGGTGTCCATTTGTCCTCCCAAAATTTAATGGATTTTCCATTACCAACAGACCAAGCCAACCCCTCCTTAAAGGGTTGAATGAGTTTTCTTAGTTGCGTCCACTACCAGGATGCATTTCCTTGCCCGTGGTAGTCTAACAGGTGGGTATTCTTTAAATATTTGTAATTAATTATTTAAACCTATTTATTGTATGGTTCTGCAATAATTTTCCATAAAAGTTTCATTTCTAGGGCTTCATTCATCTCTCTTGTTTTTCTTAGTCCCATTCCCCCATTTTCTTTAGGCTTACACACGTTATCCCAACTTATTAGTGGTTTATATTGGGGATCTTTATTCTAAAAGAACATTCTGTTGATTTTATCGAGACTTGAATGAATTGAAACTGGTAGAAGGAAGCTCTAGATTTAGTACAATGGTTTTGACGCTAAATTAGATTTGATTAATACATTTCACCCATGTTGGGATAAGGCATCATCTCTCCATTTTGTTAGTTGATTCGTAGTTTTATTAATAATTTCCTCAAAGGTGGCTTTGTTAACTCTACCATTTACAATAGGACATCCTAAGTACTTATCTAGTTTGATTTGGTTAGAGATGTTTATACATCCCTCGATGATTGGTATACGAGTTCTAGGAATTCCAGGTGAACTTTGGAATGTCAATTTACTATATATAGTTGATTTTTTGCCCAGAGATTTGACAATATTCATCAATGATAGTCCTCGTTACCAATCCTTTTCGGGAAAAGATGATAGTCCTCGTTACCAGTCCTCGCAAGCCACAAAATTAACTTTGGAAAAGATGATGATGTCATCCGCAAAAGCTAAGAAGGGGATACTAGCCATCCATCCAATCCTTTTCGGGATTTAAAAGAATGGAATATCTCATGTGCAATAAGAACATTATTCTGGATTGATTTATCTGAAACAAATAGCCCTTGAAGAGGGTGGATAAGTTTTCCAATTATCGATTTCAGGCGTTTCGTTAGAATTTGGGATATGATTTTATAAATGGTAGAACATAGACTAATGGGTCTATAATCCACGGTTTTTGTTGGGTTACTACATTCAGTAATAAACGTGTGGTTGATTTGTCATAGCAATTTTCCTGAATGAAAGAAAGCTTTCACTACACATATGACATCTGGTCTCACGATATCCTAGTAGGCTTTATAAAATTTCGGTTGTCCTACAATCTGGACCAGGGGATTTGTTCTGGCTAAGAGTAAACACGACATTTTTTATTTCCCCATTGGTTGGTTGCCCGGCCAATGAGTTGCTTGTTGTCATCATCTGTTACTGAATGAGGGATTAACTCCACGCATTCACAGAGAAGATTCATATTGACTGGTTCATTTGAAATGCGAGTCATGAAAAGGAGTAGTTTTTCTATTTTAAAAATTAATAATTTTTTTATTCCTTAAATAATTACATCTAGGGAATGTGTTTGAGGATTTCATTTTAATCAATTCTTTCTCTACCGAGTGTATTTGTCGGAAAATATTTCACAAGGTATGCTTATTCCATTCTTTAGCTTTCTGTTTTAGAATCTTTGTTTTGGTAATTATTCTGAACATTGCAGATCCAGTACATCTAGTTTTCCACGCTTGTTTGACGATGTTGCGAAAATCATTCCTCTTAAGCCACAAATTTGAAAGGCGGGGGTTTAATTGTTGTTTGGACAGTGAGGTATATTGATATTAATTGGGCAGCGGTCTGAAGTTGTGAAAACTCCATTACAAGTCATGATATCTGGATATGATGCCATAAATTGGTGTTGTACTAGGACTCGATCGAGTTTTTCTACAATGTTGTCAGTACCCTCCGCTTTTTTCCTCCATGTGAACTGGTTGCCAGAGAAAGGAATGTCTACTAGAGCGCACCGATCCTTGAATTGATTTAATCTTTGGAATCTTGTATGACTATGGACATCAGGTCCTAGTTTTTCATTATTATTACAGATTTCATTCAGATCATTAATAACCATGCATGGTAATGTTTTGTTAACTATGATGTTCGTTAGTTCTTTCCAGAACACATTTTTATCCGCCATTTTAGGAGGTCCATAGGCGGAAAAAAATCATGCCGACAAAGCTGGTGATTGAACAAGAATATTTTACTCCAATGATTCTTGGTAAAAGCAATTCAGCCGAGAGTGATTCATTCGATAAAAAAATAGTTCTCATTCCATAATATTCCCTAACCTCTTGATTTGATATTCCCTGCTGACCATATAACTTTATTGAATCCACTGGTTAACCAAGCTTTTTCCAGGGGTACTTTCTCCTATCTAGTTTCTTCTATTGCCATTAATGAAATATGTTCATTGATCCGCATTGCTCTAATGTTTGTCCACAAATTAGGTTTACCTATACCTCTGACATTCCAAAAATTGATTCTCATAATCCAAAAACTGATTCTCATAATGTACGAGTCATTAACTGTATGGAAAGATTAGTAATGAACTCCATACAAGAACCATTTGTACATCTTGCTATTTTAAAGATTGTTGCTACATAGTATATAGCCAAGGAAGATGGAGATGAGCATAGATAACGATGTTTTGAGTCAAATTTATTTAATATCTTTACAACAATTAAGTGATCTGTCACCCCTAAAATCTTTATAACCCATTGTGTTATCGAATGTATTGAACTCATTAGATACTCAGCTTCATCATATGTCCCATTCAATTTACCTACTAAATAGCTGATCAACTTGATATAGTCAAAGGATATAATCCAGTATTTATGATTACAGACCATACAAACTAGGCATATTCGACACACACATACATAAATACTTCGATAATTCAGTCCAAATCTAAACAAATTACACATTACAAACGCTGAAACTAGAGGATTAATAGAAAATGATGTCAAGATAGCTTCACTAGACAGGGATGATGGACTTATTTTGATCATGGAAGGGATCAACTCAAAGCCAACACCGAGAACTCCCCATAGCCAGCACGATGGTGAACTACACATCTTTCCCCTTTTTGATGCTGCCACCCATTAGAGTCATGGTGGAGCAAGCGAAATCACCTTCCTCGATCTTCATTTTGCGCTTCCCGAACTCAGATTTGGATGTCTCACTGAACGCTTGTTGCTCAGCTACATATGGGATGCATTAGGAGTGGCAAAATGCTCATGGAGGGATTCGGTAAGGCGATTAGGGTGACTCAGGTCAGGCAGTCTAAATTCCACAGATGGAGGAACATCCCTAAAAATAGCCTCATATTCTACTTGAGTTAAACCAGGGCCAGCTAATCTATCAGAGATCAAGACTTCCTCCATAAACTCATCTTCATCAAAATCCAAGCACTCATCATCGTTGGCATCATAGAAATAAAGATCAGGTTGCAATTCCGCTTTGGGGACAAGAAAATCATCACTTTGGGGCTCATCATCAAAGGGAAACATAGTAGTAGCCAACAGAGATGGAGGAGCAAGGGGATGAACACCAACATCAGCAATAACAGGAGCAGCAGAGGAAGAATTCCTCGCTGAAGTGCCAGGGGACTTTGAGGTTGAAGAGTCAGAAGAAAGAGAGACATTCTTTCCAAAGCACTTCATAAGATCCTCCTTACGGTGACCAAAAATGGGAGGGGGATACACTGGTGGCTTCCTAGAATCAACCTTCAACCATTCACTTTCATCTGCTCTATAAGAGCTCTCTTCAATCACAAGAGCATATCCATCATAGGAGTTGCATCATGGGATTAACAACAACATTGCACATATTCCTCTTGGGACATTCCTCAAAAGAATGATAAGTGGAACCACAACTCCCACATCCCAAACGAAAATATTCAAACCAAATCGGAAAAGATTCAACTTCTCCCACTTTATTGACCACAAAAAACACTTCTAACAACAATCTTGGTTACGTCGAATGACACACACACACACACACACTCTCTCTCTCTCTCTCTCTCTCTCTCTCTCTCTAGGGTAACAAAATCGAGCACCCTTAGCATTGAAGGCATCAACCTTAATGACCTCTTCCAAACCCATTTGCTTTCACAATATCCTTTAGTATTTCATCATGTACATACTTAGAAGGAATGTGAGGAAAACGAATCCAAAGATCCATCAAAGTGATTGACTCAGACCAAGGGTCGAACTCCAGCCTCCAAGGATGGAGGAGGATGAGTTTCCTATAGACATGGAAGGGACAATTGTCCCAAACCCAAGCCCGGTCTTCCGAGAGATCAAAACGCAGCTCAAACAAGTTATTAGCAACTGGAATAAGCTAGAAACCTCCAGAAAGTGATTTCCACACGTACCTGATCTTTTTTCGGACATCTTTTTCTTCCATAGAATCCCCAATGATCGTTACAAAGCGAGAGGAATGGTTCAACACCGAGATGTTCTCCTGGACTTTGCCTTGCAAAGCCAAGAGCTTATCTCTGTTCATTGCTTTCTTCTTGAATTTCTTCTCAGCCCTTGCCTTTTGGGATGCCTCAAAGCCATCATCGAAGCTAGCACCCTCCTCAGTAAGTTTAGAGCCCTTCGGCTTAGTGGTTTCCTTAGAAGGTTTATCCATTTTAGGAGCAACATCTTCTGCTTCCATGGGTGTTTTTTCCTTGTCAACAACAGCAGGAGCTACTCATCACAAACAGTAAACAAGAAAGTTTGTTAGAAAATTTAGCTTTTGAGAAACTGATTGAAAGAAGAGAAGATAGGGAGGAATGCAGAATCCACTCTACCAACCCACATGTTTTATAGAGAGAAATCGGAGAAGGGAGAGAGAGAAGGGAGAGGCTGGAAGAACACAAACCCATTCGAAGAAGCGAATGGAGCTTCTTCATGCTTCCTTGCTGCAATGCCCAAATTTGATTTCAACAGCCCAAATGAGCAGAGAACCAATCGAAATCAACCAAGTCATCCCAAAACTGGCATCTGTACGATCGGATTTAGAAGTGGTAGAGGTCGATTAGACCATTTTAGAACAATCATCCCTCCCCGACCCGCCAAGCAACATTCATAGGAGCTCAATACAAGGGGAAAAGGATTACGCTTAATCCCACACGAAATCCTTGGCTTAAAAATAGTACATTGATCTAATAGGAATTCACCATCGCAGGGCCAAGACTGGCACCCGATTCCGAAGAATTGAGGATCAATAGGGTCATCATTAAAAACCCTTGGTAGGAACTAGGAAGAAAAGATATTTTAGGAAAGAGGATGAGTAGGCCAGTGATTAGGTTACAAAATCTCCAATCTTACTTTGGGATGGTTTCTCAAAGGGGATGCACGAGAGGAAAGTTGGGCAAGCGCGTGGAGCGCGTTCTCCATGGAGTTGAGGGGCCATTTTCTTGCCCGTCTGAACTTATTTCTTTAATTGCCAATATTATTCATCTATTTTACATGATTATTTATCTATAGTTATATAATTATTCGTATGTAGAAATATAGTAAAAAATTTAAATTTTATTCTAGTGAATAATCGTCCAGTACCGCCGAATAATTTCATTCAAATGAATAATCTCCCAATACTGGTGAATATTCAGAAGTTACTTTTACTCTTATTCGTTAATCTTCTTAATTTAATGGTTCAGATTTGTTAACATGATACTCGATCCGTTTCAAAATAAATGTCATTTAACCTTTGTGCACGTTTTTTAAGGAAGTAAAAACTCTATAAAATATTATTTTTATTCCAATTTATAAATTGATAGTTATTACTAATAAGTATTAATTTATATATAAAAAATTGATTAAAGAAATAATATTTTATACAGTTTTTACCTCCTTAATTAAAAACGTGCACAAAAGTAAAAACGATTTATTTTGAAACAGAGGGAGTACACAATAACGACTGTATAATTTATAGATTTATGCATACATGATCAGGCTTGAGTACACCATCAGAGTTGTGTACAACAGATAAATAATTGATGAGGCTGAGAACTAATATAAATATTTTGATGATAATATTTTATTGTTGAATATATAATTAATTAAAAATAAAATCTTATCATTAGATATAATATGAGCTAAAACAATCTTAATGACTAAGGATAAAAGAATTCAAGGTAAAATATTTATAAAATAACTTATGATAAAATGATAGATTTCGTAACCGCTTAAGATAAAATGACACGTGGATAAAAATATATGAGATCATTGTCTAACGTGACTTAAATATATGAGATTATCATTAATTGAAGTGTCAGAAAACCTAGCTATGTTAGATTTCACCAAAAAACGACACATAAACGAATTGCATTAGACGATCAAAGGATATTTCAGGTCTCTGTTTTAGTATATTATATAGATAGATATATATAGATATAGATATATAGATAGATTGATATTGATATTGATTAAACTAATACTAATCAAAGTATGTGAAAAATATATCATAAAAATTAATCTACATATAAATAATTCATTCTACAAAAAAATAATGTAGATATAAATAAAATAACAACTACTACCTCCGTTCAGAAATAGATGTCGTTTGACTTTTTGGCACGTTTTTTAAGAAGTTAAAAACTATACAAAATATTAACTTTTTAAACAATTTTTTTTAATAATATGACACTTATTATTAATAACATTTATATTATATTAAAAAATTACTAAAAAAATTGATATTTTATATAGTTTTTAGCTCCTTAAAAAACGTGCCAAAAAGTCAAACAAAATATATTTATGAACGGAGGTAGTATTAACTAATTAATTTTGATATAAATAATTATTTTCACCAAAAAAAATCTAGATGTAAATAAAATAAAATATATTATGTATTTATCTATTAATATTTTTGGTAAGTATTGCTATGAAAAATTTTGATTTATATTTTTATCAATTAACTAAAATATATAGAGACATTGTTTCTTATTTTAATAATTTTTATGAGATTTTTTTACTAAAAAATGAATCACAACACTTTATATAGGACGCTAAATATTAATTTTAGTGTATATATATATATATATATATATATATATATATATATATATATATATATATATATATATATATATGTATGTTCCTATTTTATGTGATGGAAATAAGTTGGACGTAAGATATTAATTTTAGTGTATATATATACATGTACGTGTTCCTATTTTATGTGATGGAAATAAGTTTAGGATAACAGCTTGCAAGCAACTTTCCATATGCATGAATTATGAATATATTAATGATTGGGAGTTATTATATTATCGGTGCAATTTACGTCCCCACATGCTGTAGGTCCTCAACAGGGGTGGGATACTGGGATGGGTATAACTCCCGCAAGTCTCAGATCCATTTCGAACGAGAGTTATGCTGAACGAGATGTAGAATTGAACGAGATCGAGTTTAAAATCTCGTAAATTTTGTCCCGTCTCGCATATAATATGCGAAACAGAAATTTAAAATTTTAATAGTAATAATAACTTTCGAACAGGAAAGATTGAAATATATATATATATATATATATATATATATATATATATATATATATATATATATATATATATATATATATATATATATATATATATATATATATATATAGGGTTTACTTCAAATGTAAAAACTCTTTAACGTGTAAAATTTGCTTATCGCATAAAATTAGCTAATGAACCCAATTTAATTACTAATGAGCCTAATTTAATTACTAATGGGCCTAATTTCATTAGTAGAATGTCTGCCCCGCCCCCTGCTCATGCGTGTGCCCCCCTTGCCCCAACTTCTCGGACCCGATTTTGTTTTTTGTTTTTTTTTTTTGCCCAGAATTTTTTTTTTCGTGATAACACTTCCTGCTGTGCAAATATAACTTGCTTTTGTGCACAAATAACATCTTATTGTGCAAATATAAGTTTATTTTGTGCAGACAAATAATTCATTATGGGGTAAATAGGTAAATGTGCCTATTTCAATTATAAAAATTTATAATTGAAATATGTTTAATTTATGGGTAAATTGATAAATATGTCTAATTTTATGGGTAAATGCATTTTTTCCCGTTTTCGATACCTTTTGTGCAACTGTGAAGTGCATTTGTGCAACTGTGGAGTGCATTTGTGCAACTGTGAAGTGCATTTGTGCAGTTGTAAAGTGCATTTGTGCAACTTTAATTGTGCAAATTTAAAGTATGATACAATTGTGCAAATTTAAACTGCAATTGTGCAAAAGTAAGATACAATTGTGCAGATTAAGAATACAATTGTGCAAATGTAAGATCATAATGCGCATTAATAAGTCAAAAGATGTGCTTTTGAAATCGATATTTTAAATTTGTTTTTTTTTTTACTTTTGAGAGTTTGGGTTCACCTCTTGGATAATTTAGGTTAATAGATGTAAGTTTGAAATCGATTTTTTTACGTATAAGCTTTTAAAATTAAAGTGCATAAATAAGATTAAAATGTGCATAATTAAGGTTAAAAAGTGCATAACTTAGATTATAATGTGCATGATTAACAATTTGCGATTGTTGCGCTCTTGTCTATTATGTAACCTATGTGGGATTTGAACCCACATCTTTTGTGCAACCGCACATTGCTCTACCAATTGAGCTAATAGGCTAAATTATGATTTTTATGCTAAAATAGTAGAACCTAATCGACCTAAAGCATATTGCAATAAAATTCTAAAATTCAATTAGCTCATGATTCAAAAATAATTTGACAATGCTATAAACATGAAATTAGCTCCAAATCAACCCAACAACACAACCATATCATCAATTTCAGTCAATTTGGCTGTTGGCAAAAACCCCCAAATTCTAAAGCAAATCGCAATATAAAATTCCAAACTTCAATTAGATCATGATCCATAAACAATTTGACAATGCTATGAACATGAAATTAGCTCCAAATCAACCCAACAACACAACGATATCATCAATTTAAGTCAATTTTGCTTTTGGCAAAAAGCTTCAAATTTTAAAACATATCGCAATATAAAATTCTAAAATTCAATTAACTCATGATCCATAAACAATTTGACAATGATATGAACATGAAATTAGCTCAAAATCAACCCAACAACACAACCATATAATCAATTTCAATCAATTTGGCTTTTGGCAAAAAGCCCCAAATTCTAAAACATATCGCAATGTAAAATTCTAAAATTAAATTAGCTCATGATCCATAAACAATTTGACAATGCTATTAACATGAAATTAGCTCCAAATCAACCCAACAACACAACCATATCATCAATTTCAATCAATTTAATTTTTAACAAAAAGCCCAAAATTCCGCTCCTAAATCAAACCCAAGATTTTCAATCTCAACTTAAATAATTCAAACAATCTAAATAATTGTAATAAATAAGTTTAGGGTTAATAATCATACCAAATTCGAGTTGAAACAAAGAGGCGAGGACCTAACTTTCATTGTCGACAACATCTCAGCAGCCGCCATTGAAGGGGCTCGTAACAGAGGAGGGTGGCGCCGGAACAGAGGAGGGTGAGAGGGAGAGGATGGAGAACGTCGGGCTTCAGGTGGCTTCGGATTCGGCTGCAAGTCCGGCCAGCCTAAGCAACAAGGGAGACGAGAGCGAGTGAATCCGAAGACGACGTTCGAGGACGTACAGGGGGAGGTGGCAGACATTGAAGGGGCTCGTAGAAGAAGTTGGAGCACAGGAGGAGGCGGCAGCCGGGCTCGGAGAGGAGAATCAGATGACGCGGAAGGAGGACAGGGGAGGCGGCGGCCATTGAAGAGAACCAGATGAGAGCTTGAGGGGGAGGACGCAGAAGGAGAAAGAGCATCAGTTTTGTTTTGTTTTTAATTTCAATCAGACGCGTGTCCGGTTTTAAAATTTTTTACACGTTAAGCATATTTTACACGTTAAGGAGTTTTTACATTTTAAAGCTTCCACATATATATATATATATATATATATAAAGTAAACCCATATTTGCATCACGTAGGTTATAGCTTAAGACTTTGCTAGATGCCTTCCATAAGCTAACCACACATATACTATAGGAAAAGACTAGCTCAACTTTAATATAGAAAAAGATTGGGAACCTTTTGGAAGGATCATTAGAAAATGATCACAAGACTAGCTAAACTTTATTGTATCCTTTGGCTACTTCAAGTTTTTATAATATTTTTTATTTAAAAGATAAAGGTTCATTCCATTCTAGTCTTGTTTCATTCCATAAGGGTAAGATCACGCGGGACTTAAAAAAATGAATCCTGACCCGTATTAATTTGGGACTCGGGACGAGTTGTCCATCATCCGCCCACCTCTAGTCCTCTTACATTTTACAAATTAGTTTAGACCGTTGATCTATTTTTAAAAATTATTAAAAAGTATGTATAGAACCCTTCTCTCAAACTTAAAATATTTATCGTTTTGACTATTTCGATGAACTAAAAACTAAGTATGAAAAATTGTTATTTTATATAGCTGGTAGCTCTTAAAGTATGTGATAAAACGACATTTATTTCATTACATCACTGTGACGACAAAATGTCTTAGAATACCTGCGAGCCCGGATTGTAGAGGGGCAATAGATTATATACTTATTAGTCCAAGTGATGGGGGGTTAAGAGTTTGGCTCGCGATGAATCAAGTTACTTGTTCAGTCGTCGTTTGCAGAGGGAGCTATGCGAGGTTGTTATCACAAATAACGTTGCTCTCTGATTAAAGATCTTTAGAACTCAACTCCAGGGGTTTCAAGTCCGGGGAATCATCAGAGCTCTTACGCTTTTCTATCTTGAAATCGGATTCCATTCATTTGAGGTCGAGGGGGGTATTTATAGGGAAACCAAGCGAGCAGATGGGTGGCAACCTCGTGGTTCTATGTAGGAAACGTGTAGCGCATGCCCACATGTTTAGGGGCATTGGCATTACACGTGGAGCCATTGGAAGCGAGGTGCTTGAGCCAGCAGCTGCTTGCTAGGATTTCGGAGGGTTACGAGATATTTGGAGAATCCACTCTGATTCTTACGCGGGGTTCATGTCGCGAGGGAAACAGGGGTCAAAGTTCTTGGGGGTGCTAACCCTAGTCATTTGGGCTTGATCGGATACCTTGCTTGCGATGGATTCAATGGTGGGACCGGACATCCTTTTGCGTTGGGCGGCCCATTTATGGCATCGTCATATATCTCCTCGTAACCGGATCGCGAGTGATACGCCATTCGCGATTGGGTTTCGACAAATACGATGCTCTCTGTCAAAGAACTAGTTTATTGGATGGGCCTTATCTGGGCCTATCGTGGATTTCGGCCCCCTGGGCGGAGTGGCCCCACAGAGACCTATAAGTGAGGTTTTTACCCTCGCTCCTCCTTATTCCACGTTTCTGAATTTTCAAAGAGAAGGAGAAAGAGGGAGGGAGTTCAAGGGTTTTCTGTGCTCTTTGAAGAAACGAGATCGGAGTTAGGTGGTGGTCCGTTCCCGGTTTTCTAAACTTTCCGACGCTTCCCTTTCGCATTTCTCAAGTGAGTTGTCTCCGATCTCTCTCTTGCCCTATTTAATTTCTAAATTTTCGTTCCCCTTTTGGGATTTTTAGGGTTAGCCGGAAACACCGAACCAAGTGGTGTAATGACCCTCTTCTAGTGAGGTCCACGACGGTTATAGGGCGGGGATCGGGGTATGCCCTAGTGTCTCTCCCCCCGCCTCCTCCGCTGCCATGTCATTTCATCCCCTACTTCCTCTATTGTTCTTTTAGTCATAACTGACCTTTATGGAGTGGTAGACGGGTACCTAGTAATAGTGGGGTGGTGTCGAGACGGGGTAGTGTTGTTGCAGGAGTAAATCGAGTATTGAAATAAATGTAAAATAAAGATCAGACTGACTTCCCTGTCTCAGCAAATAATACAAGACTTCCTCCCGTTGTAGTAAGAGAAAAGTCAGGATCGAATCCACGAGGAAGCACGTCAGCAGTTCTCAGATAGCTATCAGATTCTCACAGACACAGCAGAAAAGACAGAAACACAAGCAGAAGCAGAAATAAAATAGAAACAAATAATCCCGGCAAGGGCAACTAAAATAAAAGCAAATAAAAGACAAAAAGCAAGAAATAAAGCAAAGCAAGTAAAGCAACTCGAAAAAGACCGCAGCAAAGTACTCGACAAAAGAACTCGACCGAATCTTGTCGACACAGACTTGTCGATATCGACAACTACTCGACGCAGAAACAGAAGATCGACAACACAGAAAGAACTCGATCTCGATTAATCTTCTCGACGTCGACAACCGTGTTCTATGTCGACAAGCTTCTTCGATCTCGACAAGTAACAGAAAACTAAATTGCAAAGCTTTTCGGACAGAAACGAATTTTTAACGAAATAAAATCAATAAACTAAAGACTTCCAAGGCTAGGGTTTCGACACCGCAACGATAACCATGCAAAACAACACATAAAGGCATAAAAGATCATGCTTTCCATCTAAATAACTTTCGTTATTAACAAATAGGCATATAGAGGCTCTCGCATAAACCATAATTGTTACTAACCCTTTTTCACATAATTAATACAAGTTGCATTAAGATCACTTTCGCTTCAATAATACAAACAAGGATCACCTTCAACTCTCGCAAAAGAATCATGCTCATAGGGATAGAAGACGGATTGCAATCACAAGATTTTACCTTTACCGCATCATCTTACATGGCCACCGTCGGGCTCACCCCAGCCCCAGAAGTGGGTGGACTACTCACGCCTCATCGCAATAACAGACATTGAATTGATGAAAGAAACTTGCATAAAACTAAATTCAAAGCCTTTACAATCTTGGCAATCAACTTTCGCAAAAAGCCAAAACCTTAAAAACCTTAAACTCCTAAACTGTATCTCTGAATGGAACTAACTAATTGTGTGTAACTTGGAATTTAACTGAAATTGAATGAATAGAAATCAGCCCCCTAAGGCTTTATTTATAGTGCTCAAATCCCGCTAATCTAGGATAGAACAACTATATCTATATCTAAATCTATATCTAAAAGCTTAATGATAAATAAAAGATAAATAACATAATGTAATTAAATCTAAAAATCCTCAAGTGGATGAATCTTCTCTTTCATGATGAATCTTGATAGAATAGGATAGATCTCGTCCAGATTCGAATTCCTTCTCGATCTCGGCTTTCTGGACTCCTCGACATGTCTTCTCGACACGGACTTCTCCTCGATCTCGACTTCTGAAGTGCTCGACAAATCTTCTCGATGTCGACAACTTTCCTCGACATCGAGTAGAATACTCGTCTCGTCGATTGGAACACATGTCGAGTTGGTGACTTGTCGATGTCGACAACTTTCCTCGACATCGAGTAGATTTCTCAGCTTCCAGCTCTGTTCGTAAAACGCACTTTCCCGCTGCCTCGGTTGTCGGATTGACGCATATGACCATGCGTTGGAAAGCTCTTTCCGAGGGCTACAACTCTCATGAAGACATCACAGCCTGATTCAGAACGCTGTAAACCGGAAATTGGCCTTCTCTCCAGCTGCACCATTCTTGGCTTCTCCATAAGTTTCCTTTAAGCTCCAAAATGCGTCCGATTTCTGCGAAATATAACAAAAACTTGTGTAGACCTCCATATATTGCAAATAAGTGTAAACTACACATATTCTGTACTATTCTAACCCAAATGCATGAAATGCATGCAGAAATCGATATAAAAGATAATGTAAAACATGGCAAATTAGGCTCACAACAGGTAGTGTTATATTTGAGTTTTTTTTTGGAAAACCCCCCCGGTGGTCCTTTCGGGCTTTGTGGAAAATCTCCGACGACAAAGGGCGGAAGAAACCTTTCGTCTCCCCTTTTTGCCTTTCTCTTAGGTGATTTCTCGAGAATCGAGAAACCTTTATGGAGGAGACGAAAAAGACGTTTTTAACCGTCATCTTGTGGGGGGGGGGGGGGGGGAGATGTCTTTTCAACGTCCCTTTGGGGGGCGCGTGAGGTGCCAACTTAGGCCTCCAAGGGGGCTTTTTTGCGCCAAATTTGTTTAGTCGTGATGTTGAAAAGGTAGTTTCCCCTTGCCGATTTTTCCTTTTTCTGCATCTTTTCCAGGGGATTTTCTTCTTGTTTTTAGAATTAAGATGTCGCAAGAGTGAGATAGCCAGAACCGTAGCGTGAGATATGAACATGAGGAGGTTAGTTCTTCACGAACCGGATCCCCGGGGGTTGCTGATTCGGATTCTTTAGCGAGTCCAGCTCCTCTTCCATTAAATAAAGAATCTCGCGAGGTAAAGAGAAAAAGGGAAAACCCTGGGATTGGTCCAAACGCGAAGAAATGGAAGATGGCAGAGACTATTAAGCTCCCTTTAAAGAGGGGCAACCCTGAGTATTGCCATACCTCAGAGTCTATAAATGATCTAGGAAAGGGCGAGTCATCTCGTGTACCCAAGGGGTCTAAAAAACCTACCCGAGTGGTCCCGGGTGACTTCGCCCTGCTTCCTTATGATCGAACGGAGGTCGATAGCTGTAGATTTTGTGAAAGTTATGCTTTCGCGGCGCCCCCTCCTCCCCCCAACAATATTTTTGGATCGCGTAGCTCCTACCGTACCAAAGACGCTGGGTGAGGAGTCGATTCTAGATGTCAAGCACCTGGAAGAGGTAGCGAAGCTTTACCGGTGGCCAGTTGGGGTGGAGATAGGTCTGGCTGTTGGTGATGAGGGATGCTTGAATGAATATAAGGACCATGTTGTCGTTCATCTGGGCAGCTTCCTCGAAGGGTTCCGCCTCCCTCTTCCCTCGCTGTAATCAGATTTTTTAGCCTACATAAACCAATGCCCTGCCCAGCTTGCTTTTAACGTATGAATGTATTTGGAGGTATACATCATGCGTTGCGCCACCATTAAGGAAACGCCGTCGTTAGATCATTTTTTCTCTGTTCTTTACTTGAGGCATAATGAAGGAATGGTGTCCGCCTCTCTGGCTGGAAAGATTGTTGAGAGGTTGTCCAGTAGCCCAAGATGGAGTTAAAAGTGGTTCCTCGTTCGCGATCCAACCAAGACTATCTTGAACTTTGTGATCAAACCCGGCAAGTATGTCGCACCTAGTGACAAGCATGATGCAGCGGATAGGTGGAAAGCTGCATTCGAGAGGGGGGTTGTGTCTGTACGGGGTTATAGGAAGGTTGTGACCCTGGCTTGCATGGAAATGGCCAGACTTAGCCTCCCGCATCGGCCGGGTCGGTGTCTAGGAAATTTTATTTGGTGTTTTGGCCGTGATTTTCCTTCGTTTTGACTTGTTCTAATTTTTCTTGTAGATATGATAGTTGACAAGTCGAAGATTTCTGCACTTGCGAAGAAGAAGAGTGTCGTAGGAGGCGGATCTAGGCCTGCCCTTACTGTTACTCCACGGCCTGGTGGTGGTAGGCAGAATGTCCCCCGCGAGTCTCTCCCCACAAATAGGAGTTTGAAAGGAAAAGAGCCGGGTGACGATCGGGAGAGCATATCGTCAGATGCCCAGCCATTAGCCCTTCGCGGGCAGAAGCGACCAAGGGATGGGACAAAAGGCACCATGCTTTTAAGCTGTGAGCCGATTACCCAGGCGGGGATTTCAATGGCAGATTACCGGTTGCTTGGATTCGACCACATTGGTATCAAGGAACTGGAGATCCCCAGGAAGAGCTGTCCAGCTGAGAGGGATTATCTTCATCATTTGACGGACGAAGAGTTAGTGGAGCTTGGTCGGAAAATCAGAGGCTGGGTAACCTTTTTCGCGACTACTGTTTCTATTCTTTCCTTTTTTCCCTGTTTTACTTATGCGTTTATTATTCTTCCCATGTTGCCGTAGGATAATCTACAATGGTCCGAAATGGCTGGACGTTTGAGAAACTATGATTATAAGGTAAGTGATAGCATGCATTTAGGTAGACATATTTGGATGCATTTAGCATGATTTAGATGTGCGTAACGTATAGTTTAAGCTGGATTTGCATTTATACTTGTGTTGTTGGTGGAGTCGGAATCTACACGCTTTTATGGATTATTTCAGGTATATGTGGACCCGACGAGGAATGAGGAAGCTCATGGATGAAGGAGGAGTGAAGAGGAGGAGGAAAAGTGAAGAGTACGGGAGCAGAATCAAAGTTAGAGAGCCTAAGTGAGGAACAAGTCAGCAGAAGTTGTCGCTAGACATGCTGAACATGTTTCGCACTTCCTGGAGGCCTCAGTAGTCCGATTGACTATTATAAGCATGCGTTGGAAAGCTATTTCCGAGATCTACAACTTTCGGGTTGACATCAGGACCAAATTCGAAGACGAAAAATTGTTGTGAACAGTAAAAGCCGCCCCGCAGCCAAGGAAACCGCCCTGCGGCCCAAAGCTGTGACGAAGGATTTCGCTGATCGCCTGGCCGCCCCGCGGCTTGGGTTGGCTGCCCTGCGGCCTGTGCAGAAACGCCGAATCTACTGAATATACTTTTTATCCCTTTAATTAGGTTTTTAGAATTATTATTTGGCCGACTCTTTTGAGGCTTTTTAAGGAAGTTTTAGGGTTTTATTTGAAGGATCTAATTCCTTAGTTTATGCACTTGGAGATTATCAATTGAGAGAACCCTAGAGGGGAGCCTCCATGGCCATGGAGTGCTAAACTCTTTCGTTTCGTCTAAGGATTGAAGCTTTGGTTTGATAAAGTTGTGAGATTTCTATTCTTGTTCTATTCCTATTGATTCGTATTGATTCTTTTGCGAATATTGTTGATTTCTTCTAGTCCGTACAACTAGTTGAGATTATTGCTAGGATTTTGTATATTCCTCAAAGCGAACCTTAATCCACAGTAGCAAGCATGCCTTTTTAGGACTCGTAGGACTAAACTAGTGTGTAGAGAATCAATTACATGTTAAATATTGACTCATAGCTTGGTGTTGCATGTATCATGCTTAATCCTTAATCTTAATGCTACTATTAGGTTAAATCTTGACCGCGTTAGGGTTATCTAATTAGTAAGGGTTACTAGGACTTGTAGGACTAGTAATTTACACAAGATCAGGACAGGAACAATAATAGGATGAAAAGAGAACTTGAAGAAGAATCGATGATCAATCAACCAAACTAAAGTGGATGTTTGTAGATGAAACTATTTTCTCAATTGTTATCTCTATTAACTTGTTTATAGTTTATTTTCTCGTCTTCAATCACCAAAACCCCTCTTTCCTACTAATTGGTAAATATACATTGCTTAGGAATACTTGATTATCTGTGGGATCGACCTCTTACTTGCTTACTATACTAGTTTGTAGGTTTGAGTTATACTTTGATAGGAACAACGACAGTTTCCTCCTGTCAAATTTTGGTGTCGTTGCCGGGGAATCAAGTTTATTTCTTTGTTTTGTGTGTTTGCCAATTTTTGTATATATATAATTTGTTGTGAACCTATCTTACGGTTCATAACACCTTTGCTACTATTTTTTTTGAGATGTTGAGGTTGTTGCAGTTTCAAGGTGAGAACTTTCACCAATATCTTACCAGATTGCAGAGATATGTTGACATTCGTAATTCACGGGGTTATCAAGACAGCATTCGAGATATGATTATTTGCATAATTGACGGGATGACTGCTAAGACACGAGTGCTTGATGAGCACATGAGTAACGGAGGCCTAGCAGGGTTAGGTTTGTCGGGTTTGTGGGATTTCTTCAGTTACATGGATTACCATGTTGCACAGGAAGAATCTTTCACTTCGATATCTCTACCAATGGAGGACTCTGTCATATACCTGGATGATGCAATCTAGACCCTTACGCAAGCGGTGCAGGAGAATGCTGAGAGGATCCAAAACTTGGGGGAACAAATTAACCAACTTAATCAAACATCAATCGAGATAATAAATGAGCAGATGGCCACTCCGCAAGTTGATAAAGAAACCCAATTGATCCTGTCATCCCCTGAGACCTTGAAAGATGCAAGAATGGAAGATCATGTCGAAGTCATTGTGCTCAATTCATTCTATCCTAGTTGGTTTCAATGTGATAATGATGTTCAGAACGAGGAGAAATTGTTCACAGATGACGACAATTTCTTTGACGATGAAGAAGAGAGTCTGGTGCTTCCTTACATGAAATCTCATGAGTCGACGCATGAGGTTTCATCTGTTGTGTCTCCTACTTCATCCGATGCATTCATTCTCAGCTTCCCCGTTGATGAACCATGTCTAGAGCCACCTGCTGAGGCTCAAGAGGTAATAAAGGTAAACTTTTGCAATTTGGAAGGTAATAGTGATTATGTTGATCCTTTTAATTGCTATTTTGAGAAGCCACCAGTGGAACTGAACTGGTGGTACTATATTCCTCCATCAGAGAGTCATGCTCAACTTTTTGATAAATTGAAAAGGTATTTAAGTGTTATATTATATAGTTTCAATTTATTATTGGGGTATGATGTCCTGTTTAAGATGTGTGCACAAGATTATGATAGGTTGTTTAGGGCCTTAACGATGTTTGATAGGTAAGGAATTGAGATTGAAAATAAGTCATGCCAATGCCATAAAAGAAAGGCACTGGTTGGGAGGCAACCCAAGGTAAGTAGTTTTAGATTTTCTTTTTCTTAAATTTCATTAAATTAGTATAGTTTTGGAATTTTTCGTGGGGCATTAACACCGCAGGGCTGAAAGTTGAAAAGAGCAGAGGCCGCCCGACGGCTTGTAAGGGCCGCCCCGCGGCCAGTCTCCAGCCGCCACGCGGCCTAGCATGGTCGCCCCGCAGCCTCTGACGGGACTGACAAGTTTCCGTTCCTCCCCTCCTAGACCTACCAACACTGCAATTAGCATGTCAGTTTTCTCTCTTTCCTTCATATTTTGATCTTTTGTTGTCTTTAATTCTCATTGAGCACAATGAAAATTTTAAGTGTGGGGGAGGGATTGCATTGCATATAGATAAATTTTGCATATCATGTTTATTTATGTTTTCATATTTATTTTTACTCATATATTGCATTTGCTAAAAAAATCCAAAAATATCATGCATTTCATACAATTTAGGTCTTATTTTCCCACCTAGGCTACTTGTCCTCTATATTTATCTTATCATGTGGCCCATGACTTCCTTGAAGTGTTTGAAACTTTTGAACTGTTTTATAGACTTTTTGGGAACAAGATTGATGAGATAATTGAGCATGTATAATCTTTGGAATTTAAGTGGTATTGAAGTTCTAACAATTTGACCTTGTGAGTTATTTTGGCCTTATTAGGACTACACATATATGTCCTCTAGTTTCTTTGTCTCTGAATACTCTCCTTGGTTATTTCCCCTTTAAATTGCGTTTAGATATCTTTATTGAGGCTGCATTTACATGATTTTTGCATGTAACCTTAAAGTGATTGAGGCATGATTTTCTTTTAGCCATATTATACTCTATCCACCCGTATACATTATCCTTTGCTTGAAGCCAATTTGAGCCTTATAAGTTGATTTTGTTAGCTCCACAAAATCTTCCTAGCCATTTATTAGCCTGACCCATCCGGGAATTAGGAAAAGAATTGCTGAATATCTTGATGTGTTGATGGAGTTGCTTTGAGTTGAGAAATTGTATTGGGTAATTCATTTGCACTATATAGAGATGGTTTTTAGGTGCTTATTACTTGGGATCTAAGGAGGATAAAATTCACTTAGGGGTAAAATTCAAGAAAAAAAAGAGAAAAAAAAAAAGAAGAAAAAAAATCATAACAAAAAGAAAAAATGAATGAGTTTATGTGGATATTTGAAAATTGTTTGCGAATTTGTATTGTGAAGGAGTACATGTTATTGGAATGGTATATGAAGTGTTTTGGTATTGGTGTTTTTCTGGTTATTTACTAACCCTTTTTCCCGGATTTTTAGCACCACATAACCTAAATAATTTCCATACCCTATGTTTCTACCATGACCTCATTACAACCCATACAAAGACCTCATGATTTTGGTTGCATGTGAAATCACTAGCGGTGGAGATTTAGACCACTGACGCAATTTTGTTGTAGCTAGCTAAGTTTTCAAGGGTTGAGTTTGAGCGCGAATGTTTAACCCTAAACACAAGAGCGAGATTGAAAACACAATTTTCTGGTGAGGTTGAATGAATATGCTTGCTTTATTCCTTGGATTGCACCTACACATGATATGACGTTAATTGTCAATCTTCGTTTCCCTACTTTGAGCCTTAAGAATTTTACCAAAGTTATTACATGAATTGCTTGTCTGTGGGGTGTTAATTTGATTTTGGTTTTAATTGCTTGAGGACAAGCAAAGGCTTAAGTGTGGGGGAATTTGATAGCATGCATTTAGGTAGGCATATTGGGTTGCATTTAGCATGATTTAGATTTATATAATGCATATATTAGGCTAGATTTGCATTTATACTTGTTTTGTTGGTGGAGTCGGAATCTACATGCTTTTATGGATTATTTCAGGTATATGTGGATCCGACGAGGAATGAGGAAGCTCATAGATGAAGGACGAGTGAAGAGGAGGAGGAAAAGTGAAGAGTCCGGGAGCAGAATTGAAGTTAGAGAGCCTAAGTGAAAAAAATCTCAGCAGAAGTTGTCGCTAGACATGCTGAACTTGTTTCACACTTTCTGGAGGCCTCGGTGGTCCGATTGACTATTATCATTATGCGTTGGAAAGCTCTTTTCGAGATCTACAACTTTCGTGTTGACATCAGGACCAAATTCGAAGAGGAAAAATTGTTGTGAACAGTAAAAGCCGACCGCGGCCAAGGAAACCGCCCCACGACCCGAAGCTTTGACGAAGGATTTCGCGGATCGCCTGGCCGCCCCGCGGCCTGGGTTGGCTGCCCCGTGGCCTCTGCAGAATCGCCGAATCTACTGAATGAAGTTTTTATCTCTTTAATTAGGTTTATAGAATTATTATTTGACCGACTCTTTTGAGGCTTTTTAAGGAAGTTTTAGGGTTTTGTTTGAAGGATCTAATTCCTTAGTTTATGCATTTGGAGATTATCAATTGAGAGAACCCTAGAGGGGAGCCTCCATGGCCATGGAGTGCTAAACTCTTTCGTTTCGTCTATGGATTGAAGCTTTGGTTTGATAAAGTTGTGAGATTTCTATTCTTGTTCTATTCCTATTGATTCGTATTGATTCTTTTGCGAATATTGTTGATTTCTTCTAGTCCGTACAACTAGGTTAGATTATTGCTAGGATTTTGTAGATTCGTCGTAGCGAACCTTAATCCACAGTAGCAAGCATGCCTTTTTAGGACTCGTATGACTAAACTGGTGTGTAGAGAATCAATTACATGTTAAATATTGACTTGTAGCTTGGTGTTGCATGTATCCTGCTTAATCCTTAATCTTAATGCTACTATTAGGTTAAATCTTAACCGTGTTAGGGTTATCTAATTAGTAAGGGTTACAAGGACTTGTAGGACTAGTAATTTACACAAGATCAGGACAGGAAGAGTAATAGGATGAAAAGAGAACTTGAAGAAGAATCGATGATCAATCAACCAAACTAAAGTGGATGTGTGTAGATGAAACTATTTTCTCAATTGTTATCTCTATTAACTTGTTTATAGTTTATTTTCTCGTCTTCAATCACCAAAACCCCTCTTTCCTACTAATTGGTAAATATACATTGCTTAGGAATACTTGATTATCTGTGGGATCGACCTCTTACTTGCTTACTATACTAGTTTGTAGGTTTGAGTTATACTTTGATAGGAACAACGACAGTTTCCTCCTATCAGTAAGGGAGTTGAGGTCGATCGTGGCCGCTCTGAATGCGAAGGTGGAGAAGTTGAAAGACGTGGAGCTCCGGGAGGTAAATATTGTATGTCTCAATGATGCTTTGACGAAGTCCCAGAAGGATGTGGAAGTGGCGAGGAGCGAGCTAGACCTGTCGCGAGTCGAACTCGCGAAGGCTCAAGAGTAGAGGAGAGGATGCATCGTCTTGTAAGTTTTACACGTTGGTCATGTTTTTTATATTTTTTTTGAATTGTTTGCGAAGTAATGCCCCTTTGCCTGCAGCCTCTTCCTGATGCTTTTGAGAGTTTCCACAACTGGTGAAAACTTTCGTATCGATGTTTCTAAGGACTGCTCGAGTCGTTGGTGGTTATCTAGTGGTTGGAATAGATTCGCGACTATTAACAACGTCAAGGTTGGAGCATCGATGGTGCTCTTTCAATATGTAGGAGGGCATTGCTTCAAAATCCTTGTTTTTTAAGATGAGTAGAACTTGACTGTTTTGTAATGGTGGTGTTACTAGACATTTGTTTTCCTGTCGTTATTCTATTAACCGTAATCGTGTGTGTTTCTATCTATAACCACAAAGATTTCCGTAATGATATCTTGATGTTCTCAATGATTTAGCCTGGGTTTTTGTGTTTTGTCTTTTTCCGACACAGATGTGACCTCTCCTAACGTGATAATGGCGCTCTGGGTTACAGAGTTAGGTTCTGCAATTTTTCCACTTGTTTGGCATGCAGTTGGTTCTAAAAATGTCACTTTGGACGGATATGAATTACTTTTTTGGTGATGAGACAACACTACCTTATTTGTTGTATTTGCTGATAAATAGCAGATGCTCGGATAAAATCTGCAGTAGTCGTCCTTGTGCCTTGTTTTAGTTGTTGGTATTTTGTAGTGAGGAATCATGACCGCCCCTCATCCTCGTCGTCATGACTTTTTCCGTTCCATCGACTCTGAATAAAAGATGGAATATATGGTAGCTCCCTTTACCCTTCTTTTGTAATGTATGTGTTTCTTAGTTGATATTTGATCTTGTGGCTTGCAGCTTTTGCCAGAGTCATTTGGTGCGCAGTATGCTCGCGAGGGATCATCTCATGTTTGTTTGGCTTCTTTTGTGAGCCAAATCTGCCATGTTTTATAGTTACTTTTATATCGTTTTCTGCATACATTTCATGCATTTGGGCTAGAATAGTACATAATCTATGTAGTTTATGTTTATTTGCCAAATTATAGAATCTACACTAATTTCTGTTTAAATTCACAGAAATCGAAACAATTTACAGCTGTTCTGAGAAGGGAAGAAAAGCTCGGAAGCCAACTACAGAAGTCCAAGGTCGAAGAGAGGTGAAACCAAGACAAATCAAGCTGAAGCTCAGTGTTACTCGATATCGACAACTTCTTCTCGATATCGACAAAAAGTATGCACCCAAGCACTGGTCGAGGACAAGCCGTATCGAGAAGCTGAGAGACGAAGCCAACCCGACTCTAGGGCCTTACTTGATATCGAGTAATTTACTCGATATCGATCAAACCCTAAAGACATACCCGGAGTCGAGGAAGGATGCTAAGTCGAGAACCCGAGAAGAAGGCAACCCGAGCAACATTGTTACTCGATATCGACAACTATACTCGATATCGAGTAAACCTAGAGCACATGTCCGAGCAGTGTCGAGGAGAGGTTGCTCGAGAAAGCCAGGCCACCCAAAGTCCGAGCCACTTACTCGATATCAACGAAACTGCTCGATATCGACAAGACGTGAGACACATGTCCGAGCCAGATTGGGGAGAAGTTACTCGAGAAGACTAGTGAAACCGAAGTCGACGACGATGTTACTCGATATCGAGTAAACTCCTCGATATCGAGGAAATCTTTTCTGGGCCGCGTTACGCGGTGGGCTGTCCGAGTCGAGTTGGGCTTGCTTGGCAGCGAAAGAGTCCAATTCTATCCACATTTATCAAGACCTATCAAGATCTATCAACTCCATGGCGGATTTAGCTACTTTAGATTATATTTCCTTTTTGGATTTAATTCTTTTATTCCATTATTTAATCTTTAAGTAAGTAGATAAATAGATATAGATGTATATATATAGATATTTCCTTCCTTGATTAGCAAGGATTGGAAGCCTATAAATAAAGCCCATGGGGCTATTTTTTATTCATTCAATTTCAGAGACAATTAATCTCATAGAGAGAGAAGGAGAAGAGGTTGTAAGTTTGGTTGAGTTTATTAATGCAAGTTAGTTCTTTTTCATCAAAGACGTCTGCTATTGCGATGAAGAGCGAGTAGTCCACCCACTTCTATGGTCGGGGTGAGCCCGACGGTAGCCACGTGTGAGGTGATGCGGTAAAGGTACGATCTTTTTATGCAATTCGTCTTCTATCCCTATGAGCATGATTCTTTTACGAAAGTTGAAGGTGATCCTTGATTGTGTTATTGAAGCGAAAGTGATCTTAATACAACTTGGGTTAATTATATGAAAAGGGTTAGTAACAATTAGGGTTTATGGGAAAACCTCTATATTCATATTTGTTAATAACGAAAGTTATTTGATGGAAAACATGATCTTTTATGCCTTTATGTGTTATTTTGCATGGTTATCGTTGTGGTGTTGAAACCTTGATCTTGGAAGATTTTAGTTTATCGAGTTAAATTCGTGTTTACATTCATCTCCGTTCGAAAAGCTTTGCAATTTAAGTTTCTGTTCTACTCGATATAGACTAATCTTGGTCGACATCGAATTCTGACATTCGATCGCCTAGATCGTTGTATCTTCTGGTGTGCAGGTACCCGACGTCGACAAACTTTTACTTGATATCGAGTAAGATCTCCTCAATATCGACCAACCACCGTGACTGATGCTGCTTACTTCGACTTGTCCGATATTCTGTCGACTAACCCTAGTCGAGATCGAGTACACTGTGGTCGACCATTCGTGAGATTCTTCTGCTGCCTAGGATCTGCTGACACGCTTCCTCGTGGATCGATCTTGACTTCCCACTGCTGCATCGGGAGGAAGTCTTGTAACCATTTGCAAGGGACGAAATCTGGTTTGCTTTGATTTATTGATATTTTAATTGCAAGTCTCAATTTCCTCCCACAACAAATTGGCGTCGTTGCCGGGGAAGCAATCATCCGCGCCTTAGGTACTCAGATCTCACTTTTCTTTTGAGTTACTTCGTAGGTATATGTGCCGTTCTGGTCAAACACCTGAGTTTGATGCCTTAGACGAACCGGAGCGCCTTATTCACGTCCACGCTAAACTAAAAAGAGCGACGGCGGCCGCAGAGACACAAGAACAGCTGATTGAGAGGCTTGAGAGGGAACTAGCCACCAAGGATACTGTTCTCACCGCTAAGAGAGCACGCATTACACAGGAAGTTGCGCGAATGAGGCAATTGGAAGATGAGCTTGCCGAATACCCTTCAACTACAGAGGGTTACATGCACCCGACTCTTATCGTGCATGAATCGGCCATTCTAATCCCCGAGAATTACTATGAAATTCGCACTCCTTTCCTTATTGAAATTAAAAATAATGCTTTCTTTGGTAGATTTAATGAATGTCCTCTTCAGCATATTACCAACTTTACTGATATGTGTCATACTCTTGCTGAAGGTACCACTCTGGAATATATCTTGAATTCTTGATGAAGGCTTTTCGTTGGTCCCTAGCCGGTCCAGCATTGAAGTGACTGGAAGGGCTGAAACCATGATCCCTCACGACATGGGCTGAAGTAAAGCAGGAATTTCTCAACAAATTATTTCCTCCTGCCAAGACACCACTCCCTCGCCAGAAGATTATAGCTTTCAAACAGAAACCTGGGGAGCCGCTGGCAAAGGCATGAGAACGATATAAAGATCTACTGCGATCATGCCCTACACATAGACAGTAACCCTGCGTAGTTCAGGAGATTTTCTTCAATTCTCTTGACATGGCTGCTAAGGATAGGATCAACACGTATACTCATTATGAGTATCTGACAATGCCGCCAGCTGACGCATGGGCTGCCCTCGATAAGCTGACCAACTACGACAACAAGTATGGGACTCCAATCAACTATGATGAGAATGCCTATGCCAGGCCAGCCCCATCCATGCCCCTCTATGAGCCTTCTAAGGAGATTGACCCAGATGTCAAGGAGCAATACCACATAGATCAGAATCGCAAGCTCCTCAAGCAAGTCAAGTATCTTTTTGTCAACTAGGCATGCATTGAATGCGGATCACAGCGACACACCACTACTGAGTGACCACACACAGAGTTAGTCAGGCTGGCAGAGTACCACGAAGAGGCAGCTTACGTAGGGGGTCCCAATCGCTACATGGGGGACCAAAGGTTTCAGCAACCACAAAGGAACCAAGGTGCCCATAGGAACCCCTTGCCATACAGAGCTCCAGGACATCTGGAAAGGGACCAGAAAAGGGATGACCTACAGGCCATCCTAGAGGAAATGCGGAGGAACCATTCAGACACCAACCAGTCCTTCAACTCAGTCTACACTCAGATACAAGGTGTCAACTCTAGGCTTGTGGAGATTGATATATGGCGGAAATCAATGGAGACACAGATTGGCCAGCTAGCAGCAGGCGTCCCCAGGCAGTCAGGTTCGCTCCTTGGATCTTCAGAACCAAACCCCAAGGGTAAAACCGGATACATCGCTGCTGTAAAACTCAGAAGCGGCCACCAACTACGCGAGCCAGAGGTCGGAAAACACAGGACGGAGGAGCTGAACAGCAAGTCGATATCGACCAGACCTTGGTCGATGTCGAGGAGAGGTAACTCGATATCGAGGAAGGACTACTCGATATCGAGGACAAACTGGATCAACCTTCGTATGCACAACACATCAACTCGACATCAAGGAAAGCAATCGATATCGAGGAGAATCTAGTCGATATTGAGGAGAACCAAGTTGACGTCGAGAAAGCTGCAACATCTCCGACATCTTTTCTGGCTCCGAACCAGAAAAAGAAGCTGCCTTTCCCAACAAAATCTCCAAAGGACCCAATAGAGAAGAAATTTCAGTGCTTCATCAAGATGCGTCAGAAGCTCAATGTCACCTTACCCTTCACAGAAGCTCTCAATGAAATGTCATCCTACGTCAAATTCCTCAAGGAGATTCTAAGCAAGAAGCGGTCAATGGCTGAGATTAAAGAGGAGTGCAGCCATATGGACATACTTGAGAAAAGGCCAGATCCAGGTAAGTTTGCTATAACCATTGGATTTGTTCAATATAAATTTAATGCTTTATGTGATCTTGGAGCTAGTGTGAGTATAATGCCTTTAAAAATATGGAAGATTAAGATAGGTGCCCTAGAGCCTGTGGATTCTAAGCTTTATATGGCCAACAACACGGTGGTCATTCCAACAGGCATGGTGGACAATGTGCCAGTGCAAGTAGGTAAGTTCTTTGTCCCTGCCGATTTCTTAGTTATTGATATGGCGGAGGACCCTGCTTGTCCAATTATTCTAGGAAGGCCCTTCTTGGCAACGGTGGATGCCAACATAAGCGTAAGGAAGGGAGTGCTCACTTTCAACATCAGCGATGAGGTAATTGAATATTCCTTTAATAAAACTGAAAGGCATACAGGTCCCATGGAAGAGGTAAAGTCTATATCAGCTGGTTACATTACTTGTGGGGAGCCTAAGGTAAGAAATATGACTCCTAAAGAGCTCGAAAAGAGGGATATGGAAGCCTAGGTGGAGAAGATCATGGCCATCCTAAACAAAGATACAGAGGATCTGCTCGACATCGACCAAGGTAAGCCGACGTCGACTAACTATTTTTCGGATGCCTTGACAGGATGCAAGTATGGGGTCGAAGTCGACCAAAATTCCTCGACATCGAGTAAATTGGTCGACGTCGACCAAAATCAAAACCCTCCACCAGCAGCTCCCTCGTCGAGCAGTCAAACAGAAGTCGGGAACTACTCGATATCGACAAGATTGGTCGATATCGACCAACCATCTTCGCCCTCGACTTCGCCTTCAACGATAAGAAAACCACTAGAAGCCGAGAAAAACTCCTCGACATCGACCAACTTCGTCGACATCGAGCAGAAATCTTCATCATCGCCTTCGCCTCCAGCAACGAGCACTCCACTGGCAGCGAAGGACTACTCGATATCGACAACCTTAGTCAATATCGACCAAGCACCACCTTCCTCGACTTCGCCATCCTCGAGCAGAAGCCCACCAGAAGCCGAAAACAACTCGATATCGAGTAAATTTACTCGAGATCGACCAAATACAGTGGTCCCCGAACCCGTTTCTGCGAAGGTAAGCCAAGGTATGGATCTTTCTTCTCCTATTTCCATTAAAGATTTATCTATACATGGGAGAGTTTTGCCTTGGTATGTGCGCTTATGTAGAATTTCCAATGATGAGCCTAAGGAGTATGAAGTTGGAGATAAACTCTATGTTTCCAAATCAAAAGATCATTGGTTTCCCAACAAATTCAACAAGAAAAAGATGGGAGCCTTCGTGGTGAACAAGATCCATTCTGGAGGACTGCAGCTGATGGACAAGAATGGAGTTCTATTTGAAGCCCATGCTACATGGGCCCTGCAAATGCCACGTTTAACTTAATGGAGAAAGTCGGCCTAGCGACTATAAAATCTAGAGCTCGTAAATAGACATTTATTTTTTGGACTTTTGGACATTGTTGTTTTTTTTGTTTTTTTGGTTTTGAACTTTTAGTTTTTCTATTGTGGGTATTTCTCTTCTACAATTTTCAGGTCCATGGGGATAGAAGTAAGCTAAATTCAGACTCGGCCCAGCAACATAGCATTCCATTCTGACATCCTGCAAGCCTGTCTAGTCAGTTTCTTTCTTTACCCTTATTTTTTTTATACAGTGAGGACAGTGTAATGTTTAAGTATGGGGTGGGAGAAGGGCTTAATTTGTGCATATTTGATTGATTTGACATTATTTGTGCATTTATTTCATGAATTGCTTATACTTGGCTATTTTGGAATTCATTATTGATATTTATGTGCTTATATGCATGTTTTCCAAAAGTTTGAAAAAATGATCCCCATTGAATTTTTTGAATAATGTCATGGAAGCTTTATTGAACTCGACAATGCAAAATTGGATTCATTAGAGATATAGCATGAAATTGCCTAGTAAAGAGAAGTCACAATGAAGTGCATATTTTCTTGAAAACCATTAAAGGAGGTAAAATTTGATATTGCTTTTAACATGTTGCATGATAAGAGGATGGAGGACTTTATATTTCCATATAATGCTCATATTGTTATTCCTAGCCTTACCTATGTTTATGCATCACAAAAGCCATATATATGCCTTATTGCAGTCATTGCTCCACATGTTCTAAATATTGCCATTCTTTACCTTATTTCCTATCCGGGGATTATGTTGAGAATGATGTTAAATTATGGAGATGTTATATGGTGTTTGTGTTGTTATTATCATTACTGGAGTTTGGCAGGAATGTTTCAAAATTATGGAAAATTTAATGAGTTAAAGAAAATCCCATCACCTCAGGAGATAAAGGTAGATCAACCCTGCTCGCTGAGATAATCGTTCAGTGAGATGGAACACACATGTGATAAGTCCAAAGCACTAAGTATCCGGGGCCATTCATGACACCCATGCTTGCGACTCGCGAGAAGGCAGTGATGAGGTTAGAGAGGTAAAAGCATTATTATTGAGAAAAAGCATTATGAAAGGTGATGATTCTTATGAAGAAGGGATGTGGTATGAAAGTTTGGAATGTACTCAATTTCCCCTGATTATTAGCACCACATTGCCAAAAATTGCCCACCTTTAGCCTTTTACCAATCTACTCCTTATTTGAGCTTAAATTAAAGTCCTCTTGATTATTAATGCTTTGTCACATAAATTTATTTTTGCATAACCCTCCTTTTGTGAGTAGATGTTGCTTTTTAAATTTGCACATGCAGGGATTTGTGACACTAGTACATTTTTTATGATCGTAATTAATTGCAGAGACATATGAGAATGAATCTAATATGTTAAGAGTTTTGATTTCTTCCCCTGAATGACAATTAAAAGTATTGCTTGAGGACAAGCAAGCTTAAGTATGGGGTGTTTGTTGTGAGCCAAATCTGCCATGTTTTATAGTTACTTTTATATCGTTTTCTGCATACATTTCATGCATTTGGGCTAGAATAGTACAAAATCTATGTAGTTTATGTTTATTTGCCAAATTATGGAATCTACACCAGTTTTTGTTTAAATTCGCAGATATCGAAGCAATTTACAACAGTTCTGAGAAGGGAAGAAAAGCTCGGAAGTCAACTACAGAAGTCCAAGGTCAAAGAGCGGCGGAACCAAGACAAATCAAGCTGAAGCTCAGTGTTACTCGATATCGACAACTTCTCCTCGATATCGACAAAAAGTATGCACCCAAGCACTGGTCGAGGACAAGCCGTATCGAGAAGCTGAGAGACGAAGCCAACCCGACTCCAGAGCCTTACTCGATATCGAGTAATTTACTCGATATCGACCAAACCCTAAAGACATACCCGGAGTCAAGGAAGGATGCTAAGTCGAGAAGCCGAGAAGAAGGCAACCCGAGCAACATTGTTACTCGATATCTACAGCATTACTCGATATCGAGTAAACCTAGAGCACATGTCCTAGCAGTGTCGAGGAGAGGTTGCTCGAGAAAGCGAGGCCACCCAAAGTCCAAGCCACTTACTCGATATCAACGAAACTTCTAGATATCGACAAGACCTGAGACACATGTCCGAGCCAGATCGGGGAGAAGTTACTCGAGAAGACCAGTCAAGCCGAAGTCGACGACGATGTTACTCGATATCGAGTAAACTCCTCGATATCAAGGAAATCTTTTCTGGGCCACGTTACGTGGTGGGCTGTCCGAGTTGAGTTGCGCTTCCTTGGGAGTGAAAGAGTCCGATTCTATCCACATCTATCAAGATCTATAAACTCCATGGAGGATTTACCTACTTTAGATATATTTCTTTTTTGGATTTAGATCTTTTATTCCATTATTTAATCTTTAAGTAAGTAGATAAATAGATATAGATATAGATAGATATTTTCTTCCTTGATTAGCAAGGATTGGAAGCCTATAAATAAAGCCCATGGGGCTATTTTTTATTCATTCAATTTCAGAGACAATTAGTCACATAGAGAGAGAAGGAGAAGAGGTTGTAAGTTTGGTTGAGTTTATTAAAGCAAGTTAGTTCTTTTTCATCAAAGATGTCTACTATTGCGATGAAGAGCGAGTAATCCACCCACTTCTAGGGTCGGGGTGACCCCAACGGTAGCCACGTGTGAGGTGATGCGGTAAAGGTACGATCTTTTTATGCAATTCGTCTTCTATCCCTATTAGCATGATTCTTTTGCGAAAGTTGAAGGTGATCCTTGTTTGTGTTATTGAAGCGAAAGTGATCTTAATACAACTTGGGTTAATTATGTGAAAAGGGTTAGTAACAATTAGGGTTTATGCGAAAGCCTCTATATTCCTATTTGTTAATAACGAAAGTTATTTGATGGAAAGCATGATCTTTTATGCCTTTATGCGTTATTTTGCATGGTTATCGTTGTGGTATTGAAACCCTGATCTTGGAAGATTTTAGTTTATCGAGTTAAATTCGTGTTTACATTCGTCTCCGTTCAAAAAGATTTGCAATTTAAGTTTCTGTTCTACTGGATATCGACTAATCTTGGTCGACATCGACTTTTGACATTCGATCGCCTAGATAGATGTAGCTTCTGGTGTGCTGGTACCCGACGTCGACAAACTTTTACTCGATATCGAGTAAGATCTCCTCGATATCGACCAACCACCGTGACTCCTGCTGCTTACTTTAACTTGTCCGATCTTCTGTCAACTAACCCTAGTCGAGATCGAGTACACTATGGTCGACCATTCGTGAGATTCTTCTGCTGCCTAGGATCTGCTGACACACTTCCTTGTGGATCGATCCTGACTTCCCACTACTGCATCGGGAGGAAGTCTTGTAATCATTTGCAAGGGACGAAATCTGGTTTGCTTTGATTTGTTGATATTTTAATTGCAAGTCTCAATTTCCTCCCACAACAGCTTCTCCTACTGGGCGAGAGTTTCGAGTAAGGGTTTCCCGAGACAGTCAAGACCATTTTATCCTTACTGAAGGTTGGGGGGTCCCTTATTATTTTAAAGTATGAGGGGGTAGTCATTTCACGAATATTGTTTTACAGGCGAACGAGTGAGCTTGCAAGGATGTGTTAAAACTCGTGTTTACTCCTCTGTTTGTCTGAAACCTGTGATGTCAATCGTTTTTTGTTTATCAAGGTTTTTGTAGGGAATATATTGTTTATGATTCCATCGAACGAACTCTCCCCCCTTGTTTTTAAAAAATCTGTTCGAAGGTCAGATAAGAATAGGTCGCACAACTTGTCTTAGCGTGTTATTCGAATAACTTTTCGAATGAGATCTGGAAGAACATATGATGTCATAACTGAGCAAAAACGTATTGCAACCAAAATAGAACATGCAACATCGCTTTTATTAAATTTTAGATAATGTGGAAACTCGCTTATGCACCTGTGCTTTATCGATGTATTATACTTAGATTTACTCCCCTTTGGGGTTTGTTCGTATGGAAACTCGTTTATGCACCTGTGCTTGACCCCTATTCATAGAAAATCTAAGTCACTAGATTTCTAATATGTCTAGCCTTACGCAAAGTAAGCCTTGAGATTCTTGGTGTTCCATGATTTTGTGAAGATCGCGCCTTCCGAATTTTGGAGCTTGAAGGAACCCCTACCTACTTCTTTGTGAATGACGTATGGGCCTTCCCATTTGGGTTCAAGCTTTCCTCTAGTCGTTGCTTGGCGAAGGACCATATCTCCTTTTTGCAGGGGTCGTACGAAAACACGCTTGTTGTATCCTTCTGCCATGCGACGTTGATACTCATTTGCTTTGAGACAAGCGATATCCCTTCTTTCTTCGCGTAGATGGAGTTCTAACTCAAGGGCTTCGTCGTTGGACTATTTGCTGAAATTTACAATTCTAGGTGATGGAATTAGTAGCTCTACTGTTATGACAGCATCCACTCCAAAAGCCATTGTGAATGGTGTTTCTCCGATAGGACTCTTAGCTGAGGTCCTATATGACCATAATACCAGGGGCAAGATCTCATCCCACTCTCCTTTTTCCGTCTTGATGGACGGTTTTTAGTCGCGTAAACCGTATCAAAATAAAACTCAAACCTACATACTAGAACTAGTATAGCAAGTAAGAGGTCGACGTTGATACTCATTTGCTTTGAGACAAGCGATATCCCTTCTTTCTTCGCGTAGATGGAGTTCTAACTCAAGGGCTTCGTCGTTGGACTATTTGCTGAAATTTACAATTCTAGGTGATGGAATTAGTAGCTCTACTGTTATGACAGCATCCACTCCAAAAGCCATTGTTAATGGTGTTTCTCCGGTAGGACTCTTAGCTGAGGTCCTATATGACCATAATACCAGGGGCAAGATCTCATCCCACTCTCCTTTTTCCGTCTTGATGGACGGTTTTTAGTCGCGTAAACCGTATCAAAATAAAACTCAAACCTACATACTAGAACTAGTATAGCAAGTAAGAGGTCGATCCCACAGAGAATCAAGTATTTCTCAGCAATGTGTATTTACCAATTAGTAGACAGGGGGGTTTTGGTTGATTGAGATTGAAAAGAAAACAAAATAAAATAAAAACAAATAATGCAAAACAATTTAGAGAAGATCGTCTACCTACAACTATCCACTTTATTTGGTTAAATTGATATTGTAACTTCCTCTTGTCCTTTTAGGTTTCCTATGAATGCCATTGTCCCGACCTAATATAGTTACTAGTCCAATCAGCCCTAGAAACCCTTATCAATCGAACAATCCCGAAAGAATGATTTAACCCAATTGATAGCTTTAAGTTCAGAGATTAACCAAGGTATTTGCAATCCCTAAAGAGGGATTTAACAACACATCCAACTTCCTACCTATCCAATTAGTTCAATCAGCTCTACAGAGACAAGTTTGCTACTTGGGTTAACGTTCGCAATCAGGAATCTACAAAACCCTAGTAGTTGAATTGATTCTACCAAGTTGATCAGGCAAGATAGAACAAAACAATCAAACATTCATGCACAAAGAAGTTGAAACATTAAATATAGGAAATAAGAAACAAGATTCAGAAACTCACAATCGATCCAAATAAACCTTCAAATTGCAAGTAGAGCAAAGAGAGTTTAGCCGCCCATGGCGAACATCGCTCTCTCTCCAATTGTTTGATACAACGTAGAATAGAATAGAAGTCGTCTTAAAATAACATAATTTCGGCCTTATAAAAGATCCAAGTCAGCCACAAAACACACAACATAAAAACTAGGGTTTTTAGACGAAACGGCGTCGCGCTGGCAACCCGTGCTGCGGCCGCGGCCGCGACATCCATACTGGTTGCGGCCGCTGCATTGGTCTTTCATGGAAACTCATTCTCGAATTCGCTCTTGTTGTCAACAAGAAAGTTGTAGCTTTCTGCAAGAGCTTTCTAACGCATGGTCATAATAGTCAATCGAACAACCGACGCCTCCAGAAAGCGCAAAACAAGTTCAGCATGTCTGGCGACAAATTCTGCTGACTTGTTCTTCGTTTAAGCTCGCTTCTTCTTCCCAGGACCTCTTGAGATCTTCATGTAAGCTTCTTCGATCAACTAGACATTCTCATATAATGCATTATCGACCCATTCCTCCTTCTCGGATCCATAGTTACCTGAAATAATCAATAAAAACGTGTAGATTCCGACTCCATCAACATAGAGAGCAAATATGCAAATTCTACTTAAATCATGCATGATATGCATCTTAACTAAGCTAAATGCAACCTATTACGCCTACCTAAATGCATGCTATCACGCCCCCAACCTCTTCTTTAAGGCATTCAGGATTTGGCTATTCGTGGTTTCGGCTTGTCCGTTGGACTTCGGATAAGCCAATGATGAGAACCGGAAGTCTATACGGAGGCCGGCGCAGAAATCACGAATTCCCTCGCAGTCAAATTGGGGACCGTGATTTGTGATGATAGCTTGACGGACCCCGAATCGGTAGACCATATTTTTCCATAGGAATTTACGCACTTTTTCCGCTGTGATGGTGGCCATGGCTTCAGCTTCTACCCACTTTGTAAAGTAGTCTACTATCACAATGATGAAGCGCAGCTGGCCTGGTGTCTTTAGAAAAGGGTCCAAAATATCCATTCCCCGCATTGCGAATGGACATGGTGCGGAGATGGTTTTCAAAGGATGAGGGAGGCGATGATTGAGTGACGCGTGTCGCTGGCAAGGATCGCATATATGGATGACCATTTCCGCGTCTTCCCTAAGGGAGGGCCAATAATAGCCTAGGCGTGTGATTTTAGACGCTACCGCTCTCCATTCCTAGTGGTTGCCGCAGAGGTCCGCGTGCAGTTCTTACACGAGATTAAAGCCTTCTTGGTTTGAGACACATAGAAGATCCGGAAGGTTGAAACCCCTTTTGTATAGTCAGCCATCTCTGACTCGAAAGCGGGCCGCTCTCCTTTTGGTGTTTTGGTTCTCCTGTACTTCGTCTGCTATTGCCCCTTGAGTTATGTATTCCAAGAGGGGTATACGCCAGTCTCCGAGGTTAGATGTTCCAAATACCCCCTGATGGATTCCTCGGGCATGCCTCTATTCGATTACCACGCGATCACTTAAACCTAGGGGCAGTGTGGCCACCATTCTGGCCAATGTATCGGCGCGCTCATTTTTCTCACGAGTTATGGACGCGATAGAACATTTCCCAAAGGCGGCAGAGTGTGTTTTTACACGGGCCAAATACTCAGGCTGCATTCCGGTCTTTGTTTCGTATTCCCCCTTAACCTGTAGGGCAACCACCTCTGAATCTGTAAAAATTCAAACTTGTCGAGCCCCATTGACCAAGGCCTTTTCAATACCCGTGATCAAGGCTTCATACTCTGCTTCATTGTTGGTGGCTTCAAATAATAACTGGAAAGATAAATCGGTTATCTCTCCGCTTGGGTTAGTGATGGTGACTCCTGCCCCACATCCTCCCGTTGATACTGATCCATCGACATTAATCACCCAGTCCTCTCCATCGTGATCCTGAGAGTCCGTAAAGACGGCTTCGACAACGAAGTCGGCCAACGCCTGGGCCAAACAAGACTTCCTAGGCTTGAAATTAATGTCAAATTTGGAAATCTCTACTTCCCATTTGACCATTCTTCCTGAAAGGGATGGTGAGTGTAGGATCTGATGGAGTAGCAGGTCGGAGAGCACTTCAATGGTGTGAGCCTGGAAATAGGGTCTCAATCTTCGCGCTGCGAAAACCACAAATAGAGCCATCTTTTCTATCGGGGTATACCTAGATTCAACGGGTTGTAATACTCGGCTGGCGAAGTAAATTGGAAACTTGGATTCCCTAGTGAGCACCGTGCTAATAGTGGTGGATCCGACAGCGAGGTACAACTTTAAAGTTTCGTGTTCGCGTGGAAAATATAGAGTGGATTGTTGTGAGCCTAATTTGTCATGTTTGACACTTACTTTTATATCAATTTTTGCATGCATTTCATACATTTGGGTTAGAATAGTACATAATCTCTGTAGTTTACGCTTATTTGCCAAATTATGGGAGTCTACACTAGTTTTTGTTTAATTTCACAGAAATCGAGGCATTTGACAGCAATTCAGAGAAAGGAGGGAAAACTCAAAGTCAACTACAGAAAGTCCAAGATCAAGGAGTAGCGGAACCAGAAAAAATCGAGCTGGAAACGAGGACAGAAGCACTCGACACAAGAGGTCGATATCGACTGCACATGGTCGATATCGAGAGAAGAAAACCGAGTTGAGATACCAGGAATCGACCAGAAAATGGGAGCAGAAAGCGAGAGGTCGATATCGAGTGAAACCTGGTCGATTTTCCTCCTGGAGACCAATATCGAGTGTCAGAATCCGAATCCGAGAAGATGGGTCAATATCGACCATATTGGGTCGATATTGGCCAGTATACAGAGACCGAAATCAAGCAGTCCGAGTGCTGAGCTGGCTTTCTTCCACATTAAGCAAGAAATATTCTATCAATTCAAGAGGAGATTTATCAAGTTCTATCAAGAGAAGAGGGATATCTATCCACATTAGATATAGTTTCTTTTATGGATTTATTTCTTTTATTTCCAAACTTTATCTTTATGTTATAGATAGATAGTTTTAGATAAAGATATAGTTGTTCTTTCCTAATTATCTAGGGAATGAACACTATAAATAAAGCCTTAGGGGCTGAGCTTTAGGATATCTTTATGTTATAGAGAGAGAGAGAGAGAGAGAGAGAGAGAGAGAGAGAGCTTGTGGCGAGGAGGAGCAAGAGAGTTGAGAGACGATTTGGCTTCGATTGGTTGTAAACTTTCTTTTATTTTCATTAATGCAATTTAGTTCCTTTTTATTATTGATGTGTTTCTTGGTAATGAAGAGCGAGTAGTTACCCAACTTCTAGGGTCGGGGTGAGCCCGATGGTAGCAATGTGAGGTGATGCGGTAAAGGTACAATCTTTTGATGCAAATTCGTCTTCTATCCCTATGAGCATGATTCTTTTGCGAAAGTTGAAGGTGACCCTTGTTTGTGTTATTGAAGCGAAAGTGATCTTAATACAACTTGGATTAATTATGTGAAAAAGGGTTAGTAACAATTAGGGTTTATGCGAAAGCCTCTATATTCCTATTTGTTAATAACGAGAGTTATTTGGTGAAAAGCATGATCTTTCATACCTTTATGTGTTACTTTGCATGGTTATCGTTGTGGTGTTGAAACCCCGATCTTGGAAGTATTTTAGTCTATTGAGTTAAATTCCTTTTCCGACGTTATTTTTCTGTAATTTTCGAGTTACTGTGCACAAGTCGATTTCGGGTTATAGGTCGATATCGAGTAAGGTGAGGTCGATATTGACCAGACTGTTTCTTTTGTCTGCCTCTGGTATTTCTGTTTTACAGTTTGCTGACATAGTGGTCGATATCGACTAGACAAGTCGATATTGAGCGCTCTTCTAGTCGATTTTCTCCTGAGATCTGGGACTGAAAAGGTGGGCGCTGACACGCTTTCTCGTGGATCGATCCTGACTACCTTCTACTACGGCAGGAGGAAGTCTTGTAATTAATTTGCGGAGAACAGGGAGTCGAATTTGGAATTTATATTTCATACTTGATTTTCCTCCTAACATGGGAAAAGTGGCTAGATAATACTTCATGCTCTTGAAAGCTTTATCCAAAATGGTAGTCCATTCGACAAGACCTTTCTTTTTTAGCTGTTCGAAGAAAGGTAATGAGTTAGGCATAGCCACGGGTCTGTTCGACCCGCCGTGTCAAGGGTCGGGGAAGGGCGACCCGAACCATAACCCGGGAATTCCACGGGTAGGCGGGTTCGGGTCACCCAGAGGGTCAAAAGGTCGACGGGTCGACCCGGCGGGTTGTACCCGACGGGTAGACCCCGACGAGTTGTGCGCGGGTTGGAGGGGTTCGCACTTGTTCGGGATTGTCGGAATTGTCGAAAACGGGTATTGAACGCATATATGATTGAAAAATATCCTTTCGTGTTGACAAATCAGAACTTTAAGTACAAAATACAGAATCTGCTCAGGTAGTTGACTGACCCATTCAACTTTTGGATGTCGTTCAACGTCTTTAGAGGGTCCATGTCGATGATGGTTTGTACTTTTGAGGGATTCACGTCTATTCCCCGGTGGCTTATCGTCAAACTTAGGAATTTCTCGGAATCCACTACGAAAACGAACTTTTCTGGATTCAGGCAAACGCGATTTATCCTCAGCGTATCGATGGTTTCCTGCAAGTCTTTGCAATGGTCCTCCTTTGTAGGGCTCTTGATCACGATATCATCGACGTAAACCGCAACATTTCCTTCAATTTGGGATACAAATACTTTTTCTATCATTCGCTGAAAAGTGGCTCCCGCGTTCTTGAGCCCAAATGGCATTACCTTATAACAAACGGTTCCCTGGTTGGTGATGAAGGCGGTGCTTTTTTTGTCGCGAGGACTCATCTTGATCTGAATGTAGCCGGAATAACCATCTAGAAAAGCTTATGGTGGCTTGTCCTGCCATGGTGTCCAACAGCTTGTCGATGGACGGTAAAGGATAACTATCTTTTGGGCATGCTTTGTTCAGATCTTTGAAGTCTACGCACATCCTCCACTTGCCACTGCTTTTTCTGACTAACACCACATTTGATTGCCAGGTTGAGTCGTTAATCTCTCGAATAAATCCGGCTTGCAGAAGCTTGTGTACCTCCTGCTTCGCTGGTTCTAATTTTTCGGCCGCCATATTTCTCTTTCTTTGGCACACGGTTTTTGCCTCGCGATTAAGTCTCAGGGAATGTTCCGCGATCTCTCGGGGAAGCCCCTTTAAATCTTGTGGCGACCATGCAAAGACGTCCTATGATCCTTGCAAAAAATTCTTGAGGCGCTCTAAGGCGGGGCCAGTCAAATTGTGACCGTGGTATAGGACTTCGGTCTTGTTTGGGAAAGGAATGAAAGCGACTATTTCTTCCACGATTTTTTCAGTTATCTTCTCGGGTCGAACTTCCAAATCTGCCTGTTATTGTTCAGATGTGGCCTCTTGCTCACGCTCATCGGATGTTTCTTTAAAGATCCTCGAATGCCCCCTTTAATCGCGAATATTCGATTATGGCTCTTGCTTAGTGAGGATAAGTAAAAAACTCTACTTTCAGCCAGTTCTCCTCGCGCTTCGCCCACCTTTTCGTCAGCGCATGGAAACTTGATGCTAAAATGATATATAGAGCATGCTATTTGGAACTTGAATAGACTTACACGGCCCATGATGGCGTTGTAGATGGACGGCAGTCGGACCACCGTGAATTCAATCACGTGGGTTCTTCTATTTGGCGTGTTCCCTAGCGTCAGGGCCAACTCGATCGTTCCAGCTATCTCAACCTCGTCACCGAAAAAGGAGACTAGCTTTCCTGAGTAGCGACGTAGAGCGCTTTCGGCGATCCCGAGTTGCTCAAAAGCGTCCTAATAAAGGACGTCTACAGATGAACCCATATATATCATGACCCGCTTGATAGTCTTGGTTCCTATCTGTACATGGATGACCATAGGATCTGAGTGAGGCATCCTAAGATCGCGAGTGTCTCGGGTATCGGAAACAGAGAAACTCAGTATAGCGTGCGCAGTGTATGCTTGTTTGACGCTGGCCTCCGATGGGGGGCGTTTGACTTCTCTTTCATAGTTTTTCCTTTCTTGATTCCTAATGCCAGATGTCGTGGGTCCTCCTAAGATGGTATTGATGCACCCATCCAGAGAAGGAGGCTTCCAGTGATCTCGGTTAGAGTGCTCATGTCGGTTGGATGAGGACCTTGCCGCGGGGGCATTTCTTGTGTCCCTGGGCGGAGGTCGATACCCCCCTCCCTTGTTTCCATTCCTTCCTCACCTATTATGGGGGTAAGTTCCCCTACCTCTTCCCCTAGTCGCATACCGGGGATTGTAGGGTCTTGGTGGTGCATTAGGCGGCTTATATTGTCGGAGAGGGACATCAGGAGGACGGTGTTGTTATGGCGTCGTGACCGGATTACCGGGGTTTGCTAGTGGGGTGCAAATTTGAAGGGGCGCCTCTTTTTGGGGGAGAGCCGGCGGAATCCCATAGACCGGGGGTGAAATATGGTCAGGATGATCCATCATTACGTTGGTCGGGGCACCAAGCGGACTTGGTCCTGATCTTTGGTTGTATTATACCTCTTGGATTTGAGGGTGTGGCGGGATGGCCGGATTTTGCCAAGGAGGATTGCGGCATTGTTGACCCCCAAAATATTCTCTTCTTTGGCGTTTATTGGGGGCCGGTGGTAAGACGGTTGATGAAACAATGGCTTATACTCGATCGGTCGCAAGCTAGAGCCTGCAACTTCCATGGCGTGGATCTGCTTGGTTACTAGTTCTCTCAGAACATCGTAGTTTTCCGGTTCCTTCCGGAACAGGCAAATTTTGTAATCTCTATTGGCCAGATTACCCATTAGTATGGTGCTTGCGGATTCTTGGTTGAACCTCTGGATCTTGATAGCATTCATTTAGAGGGTCATAATAGGTTGCATTTAGCTTAGTTATGATGCATATCATGCATCATAACTGTCTAGTTGATCGAAGAAGCTTACATGAAGATGTTTTTATTGATTTGCATATTTAATCTCTGTGTGGTTGGAGTCGGTATCTACATGTTTTTATTGATTATTTCAGATAACTGTGGATCCGAGGAGGAGACATGGGTTGATAACGCATTAGATGAGAATGTCTAGTTGATCGAAGAAGCTTACATGAAGATGTTAAGAGGTCCTGAGGAGAAGAAGCGAACGTAAACGAAGAACAAGTCTGCAGTAGTTGTCGCTAGACATGTTGAACTTGTTTAACACTTTTTGGAGGCCTCGGTTGTCTGATTGGCCATTATTACCATGAGTTGGAAAGCTCTTTCAGAGAGCTACAACTTTTCTGTTGACAACAAGAGCAAATTCGAGGCTGATTTTCCGTGAAAGACCAATGCAACGGCCGCAGCATATATGTCGCGGCCGCAGCATAGCAACTGTGCCGCGGGTTAGAGATGCAGCCGATGCCGCGGCCGCTGCATTGGTCCTCAGCGCCACGTTTTGTTTAATGAAACCCTAGTTTTGATTTTTTTGTTCCAAGGCCGACTTAGACTTATAATAGGCCGATTTATGTTAGTTTTCATTGACTTCTATTCTATTCTACGTTCATCAGACAATTTAGAGATTGAGCGACGTCTTCCATGAGGAACTAAACTCATTTGTTCTGCCTGCAATTTGAAGCTTTATTTGGATTGATTGTGAGATTCTAATTCTCGTTCATTGTTTCCTATATTTGAATGCTTCAACTTCTTTGTGCTTAATTGTCTATTGTTTTGTTCTATCTTGTCTGGCCAACTAGTTAGATCAATTCAATTGCTAAAATTTCGTAGATTCCTGGTTGTGAACCTTAACCTAAGTGGCAAACTTGTTCCTTTAGGGCTGGTTGAACTAATTGAATGAGTAGGAACTTGAATGTGTTGTTAAATTCTTCTTTAGGGACTGCAAATACCTTGGCTAATCTCTGAACTTAAAGCTATCAATTGGGTTAAATCCTTCTTTAGGGATTGTTCGATTGATAAGGGTTGCTAGGACTGGTTGGACTAGTAACTATATTAGGCCGGGACAAGGGCATTCATAGGAGACTTTAATAGGACGAGAAGAAGTTACAAGGATCGCTTCAACCAAATAAAGTGGAAAATTGTAGGTAGAATTGCTTCTCATAACTGTTTGAACCAAATTCATTTACTTTGCTTTCGTCAATCTGCTTTGATAAAAGGCGGAACTTTCACACTAAAAAACCCATCTTGGTTACTTTAATTGGCATTTAAATCATACTTGGACAATAAATTTCCCTGTGGATCGACCTCTTACTTATTGCTATACTAGTTATAGGTTTGAGTTTTCTTTAACGGATCAACGACAGGTTTTCCCTCCGTTAGATATGTACCACCATGTTGGTGAACCTACTGAAAAAGTTTCTTAGAGATTCGGTCGCTCCCTGCTTAATAGAGTTGAGATCCAGCATGGTCTTTTTCCTTGTGCGGGCGCTGCCGAAGTGGGCAACGAACGTGCCCGATAGTTGCGCAAAGTTGTTGATGGAGGATCGAGTCAAATTGGTGAACCACGTCAAAGCTACCCCGCTTAGCGTAGATGAGAACGAACGGCAATACATCGCGTCGTTGTCCTCGTTCATTCCCATCGCCGTGGTGAATTGGTTGAGGTGGTCATTGGGATCAGTATCTCCTTTGTACTTGGCGATGGAGATATCCCTCCACCTCTTGGGAACTGGTGCCTCGCGTATCTCCCGGTAAAAGGCGGAAGGGAAGATTGGTTCGCCTTTGCGGGATTGTCCGGGTGCTTTGGGAGAATTCGAACGTGATGACACGTCCCTGGCTTTGAAAACGCGAGCGATTTTGTCGGCGTGCTCGTCGAGCTCTGGGTCGGGGTTGTTAGGGCCATTCGCCGGGTTGGGGAAATGATTGATTGTTACCGGTATGGGGCCCTGTTGTTGATAATAGCCACGGGGGTCATGCGAGAATGGTACCCCGTTCGCTTGTTGGTTGTATTACTTGCCCTGGTCGTAACTCCCCGCGAAGAATTGGTACGGGGGGTGACCACCCCCCCCCCCTCCTCGTTGGGATGAGCATTGAGGTTGAGGCTGTTTGCTTTCTCGGTATCATGGTGTTGGTTTCCAAATTCCTCCCCAAATAGGGTAAAATTCATGATTACTGTGTGAAGACAAAACATTCGTGTTTATAAGGGAAACAAATGTTATTATCAATTTATTTTAGATAGAATTCACGTAGAATAAAAAAGAATAAAAGGATAAAAAATAAAAAATAAAGAGAGTGATGTAAAGAAGCGTATTGCTATGTGGAACCTCTCGTCGCGAAAGGTTCCCACAGACGGCGCCAATGACGTGTTTATGGGATTTCACCTATATTTATTACCTCACTGTGATGACAAAATGTCTTAGAATACCCGCGAGCCCGGATTGTAGGGGGGCGATGATCAGATTATATAGTTATTAGTCCAAGCGATGGGGGTTAAGAGTTTGACTTGCGATGAATCAAGTTACTTGTTCAGTCGTCGTTTGCAGAGGGAGCTAGGCGAGGTTGTTATCCCAAATAACGTTTCTCTCCGATCAAAGATCTTTAGAACTCAACTCCGGGGGTTTTAAGTTTGGGGAATAATCAAAGCTCTTATGCTTTTCTATCTTGAAATCGGATTCCATTCCTTTGATGTCGGAGGGGGATATTTATAGGGAAACCAAGCGAGCAGCTGGCTGGCATCCTCGTGGTTCTATATAGGACACGTGTAGCGCATGCCCACACGCTTAGAGGCATAGGCAATACACGTGGAGCCATTGGAGGCGAGGTGCTTGAGCCAGCGAGCTGCTTGCTAGGGTTTCGGAGGGTTACGAGATATATGGAGAATCCATTCTGATTCTTACGCGGGGTTCAGGTTGCGAGGGAAACAGGGGTCAATGTTCTTGGGGGCACTGAGCCTAGTCATTTGGGCTTGATCGGATACCTTGCACGCGATGGATCCAATGGTGGGACCGGACAGCCTTTTGCGTTGGGCGGCCCATTTATGACGTCATACTTTGTGTTTATTATACAACTTATTTTCTATGGCATCGTCAGACTAAACTCAAACTCATTTACTAACTATCTATATCTATATACTATATTAATTTATGTCACATGTCCTCTCCATGTTTAAAGTTATTTGTGAAAATATTATTTACATAATATCCTTTTATTATGGTAACAATATTTTCTAATATTATTTTTTTGAAAAATATTCTAATATTAATTACCCAATATTATTTGATGTTACATTTTTTAATCAATGGGATTAATTCAAAACTTTTTATCTTTCACTATTTATTATTTATTTTTCTCTTTATCTCTTTAACCCAAGTGTATTTTTTTCTATTATTTTTAACACATTTACTAATCAATGGGTTTAATTAAAAATATTGAATTAAATTTAATGTCTATGATTTATCTATATCTAAAAATTATTTTAAAAAAATCGCGTCATGGCGCTGGAATCGTACTAGTTTCTTGTAAAAGTAAGAGTATCCATCCAACTGACCTCAAAAGGTTTTTTTCATAATTAAAATTTTAAGCCATTATAATAATAATAATAATAATAATAATAATAATAATAATAATAAATTCAAACTCATAACCTATAGTACTGATCACTGTATACAATCAAGCATATTGGGATGGACTGGACTTTGTTGCAGCCCACCACAAAAGTTCGGAACTTATTTATTAAGAACCATAATTATAACACAAATCAATGCAGAGTGCAGTTGGTTATATCTTGATGATCAATGTAGAGCAACTGCAAAGCCCAGGCTTTAATCCGCTCCAGAGTCTTTTCTATTATTTTAATTATATATATATACACACACATACAAATGTAGGCCGATTTGCTAAACTAGACCAAAAAACGGGCCTATTTTTTAACTATTCATAACCGGTTGTAGTGGGTGAGTAATTGGGAAATTAAAAGGAGGAGGGAGTGAGAGAGACGGTTACATTTCCTCAAAACCAAAAGTCGACGAAGACAGATAGAGAGGAGGCGAAAGGAGGAGGCGACAGAGAGAGAGGAGGCGACAGAAAGAGAGGAGAAGGTTGAAGAAGAAGGCCACCAGTCACAGCCAGGGAGAAGAAGGTTGAAGACCTTGACAAAGGTAAGCAACTGTGGAGTTTTTTCTTGAAGTTGCGAAATTGGGGTAATGGGGGTGCGGTTTTCTAAAGGATTTGAGACGAATTTGGGGTAGATGCATAGCAGTAGAGGAGGAATGAAGTGGGAGGGGTTAGGGGTGCCATTGTGAGTCGATTTTGGGGAGGCGTGTTCGATTAGGGTTTGAGGGTGTCGGGAAAAGGATTGGGGTAGCAGATTTCATAGGACCGGGTAACGAAATTGGCACGATAAAATTGAACATCTAGTATGCCGAGTGGGATGAAGGAATTTTTGATTGATTGGTTTTTAATGTTGAAACCGTAAGCGTCCACCAAGTGTTTGATGAAATGCCTAAAAATAAGATGAATAAATGGTGATTTGGTTTTGGTTAATCTCATTGCCTATATGCTGTGTTGTTAAAGACGTAAAATGAAGAAAACAAGTAAGACATGTTGGTATGACAGAGTAGGTGTTTGCCTATATGTTTGAAACTTAATGTGTGAATTACTTGTTGGTTAAATGCCTAGATGTATGATGAATTGTTGGTCATTTGCTGTTGGTGTTGGTGAATTACTTTGGCTATCTCTTGGGTTGGGAAAGAGGTAAATTAACCAAACTTGCATGAAATTCGAAAATGGTAGTACAGAAAAATATAGCAGAGTTGGTAGGAAAATAATAATCTATTGGTAGGAAACAAATACACTGTTGGTAAGATAAAAGTTGGTGATCTGAATGTCTGAATGCATGTGTGTGGTGATTGTGTTGCAGGTAACCTTTGTGCAACAACCATAAAAAATGACAAAGGCCGGGAAGAGGAAAGTAAAGGCAGGACCAAGCAGCCAGAGGGTAAGGACACTGAGAAAGTTCCCTTGTTTTGGTAGTTATGCTTGGGAAAAAAATTTCGAACCTAAGAGTGTTACATGTGTTGCAGGCTGTCTTAGCTGTGGCGGAGAAGGACCACTTCAGTGGCAGGGCGCTATCACATGGCAGTTTAGACCTCCTGGCGGAGAAGGACCACTTCAAGAAATACCGAGTTCAAGCACTCGGCATGGTTTGTGGTGGTGACGTTGAACCGATTGGTGGGATAGAAAGCCCGAGCCCAATTGGAGAACCCGACCATCTTAATGTACTCAGCACCAGTGGGAGACTTCTCTCTGAAAGCTGTGAAGTGGCCATTGAACTCTGCAACGGTGTACGCGTTTACCATTAGGAAGAACAGATTTTGTAGCCCACCCGCCTTGTGATATGCCTTCACATTCTGAAATAGATGGTAAGTGCAGCGGCCATGCTTTGCGAAGTCGTAACTCGCTCGAATCCCCTTGGCGATGCTCATGTGCCTATCGCTTACCCACGCCACATTGGGCTCATCCGGGACAACGCGTTCATTTGACGGAAAAAAAAACCTCAGGATGCGTCATTCTCCCCATCGACAATGGCAAATGCAATGGGGTATATGTTGTGGTTTGGGTCTTGGGCAGTCGCAAACATCAAGCAACCCCGATACTTCCCCTTCAAGAAACTTCCATCCACCGAGAATACCTGTCAATGTCACAGTTAAAACAGTCGGTCAACATAACACTATTGGTATTACATAAGGAGACAGTTGGTAGGATACATGGAGACAGTTGGTATGATAGTAAACGGTGGGATGGTGTGTGCCTATTGGTAATACATGAATTGGAATGACAAATATACACATATGGTAAGATGATATATGCCATTTGGTAGGATTATAAAGTTGTGTGTGCGTACCTGTCTGAGGTGTGGGATGGCTGTCTGCCAAACACCCAAGCTTACGAATGCATACTTGAATTGCTGGTTATCATCACGGACTAATGTGGTTATGGTCCCGGGGTTTGCTCGCTAAAGCATGTAAAGGTATGAGGCCATCCGATTGTAGCTCGCTTCGTAGGTCCCGTGCAAGCCCTCCCTTGCGGCTCCCTGCGCCCTGCGTGCCTTCCAATAGCTACAGTCCACACCCAACTGAGACTTCATCATCGTACTGATCTGACGGGGAACCAGCTCCTTCCCTGACCCAGCAAAACTACAAAGACGCGAAGATAAGAGTTAAACACCAACCTACAATGCTTTTTTTATCCCAAGATTCCATCTTGAGAAAGTGTTTGTCACCCAAAGCATTATGGGGCGATGAACTTATTTTTTGTCACTAAATGTCTAAATTGGACGACGAAAGAGTGTTTGTCACCCTATTTTTACAATTTTTGTCACCCAAGATAACTTTTCTTGTAGTGTTCCGAGCCAGATAGTGGATTGTATACATAATGTAGCATTATTTTGAAGTTGGTAATGAGAGTCATATGCCAAGTACGATTTGAAGGTTGGGAATAACCGTTTTCATGTTACTTATTCTCCATCCGATTTCATCTATATACCTCTAAGTTTGCATTTATGTGTTCTCGTGTGTTTTCTCAATATAAAGCCTTCCGCTTGGGAGAGTTGCTAATTTTTCCTGCTCACTGTCCTTTTTTTTGGGATTTTTTCTTCTATGTTATGTAATTTGTGTCTATGTTAATTTCATATTACTGGTTATAGTATCATCCTTGTGTGATATCTTTCTACCTTGATAGGAATGAGGTATTCCTTATTGGCACTGATTTGTGATAATGCCTTTGTTTTCATGACTTATCTTGATTTGTGATATAAAAAGTGTCATTTATTTATTCTTTTTTCCCTTTATGTCATCAATTATTGAAAGAAAACAAATTGAAATCAACCTTTTTTTTACAGTATGCTCGTAGAAATTGTGTTCAACGCTGATGTAATCAGAAAAGGATTTCGCTTGTGAGATATGTCATCAGGTATGACATGCTTATTTCTTTGTCATGCTCATTATTTCTATTTGTCATGTTTCTTGGGTTGGTTTGTCGTTCCATGTTGATTACTTATACAAGAGTTGTTTATGTTCTTATACATATTTATGCTGATAAATAACTTTCTATATTGTTAGATACTTTTAGTATATAAGCTTCAAATGAACCCTTAGTGTTTTATGCATTACATGAATTTTTATATGATATATTGTGATACTTGTGTGGTGTAAAAGAATTCTCGACCTTTGAATACATATTGTGTTTATTTGACAAATTGTTGTTATGTTTAATGTAACTTAAGCTCCCCACTTAGTGTTTTTGAAAACTAAAAACACTTAAGCGTCCTTGAAATTTTGATGCTTAAACATATTGTGCTTAAACTATAAAGCAGGGTTGTACATTCCTTCACGTCAGTGAGCTAGATATTGACTTGCCAACGTACAAAAAATCACTTAATATGAATCAATAACCAAGACGAGATATAAATATTACTTATTGACTCCTAGAGCTAATCAGTTAATAAATTGTAGCATTTTTCATCTATCTTAGGTTTCCTCAAGTAGTGTTATGTATGTGTGGATGATGTGATTGCCCTTGTTCTGCCTCATTGCTTCATGCTAAGTGCTTCTATCTATTTTTCTGTTTTACTTCAGTTTTCACATTCTATAATGTAAGTGCTAAACTTGGATTAAAGTCTTACCTGGAGCATATTTTCTAACATGAGGTGGTTGCAATTCCTTTATATTTGGTTTATCTAATTCCTTGGTGCTATTTCAAACGAATGTTTCATTTGTAGTTCTCTTCTGATTGTAATTTCATGTTCACGGGCAGACATATGACGATTGGTTTATTTTTCCTGCTTGATTCTTGAAGTTTCTTGTCTTTGATTGATTTGGTTTTTGTTCGTTGTGGAAACCAATGCATTGTTTCTTAAGGTGATTTTGGGATTAAATGATCTTCTGAAAACCTTGATGTGTAAATTTATCATTTGTGGCCTGATTGTGTGAGTTTATTTTGATTAAGTGGTTTATATAAGTTTCTGTATGGTAGTATGGACCATGGTTAATTAGAATTTATGGCTTGGAGTGTATTACTGAGCAGGTCATACTTTAGAAGAACCAAGGGACCTCATTTTTTTTAAAATAAATGAAATTCCATGGCGTTTGTAAAACGCCATGGATTGGGTAGTTTTTTTAATATGAAAAGGATTTCATGGCATTTTGAAAACGCCATGGATTCTATGTCTTTTCGGTATTATAAAAATACCATGGCGTTTATAAAACGTCATGGATGTCTTTTTCTATGGCGTTTGACAAACGCCGTGAAAATATTGGTAAAAGCACGGCGTCACCTTCCACGATGTTCAGGCATGGAATTTAAACCCACAATTCGATCAAGGTGGTATGGAGATTAGAAGTAGCTTGGTGATGGTGGTGAGTTGGTGCACAAGCCAGCCTCCGGTGATTGGGGTGATTGTTAGCGGCTTTGTGGTGGTGGAGGTGGTGATACAAATTGATTAAGCAACCCCCAAAAATCAAGAACATAAAGGGGGATATTGAAAACCAGAAGTCGTCAGTTGTGAATGAAGATAGAAGTGATGTCATCAACAAACACCAAAGAGGAAAGAGATGGTAGTCGGCTATGGCAAGATAGAATGAAAGATTTGAAGTGGGATTAGAACATCTAGTGGATTAAAGAGAGAAAAACTCTCTATGGAAATTGATTAGATCATCCCTTGAATTAGTTTGTGGGTGATCATCCCTTTTGTTTGTGGGAGGTTATCCATTTAATTGGTGAGAGCAGAATCAAGATTTCAAGCAGGCAAACCCTTCTTTTTGGTGTTTGTATGCTTAGAGATGGCGGGTGTTACACGGAATTGAATTTGATTGATTATTTGGGGTTGAGATGATTGTGTCTTGGTTGTTCCCTATTGTTCTTAATGTAGTTCTTTTAATTATTTGGGATTTAGATGTCTGTTTTACTCGACAATGTTGTCGACGTCGAGGACATCCTGGTCGACGTCGAGGACATCTGGTCGACGTCGAGGACTCTTCTGGTCGAGATTGTGATGAGTTTTGGAACTGAAAAGGCGGGCGTTGGCATGCTTCCTCGTGGATCGATCCTAACTGCCTTCTACTACAACGGGAGGATGTCTTGTATTTATTTGCTGAGAAGGGAGTAATTTTGCTTTATATTTTATTTATATTTCATACTTAACCATCCCCCTGCAACAACAAATTGGCGCCGTTGCCGGAGAAGCAATCAATCGCGCCCTTTTTAGTTCTTTTTTACTCTTCTTTTCGCTTTTTAGTTTCTTTTTACTTGTTTCTTTTTGTTCTTGTTTTTCAGGTGCATGTGAAGAACTGATTGCACACCCATAGACCCAATTCTCGAGCCTGAGCGATTTTTCCATCTTCAGCAAAGGCTTAGGAGGAGACTCATGTCGACATCCAATAATGAGAACGTGGGCCAGCTCACACCAGCACAGGAGCTTGAGCAACTCCGACTACGGATAGAGGAATTCACTACCAGAGAAGCAAAACACGCCCGACCAGAGGCATAATATGCACAAAACCAACAGCGGTGGGAGGCAAGGGTAGATCACGAGGAGGGAACTTGAGGAGCAGTTGGGGCATGTCCCAGCCAACGCAAAGGAGTATCTACATCCTACTCTGGAAGTTCTAGAATTGCCGATTGTTCTTCTCGCTATTAATTTGGAAATTCGTCCTTCTTTTATTACTAAAATTAGGAGGGGTCAATTTAGGGGAAGAATCAATGAATGTCCTTTAGAGCATGTCACCACTTTTATACACTTATGTGAAGCTATAACAGATTGTGCTAATCTGGAATATTTAAAACTAAAGGCTTTTCGTTGGTCCCTTGCAGGAATAGCACAAAAGTGGCTGGAAGGATTGCCTGCACAATCAATTCGCACGTGGAACGAACTGCATGACTTGTTCCTCAACAAGTTCTTTCCTCCTGCAGAGACAGCTGCTCTTAGACAACAGATCACGGCTTTCAGACAGAAGCCAGGGGAAACACTTGCACAGGTCTGGGAGCGCTACAAAAGGCTTCTGAAATCCTATCCTACGTATGGATGGCTACCCTACGTCATCCAGGGGAACATCTTCAATTGCCTGGATGCGCCTACAAAGGATCGGATCAATAACTACACCACCTATGGGTATCTCGAGTACACTCCATGTCGTGCTTGGGAAGTCTTTGAGACGCTGGCTAACTATGACAACACATATGAGACTTCTGCGACCTCTGCTGACGAAAGGTATGAAAGGCCCGCCCCATCTATGCCATTGTATGTGCCAACAAATGAGGTTGATCCGGACGTTAGGGAGCAATTCCAAAATGACCAGGTACGTCGTCTTACCAAACAAGTCAAATTCTTGTCTAAAAATCAGCCTTGTTTAGAATGTAGGTCTGTGAGGCACAACACCACTGCGTGCCCACACGTCGACCAAGCACATCAAGCAGAAACCCACTAAGAGGTAAGGTATGCAAGGGGATATTACTCTAGACCACATCAGAACCAGAACTGGAGCTATTATCGCCGGCCCCAACATCAAAATCCCCCGCCCTACAGAGCTCCTGGTCACCCTGACAGAGAAGGTAAGAAAGATGACATGCAGCTGATACTTGAGGAGATGCGGAGGATCCAGTCAAAAAGCAAACATTCCATCAATTCCATCCACACGCAGCTATACGGCGTCAACTCAAGGCTTGGTGAAATCGATATCTGGCGGAAATCTATGGAGACCCAGATGAGACAACTGGTAATATCTGTCCACAAGCAATCAGGTACGCTCCCTGGATCCTCTGAACCCAACTATAAAGGTAAATCTACAGGACAGGTGGCTGCCATGAATCTAAGGAGTGGGCGACAAACACAGACGTCCGATCATAACACAGAAGAAGAGGTAGAAAAATACTCCTCGACATCGACCCGCCCAGTCGACGTCGACCAGAACCTGCTCGATATCGAGGAACCCTTGGTCGATATCGACCAGAACGCCTCGCCCAACCAGAAGTCGACCACTACACTCGATGTCGAGGAGACCCTAGTCAATGTCGACCAACCTTCTGCCCCTGTCATCCACCCTTCAACACCTCCGATGAAAAAGAGGCTACCATACCCATCAAAATCTCCAAAGGATCCAGTAGAGAAGAAGTTCCAACGTTTCATAAAGATGCTTCAAAGGCTCAACGTCACAATACCCTTCACAGAAGCTCTTAATGAAATGGCATCATATGTAAAGTTCCTCAAGAAGATTCTGAGCAAGAAGCAATCAATGGTTGAGATCACAGACGAGTGCAGCCAGATGGACGTTCTAGAGAAAAGGCCAGATCCAGGTAAGTTTGCTATAACCATTGGATTTGGTCAATATAAATTTAATGCCTTATGTGATTTGGGAGCCAGTGTGAGTATAATGCATTTATCAATCTGGTCCAAAGTTAAGATAGGTACCTTAGAGCTTGTGGATGCAAAGTTATACATGGCGAACAAAACGATGGTCATCTCAACAGGCATGGTGGACAATGTACCAGTGCAAGTAGGTAAATTCTCTGTCCCTGTTGATTTCTTAGTTATTGATATGGCAGAGGACCCCACTTGTCCAATCATTCTAGAAAGGCCCTTTTGGGAGACAGTAGATGCCAACATAAGCATAAGGAAGGGGGTGCTCACTTTCAACATCAGCGATGAGGTAATTGAGTATTTCTTTAATAAAACTAAAAGGCATATAGGTCCAATGGAAGAGGTCAAGTCTATATCAGCCAGGTACATCACCTGCGGGGAGCCTAAGGTAAGAAATATGAATCCCGAGGAGCTGGAAAAGAGGGATATAGAAGCCCAAGTGGAAAAGATCATGGCCATCCTAAATGACGACGCAGAGGATCTACTCGACATCGACCAAGGTAAGTCGACGTCAACTAACTTCTTTTCGGATGCCTTGACAGGATTCAAGTGTGGGGTCGAAGTCGACCAGATGTACTCGACGTCGAGTACTTTGGTCGATGTCGACTAGGCTCAGAACCCTCCACCGACTGGACCTTCGTCGAGCACTCCACCCGAAGCCGAGCTCAACTCGACGTCGAGTAACTTGGTCGACGTCGACCAGTCTCAACCTTCCTTGACTCCGCCTTCCTCGACCAGAAGTCCACCCGAAGAAGGTAAGTCCTTGACCTCGAGTAACATGGGAGATGCGAAGGTAAGCCAAGGTACTGAAATCTCTTCTCCTATTTCCATCAATGTCAACCAGGCTCCGAAGTCCGGAAATCCGAATCTGCGAAGGTAAGCCAAGGTACTGAAATCTCTTCTCCTATTTCCATCAATGATTTATCTATACATGGGAGATGTTTGCCTTGGTATGTGCGATTATGCAGGGTTTCCAATGATGAGCCTAAGGAATATGAAGTTGGTGACAAAGTCTATGTCGTCAAATCAAAGGATCATTGGTTTCCCAACAAATTCAACAAGAAGAAGATGGGACCCTTCACGGTGAACAAGATCCATTCACGAGGACTGCAACTCATGGACAAGAATGGAGTCATGTTTGAAGCCCAAGCTACATGGGCCCTGCAAATGTCACCTTGAGCTAAACGGAGAAAGTCGGCCTAGCGACTATAAAGTCTAGAGCTTGTAAATATACATTTAGTTTTTGGGATTTTTGGATATTGTTAGTTTTTGGTTTTTTGACATTATTTTTATGTTTTTCTATTTGTGGATATTTTCCGTCTAACAAAATCTTCCAGGTAAGAGAAGTTGCAGACTTACTCGACGTCGAGTAAGTTACTCGACATCAACCAAAAATATCGAGCAGAAAGGAGCCTGTGGTCGAGGAAAACCACCCTGGAGGCAACCCTCTCTTCGATGTCGAGTAAGTGTCCTTGATGTCGACCTCATCTACTCGATATCGACCATCCCTCCTCGATGTCGACCACCTCTGCAGCAACATTACACTCGATATCGACCAGCCCTCCTCGATGTCGACCACCTCCTCGATTTGATGTGTTTGATCTACACAAGTATTCAAAATAACAAGCACTCAAATTTAAAAAAGAAGCATAAATTAAGCTACAACAAAATACGTACCTCGTGTCTCACTGCAGCGAAAGACTTTCGACCAGTGACATGTATCAGCCCGTGCTTATCTCGATTTTGAGATTTTTGTTCTGCTTTTTTCTATACATAAGGCATTACACGATAAATAACAAGTACATTGCCTTTCATAAAAGACTTCAAGAAGGATTATGGAGAGATCGACTTAGATATAAAAGAATAGAAAAACTTGGGTATAAATAAAGAGAACCTTGACATTTTCGCTTCTCCAATATGCAACAAGGGCATGCCAGTGATGTGGAAGAACATTTGGAGGATTATTTTCGAGAAGTTTTGGATCATCTTGGCATCTTGTAAAATATTTCTTCTTGGTTTTTGCCTTAAAGTCCTTCCACATGATGTTACACGCCATTAGGAGAACCTCTTTGTAACCATCGGGAACATCTACCAAATTTCTCTACATGTTGTAAACAAGATAAAAAAATTATGAACATATCAATAACATAAAAAAATAATTCATAATAGAAAAATAATTCATAATAGAAAATCCAATAATTTCGTAAACATGGAGCTGAACTACTCACCCGGACTTCCTCCCATATACCGTCTTTTACAGTTTGCTCCACATTGGTCCAATCGAGAATAGTCGATGGAAGACTGTGCCCATCACGCACTATTATCCCTACTTGAATCGTTAGATGTTTGGAATTAGGACCAACTGGCTGGAAGGTGTCATCAAATTCAACATGAAATCTCACTCTAGTGTTCCACCCCAGCACACCCTTGTTGTGCCCTCGATGGGTAATTTGTTCATCTTCATCTAAGAAGCATCATTAGTTAATAAGTAACTAGCATCATAGAGTATATACGGAGCAGGAAAAATTCATGCAAGTCTGCGAATGTGGAGCTTGATGTATGTATGGCCATGTACTATGGCCGAGACCTTTTGGTCCATCGATGAGCACAGAAAGATATATGTATGGCTGCTTTAAGATTTGCATCGGCGGCAAATTGTATGGAACTAGGACAACGGGAGATGTACTATGGCCGAGATTTTGATTCCCAAAAACATTAAATCCATCGGATGCAATTCCTAGACGTACATTCCTCATCTCAGCTCCAAAACCCGGGTATTTAACATCAAGTTGCTTCCAAGCAAGAGAGTCTGCAGGATGCCTATACACCCCATTGTCGACACGCTTGAGATTGTGCCATTTCATCAGTGTAGCCGACTCAATTGTTGCAAAAAGCCTTTGCAATCTTATTGTCAACGAGAAGTACCTAGCTTGTTGTGCAGCTCTTCGTGTGCCAGAATCAAACCCTGCATTAGTTTCTCTCCACCGCGATGTCTTACATATTGCACATTGATCTAGGTTTGCATTTTCATTTTGAAACAACATACAACTATTAGGACATGCATCCAAAGTTGTAAAGGTGAATCCTAAATCATCCACTAACTTTTGGGCTTGATAATAAGATTTGGGAAGGTTAGCTCCATCGGGCAAAGTCTCAACAAATATCTCTAACAACTCTTTGAATGAGTGGTCCATCCATCCGTGCAAACTCTTGGCTTGTAAGAGGCGAACAACGAAAGACAAGGTCGTGTGCTTCTTAGAGTCAGGATATAGAGGATGCTTTGCAACTTCTATTAGCTTTAAAAACTGCTTACTACACTCAGTTGGTCCAGGTGTAGCACCCTCACGTGCACCATCATCATCCAGATTTTCCGGGGCAAGTATCTCGATCCCTACAAAAGCATCTTCAACCAATCTTGCCATATCCACATCCATATACCCATCTGACTCTTGTGGCACTTCACTCCTTTTTTGCAGTTCCTCAATCAGATCACGAATGGTCTCACCGTGTTTAGTCCATAATTTATAACTAATAAAAAACCCATTGTTTCGAAGATGCTTTCGCACAATTTCTCTAACATACAAAGGCCTATTTTTACATTTCCTACAAGGGCAGTATATGTGAGACCCAACCTCCTTGTTGGCGTATGCAAAGTCTAAAAATTCATCTATCTTTGTAAAATATTCCACAAAAACTCTAGCTACCGAATCAATCCATGACTTGTCTATAGGCATTGGAATGGCCTATTCGTCACACTAATTTATTGACACCTATATGCAAATAGGGTAACATTCAGCTAATTAACCAATACACCTATAATAATAGAAATTGAAACCAAGCTAAAGCAACAAAAGAGTGATGTGAGAATCAAGAAAGATGGAATATAGTTGAACACATTTAAGATGCAATATCCAGATTGAGAAAAGAGATACCACTACAAACAGGAGACAAAGCCATGCAAATACACTACTAGAAAATTGCAATTAGACATCTGTTGTCAACAGATGTCTTTCAAAAAAAATTCCGATCTATATGTGCGTGTAGTGAAAGATCAAAACTTTTCACATCGGTTTTAAGTAGATGTCTTTTCTTGGTTAAAACATCTGTTTTATTTCGAATATAGATATAAATCAACCCCTCAATTTTGTTTATGACATGTTCACTTGTTGTTAAACCCTCGTTATTTTTCATTTAAAAGCTTATGAAGATGTCCACACCAAGCCAAAATTTAACATTTACATCACTATTTTTGAAATAACCAATGTATTAAAACAAATTAGACATCTTTTTTATTGAATTTATTATGTGTGTATTAATTTCATATATATATTTTATAATTTTATATTGTTTTAAAGTAATGCCCTATATGGTATGTATATAAAACTAATATTGTTATTCATATTGATATCGATATATTTTTGAAAAATGATGTTTTTTTATTATTCAACATCATTTTAACTTTTTTCTAAGGATGTTATTGTTATCAATATATATCAATTTATATTAGCATTGCAATGTAAAAATATGTGCTAGACATTAATTTAGGTTAATTAGATGATGTCTTTAATAATATCGATATCCATTTTTATATAATGATCTGATGTCTTTTCGTTCAATACACAACAACACTCTTTGCTCAATATAAGATATGATTTTGCTTATGAAAATGAACAGATCAATACTTTAATTAACTTATAAAACATAGTATATATGTACACGGTAACATCGATAAAACAGACTAGGCAACAACACGACTTAACGTCTAAATATATATTACATATATCCGAGTGGCTCCCATAACAATAAACACCCAATGGCTCAAGCAAGCAACCCCAAACTTGGAATTAAAATGGCTGAAAATTGAGTAAATCAACTCCGAAAACAACTGAAAACCTGGGGTAATTGCGCCAACAAAACAATCCATAAAAGTGTAAAATAGCTCGTCGTCCCAGAACTGAAAAAAATAGCGTTGTATTCTTTGTCTTTCATGGAGAGGTTGCATAACTTTTTTCATAGTTAACTGCATCCATACCAAGTTTGTTACTTTGGGAGTGGATAGCTTCTTGAACTGCACGGCTCACAAGAAGAGCCCCAGTGGGAATATAGCCGGAAGAGAGAGCTTGTCACATGTAGAGAAGAAAGGAGAAGCAAATGAATATCAAACCATCCATGGAAAACCTACCTAAAAGAGACACTATGAAGCGTTCTTACCTTTGCTACAGAGACAAGATCATGGTATAAACTCAACGGAGTCACTAATAGTCACCAACTTCGCATACCTATTTTCCCGTGGCCTTATACCTATCAATTATAATCAGATTGAGAGCACATTATCTGATAGAAAATAATTATACACTCTTAGCTTACAGAATCTACTAAGGCAGGCACATCTTCTCGATACACGGGTATTAAACAAGAGTGATCCACATGAGCTGCATTTAATTGACTCAAACTAACCTCAGGAGCCATCCAGCTATACATTTTAGTTTCTACAATCTACAGTCATAACTCCACCGACTGAGTTTTAACTCTAGCTACTCCAAAATCAGCAACATTAACCACCTAACAAGACAAAGCACAAAATATTCAGACCAACCATATTTCACTTTCAAGTCCGTGTGAAGTGTATTGCTCTAATGTAAACCTGAAAAAAGGTGAAGGTAAACATCTTACTTGGACACGTCAGTTGCTACTTTCAGCGGAGTTGGAACCTTGAACGTACCTCTATGCTTGTGTAAATAATCATACACGCTCCCCAGACATAAAATCTGTACAAAGAACACACAAGAAACCATATATGTAAGGTAATAGTTCAAGTTAGTTTTGGGAAAATAACTAGGTAATAAAAGATTGAAAGGGGAAAAGAAAGAAAAACACTCTGTTAGGCACCAAGGCATTGGTTGGGCTGAGAGCTTGCTTTTGCATGCTGGTGAGGATCAATCCTTATATATAAGCCCACCCCCATTGTATCAACTAAATTACAGCACTGAACAAACATACATGGAAAGTCTTATTTTCCAAGAGGCTGGATTGAAGAATTGATTACTCATTTGGTACTTATAATGCAGGCTCAATTCTCGCAGGTGCTTCCAATGGCATTGCCATCAATTAAAACAGTCTAAATTCAATCATTTCATGAAGCATTAACAAGTGCAGAACTAAACTAACCAAAATCCATAACAGTGTAAGTAAGATAAATGGGAGTGTATTGATGATGGGACAATGGGTAGCCACATTCATTAGTCAGGTTGCTTGACTCAAATACAAATTTATATAAATACAAACATCAATTTTTTTATTCTGATATGGGAGGGATTACTGTACCTGCCATCTCCTTTTTGTTTGGTGCAGAAAAATACAGATCTGTGTGTATATGCAGCTTTTATTTTCTCCTAGATCTAGCCTTGTTGGATCAAAAAGGTTCTCAATTTAATTGTAACTCCGCCGAGATCTGGTGCTCGACATCCAATAGAGAGTGGCTCATGAAATGTTGAAAAATAAAGGGAGGAGGAAAGGTAAAGCTAACAAGATATGCATACACTCCTGTCACATAAAAAAAGGATAGTTTACAAGATAAAGTTCTCAAGTAGAAGGAGCCTTATCAAGGAAAAGAAAGCATCAAAATCCATAAATATGAAAGTAAAGTCGCAGGATTGAAACACTTACTAGATCTCCTGTGTCAAGAGTTTACGAGACAAATATGCTTGAACATCATACCCGAAGGTACATGAAACAAGCTATTCAAAAGAATGTACTTTAATTTTTGGCTGATAATTGTTATGGAGTACAAGCATCAACCATGAGGCATCAACATGAATGGGAGGACTTACTTACCACGCATCATTCCGGGTTGAGTTGTGTTTTGACAGGTCTTGTAGTACCTGTTGAGATCAACATCATAGCTAGGAGGAAAAATAGAAAAGCAGCCTTTGCAAAATATCTGCAACAGCCTTCCTATTATGTGTGATTAGAACTCCATTTGGCCTTGCATCAAAGCCTCAAAGGGGTGTATGTTACCTGCCAATTTTCATAGTTCTCATGGTCATCATCACCACACACAATTTTCTTAAAATGAAGTAAAATGGACAAAAAAAAAACAAAAGAGTAGCACACTTCATCATAACAACCACACTTCATCAAAACACCAGTGAGTATGAAAAATGCAAACCTGTGGTGTGGTGTACTCCCAATAGATTGTTGGCACCTTCACATAATCCAAGTTCCGGAAATTACTTGCAAATAATTCCGCATTTGTTGCTTCCTTGGTATAATCAATTTCATGAAAATGTTAGAACCTATAGCACTTGGAGATGCAGAGCACTGATCTACTAGACTTATATTTTGCATTTTTTTAAATAGAAACTGACAAGGATAACTGTATGATGGCCAGACAATGTAATAAAGGTTGGCAGGCTGGCTTCTAAGATCTCATAGTAATATGACTCTGGCCATTTGATGAAATGTTGCTCCTTAGGAGGTCTCTCATCAGAGTTTAGCGGATTAAAAGCCTAGTAATATGACTGGTTTAGAATTACATGTTTAGTCCTGTTCATCGTTTTTAAGATCTCAACCTTGATGGAAATGTTTGCTTTTGATGGAGCAAGAGATCAATAATTTAGAAATAAAGGGAGATATCTTTAAAAGACATGACCCACAATCGTGTCCAGGCTAAGTGTTAAATCTAGAACTAGAACAAATTGATTGAAAAATCTTACCTCGTAAAGGACATTAGTACACTCATCATAGATAGCAACCCAGTCCGTCTTAGCAACATCAGATTTTGGGTCAATCTTTTGAAGATATTCAGCTATAGCCTAGAGGTAGTGAACACAGTGAGAGTTGCGTATCAGAATGCCAAATCTTGTGTGGAAATCTCAGCATTCTAATAAATATAATGCAACAACATAGGAGAAAGGGAAGCAAAAATGCAGGCATGCTAAATAACTGCCAGTAGGAATAGCCTAGATAGACAAATAACGGAAAAGATCTGAAGTTTTAATTGAGATTTATCATTTGCGAACAAATCAACTTCTTAGAAGCCTAAGATTGACGATATCCAAGTAATAAGAAGCTAACCCTAGGATTTTTCAAATAGATATTAAAAAAGAGCCTTGAGCCCAGGTCTTTGCACTTTAACAACTACGTCTTCTCCCTTCACTCTTGCTCGGTGAACCTGACCTGCAAAGCAAGAACTTACGCAATTTACTCCCTTACACATAAGAGGATGCAACAACATCTATAATATTTTAACAATTACCAAGTTTGGCAGCAGCTATGGGCTCTCTGTCAAATCATTCAAAGATATCACCTACTGGAGCTCCAACCTTCTCTTCGACTATGGATACAACTACGTCTGATGGGAAAGGAGGAACTTGATCCTGCATCAGGTAAGTAACACTAGTAAGATCACTTGACCAACCATAACAAATAAACAAACAGTTTTTCTGGGAATATCAAGAGCTATTCCACCACCATCCTTGACCAACCACAATTCATCACGGAGTCTTTATCCAGCTATATAGAACCCAAATGTAATACTAAAACAATGAAATTCAAGGATGACGTTCATTTAAACATTCAAACTATACCATACCTTTTATGTTTCTTCAAAACAGGCAGATATCTGAGCTGCTCCTCTAAGGACTCCCCCCAAGATACAATCAACATGAGAACCTGACAAAAATTATTGAAAAGCCATAATATACTAATACTTAACACAAATTGATCGATAAGAACTCGTTGGTATGCTTTTATAGTCTTATTTAATGAAGTGAAAATGGTTTTGAGAACAACAAAACAAGTAGTTCGGAAGACGCCAAGAACTCACATTTTTCTGATATTTGGTTCCAAGACAAAACTGCCACAAACCTAACAATCCTATTTATAAGATAAACATCTCAAAATCTGATCCTTGGACTGTGCTAACTGCTAATAATGTCTTTGATGCAGATGAGAGAAGATAAAATCGTTACCAAACTAGCCTTTGTTGAGAAGAGAGCTTAATACTGCAGCCCATCAGACCACCTAAAGAATAACTAGGAAAACTTAACACATGCAAAGAAAATTGAACATCAGGTGAAATGTGCACTAAAACAAGGTGGTTATTAAATTCAATTAATTACTATATTACTATATCAACCTAAAACTTAACCATTAAGGCAATTCAATCCTTAGATATCTAAGCCACTTCAATCTTTATGATTTAACACTTGATTTTAAGGATGGGTTTGTGCAATGTGCACTAAATCAAGGTGGTTTTGATTAGTTTAACCTAATAAAAGAACATTCAGAAGATCAATAAGGAATCCAGATCAAACAGTCAAGAAAACCCATCCTAAAAATTTCACTTGTTCAGGAAAGGGGCGGAATCCGAAACAACCAACCTTGTGTTCATGCTAGAATTGCACACATAGCAGATCAGACAATCAAGAAAATGCAATCATAGAGTTGAGATTAAGAATACTGAAAGAAGAGGTTACCTTGCAGTTGAAAGCACAAAAGTTGATAACCTTCGTCTTCATGAGAGGTAACACGGGAGGTACAAAGGACGCCATTGTTGCAATATGTGCAATACAAATTGCATATGCTTTTCTTAACATCGGACTTCGACAGGACCTGGCTAGGGTTTCCGTCGTCTTCTACGACCACTAAAGAAGACAACGAAAACAACCATCGGACTCCAGATCTGGCTAGGGTTTGGACTGGACACAAGATTTCAAATTGACATTGCTGGAAGAGGTAGGGAAGAAGCGAAGGGAGAAACCCTCTAAGATCTGGAGGGAAAGTGAGGGATTTTGGGGGCGAGGTGGGGGAGGCTTGGTTTTCAGATCTAGAGAGAGGAAGAGCAACGATGGAGGCGGTGACTGGGAGAAGAAGCTGTAGCAGAGAAGAGAGGAGGAGGTAGACGAAGGTTGGTGAAGCCGTGGAGCGGGGGAAGGTCGCTGCCGGAGCTGGAATGGAAGGAGGTGATTGAGATAGCAGAGGAAGATCGGGGTCTAAGTGAATGCGGAGAGAGATGAAAATTTTCCAAGTGTTCTAATTTTTCCCCAAATTTTGAAAGCCCTCCAAATTTTTTTTATCGGAGAGAGAGGAAAATTTTGTAAGTGTTATCATTTTTCCCAAATTTTGAAAGCCCTCCAATTTTTTTTCTCCGTGCTTCAATCCCGCTCAGTTTTACTTAGAAATTTTAAACCCGCGCGTGTTTTAATTTTTTTAAGAACAAACAATTTCACATCGGTTAGAAAATTTGACAATTGTCTAAATATTTTTTAACATCATAAAAAAAATTATTGATATAATAGATGAATTTCACATCTGTTGTTTTTTTGACAGACTTAAATCACATGATGTCTAATTACAGTATTCTAGTAGTGATAGAACCTCATATAGAAGCAATATTCCACTACAAGCAGAATAGTTACATATAGCACAAAACAAAGTGTTAAGATATTTGCATATATGATGATAGACTCACGATCTTAAGCATTTTAAACCATGAATGTTGTATGTGATTGTTACATTGGTAAGAAAAGTCTTTTAGGTATTTGTTGAACTGTTGCACCTATTTTTAGTCCCACTGCAACCAATGCCCGACAAAATAATGCATTTTGGAGTGGTCAAGGTAAGCTTGTTTTGAACACCTGAAACAAACAGAGAAGATCAACAAAGTGAAATAAAAAAAAACACTAAACTTCTTGATAAAGGAAACTTAAGCTACATATTCAATCTTTTTTTCTTGAAAAATCCCTATCTTCAGTGTTGAACACCAATTAGCAGCACAAAATGATCAAGGTAAGCGAATTACTTAGGTTGAAGATGTGACTGGAACCAACTGGAAAAGGTTCCACCTTAACACTTTGCTGACCTTGCCTTCGTCACTGCAACATACACGACCAAAACAAAATGTTATGAATAATAGATATAAATCATCAAAAGATACCTAAAATGAATTATATCAAGACTATTAAGTATTTACAGTAGCTAATTCATGAAAAATCAATAGAAAACTCATAATAGTTGATGCATTCTTCCGGAAAAAAACTCATTTCAAGTAAAACTCATTTCAAGTAAAAGGAGGAGTAAATCAATGAATAAGTAGAGCTCATTTCAAGTAAAACTCATTTCAAGTAAAAGGAGAAGTAAATCAATGAATAAGTAGAGTGGAAGACATAAGTAGCTACTGTAAAACCAATCAAAAGAAAGTCGATGGAATTAAAAAAAACGCAGCAGCATATCAACAACACATTAGATCAAAAAACACATGACAAATTGATAAAAAAAAAAAACAAAAAAAAACGCAGCAGATCATCATCTCCATCATCACATGACAAATTGACAATTAAATATAAACACAGTAGATCACAAAACGCTGCACATCAGCCCAAAAACGCAGCAGCTCAAAAACACAGTAGAGGCATGTAAAAAACGCAGCAGAAGCAGATAAAAACCACATCAGAACATCACACAGCAGCCCAAATTGAACCCTATCCATCAATGAATAAGTAGAACTCATTTCAAGTAAAATTCATTTTAAAAAAAAGGGGAAGTAAATCAATGAATAAGTAGAACTCATTTCAAGTAAAACTCATTTCAAGTAAAAGGGGAAGTAAATCAATGAATAAGTAGAGTGGAAGACATAAGTAGCTACTGTAAAACCAATCAAAAGAAAGTGAAAGGAATTAAAAAAAAACGCAGCAGCATATCAACAACACATTAATTAGCTTAAAAAACACATGACAAATTGATAAAAAAACAAAACAAAACAAAAAACGCAGCAGATCATCATCTCCATCCTCACATGACAAATTGACAATTAAATATAAACACAGTAGATCATAAAATGCTGCACATCAGCCTAAAAATGCAGCAACTCAAAAACACAGTAGATGCATATAAAAAACGCAGCAGAAGCAGATAAAAACCACATCAGAAGATCACGCAGCAGCCCAAATTGAACTCTAACCATCAATGAATAAGTAGAACTCATTTCAAGTAAAACTCATTTAAATAAAAAGGGGAAGTAAATCAATGAATAAGTAGAACACATTTCAAGTAAAACTCATTTCAAGTAAAAGGGGAAGTAAATCAATGAATAAGTAGAGTGGAAGACATAAGTAGCTATCAACAACACATTAGATCAAAAAACGCAGCAGCATATCAACAACACATTAGATCAAAAAACACATGACATATTGATAAAAAAAAAAAACAAACGCAGCAGATCATCATCTCCATCCTCACATGACAAATTGACAATTAAATATAAACACATTAGATCACAAAACGCTGCACATCAGCCCAAAAACGCAGCAGCTCAACAACACAGTAGAGGCATATAAAAAAACGTTGCACATCAGCCCAAAAACGCAGTAGCTCAACAACACAGTAGAGGCATATAAAAAACATAGCAGAAGCAGATAAAAACCACATCAGATGATCAGAAGATTACACAGCAGCACAAATTGAACCCTAGCCAAACCAAAATTCGACCACACAGTGCGCAGATTGAACCCTAAACACAAATTCGACCACATTGAACCCTAGCCCAAATTGAACCCTAAACACAAATTAAATTGGTTTTCATGAGTTGAAATTAAAGGGTTTTAGGAGATATTACCCATGGGGACAACCACATCCTTGCCGAGAAGAGTAGTGCGCAGAAGCGAAGAGGGAGTCGGAGAAGATGAAGGCGCGTAGAAGGAGTCGAGGATGGCTGATGAACGAGAGGAGGGAGTCGAGGTCGGCTTTGGTGTGGCTCTGGAACACTTGTGCGAAGAGGGAGTCGGAGAAGATGAACTGAGAAGTGCCGTGAGGGCCTGAGAAGATGAACTGAGCGGGAGCGAGCGGGAGAATGAGGGTTAGGGCGGACTGAAGAAATGGAATGTGTTGATTCCTACTAATTTCATTATGCAAAATTCAATTTCCTTTTTTTTTAATTAAGATGATAATATTTTCTTTTATTATAACAAATTAAATTAATAAGTTTAGCTACGGCAAGGAACCTACCGAAGCAAGAGTGCAATCGGTAGCTACGGGGATACCCATTGGCGAAGCAAATGTAAAAGATGACGCCTCAGCCGTAGCAATTCCGAAGCTAAAACTACCCCAATGGCTACGGCAAAACCTTTCCGAAGCTAAAACTAGCACAACCTCATCCGTAGCTATGCCGAAGCTAAAACAACCCCAATGGCTACACTAGAACCTTCCCGAAGCTACTGTCCGAAGGCAATAGGATTTTTTTTGTAGTGAGAAGAAGGATTTATCCACACCTAGTCCTAGTTTCCTTTTAGATTTAATTCTTTTATTTCCAAGTTTTATCTTAATGTTTTTAGATAGAAAGTTTAGATATAGATATATAGATATTTCTTTCCTAGATTAGCTAGGGAATGAACCTTATAAATAAAGCCTTAGGGGCTGTTTTCTAGTAATTCAATCAATCCAAGCCAAGCCATAAGAGCAGCATAGAGAAAGAGGAATAACGAGTACAGAGAGTTTTGGAGTCGAGTGGAGTTTGTAAAGCGAGAGCTGAATTGGCTTCGATCGGTTGTAAGCTTTCTTTTAGTTTATTAATGCAATTTATTTTCCTGAAATCTTTGATGAGTTTATTCATGATGAGAAGCGAGTAGTCACCCAACTTCTAGGGTCGGGGTGAGCCCGACGATAGCCATGTAAGGTGATGTGGTAAAGGTACAATCTTTTGATGCGATTTCGTCTTCTATCCCTATCACCATGATTCTTTTGCTAAAATTGAAAGTGATCCTTGTTTGTGTTATTGAAGCGAAAGTGATCTTAATACAACTTGGATTAATTATGTGAAAAGGGTTAGTAACAATTAGGGTTTATGTGAAAGCCTCTATTTTCCTATTTGTTAATAACGAAAGTTATTTGATGAAAAGCATGATCTTTTATGCCTTTATGTGTTATTTTGCATGGTTATCGTTGTTGTGTTGATACCCTGATCTTGGAAGTCTTTAGTTTATTGATTTATTTCCCATCAGTTTTGTGTTCGGTCTTGCGAAAGTTACGATTTTTGTTCCGCTTTGTACTCGACATCCACAAAAGGTAGTCGACATCGAGTAAGTTTTCGTCGAGGTCGAGGAGATTTGGTCGACATCGACTAGTTTGATTTGGTTTTCATTTTCTGTTCGTTTCTGTTGTCTGTTTTACTCGACAGTGTGGTCGACGTCGAGGACTCCTGGTCGACGTCGAGGACATCTGGTTGACATCGAGGACTCTTCTGGTCGAGATCGTGCTGAGTTTTGGAACTGAAAAGGCGGGCGCTGACACGCTTCCTCGTGAATCGTTCCTAACTGCCTTCTACTACAACGGGAGGAAGTCTTGTATCTATTTGCTGAGACAGGGAGTCATTTTGCATTATATTTTATTTTTATTTCATACTTAACCATCCTCCTGCAACAACAAGACTCCCGGTCTCAGCAACAGCGCCAATTTATATTTCATATTTGACCATCCTTCTAGTTGTGGGTAAATCATTCTTCTCTTGATAGATCTTGATGTGGATGGATAGAATTCCACATATCTTCTCTTGCAAGCAATACTATCTTCTCGTATCAACTAGATCTCGGACTCGGGCTCGACTGGATTGTCCTCGACGTCGACCAAAAGTCCTCGACGCCAAGTATGATTTTTCTTCTCTCGGATTGCACTCGAGCTCGAGCAAGATTCGGACTCGTCGGGTGTACTTGACGTCGACCAAAACTCCTCGATGTCGAGTAGGATTGTTTTGGTCGAGTGACTCTGCTCGACTCCGTGTAGAATTTTTGGGCTTGATGTACTCGACTTCGACTAGATCTGGTCAACGTCGAGTAGAACTGGTTCGCTCTCAGCATTCTGCTCCGTTTTTCAAACGCACTTTCCCGAGTCCTCGTTCGTCGGATTGACGCATATGAGCATTCATTGCAAAGCTCTTTTCGAGGGATACAACTTTCATGAAGACATCAAAGCTTGATTCAGAACGATGAATGGTGAAAAATGGCGTTTTCTCCAGCTGCACCATCCTTAGCTTCTACATGACTTTCCTTTAAGCTCCAAAGTGCGTCCGATTTTTGCGAAATATAACAAAAACTTGTGTAGACTCCATAATTTGGCAAATAAGCGTAAAATACATAGATTCTGTACTATTCTAACCCAAATGTATCAAATGTATGCAGAAATCGATATAAAAGTAAATGTAAAACATGGCAAATTAGGCTTACAAAATATCTCGGTTGTTCCCCACTATTGTAAGTGTAGTTGTTGTGGCGGTGCTCGTTGTTGATGGAATGATGGTGGAAGGAATGTGTTTTAGATTTTGGTCTTTTGGTTTCTAGAGAAAGAAGCTCTCTCTCTCTAGAGGGTGTTTTTTTCACTCTCATTATGCGACTCTGTGAAGGAAGCATCAATATCAATTATTTGACAAACACTACTAGAAAAACGCTATATAGCCTTGAAGTTTTAGGCCTTGAACAAATATAAATACTCAAATTTAAGGTTATTTAGGGGGTTATGTTTTGGTGGGAGGCGGAAGGCAAAGAGGGGATTTGCTTTCTTTTTCTTAGATTAGATTAGTATTAGGTTGTGTTGGACAACAACTTTGGCAGGGGGTTAAAAAAAAGAGCTAGAAGAAGGATAATTGGTGGGAGGTGTGGGTGGGGGGTCCGAAGGTGTAAGTTGGGGTTATTTTTCACACATTTGACACCATGGGGTTGCAAGCTTTTGGAGTTTATTTAGGAGGTGCCAAAATTGATCACTTTTTTACCCTTACCTTTCAATTGCTTTCAATGGTGGGAAGAAATTGGGCCTGTATAACCACTAGAAACGAGGTTCGAAGGAGGATGATGGTGTAGAAGGCTGCGAGGAGGAGGAGGCGCCGACGTCGGCATTAGCGGGGATCGAGGGCTTCTTCTCTTTCGACCGCAAGAGATAAGGGTTTTGAGAGCTTGGTTTTAGGCCTCGAATGGAAGCCACGAGAAGTGAAAGAAAGAGAGGAAGGGGAGAGAAAGGGTCCGAGGGAGAGAGACAGGTCGGACGGGAGTCATGAGAGAGCGGCGCCAACTTCAATGGAGAAAGAAAGTGGGCGTTTTTAGTTGGTGATGGTGGATCGGGAAGGAGGAGGATGGAGCGATTTCAGGCCTCCAATAGTGGACTAGGCCGGAGGAGGAGGAGGGGGTGATTTGAGTTGGTGATGGCTGCCGACTTCAAGCCACTGGAAACGATAATGGCAGGGGAAATTGGAGCAAGAAAGGGGAAGGGGTAGGGGTATTTTAAACATTTTTATCTCAAAATCCATTTACAAATTTTACCATCTCCAAACACCCAATTAGTTTTTTTTAAAAAAAAAATAAACTCCACCTTCCACATCTCTAACTCCATAATCTTCACCTACTATCAAACGCACCCTTAGTTTTTGTGGTTGTTCTTGTTTTTGGGTATACACTCTGGATTGAGGACAAAGTTCTGGTTTGCATTCCATTTTATTTCAATTGTTTTTTTTTGTCTATTTTATTTATTTTGTCGTTTATCATATTATGCTTGCTTGAATCTTCGATATACGGATGGGTGATCCTAACTATGTTGAGATAGACTTATGCCTAATATTTCTTGAATGTGAGAGAAAATGTAGTTGAATATGACAAAGCAAAATTGAAACTTCCGTTAAGGTAACGAAGCAAGTACATAACAATATTCCAATGAGACTTCAATGGATTCTGCAAAAAAATTGACTTAATTGTTGAACTATACAGATGTCAGGACGAGCGAGTGTAAGATACATAGCCTCCTAACTAATCTCCTATAATCCTCTGTGTTAACAATTGGCTCGCCATAAAAAATAAGAAAGCTTAACCCCATGCTACATTGGGAACTTAGTAGTCTTGCAACCTTCCATGTGAGCAAGTGAGTATGTCGAGGACATACTTTCTCTAATGAAGCAAAATTCCAGCTCATGATCGAGAAATCTCCAAACCCAAAAAATACCTTGCCACACCTAAATCTTTATTGATTAACTTCTTTTGAAAAGCATCCTTAGTCATTCTTATCTCAGTGCTAGGACTACTCATAAAAAGCACATCATCGACCATAAATCAATGCCATTGTCATACAACCTCATGTAGACTTAACCAACAAAGAATAATCGTGAGCATATTGAACATATCCAAGCTTGATCATGAACTTGATCATGAACTTTGTAAGCTCATGATTCCATTGACAACTATAGCCTACTTCAAAAAATATAAAGATCTCTTCAACCTGCACACCTGTCCAGGAGGTACGTTGTAGCCTAGAGGAGAAAACATATATACCTCTTCATCTAAATATCCATGGAGGAAGGCATTGTTGACATCTAATTGGTGCAACACATATCCTTTGCAAGCAGCAAGAGCTAAGATAACTCGAACTGTAGATAACTTTGCCAGTGGAGAGAAGGTTTGTTTATAATCTTTGTCTTTGATTTGGTTGTACCCTTTTGCTACAAGTCGGGCCTTGTATCTCTCAATAGAACCCTCGTACCTGTACTTGATTTTGAATATCCATTTCCACCCAATTGCCTTCTTTCCCGACGGCGAAGGTGTGACACACCATGTGTATGATTACTTGGGAGAGCTTTCAATTTAGAACCCATGGCGTTTTCCCACTCTAGCACCCCTTTGGCTTACACATAAGAGTGTGGTTCAAATGTGGCACACGCATTGACAAAGGAATGAATGTAAGTCGATGAAAAGTGAGCCAAATTCTGCAAAGAGAGCACAACAAAGGATTTAGAAGAAGAAAAATCTTGCTGGCCTCTAGATGGAAGATTGGAACAAATGTAATCCTGAAATCTAGGATGCCTATGAATCGGTCTTCTAAGCACCACTTGCTGATACAATAAAATATTAATTTTTATAAATTAATTAAAATTTTCATATTCTGACAATAAAAGATTCAAAAATATCAACAGTTGATAACAGATCAAAGTGGATAACAAGAAACAAACTAGATCAAAATTTTGATTTTCTTTTCTTTTGGTTGATTATGTTATCATATTCAGACAAGGAAAGATTAGTATAAGCGAGTTAAAATATGGAAATAAAAAATATTAGAAACAGGCTTCTTGTGAATTGTTTGACTCGTCTTTCTGATCTTGGTTTAATCCGTCCTTTGGGGTTGTGTCATTTTTTGGTGTTGTCGTATTTAATTCCGGAAGAAGTTTCAGTCTCGGACGCCCTGTTGATTGAGTTGATCGTGCCAATATTCTTGGTTTTCGAAGATCCTTATCTGTCGTGTTGGGTTTCTACTTCTGTCTCCCGGTGTTGAGATGTCGCATCAGTCACTCGACTCACCCATCTTCTCGACATTTGCAATCTTTCTTTAGTCTTCCTCAACTTCCACTCTATCGATCTTGTTTTGTTAAGATCATGTTTGGGTCGTTCTTTTTCTTATAATTGTTTCGTCTAATTAGTCCTTATCTATATATTATATATTATATATATTACTTTAAAACAGAAGAGTTTGCTGATGTGTCTTGCTCACCTTTAATTCAGCTAATTGAACCAATCTTAGCTTTTCTATTTTTATTCCGAAACCCTCCTTTACTTCTTTTTAGGGTTTTCCCCCAAATCGTCCTACCTCTCGCGCCTCGCCCCTCCTCCGCCTACTGCTCATGGGAATGCCGCTCCTCCGATTCCTCCTCTCGCCCGCCCCTTCCTCCCTGATTCCCGATTCGTATGCCTCGCTCCTCTATTCCGTCGCCAGCTGTGGTCTCCCTCTTCAATCCTCCGTTCCGGCGATTTCATTTCTTCATCCTTCGCTTTGCCAGTTCCATCTTCGTCAAAGAGCGCTGCCCCTTCCAATTCCGGCGATTTTGCTTGACGATTCTGCTTCATCACCGACCGGTCTAGGGTCACAACTGGTCTCACCCTCCCTTTGCTGCTCATATCGGAGGCTCCCAGGTGACCTCTATTCTTAATTTCTCCAGTTTGTTCTATTATTGCAATTTTGTTTTTTGTTGCCTATAATCAACCCAGAAAATCCTGTTTGTTTTTCTCGAATTTGTTGTGTGATTCTTGCAGCTGGGCTCTCGAAATTGTTTTGTGTTGTTTTGCATCCTCCAAATCCTACTTCGACTTTATTTTTTAACTATCAATTCGATTTCGTCGAATCCCAAAAATCCTGTTTGTTAACCCTAGGTTCCTAATCTGTTCGATTTTTTTTTTATTATCAGCTCTGATTTGGACAAGAATCACACAACTATTTATTTTGGAACTTATCGATATATGGCTCCCGCTTTCTTGATTGCTGTTTTTGGTCATTGTGGAAAATTTAACTGCTTTTCTATTAATTTGATTTTTTTGCAGTTCAAATTTGGGAGATGTATGTGAAGGAGCAAGGAACCTACAGGTATGTACAGTCGGAAATGCCATGGCTTTCTCATTTGTTGATTGTGGTTGCATCTTAACCAGTTGGGTTTTTTTGCAGTTCAAATTGGTTTACTTTCTTCAAATGTGGTTTCATCTTAACCAATGGTAAATTACTAAATTAGAAGCTCAAAGTTTCATGCCTAACTGAGTTCGTTAATAATATATCATGTTTTAATTATTCTTATTATCCTGTATCTGGAAAATGCATCAGCAAGTCCATGAGCTACTATGACATGGCTGTAGACAGCTGATCACCTGCAATATATTTATAGTCCATCTTCAAATATTTATTTAGAGGCATGAGAATTGAAGTGATTTGAATTCGCTTTCCTTACTTGTCAGGACTTGCTTTTAATGGATTGAACATTAGCTGTTTTTGCTTTTATTGGCTCCGGTTATGATTATCCGATACGGACCACTTGGATTTCTCAACATATTTATTGACACGAATTCACGAAAGTACATTTTACATATATGGCTGATTGAGAAAGGTCTGATTGATTTCTGAGCTGATTTTCAGATTACATTTTTTTTTATGTCTGCGAATTATTTTCTGAATTGTGTCTTGTGGTTTTTGATTTGCGGTATCAGTGATTTATGGGAGCTCTGGTACAGCTATTATAAATTCGGTTTTTGTTCATCGATTCACTTCGTTTAGACTATATATATTGTACTTCGTAAGCTTTATCTCTACTTTTCATTTGTGTCCATGTGTGCAGTTCAAAGAAAGCGTATCCCAATTTGCTCAAGAAAACATAGCTCCTTATGCAGCTGAAATTGATAGAACGAATTATTTTCCAAAGGTTGTGTCCCACACGTTTGTTTTTGTAATTTCTTGATGTTCTCACACTTATCTTATCTCCTTTTCATCTATGAATTTTTTTTTTATGATTTTCCAGGAATTGAACTTGTGGAAACTCATGGGTGATTTTAATCTTCACGGGATTACTGCACCAGGTTGGATCTTGTCCCTTTTCTTCAAACCAATTAACTTCTTAGAAGATATGAGCATCCTCTGTTATTTTTAATCCTTTTCGAAAATTGAACATGAAATATGTCGGTTGCTGGTAAGTAAATGACCTTGACTTCTTTCTTAATTGGTTTAGCTTTGAACAAGGAGTGACGTCAAGAACAGGCATTCTTCATTTTCTGCTTTTTTTAATATTTGAATTGTCTAATTTTGGTCCCATTAAGCACAGTGAAATTACTTGTGTATCAATTAATTGTATTGCATTGACTTCATCTATTTTAGGCATCAATGGAGCAAAGAGCAGACCCTGGGAACCCAAAGTCCTGGCCAAGGCTTGTGCTGAGAGTTGATGGTGAAATGTGCGAGTACTTGACTGCTGGAAAGAAGACTAGACTTGCAACATTAAGTAGCTCTCTCAAAGTGTGGATTCTTATGAAGGTATGTCTCATTGGTGTCACCGTATCCAGACTTGGCTAAGCTAATAGACAATCTGTTCCCCAAAGTCCAAAGATAAGTTGGAGAAAACCCCTTTTGAAACTTCATTTTTTGTATCCTGGATCTTATTTGACTTGATTTTTAGAGTTATAAATAAAAATATGTAAGAAGCAAACAAACCCCTGATGTAAGGAAAGCAAAGAGGAAATCTGTACGTGTTAGTATTTCTTCGCTGGATGCTTAGTTTGCTTTGCAGTTATGTCATCCATGATTATACACGGGCCCTATATTAATGGCGGAATGCTCAATGCATCAGGTGGCCAGAAATTTCACCAGGGGCGCATTTGAAGTTAAGCTACTTGCAGATGAGAGGCACCAAGTGGCTGCTCCTGTTGCCCGACTAGCAGAAGCGGGTACATCTGGCTCCAGCAAGAGAACAAAGCTGATCTCTGTCAAAAAGTGGAAGACTAGAGGAAGATAAAGCTTCCCACCATGAGAGAACCTCAAGTAGCTCTGTTACCATGGCAGGCGGATTCGTCCAACCAGGTAAACCAACTGTGTTACAAGCGCTACGAGTAAGCCAGAGAATGAATTGAAGCCCTTGTGTTGAGTTTTTAGTGCTAGCATCTGTGGAGATTTGTGGTAAATTTGAGGCAAAATGAGTATTTTTGTTCAGAATAAATTCAGCATAGTGCAGTGTTAATTACAAGAGAGCCAGCCATGTATTTCCCGGTGAAGATCTTGGTTTAAGAATCTTTCTTTTATCCTGATTTGTATTTCTAAAATTGGTATGTATCATGTGATTAACTCAGTTTTTGACACCTGATTAATTCAAGTAATTAATCTTTCATAGATGAGTTGGCAGAGCTTTCTGAATTCTGATGTACAATTTCAGTGTTTCACTTTCACAATGTTCTCTACAGAGTTTCTGACTGTTAAAATGTGAGTTTTTGGGTAAAAGATTGCACATTTCGTCCAAGGGGTCTATATTAAATGCGTAAATGACAGCAAAATATGCTTCAAATCATGATTTTGCCCCTTTAAATTGCTAACAAAAAATGTGACTCAAGTCACTCAATCAATCATATTGATGGTAGTATGGAACTACAAGGAAATATGCAGTGGAGGAGTTAAGTCGTGCTTCAGGATCTGTTGCCCTATCATATGGAGCTCATTCTAACCTGTGCATAAATCAGCTGGTATATCATCCATATTCTTCATGTTGTGGTTTGCAATATTCATTTTACAACGGTTCATGTCAATGATTATAATATTGACTTTTATGATTTCCTAGGTCAGGAATGGAAATGCTGCTCAGAAGGAGAAATATTTGCCAAAGGTATTAGTCATTCAAATTTATGTTATTTAGATTCGCAATTACAAAAAATAACTTACTTTCTCATATTATTAATAGTTTTCTATTTCTCTTCTGCATCTATTGGACGAGAAGATTCAGGAAAATAACTGCTCATTAGAGGATATTCACTGCATAATTCAAGTTATAATGTATTTGGGCTTTTTTGTTCTTCTATGAGAGCTTCTTAAAATATCTGAAATGACAATAAATGTCTCTTAAGGGCACAAGAGTTGTCAAAACAACTATTGAATAGTAACAGGTTGTTTATGCAAAAACAGACATTAAGGCACATTCAAAAGGAATCACATCATTTATCATTGAAAAAGGAATGCCTGGGTATGTTTACTAGAACTTTATTTGTGCTTTTTCTTTCATTTTCTTCTCTTATTCCCTCCTCTTCCCCAGCTGGGCTACGAATCTGTTTGCACTTGATATTTCTCAAGAATTGCTTGGATTGTTGTTTTTATTTGGTGTTGGAAGGAAGAAACTTTTTGTTTTAGTGGTATTCATTCGTTTGAAAATAGTGCATCCTAGGATTAAAAAACTGAAACATTCACCCATGAAAAGAAAAGATGCTTAATTTTTCCTCAATTCTCTACTTTGAATTGCAGATTCAGCACTGCCCACAAACTAGACAAATTGGGGATGCGAGGAAGCGATACGTATGTGCCCTGTTATAGTTTTGAGTGAAGTGTTCCTAGCTGTAAGAATTTATCACATTTCTCAAGATATTTGAAGATATGCACTATTACATGTTCCTTTTATGGTATACAGGACGACGTAGTGCGTGGCATGTATTTCGTCAAGGGCAGGAGGCAGTAGGAGATGTACTTGGAGGATACCTCTGCCATTTCGCTACCTTATGCTATTTCGTGCAGTTCAAGGAGGTATTCTCAATATTCCTTTTCATTTACTTTAATTTCATACTCAAATTATTCTCAATATCCCACTTGGGATTAAAAATAGTCATACACATTACTATAAGTTTGTTATTAGATATTAACAATATTCCTTTTCATTTACTATAATTTCATACTCATATTTTACCCAATATCCCAGTTGGGATTAAAAATATTCATATTCCTTACTGTAATTTCATAAAATCTCTCTCTACTCTTAGATTACAAATATTCATATTCGTTTTCTAATTAACCGAAATGCTTTTTTTCATCTTATATCACTTTTCCAAGTGCAACCAGTCAATACCATCATCTGTTCAGAATGGGTTTCATTTAGACATTTCATTATTTCATTCTTATTCTCTTATTTACCGAAATCCTTTTTTTTTTCATTCAGATTATTTGACATTTAAGATTGATCCTAATCCTAATACATTAATTTCTGATTTTTTTTATGATCCTTTTTAGAATATCTCAGATTTTTTGAAGATCCTTTTCTTTTTTCCCCTTGAGATTATCTGATAATTCAGTTATGCTATTATATATACTAGCACTTCCCTCCATCTCCTAGCACACCAACGACCGTAATCAAACTAATTCGTTTATCTTTTGAGTAATGGCAGGTTCCATTGTTCCGTTCACAAGCCTTAAGGACATTGAAGAGTCCTCTACGATCAAGGTTTTTGTAGCTAGGGTGTTTTCCAAGTCTCAATTTCCTGGTAGCAGATTCAGACCACCGCTGCAGTTGGTACTTATTGATGAAATGGTATGCACAATGAACTTCCATTTCCTTTTATGTTTCATTCGTTTTTTTTTCTTCGTGTCTTCATGTTTGTTCTCACATCTAATACTCATATTTTTTTTTAATTTCTGTCAAACGTAGGGCTGTCGAAATGAGGCAAATATCAACGCGAATTTGGTATGGAAAAGTGCTGCTCATGTGAAGGAGTTTGCAACCATTACGACGTCTAAGTTCAAACTCACCGAATCCAAGGGTTCATTCAAGTTTGCTGATCATACGTGGAAAATCCTTGTCAGTGAACAAACTGTCATCAATTCTGCTGGTGATGCTCTTCATATACCCCTCAATGGGTTGGAGTTTAAGGAGTTTAAAGTTGTTTTGTCAAATACCCTATCTGCTGACTGTTTTTTTGGTAATGATTTATACTTATTTCGTCTTTGTCATTACCTATTCCTTCTCATGTGGACTTACTGCTAACCACCTTATTTCATTTGCAGATGTTATTGGCCGAGTCATTCATCACACTGATATTATCAAGTATGAACATAAAGACAAGTCTGCGACAAATCGGGTGGAGATTGAATTGGAGGATCATAGGTGAGTCATCTGTAGGGTTACTTGTATGGTTAAATATACCAATCATAAATGAATGTTTTACTTCTTATCTCCTATTATAATTCCGTTTACCTACCTAATTTTGTGTAGCCATGAAATCTTGCCCGTTACTCTTTGGGATGACTATGCGATGGAGTTGCGTTCTCACATGGACTCCCACAAAGAGTCTACAGTTATTGTGATCCTGCAATTTGCAAAGTTGACCTTCTACGGTAACTACCCTATTGTTCCCTTGAATACATAATGTCCCATTTATTTCTTTTCTGGTTTTCATATTATCTTCTCAACACTTCGTGTGTCCTGCGTTGGCAGGTAAGTTAGGAGTGTCGAATGCTAAATGGGGCTCACGTCTTATCCTAGATGATCAACATCCCGCCATTGTTGAGTTCAAGAGGTTGCCAATTTGTTATTAATATTACAACTTTTATGTTTTAAATATCTATTTTTTCTTTGTTAGTTCACTGTCAAATGTGTTACTCCTTTATATCCATTATCGGTTGTTGTTACTCATTACTCTTTTTTTATCGGTTGTCATTACTCATAACTCTTTGTTTATGTCCAGTGGTTTTTTGGATGGAGATTCCTCTTCCAGCACCATCTCACATGTATCCAGCCAACCCTACCTTTCGCGTGCGCAGAAATACTTGAAGGATGCTGAAACTACAACTCTCGCTATGCTGGAAACAAAAACCGAGGTTCAGTTTCTCCTTTTCCTTATTTATTATGCATCATGCTAAATACTCTCCCATTATTCTAACGATCTTTGTTTCATCCTAATAGAATGGTTACTTTACATTTGTGGCCACAATCGTCGATTTTGAAAACCGTGACAAATGGTTTTACAATGCCTGCATAAAGTGTAGGAAGGCTGTGGCAACCGATGGTTCGTCATCGCATTGTATTACCTGTGATAAACCAGTTCAGTTTCATGTACAAAGGTCTTATTCGTTGTCTTTTAACTTCCGTATTAATGCATTTTTGCCTATGTTGTCCCTGCGATCAACGTGAGTATCCATACTCTTTCACGTGTAGGTTTGCACTTCAGCTCAAGGTTCAAGATGACACGGGTACCGGGTCATTGATGATGTTCGACCAAGATGTTCAAGATATTGTTCATTGTACTATGACCTCACTGAGAGAGAAGCAAGCTAGGGTATTATCCTTTGTCTAAAATTCTATTCCTTATCTTCCATTTACAGTTCCACCTACTATGGGACTTCTTACATTTCTACGTCAATTGCTCCAAACCAACTCCATCTCACACCTATCATGTTTATCGTGTAGATTGGTAATGTCGATGCATTCCCGGCTGATTTTAATATATTGCTCAATAAGAGTTATTTGTTCACAATAGAGTTCGATGCTTTTTGGGTTAAGCAAGGCAAAAAGGCGCACCGAATACGCATGATGACATCTAATGTGGCTTTAATTGGCCAGTGCAAATCTTCTACTCTTTCGTTGCAGGTAATTCGTTTTCATTCATATTTATATACTCACACAAAAAGTGCTGCTCATCCGATTTTGTGTTTTATTATCACTCACCCTCTTGAATACATACCTTAGGAGTCTCATTCGAACGTTTGCTCTTCTGGACATCTTTCACTGTCTACTCCAAAAAGACGACGCACTTACGTGGAAGTTAACAGTGACGATGATGATGATGATGCCGAGGGTCAGCTCTCAACCACCAAGCAGAATAAGGTCGAGGTGAAGATTGAACCGGCTGATGCCTAAGCTGCGTTTTGTGTTGGTTTGGGTCTTCCCACTGTTGATTGTGTCTCATCCACTATTTAGGCAAACAATAAAGTCTTTATCATGCAGATTTGGTTATATTATGTTGCTTTGTCATTTTGAATTTTAAGTACTTTGGTATTGTTATTGGGTATTGTTATTATTTCATTATGTGAGAGCACCTTTCTTTTCCCATGACGTTATTCACAACATTTTTCCATCTTTTACAATCAACTTTTTTTTCAATATCTAATTTCTTTTTTTTTTGGTGGCAAAAGCGGGGACTAAGCCCCAATTTACTCAAGCCCCAAATAAGGCAGGAAGCTAAACAAGACAGAACCGAGTTTTGGATACCCCATGGGCATCATTCCTCAAAAAACATACTGCATCAGCTGTTGGGGCTGAGACAAGCATAGAAACGCCTAGAGGACAAGATAGAGCAAAGTGAGCAATGAAATTATTCTAACAAATTAATTAATTAAATCAATTAGATAAATAGATAGATTTTATATATTCAACTTAACATCTTCCCGCCAATATTTTGTATGTAGGTAGATTTGCTTTTATCCATTCCCGATTACACTCATGCCACAAAACTAACTAATTATCCTAACAAAAAACTTAATTAAATAAATTAGATAAGATTTGATAGATTGAGCCCGCCGATTTTTTGTATGTAGGTAGATTTGCAAATATCCATTCCCGATCACACATCACACCTATCAAGATTTTAGTAACTAATTAGAGAATTAAATAATTACACTACTTATCAATATCTAATTTCTGTATATACTAACTAATTAGAGAATTAGATTACTTATCAAGATTTTAATTTACTAACATAATCCCGCCAAATTTTTTGAATGCATCTTATTTGTTTTGTTTTTTGGTATTTACGGATTAATTCTCCTATATATATTGCTCCCTTCCCACCCTTCCAACCCATCAGTCCCATCCCTATTTCCCCCGATCCGGCATTCTCTTACGATCCAATATATCCTCACATTGTCGCAATTGCCAATGGAAAACGATTTTCCTGCTCGCAACCAATTACCCGGTAAATGGCTTCTTATCGAAACTTTCCCCACCGAGGGATGTTTATCTTTGTTATCTATTGTATTCACTATAATCAATTTCCATTTACATGTTCCACAGATCGTGGAAAGTGCATTACCCCAGATTCTACGAATCATAAAAGGACCTCCATCACCGACATGCCTAACGGTAGTTCCAAACGTACGAGGACCCCTTTGACAGACCTCTCTAATGGTATGCCTTTGCATTTCATTCAAACGTACTCCATCATTATTCAATTATATAATATAGATTCCTTTTTTTTTCCAACACTTCATTTTCGTTTATTCGTCCAGTTTGTTTCACTACACCCGTTCATGCCTCTACAAGTCGGCGGAATACAAAAGACCCCACGGTTGAAAGTCTTACTCCGAAAGAGCTTAGATTGAACCGACGACTTTCAATGGCATCAAAGCGTCAATCACGGGACCAAGGTCAAAGACTATCGACTACCCCAAATTCCGACATAAGTCATAACCTTCCTATCCGTGATATCTCATATGGTAATTTTGTTACTCATCTATACGAAGTATTCCCATCATTGATTCTTCCCATTTACCACAGTGATTCATTCAACACATCCATTTGATTTTTGATCTTTAATTAACTAGAGTTATAGGTAGGTGGAGGTCTCTGCATTGTAATGTGTATGGATTGTATATATTTTATTTGCTTATGTAGAGGCATGTAAAGGGGAAAAAAAATCTCTGAACTATTAAGAACTATTAAGAAAACTGCAGACGGTTGAAAATGATATTTGAACAGTGTGACTTTACAATTTTAGTTTCAGATTATTAACCCAAAAATATTCTTTAGATTATCATAATAACAAAGGCCATCGACATAAAAAATGTATACAATTTTTTTTTAGAAAAACGTGTCTAAATTAACATAAATTATCCATTTGATTTTTGATATTTAATTAGCTAGAGTTATAGGTAGATGGAGGTCTCTGCAATGTAATGTGTATGGAGGGACGTTGGTTAATTCCTATAAGTATATTTTTCCATGTTCTAATTAATTGCATTTGTGCTTTTCATTAAAAGCAAGACTTGCCGTTACCTTTGTCTCTCTTTAATATATCCACGTATATGGTTTTAGGCTTTCAACAGGTGCATAATAATTTCACATATATATCTTCTTCTTTTTTATAAAAAAAAACAATAAATTATTAAGATGGTTTTACGCTTACGTAGATTGAATGCTTGCTCCTTTAAATGGAGTTTTCGGTTATTGATTAACTTTTTGGTTACCTCCTGTTTAATGTTAACAGGGAATAATATCTTACCCCCATCTATAAGTGCCACTTCTGTAACGCCCACTGCGACGACCGCATCTACAGGTGATTTGCTTCATTTATTCAATTTCACCCTTATTTTGAAAATATCTACATCTCTAATACATTGAATCATCAACTGATAATGCGTTCTTTTATTTGCAGTTGTTCCTCCCGCTCCGTTGAATTACTCCCTACGCTTGGATTCCCCTACCATCGTTGTGCCTAATGGTATCAAATTTACGCACCACATTTTTTCACAACATTGACCAATTAACTTGGACTTTACCTATCGATTCTATAATCTCGGTTATATTTCACTTAGTTTGTTCCTTTTTATTCCCCTTTCTTATGTTTCATAATTGTGTTTCTTGATCGAAATAGTTCATCAATATGTATTCATCCATCATCCATTCAATTATTCTTTAATTTTATTTCCACAACGATAAATAATCTCTCGGTTATATTTGATTCCATTTTTTCCTATTCTGTAGGGTATCATGATATTGGCCTTCCGTCCTGGAATTGTGCTTATTGCAATGCGATGATGTGGTATGAGGAACGGAGTATTAAGTCCTATAATCCGACTAATCCAACTTTCAGTTTGTGTTGTTCAAAGGGAAAGGTTCAACTTCCAAGGGTTAAAGATCCACCAACCTTATTAAGAGATATATTTTCACGTGTTGACCCAAGGAGTAGAAATTTCTTCGAGTATATTCGGAACTACAACAACATGTTTGCATTCACATCGATGGGTGCGAAGTTTTCACCTCCTCCTGGTCATGGGCCTTACGTCTATCGTATACAGGGCCAAAATATTCATATGATAGGAAGTCTTGTGCCAGTGGACGGAGGTTCTCCTAAATTCTCGCAGTTGTATATATACGATACCCATAATGAGGAATCAAATCGCATGAGTGCAGCCAGGTTTGCGGTTTTCCCTTTTTAATTTGTGATTTCTTATAAGTGGTTACGAACTATATCACAAGTCCTTTTAATGCTCACGCAGGACAAGTGCGGGTGAGGAATTTGATGAATCTCTTGTGCGTGATTTGAAGAATATGCTTGATGAGCATAACCCACTAGCTCAATCATTCCGAATGGCCAGAGATAGGTTTGTAGATGGCATTTCTTCCACACTCAAGCTGAAGCTATTGGGTAGGAGAGGGCGCGATGGCAGGAGATACAATCTTCCGACTACCTCTGAAGTTGCAGCTATTATTTTCGATGATGGGAGTTCTGAAAATGGTGGAAGAGATATTGTTATTGAGACACGGACCGGTCAACTACAACGTATTACTGAGCTACATCCTTCTTATCTTGCTCTTCAATATCCGTTGCTATTTCCATATGCTGAAGATGGTTACACGATTGAGATTGAGCATCGTGATATTGATGGGACCAACAAGACAACCAAGCTGACTTTGAGGGAGTTTTTTGCTTATAGATTCCAGCACAGGCTAACTGAGCAAGCCCTGTATCTGTTCGCTGAGAAGTTGTTCCAACAGTTAGTAGTTGACGCTTATACTATGATCGAATCTTCTCGGTTGAAGTACTTTCGGTTTCATCAGGAAGATTTACGGTCGGACACCTATTTGAATCTTACTGCTGCAGCTGCTAAAGGAAGCACCGAGCCTGCTTCTGCGGGAAAGCGTATTCTCTTGCCATCCTCTTTTACTGGTGGGCCTAGGTATATGTTGCAAAGCTATCAAGATGCTATGGCCATCTGCAAGTATTATGGTCATCCTGATCTCTTCATTACCTTCACTTGCAATTCAAAATGGCCAGAAATCCTACGTTTATCTCAATTCCTTGGTGTTCGAACCGAAGAGATATTTGATTTCTCCTGCAGACTCTTCAGTATCAAACTGCATGAGCTCATAAGAGACTTGAGATTCAATAACATCTTCGGGCGTTGTCAATCGCGTATGTCGCCCTTTTCCTTCCTTTCGTATACCCATGTCCTTATATGGTTTTCACGTTTTTTTATTACTTATTATTTATTTATATGATATTTCTTATACATAAAATTGCATGCTACCTAACAAATATTTTCTGCCTCTTGAACGTCTGTTGTGCTTATTCTCCGCATAGTGCCTATCTTTCTAACTTTACTCCATTTTAAGTAATTCTCTGTTTTTCCCCTTTTGCAGTTGTATATACCATTGAGTTTCAAAAACGTGGGTTGCCCCATGCTCACATTGTTTTGTGGCTAAACAAGGCTGATAAGTTGTCTACTTCAGATGAGATCGATAGAGTCATTTCTGCAGAAATCCCCGATCCACAGCGCAATCCAGATTTGTATGCCGCAGTCAGTAGTTTCATGATGCACGGCCCTTGCGGAAAGCATAATTCTCGATCCCCGTGCATGCAGCAAGGAGCTTGCACCAAATATTTTCCCAAAGGGTATGTTGAAAGAACCACATTTGATGATGATGGATATCCCTTATATAGAAGATCAAACACCGGGTTAACGGTTAAGAAGGGTAAACATGAGCTGGACAACAGATTTGTTGTTCCTTATAATCCAGCACTCCTACTCAAATATCAAGCACACATCAATGTTGAATGGTGCAATCAGTCGAGGTCAATAAAGTATTTATTCAAGTACATTAGCAAGGGAGATGATCGAATCATGGCAACGATATCCAATGATGATCAAGATGGACAAGAGATTGACGAAATACAGAATTTCTGCGATGCCATGTACTCTTTTATGTTTTAATTAAATTTTCTAATTTTACCACAAATGGGGTTGTGTATTTTTATTATATATATCCTCTTCCATCTCTCATGTTACTTATAATGTTAACATTCAAATTTATCATAATATACTCATTTTATTTTCGTCTACTTTTCCCATTATTAGTTCCTCAATTGAAATTTAGCGTATTACTACTAATTACCTTTTGTTTTATCTCATTACCATGGTATATTCTAATTTGTTCTGTTTTTGTAATTCACCTATTCTTATTTCTAATTGAACATTTACTTTGCATATTTCGCATTAGTTTGTTCATATTGTCTCTTGCATCCATTATACCTCCAAGTCTCCAACTGAATGATTTCTACTTACGTTCTCTTGCATCTGTTCACCCTCATTATTATCTTCAGGTATCTATCTCCTATTGAGGCGCTTTGGCGAATATATGAGTTTCCTATCCACTACAGGGCTACCTCTGTTGAGCGGTTGAATTTTCATCTGCCAAACCAACAAAATGTTGTGTTCCGTGATGCTGAGTCCATCAATGATGTCATCAACAAAGTCGAGGGGCGACAAACTATGTTTTTGGCATGGATGGAGTGTAATAAGAAGTATGACGCCGCTAGAGCCTTAACTTATGCTCAGTTCCCTACCGAGTTCGTGTGGAAGCCGCAACAGCGTGAATGGACTCCTAGAATACGAGGTTTTGCAATCGGTAGAATGTTTCATGTCACTCCCGCCGCAAAGGAGTTGTATTACCTCCGTATCTTATTGAATACGGTTAAAGGTCCTACCTCATATGAAGATATACGAACGGTGAATGGAGTCGTCCATGGTTCTTTCAAGGAAGTGTGTTATGCGCGGGGATTGTTGGATGATGAAAAGGAGTACATAGAGGCCATAGAAGAAGCCAGCTTTTCAGGACATCCTTCCTACTTGCGGAGACTTTTTGCCATGTTGTTATTAACTGGTACTTTGTCCAGACCGGAATTTATTTGGGAGAAAACATGGCATCTCCTGACCGATGATATTCTTCACCGTCAACGGAAAATACTTCGGATGAAAGGTGTGTACATAGGAATTTATTCGTTTTCTTATTTGAACATGTTACAGTATAGTAGTTTATTCACTATCTTACTTATGTTTGCAGATTTGCAGTTAAGTGAAGAACAACTCAAGAATTATGCTCTTGTAGAGATTGAGAAATCACTGCAGCGTAATGGTAGCTCTCTTCGAGCCCACCCTCCAATGCCTCTTCCCAATGATATCCTCATTACAGAGGGATGTAACAAGCTCATTCAGGATGAACTCAACTATGATAGATCCAAGTTGGCTCTGGAGCATACTAGCCTACTCTCGAACTTTACAGCTGAGCAGCGTGCAGTTTATGATGATATCATGAAGGCTGTTTCTCGCGACGTAGGAGGACTCTTCTTCCTATATGGCTACGGTGGCACAGGTAAAACGTATTTATGGAGAGCCCTTGCCGCTGCTATACGTTCTACGGGTGGCATTGTTCTGACTGTTGCTTCGAGTGGGATTGCTTCTCTACTTATCCCAGGTGGCAGGACAGCACATTCTAGATTTGCAATTCCCATAGACGTTGATTCTCATTCAACTTGCCACATAAAGTCAGGTACTCCGTTGACAGAGCTTATATGCAAGGCAAGTCTTATTATTTGGGATGAAGCCCCTGTGATGCATAAGTATTGTTTTGAAGCATTGGATAGAACCTTAAGGGATGTTCTCAGGTTCTCAAATCCACATAGCTCATCTCAGCCATTTGGTGGTAAGGTTGTTGTTCTTGGCGGCGACTTTAGGCAGATCTTGCCTGTTATTCCTCGAGGAACTAGGCATGATATTGTTTCAGCCTCAATTAATTCTTCCTATTTGTGGAAGTCATGCAAAGTGCTGAAACTGACTAGAAATATGCGTCTCTCGGGAGATTCTTCAGATTCCACTGTGCAAGAACTCCGTGCCTTCTCTGAATGGATTCTTCAAGTGGGTGATGGTACCTTGGGTGATCATAGTTGTGGCGATTCTACCATAGAGATACCTTCTGATTTGTTGCTCACTTACACCGGAAATCCTGTTGCAGCAATTGTTGAACATACTTATCCCTCTATAATGCAGCACTTTTCAGATGTGACCTATTTCCGAGACAGGGCCATCCTTTCTCCGACACATGAATCTGTGGATGAAGTCAATGACTACATACTTAATAATATGCCAGGAGATGATAAGGTGTACCTCAGTTCTGATAGCATCTTGAAGACGGATGGATGTATAAGTTCTGGTCAGCCGTTATATTCTACTGAGTTCCTTAATACCATCAAAGCTTCGGGCATACCAAACCATGTGTTACGATTGAAGGTTGGTGTTCCTATTATGCTGATGAGGAACATTGACCAATCCGCTGGCTTGTGCAATGGAACCAGGTTGATTGTTACGCGGCTCGGTAACCATGTCATTGAGGCGAGTGTTATGGCAGGGCGAAATGTTGGTGACCAAGTGTTCATACCACGTATGGTCATGTGCCCTTCACAGACAGCATCTTTACCATTCCAGTTTCAACGGCGACAATTCCCAGTGTCGGTATGTTTTGCCATGACGATTAACAAAAGTCAAGGCCAATCTCTTTCTCACGTTGGCCTGTACTTGAGGATGCCAGTCTTCACCCATGGCCAGTTGTATGTTGCTGTCTCAAGGGTTACATCCAAATCTGGCTTGAAAATTCTATCATGTGATAAGAATGGTAACTCGCTCAACACTACTGTTAACGTCGTGTACAAAGAAATCTTACATACTTTAGCCTAACAGGTACATTCTATTTACTGTTTTTCTTTTATTTTTTATTTTTGCCTTTATAACTTTTATTTCAATATGTTAATCATAATATTGGTCTTATTGTGTTTATTAATTTCTTTATACAGACGGATTACATTCACTTAGAGTTTGGAGGACTTGGTGTCACCCACCCATAATCCTTATTATCCTCATTTTGTAAGATTAGCCTTACATTATTTCTTTTTATATACATTTTCATCTCTTCATATAACCAAACTATTTTTTTCCCCAGGAATCCTATGGACGAAGTCTACCGTAACGACAACATCCATTCATATATTTAGTTTTATATTCATTAATGTATTTCACCATTTGTATTTTTTTCATTATTATTTTTGTTCATCCTTATAATAGATATTTTATATTTTTTTCCTCGCGGACGCGCCATGGCGCGGAGACTGTACTAGTTTGTTTCATTACCGTTACGGTTGTTTGGAATTATATTTCAAATTATTACTTATTGAAAAAAAGGACAAGAGAAGATTTGAAAGGATAAAAAACAGTAAGATCCTGAATCACCGTTTTTTTAAAAGAAAAATCCCTTAGCAATTCATTTTAAACTTATTTTATTAGTATTATTATTTACATCTGCCTTTTTTCCGCTGGTTTAAAGACCCATCCAACGTTTGATTCGCGTTCATATATACTCCCTTTTCTTCCTCCCCACCACACTCCAACACAAACCCCATCAAATCTCAAACATCACATCGGAATATCGGATCAATTTTCAGAGGGACACATCGAATTAGATTCGAAGATTTTCGTCTGAGAAAGTATGACGATTGAGGAGAATAACAATAACGTTGAGCAAGCGGACACTGGAGCCTACGACGACGACGGCCGTGAGAAACGAACCGGTACGCACGTATTATTCGTGACTATATATATACGGCTAACGAATTCCATATCTCCGTTACCAATTCGTCGCTAAAACCAATCTAACAGGAACGCTGTTTACGACCAGCTCCCACATCATAACGGCGGTGGTTGGCTCCGGAGTGCTGTCGCTGGCATGGGCCACTGCCCAGCTCGGATGGATCGGGGGCCCACCTGTTCTCATCTTATTCTCGTTGATCACTTACATGAACTCCAAGATGCTCGCCGATTGCTACAGAGCCGCCGATAACAAGAGAAACTATTGTTACTCGGAGGTCGTGGAATCCTACCTAGGTAATTAAATTACTAATTAATCCATCGACCTCGTTAAATTTCACAAACCGGTTAATTTGTTCAATCTATAGAATCAGTAATCGAGAGTACTATTTTGTCTTTCGATTTTCACCGGTTTGAAAGAAAAGGGGTTTTTTAGTAATAAAATTACTGTGAGAGATGTGTTTGAATGATTATGTTATGTACTAAAGTACTAACTTTATTAAATGTTTTCACATTACTATCTTTCATTTATAATATGAACAAAAAAGAAAAAAAAAGGCAATCATTTTGTCAAATAAAACATTTCATTTTAGTAATTTTTACCTTTTTAAGAAAATTAAACAAACAAAATACACTTATATCACTAACTATTTCTCTGCTTTTTTAATTTTTTAAAAACTATAATGTATATTTCTCTAATTATTAGAAGGGTAGTTTTGTAAAGTGAAAGCGAGAATAGTTAAAATTACATCTTCTCCTTAATCGTAGCATTTTTAAACCAATTGAATTTTTTCCCTATTGATTAATACATACAATATAGTAATATATATATATATATATATATATATATATATATATATATATATATATATATATATATATATATATATATATTTAGAAAATTTTACCCATGTTTGTTAAATATGGATATATTATATTATATCTCATTTATTTGTACTCAATTAAACATTTTGATTGACATTAATGAGTTGAACGGGTGTTAATATAAAATTAATTTAAATTTAAAGACTAAAAGAATAAACAGTATAATGATAGTTAGGATTATGGATTAATTACAAGTTATTTTATAAACTATTTTTAATATCGAATACATTTAAAAAAAACCACAAGTATGGGTACTGAAATAGTTTGTTGTGTATATACACTACAATATAAAAAAGTGGCGGAGCCATAAAACTTCCAAGGGGGGCACAATTGTATATGTAAGGTGTCGTTTTGGATAAAAACAATAAAAGAAAAAATTATATATAATATGACAACAAATGATGTTATTTTAGGATAAAAACTGTTGATATATGATCAAAACATTGTCGTTAAATACAATATATGAAATAGTTGAAGAAGAAAAACTAACAAAATAATTAAAAAACGCAATACAATAAACATTAATTGAGTTATTATGTAACTTATTTTATTTTTAACATGCAATAATTTATAACCAAATATAAAATTTAAATTCATGTAACTTCTTATCTAATTGTCAACATGATTGAGTAATATAACTTCTCATTTCGAAACTCTTGAGATGAATTATTATAGTATTTGAATGTCAATCTAAGCAACATATAAAAGCATTATAGTTTATTTAAATAAAATTAAAGTGATTAATATACCTTCAATTTTTACACATTCATAACTCTTTAATTACATGGATATCGGATTAAGTAGTATTATATATCAAATGAGAGGGAAGCACTTAGTCCCCCATACTATCTTACTCTTTTCGCTCCGCCACGGGCATTAAGGATTAGTAGATTTTCCTTTTAGTGATAAAGATTGAATACGAGTTTATCAATGATAAATTAAGTTTAAATTTTATATTTTTTTCTAATTTTTTTTTTTTAAAAAGTTGAAAATACATTGTTTTTATCCTTTAAAGTTGACCATGATTTGGCTCGATGATTGAAATGTGCTAGAATATAAATATAATGAGCTTTGCAGGGGGTAAGAGTGTTACATTATGCCGTCTAGCTCAATACTCAACTTGTGCGGGTGTCACCGTCGGTTACACAATTACCGGAGCAATTAGCATGGTGTAAGTAATGTTAATTATGAATCTAATAACAATTTGATTGAAGAATTTGAAATAGTTATGCATCTTTAGAGCTAAAGAAGATGTATGATTTAGTTTTTTTCTTCTTTGGGTTTAGGGCGGTTTTTCGATCAAATTGTTTCCATAAGAATGGTCATGATGCAAAGTGCAAAACGAAGAATCTTCCGTTCATGTTAGGATTCGGGATTATACAACTATTTTTGTCGCAACTCCAAAACTTTCACGAGCTCTCTTGGTTGTCGATGCTCGCGGCTGTTATGTCTTTCTCCTACTCTGCCATTGGTTTCGGCCTCTCCATTGCCAAAGCTATTTCAGGTATATACACTTGAGTGATGTAAATATGACATGTTTTAAAGTAATTATCATAATAAATATAAGATAATAAAGAAATCTGTAAAATAAAAAACCGAAAAGTCGTAACTGAATCAATCAAACAAGCCCTCTAAATCTCATGCTCTTTTGCTTTATGTTTGTATAGGTTTAAAATATGGAGGGGGTGTAAAGACAAGCTTAACGGGAACACAGATAGGAGTGGATGTTACAAGTTCTGAAAAAATATGGAACGGTTTTCAAGCCGTCGGAAATATGGCATTCTCCTATACTTTCTCGATGGTCCTCATTGAAATTCGGGCAAGCTTTTCCTCCCTCTCAAATCTCAATATCTCCTCTTTTTGTAAGATTTATTTTAATATATGTGTCATTAAACTATATGTTTTTTAAGTTAAATAAAAACAAAAGAGTTATAATTGAATTAAAAAATTATTTTTAAAAAAAAGTAAAAAGATATTAAATTATTGTAAAGTGGAAAAAAGAAGAATCGATTAGAGGCAACCTAATTATTGTGGATGGTTTTAACTGTTATAAATTTGTGCCTAAAATTAGGCAATTTGCCACCATTCTTTCTTTTTTTTGGTGTTGCTTTGCCCCCATTCTAGTATCCATCTATTAGTAGCATAATAACTGAAGTATCTTCATTCCATATAGTACTAGAAGGCGTAGGCTAAAATATATCACGTCAATCACTTTCTTTTCCATCATTAAATCCACGTTGTATGTTAAACTATGTCATTCTGCCACATCTTCCACTCCTCTTCTTTATAACCTCCATTATCCCACTAACTACCTTATTGTTGTAAATTGTAATTGCCACATCCCATCTAATCATTCTACTTACGTCACTACTCAAGTATAAAATCATATACTCCCTCCGTTCAATAAAACTTGTCGTTTACTATTCACGCACGCTTTTTTAGAATGATAAAAACTATATAAAATATTCATTTTTTTAAAAAATTTTTTTAACAAGTTTGTACTTATTAATAATAACTACGAAATTGTTAAAAAAAATTATTTAAAAAGTCGATATTTTATATAGTTTTTAGCTCCTAAAAAAGCGTGCATAAATAGTAAAACGTCAAGTTTTTTTGAACGGAGGGAGTATAAAATTTATGATTTTAAAATCATTTTATCATTATCATTTTTATGGAGTATTTATTATTCATCTCTTTATTTTATTACTTTTATTATTTTGGCGAAACTAATTAAAATAACCCAACCTTTAAGGGGGTGTTAAAAATATATCTCCACCTTTTAAATGTAAGATAACTATCCCGACCTTTATATGTGGTGTTAAAATAATATCACAACAATTTTATCTCAAAAAAAATGATGACATGTTGCATACATGGCAAAAAAATAATAATTTATAAAAGAGAAAGCTAATTAAAAAAAATCAGCATTAATATAATGTTGTTAAACCATGGGTTTCTTGGACTTTTTAATGAAGCAAACCCGGTTTTCTTAAACCCGGTTTCCTTAAGGAAATACGTATGTGATTATTAGGTAAAGCAGTAAAATTTAATTGAACTTCATCCCATTTATTTTTAATTGTAATATTATAGATATTGAATTCAATTTCTTAGTCCAAGCAAACACCGATTCATTCAAGCAAACACCGATTAATTGTAATATTCTAGATATTGGCGTGAGGGAGAATAATTAAAAAAGGGTTTAAGAAAACCGGGTTTGATTTAAAAATAATAATCCATGAAACCCATGGTTTAACAAAATTATATTACTGCTGATTTTTTTTATTGTTAGTTTTGCCTTTTATAAATTATTATTTTTTGCCATATATGCGCCATGTTATCATTTTTTTTTTGAGATAAAATTGTTGCACATTATTTTAACACCACTTATAAAGGTCGGGATATCCTCTAATTGATAACCTATAATAATATATAATTAAAATTACAATTAGTAAATCTATATTATCGAATTTAAATCATTGACGTACTTTAAATGCTTAACCAATTTCCCCATCCGATTTGGGCCTTAATGGTTCAATATCAGGCCTATCATTTTATGGGCCTCGGCTCCTACTACCCCACTAGGCTTAATAATTGCATAACCAAGTTTCAGTTATTTTGTAAGGTAGAAAGAAGCCAAATATGGGGTCAAAATAATTATATAACCAAGTTTCCATGATGATAGAAGAAAAGGGTCAAAATAGCCTGGGAGAAGCCAAATGTAGGGTAGTGAAATTCAATACCGATGGCGTCATTTGTCGCGATGGGAGGGCTTCTGAGGGGGGATCATTAGAGGAAGCGAGGGCGAGTGGCACCGTTGGTTCAACATGAACTTGGGCCAATGAACGATTCCCAATGCTGAGCTTTGGGGGTGTTGCAAGGCCTGAAAATTGTTTGGGATGGCGGTTTCAGACGCGTGGTTCTGGAAACAGACTCACGCAATGCAGTGACTCTTCTACGAAATGTTGTCCCCCAATGCAACCCCCTCGCTAGCATTGTCCAAAAGTGTCAAGGCTTTTCGCAAAGAAACTGGGAAATCCAATTTCGACATTTATACCGCGAAGCTAATTGCACTGTGGAACATCTTACTAGCATAGCTTTCTGTTATGAAATTGGTTTGGTCGTATTGTTTGACCCGCCTAAGGGTGTTTCAATTTTCTGCAAAGTGATTTTAGGGGTCAGGGTATCCCCCGTATGCTGACTACATAGCCCTTTATTCTATTCAATAAAAGTGCGACTATATGTGCGGAGAGCTCCGGCTCTCCTTTTAACCAAAAACAAAAAGTTATTTTGTAAGGTTTTCCATTGTCAAATAAGCCTCAGTTTGTGTTGTCCGAATGTAGGACACCTTGAAATCCAGCCCTCGAGAGAACCAAGTAATGAAGCACGCTATAGGTATCGCAGTCGTAACCACCACCACATTTTACCTCCTTTGCGGCTGCATGGGCTACATCGCCTTCGGCAATGACGCCCCTGGTAACTTCCTCACCGACTTTGGCTTCTACGAGCCCTTCTGGCTCATCGATTTTGCCAACATTTGCATTGCCGTCCATCTCATTGGGGCCTACCAGGTATAAAATTATACAATGTCATGCATGTTTAAAAGTTCCTACATAATAGCTTAAGCTTTATTTATTTATTTATCAATTACAGGTGTTTGCGCACCCAGTGTTCAGCTTCATTGAGATGAATTGCCAAAAAGTGTGGCCTAAGAGCGACTTCATAAATCGAGACTATCCTATAAATGTCCTATGTTGGAACAACTACCCCTTCAACTGGTTCCGTTTGGTGTATAGGACGGTCTATGTGATCATAAGCGTCATCTTAGCCATGGTGTTCCCATTCTTCAATGCAATCCTAGGATTATTAGGATCTATTGCGTATTTCCCTCTAACAGTCTACTTCCCAATTCAAATGCACATCGCACGGACAAAGATTAAGAGTTGGTCTACGAAATGGATCTTGTTGAACCTCGTAATCCTTATTTGCTTCGTCGTGACTTCCACCGCTGCCATCGCCTCCCTCAGAGGGTTGATTACCGCTGTCAAAGGTTACAAGTAGCTCTTCGCCGGATTATATTGATAGATGTCGATTTTCTTAGACACTAATCTTTTTATGTATCATACTTAGACTTCATATGATATAATGTTAAGGGTCTAGCTCACTCTGAATGTAGAGGGATTTTGCAGTTCCATTATTTAGTGTCGGTTTTTTCCTTATTCATATCTTCGTGATGCTTTAGAAACAAACATGTAAAATTGAATCTCATTGTTAATTGGTTTGAAATGGAAACTAATTATGTTGATTGTGCAAACCATATAACTCACAACTCGTTAGCAGACTCTTATTGTGGAAGATCTAAAATGATACACATCCCACATTGATAATATAAAAAAAAAATTCTAAATCTTGTATATAAGGCAATGAACTACTCTTCTTAATGTCAATTGATTTCAAAATGTAACTCCATCTGTATGCTCGACTTAGTTAGCTAAGGAATACAATGCGGTCCTGGAAGATAAATGTGAAATGATTGATTATTTCATAGGCCATGCTCATTCATGGGCCCAAGAGCCCTTAAAGTGGCCACGACGGATTAAAAAAAAAAGGAAACTAAATATAAGATAAGAGCCCCAGAATTGAGCTTGTATATAGGAGTCCCAACAATCGGAGCCCATATCGCGAGGAAAGAGGGAGCCTGTGGGCATGTGAGTTTTTGATCCCCTAAGAGCATCGATCTTCTCCCGTAGGCTAGAATAGATAAGGGAAATAGCCTACCAAAAGAGAATATTTTATAAAATATTCTCTTTTGGCCTATTAAATGGTTTTGTTGTTCCCACCGTAGGTCAAATTTGGCAGGTAAATTTTCTATAAATACTCATGTAATTTAGAACTTTCACACTCTAAAAATATTATTTATGCAATAATAATTCAAATATGTCAAATATTATAACCATATCGAAGAACTCTTGAATATCTTAACAATACTACAAATTTTATTTTTAATTGGAAATCATAACTATATAATATATAGATTTATAATTGTATTATTTATAAATTTACTTCATATTATGATTTTGATGTGTTTTGGGATTTTTTATTATTATTTTCAAATATAGTAATTTATGCAACTCGATATTTACTTATGAGATATGATTTTGATGAAGATGTAATAATATAAAATGAATATGTTTTTCTAAAAATATTAATTATTTATGCAAATATAATCTAAACATATTAAATATTATAGTCATTTCAAAGAACTCATCAATATCTTTACAAACTATAACTTTTAGTTTTGATAAAAAAATATAATTAGATAGTTTATATACAATTAATTGTGTGATTTATAAATTTATATTAATAATGAACAATTAAAAAAAAAAAATAGTGGATTCACATTTGACCTTCTAAAATTTCAAGCCAAATTTGGCCTTCATTTTAGAAATAGGCCAAAAAAAATTTGGCCAAAATGGGTTTTGGCCTATGATGAGAGAAAAAAAAGGCTAAAACCCATTTTATAGCCTATGGTGGGAGATGCCCTAACAGATGTGAAAAGGCGTCATTTGGTCCAAGAAAAAAAACCAAACACCGCATTTTGTCTTCAACGGGGTAGAAAAGAAAGAGCCAACGCGCTGACACGTGGCCCAATCCTTGAGCACCACGTGTCAGCGTGTGAAATTAAATTCTTTTAAAACATTTTTAGGCATATTTTGTAAATAAAAAATAAAAAAAATATTTTCAAGTGTGAATTAATTTTATCTACCGATAGACACCCCTTTCGCATATATTATTTTCAAAAAATATTATGACAATAATACTCATATATGTGAAAATATGATGTAAATCAACATAAACCAACCAAATGGAGGCAAATTCAAGGGAAAACATGCCAATATTAGCTACTGTTTCATCAGCAACCAGAAATGATAAAAAATGGCTTTCATAGGGTGTGTATGGTTACCACTTTTTAACTGTTAAAATTATATAAATTTTAACTGTTAAAAAAATAAACAATTAAAAAGTGGGTATGAGAACCCAAAATAAGTCTAAAACAGTTAAAATTATGAGTTAAAAAAAAAAGCTACTTGAGGGATCTTATTTGGGGTTTATTTTGTTTATTTGGTTTGAAAGTACCACAATACCCCTAATAACAACCAAATAAACTCCACTTTTTACAAATAAACTGTTTTTCGTCCCATACAGAGTTTATATTTTTTGATAAATTTTTAACTACTTTTACCAACAGTTTATAAATTTTTACCCTGTTTATAATTTTAATTGGTTTATTAACCCCGTCTCATACGAACCCATAGCCTTCATTGCAGCGGCTACAGATCCCCAAAATCCTACTAATTGGCAAGGGAGTGCAGCAAAGCATTTTATAGTAGGGTAAGCTCGATCACATGTGCTAGTCACATGCTAGCTCACAAAGGACAAGAGGGTCTTGATACAGAAGAAGACAAAACATGAAATGTGCAAGAAATGCATATGAAATGAGCTGGAAATGAGGAAGAAATGTTGCTTTGCTGAGCAAAATATCAATAGATGAGCCTTATATTCTCATATCCCTCCTTCAAGTTGGGCTTGGGGTGAAGCCAACAAGACCAAACTTGGAAGAAAGGAATATGTGTTGTCGTTCACCAAGAGGTTTAGTGAGCACATTAGGCAGTTGCACACCAGCTCGAACATGATGAGGATGAATGAAGCCTTTATACAACTTCTCTCTCACATAATGGCAATCAATCTTGAGGTGTTTTGTCCTCTCATGAAATACTGGGTTTTCAACAATATCAATTGCAGATTTGTTCTCACAATAAAGTGGAATAGGCAATGGCACAGATATCTTGAGCCTTTGTAGCACCCCCGCTACCCAAACAAGTCACGTAGTTACTACCATCAAATGGAACTGCAACCAATTGAGCACCACGGTGATCAGAACTTGATAAGAATAGAGGATCTCCAAGATGACCTTGTGAAGTCATGTCTTCAATATTTCTTCCTCATGTTCCTGAGCCACCGGAAGAGAGCCGCCGACAGTAGTGAACATAAACGCGGAAATGTGGATAGATTACAAAGCAAAATCCAGGAAGAGAGCCTCAAGCTCTGATACCATGTGAAAATATTATGTAAATCAACAAAAAGCAAGCAAAATGGAGGCAAATTCAAAGGAAAACATGCCAATTTTAGCTACTGTTTCATCATCAACCAGAAATGGTAAAAAATGGCTTTCATAGCCTTCATTTCAGCGGCTACAGATCCCCAAAACCCTACTAATTGGGAAGGGAGTGCAACAAAGCATTTTATAGTAGGGTAAGCTCGATCACATGTGATAGTCACATGCTAGCCCACAAAGGACAATAGAGTCTTAATACAGAAGAAGACAAAACATGAAATGTGCAAGAAATGCATATGAAATGAGTTGGAAATGGGGAAAAAAAATGTTGCGTTGCTGAGCAACATATCAACACATGAGCCTTATATTCTCATAATTAATGTACTATTATGTTTACCATTTGATTCTTGTTTGATTTAATCCTATTGAGTTTAGCCTAATCAATATTTATCGGTATTAGATTAGATCCTATCTAGTGTTTGAGATAGAGAGGAGATATAAATAATGAGAAGATAGATGATTACATGAGACTGAGAGTTTACGGTTGTCATTGGAACTATAGGATTGAACCTTATATGTTAATGTTTGCTTACGAATGACATAATAGCATGATTTAAGATCTCTTGATGATCAAGAACTTGTCATAGAAACTCTAGGTTATGTTTGTTCTAACTGAGATCAAGAGGAAATATTAGAATGATCGAACATGCTTAGATTCTAAGAACTTAATGGGTCTAACTTTAGTATAACTTTGCATGAGAGTGACTGTTAACCGATTAGATACAATTTAATATAAGACCGGTAGAAGATTAATTAGTAATGATCGAGCTTAGATAGCCTACCTTCATACAGAATCAGATTCGTTCAAGTGAGAAAACTATTTAGTTTATCGATGCATGGTTGTTAAATCTCCACATATCTAGATTTGCCTTGTATCTTTGTGTCACAACCACTTTTTATATTGCATTTGTTAATTTCTTGAATTTTTTTTCGAAATATTCACAAAAAAATAAAAAATTACGGATAAATTCACAGATTAAAACTATTTACACAAATATTCAAAATTTGCAGATACGTCAGAAAAACGCGGTCTCAGACCGCGTTTTATGGGTTAATTTGATATTTATCTTCAAAGCTGAAAAAAAAAATTAAATTTCTTATAAAAACGCGGATCAGAACCGCGTTTTTACCCCTTTTATTTCTTAAATTTAAAAAACAGCCCAAAAAAATATATAAGTGTAAAACGCGGCCCGAGGCCGCGTTTTACATAGAAAATTAAAATAAAAAAAAAAGGCAAAAGGAGGGAGGTGACGGAGTTCAGAGGCCGGCCGGAGGGAGTTAAGGAGAAGTAGAGGCCGACCGAAGGAAGGAGAAGGAGAGGCCAGAGCCTGACCCGCGTCTCTGGAGGAGGAAGGAAGGAGGAGAGACCCGCGTCTCTGGAGGAGGAAGGAAGGAGAGGCCAGAGCCCCACCCGCCTCCGGGCTCCTCCTATCCGTCCCTCCGCCGTCGTCCTCCGGGGCTCCAGGCACCGGCCTCCGGCCTCTGCTTCCACAATTGCAACCCCTCCCTCCGTCATCGCTCTCCATCCCAGCCACCAATTGCAACCCAGCCACCACCAATTGCAGCCCCTTCGCCCTCGCTATCCGTCCCTCCGCCGTCGCTCTCCATCCCAACCACCAATTGCAACCCAGCCACCACCAATTGCAACCCATACGTCCTCGCTATCCGTCCCTCCGCCGTCGCTCTCCATCCCAGCCACCAATTGCAACCGATTCCAGGTGTTCGCAAACAACGACGAATCTCGGCCTCAGAGATGTCGGAGCTTGGGCTGCAGGGAAGAAGGAATCGGAGAGGGTGGTGGCTGGAGAGGGGCGTCGAGGTGTTGGCGGTGACGGAGACGCCGGAGATCGTGGAGGTGTCGGTGCTACGATCGTCGTCTTTCCCAATTGCTTCTTCCGAGATGCCTGCAAGTAAAACGCGGTGCTAAACCGTGTTTTACAGTTTTTTTTTTTTGGATTTTTTAGGATATAAACGCGGTTTTAAACCGCGTTTTACCCGAAATTAGGGTAAAAACGCGGTTTTAAACCGCGTTTTTATTTTAAAATGCTATTTCCCTTCGGTTCCTGATTTAAATTGATAATTTACCCAAAAAACGCGGTTTGGGACCGCGTTTCTCCGACACACCTGCAATTTTTGAATATTTCTGTAAATATTTTCAAGTTGTGATTTTTTTTGTAATTTTTTATTTTTTCTTGAATATTTTGAAAAAAAATTCTAATTTCTTAGTCCATATAAATATTTTCCCATTATTTTCTTGACTTAGCTTAAATCAATTCTAAGTGGCAACTAATACTCCTTTAGTCTCTAAATTTAACACCTTAATATTTTACATTCAATCTCACACACTTGTTGGAGTAGGTTTTCAGCCTATGACTCAACTCTTAGCTTGTACTTTATATAACGCATAACTTTTTTAACTAACCGAACATATGTTAAACATGTTAATTTAACTCATTTTCTTAGTTTCACTTGTTTTCTTTTAGCGTTTTTTTTTAAATAAACATGTTCAATTAACCTATATTGTAGGACAAAAGTTAAACAAATCGTATAAAATTAAACACTTTATCTTTATTGAATATAGATATATATATATATATATAGCGGGAAATGAGACATCACACGTAATTATGTATCATATGTGCCTTATAATACAATTAATGACATGATTTTAAAATAGTAGCATATACCAAGTCCGATAAAGTAGAAGATGTGAGCTTCTTCTTAACGAGAGTCACAATCAAATTAACAAACTTAGGCTCTTTCACGGCGAGGTGAGCATCGAGGGTCTTCCCATACCTAAAGAACAATTCATCCATGATCGAATTTCCGAAATGGTACTCCATTAAAGGCTCGACGACAGCTCTATGCATCTTAGCTATTGTTTCTCCCCTCGATAGCTTCTCCGATCCCTCTACAGTACCAGAACTTTTCTTAGGGTTGTCGTCTTTTCCAAGTTTGGTTTTGGGTCCGTGGATTCCGTCCCAACTGATCTCAAAGGGATCAAGACGATCAACCTCGAATGAGCCTTCGTCTTCAACAAGTTTAACCACTTCTTCCGGGTGAGCGGCGTAGTAAGGTGTGTGGAAAGAGTCTACCTTCTTCTCTTCCACTAATTTCTGCAATTTAAGGGATTATAAATTTTGTTGTAATTTTTATGGCTAGTAGCGGAGCTAGAAAATTTTGGTTGGGGTAAAATTTTGCATTTTAAGCATGAAAATTAAGTTATGCATCTAAATCACAATCCACCTTTTATAAAATGAAATCATTGTAATTTTTTTTGTTTGAAGAGAGAACATATATAATAACAAAATATATAATAACAAATGAGGATGTTTTAAGAAATAAATTCAACAAATTAAATGGTAATCAAACCACATAGAGTATGGACAAATAATATTAAATGGTAATTATGAAGATTAAGCTTAGCTTTAGTTATTCTTGATTGATTGATCAGCTCATGATCATCCGCTCTGCTCAGCACTTTTCCATCTTGTCCTTAGAGCTTTTCCTTACCTTGTTTCTCTCGGTTTTGTCATGTTTGTACTAAGGGACTTTGTCCCATGTGATTGTCACGTGACCTTGTAGGGGACCCTATATAAGGTGATGCTCTCACTCCCACAAAGGTAGGGTTTTGGGATTGCAGCCGCCAATGATGAGGGTAATGAATGGCGATTACATATTTCCTATTTTTTCTATAGAACACTAAGTGTTCTTGATGGTTTTCTTACACATTTATGCTTGATTTAGCTTGATCTTAGTGATTTAATTCATATTTTCATATGGTATCAGTGCTTCAGGTCTAATCTGAGAGGTAGATTCGTGTTTATTACATGCTCTTGCTGCATAGCTGATGTTTACTACAAGTGGAGGTTCAAACACTGGAAATAGACTACTTGAAGACATGGCTGGGAAAGGTAATCCTCGAGATCCTTTGTTTCTTTCTAATTATGATCATCTGGGTGCACAACTAGTTGTTATACCTTTTTATGGTAGTAGTTACATGACATGAAGTCATGGTGTGATGATGGCTCTTATGGTCAAGTACGTGTAAGCTTGGGTTCATAAATGGTACATGTGTTAAGACAGTTGTTGGCAGTGCTGATTTAGAGAGATGGATCAGGGTAGCTTATATGGTGAGGTGTTGTTTATTAAACTCTATGGCTAAGACTCATGCAGCTTTTAATGACTCTTAATGATAACTATGATGCTTCTAGGAATTCTATCTTGGCTACTGATCCTTTGCCAAGCCTCAACAAAGCTAATTATATCCTGCAACAAGTGGAAAGAGGAAATGAGGCCTCAAACGATACTAGTTCTCAAGGGATGAATGCAGATTCAAATGCAATGGCCACCAACAGGAATGGGAACAATTATTAGTACAAATCATCAGGATCTAACAGTATTCCTTTTAAGAAGGAAGTGAAAGATTGGAGAGAGCTGAAGAGAATAAAGCTCAATTCCAGTTGCTCTTATTGTAACATGAAGGGACATCTTGTTGAACAGTGTTTCAAACTTCATTGCACACCTGATTGGTTTAAAGAACTCAAAGAGAAAGAGAAAAATGAGATGACTGGAAGAAGATCTGCAACTGCAGCTGGATCAATGAACTCCCGAGTGCAGAGCAATCCTCTTGAGGATGATGTAGAAGGGAACATAGATTCAGCTATGGTGAATGTTGGGTATCAAGAAATTCTCAAGAACATGAGAGGAAATAACTAGATTGAAGGCAGTAGTGGTTCCTTTGCTAACTTTGCAGGTATGATTCCTTTCAACATAGCTAATATTATTGTCTTGAAAGATAAGCCACAGAGTGAGTGGATAACTTACACTGGACCTACAGATTATATGGTAGATGATTGTCATGTTTTATCTAGCAAGAAGAGGTTACACAGGCCTATGCACATTGGGCTACCTGATGACTCAATTAAATCTATTATAGAACAAGGGCAAATGCAGTTGACATATGCAATTAATTTGAATTAGGGTTGGGCGGTGGTAGGAAAATTACCATAGCAACCGATTACCAACCGTACCAACGGGTTATTGGTACCAAGAAGTCGGTAACCGATTGAATTGGTAACCAAAGTCTCGGTACCAAGGGTAGTCGGTACGGTAACGGTATGGACAACCCAAATACCGTGGTACCGGTGGTTACCGAATATATATTTAATTTTTTTTTTAAAAAATAAAATCTATCATGTACCAACGGTACCATTGGTACCGATGGTAGAATCCGTGAATGTAAATTATGTGAATCTGTCATTGGTACCATCGGTACCGATGGTACCACAGTGTATAAAACGAAAATCGAAGAATGAAAATAGTGGCTTCGGTTACCACGGTACCGACATTCGGTAACCGATACTTTCGGTACCAAGAGTTTCGGTACCGACACTATTCGGTTGGTACGTGGTACAAAAAATCCCATACCGAGGGGTATCGGTACGGTACGTGGTAATAAAAAATTTACCGTGGTACCGTACCGTGCCAACCCTAATTTGAATGATGTAATACTTGTGCCTGATTTTAAGCACAAATTATTATCAGTTGGGAAAATCATTGATGACACTGATCTCGTAGCCATATTTACAAAGTCTTGTTGCTATTTCCAGGACCATGGATCTAAGAAGGTGCTCTTATCAGGAATCAGGGAACATGGATTATACAAAATTCACTCAGAGAATCACAGTTCAATGGAAGACCATGACAGTATGGGGAAAAGTTGTAATAAAGTTATTTTAAGTTTAGAAGTTGCTCATGCTAGACTTGGTCATAGTTCTGTGGCCAAGTTGAGACATTTGAGGATGTTTAGTCCTTCATTTTTGGAGTATTTTCATTGTGAATCTTGCTCTTTGTTAAAAGTAAAACATCATAGGCTTCCATTTTAGAGAAGTGTGAATATTATCAATAAGCCCTTTGATCTAATACACATGGATTTATGGGGTCCACATAAATGTTTTACTTATGATGGTTGCTCTTTTTTTCTCACTTGGACTCTCTTGCTCAAAAGCAAAGTGCAGGTCTTCAAGGCAATAAGTGATTTCTAGCTTATGTTGAGAATTAGTTTGGATGCTCAGTGAGAAATATGAGAACAGACAATGGAAGTGAATTTGTGCATAAGCAATGTGTGGATTTATTTACTTCAAAAGGCATCATCCATCAGAAAGCCATTCCTTATACTCCTCAACAGAATGGGAGAGTAGAAAGGAAACACATGCATCTTGTAGAGACAGTAAGATGTTTAAGGATACATGTTGGTTTGCCCTTGAAATTTTGGGGTGAGTGTGTGCTTGCAGTTACTTATCTCATAAATAAAATGCCTACTGAGATCTTAAATTGGGTGACTCCACATGAAAAGTTGTTTAACAAACCAGCTACCTATGATGACTTAAGGGTCATTGGTTGTTTATGTTATGCACCAGTGGCATACGACAGTATAGAGATAAAATGAAGCCTAAGGCAAGGAAAAGTGTGTTGCTAGGATATCCTTTTGGCCAGAATGGATAAAAATTATGGGATCCTGAGTCACAAAAGGTATTTATTAGCAGAGATGTGAATTTCAAGGAGGATCAATTTCCTTTTAAATACAAAATGAAAGCAGATGAAATCTCTTAGAATGATACTCTTGTATTGCCTCTTGTTAATCCTGCACCCGATGACACATACCCAGCTTATCAACCCTTCACTATTTCAGAAAGATATTCTCCACCTCATAATATTAATGCAGATGTTGATTCTAGACATTCCTCATTGCCCTCTCAAATAGCAGATTCCCTAATCTCATAAGGGAATAATGGTCAGATGTCTCCCGATAGTCTACAAGACATGAATGTATTTCCTCCATTGAGAAGGTCAACCAGAGAGCATATTGTTTCTAGAAGATTACAGGATTATGATTGCAGAGGTAGCATACAAAGAAATTCTTTGTTTCAATCTTTTCTAGCTGAGTGCCTTGGAGACAAGATTGATTATGATCCAGAGTTATTGAACTTATTTGTTTGTATGGAAGCTGAACCTAAGCCATTCAGTTACAAGAAAGTTAATTGTGCAAAATATTAAGTGGGTGGAAGCCATGAATTTCGAACTCCAAGCATTGGAGAAGAATGGTACTTGGGAGCTTGTCGATGCTCTTACTGATTAGAAACCAATTGGGAGTAAATGGGTCTATAAGATTAAGTATAGACCTGATGGATATGTAGAAAGATATAAAGCTGGATTGGTGGCAAATGGATACAATCAAATCAAAGGAAAAGACTATAAACACACTTTTTTTTTCCTCTTGCTAAGTTCTCCATTGTGAAGATTTTAATTGTTTTTATTTCCAACTGTCAGGAATTGAAGTTTACATCAACTTGATGTAAACAATGCTCTCTTGCATGGGAAATTAGAATAAGAAGTGTACATGGTTCCTCCAGAAGGGTATCTCACAAAAAGACCTCGGCAAGTTTGCAAATTGAAAAGATCTATCTACGGGTTAAAGCAATCCTCCACGCAATGGAACACAGAGATGCGCAATTTTTTTATGAGCTAGCTTGGGTTATGAGCAATCTTATGAAGATTATTCTATGTTCATTAAGCATGTTCCTAATGGAATTGTGGTAGCCTTGGTATATGTAGATGACTTATTGATTACTAGTGATGAAAGTAAGGTGATCAATCAAACCAAGGAAGCTCTTGATAGAGCTTTCACAATAAAGGACCTTGGAGAAGCAAGGTACTTTCTTGGCTTGGAGATTATACGTGATAGAGGTGGTACTAGATTGCATCAAAGGAAGTATATAATTGACATTCTTGAAGATTTTCAAATGATGGACCGCAAAGCTACATTATTTCCTCTTTCTAGAGGATTGAATCTATTCATAGATAGTGGGCAAATCTTGCCTGATATAGAAGACTGGTAGGCAGATAATTATTTCTCAATTTATCTCGCCCTGATATCTCATATGCAGTCCAACATCTTAGCCAACTCATGGTGGAATCAAGACAACCACACTTTGATGCAGCCATTCATGTGGTTAGATATTTGAAAGGGATTGTGCCAAGATGCCTATACTATTCTAAGGAATCCTCCATGATATTGTCAACCTTTTGTTATATTGATTGGGGGGCATGTCAATTTAGTGCAAAGCCTCTTATAGGGTATTATGTGTTCTTCAGAGGATCCTTGGTTTATTAGAAAACAAAAAAGCAAGTACCTGTCTCTAAATCATCTGCTGAAGCCTAGTACAGAATCATGTCCACCTCTACTACTGAGTTAGTATGGGTTGAAGGCATATTACAAAGGCAGAAGATTTATGTACCCCTACATATTCCTCTATTTTGTGACGGTAAATCACCAATCCATATTGCAGAGAACCCAATGTTCCATAAAAGAACTAAATATCTCAAGATTGATTGCCATTATGTGTGTGATAAGTTGCAAGAAGGTTTCATTCAACCACAACATCTTAGAATGGGGGTACAATTAGCAGATTTACTCACAAAGCCACCTGTGGAGAAAGACAACATCACTTTCTCTCTTCGAAGTTGGGTCTTGTTGGTTTCCCACTAAGTCCAACTTGAAGAGGGGGGGGGGAGGGGGGGGGGGGGGTTATGAAGATTAAGCTTAGCTAATTGGTTGATTGATCAGCTCATGATCATCAACTCTTCTAAGCACTTTTCCATTTTTTCCTTTGACCTTTTCCTTATCTTGTTTCTCTCGATTTTGTCATGTTTGTAATATGGGACTTTGTCCCATGTGCTTGTCACATGACCTTGTAGAGGACCCTATATAAGGTGATGTACTCACTCTTACAAATTTAGGGTTTTGGGATTGCATCTGCCAATGATGAGGGCAATGAAGGTTTATTACATATTTCCTATTTTGTATATAGAACACTAAGTGTTCTTGATGGTTTTCTTACACATTTGTGCTTGATTTAGCTTGATGTTGGGGATTTGATTCATATTTTCATATTAATCAAACCACATAGAGTATGGACAAATAATATGCAAATGACAATATGTAAATAGAGATGTAAAAGGAATATTTTATATATATAATTGTTACAATTTTAAAAATTCGTTTTGGAATAATAAACAATATGGTTTACCAAACGACTAAACAGGTTATTAAAAACATTTCTTTTTCTTGTCCGATAATCTTTTTTCGTTATTTATAATATAAATTAACCTGATTTATATATATATATATATATATATATATATATATATATATATATATATATATATATATATATATATATATATATATATATATATATATATATCACTCTGTAATCTGAAATTACTAAATTGGAGAATTAAAAGTCGACGCTTGAGAATCGGTAACATTAGACCAGAGAGAGTCCTTTCTATAACAAAAAAAAAAGGTAATAGTCCTAACCAATACACTCATTATTGACGTCTCGTGAACATTGAGGATCTCCAGTAATGATCTCAAAAAAAAAAAGGATCTCCAATAATATTATCACTATTATTTTAAAAATATAATTATATTAGTAATTTACATATATGTAGTTTACTGATAAAATCATAAAATGAATGGTGTTAACCTATCATCATATTATAAATACAGTTTATAATTTTTGTAATATTAATATACTCCGTATAACAAAATACGTGATCGCTGATCCTCATTGTGACTTGAAGGAGAGACCTATTGGTTTTCCTTGACGTGGATACATGTTAAATCCAATTTGAAAATTTTTAGGGAATTTTGTGCAATATATATTGAAAAAAATAATGGGTGATTCTTGTTTTTAAAAAGTGAAAGCATGGATTTTAGACGCGAAAGGAACTTTTATATAAAAAAAATATTTTACAACGAAAGTTTGAATTAAACAAGTTTTATACTCCATCCGATCCAAAAAGATCGTCGTTTAATTTTTTAACATGTATTTTAAGGAGCTAAAAACTATATAAAATATCAAGTTTTTTTTAAATTATTTTCTTACAACTTAATATTTTTTGGTAATAAGTATCAGATTATAAAAAAATAATAATAAAAAAGTTAATATATTATATAGTTTTTAGCTCCTTAAAATACGTGTTAAAAAATCAAACGATAATCTTTTTGGATCGGATGTAGTATATAATTCACTGGTGGATACTCTTTATATTGTCAATGAATTTTAAGATGTAACGTCACTTGGTGCGCCCATACACACTGTTATACTCTTATTTTATCATCTCTTATACTTTGGTGATTTTCCCCAAAACCAATGCAGGATGAACCTTTCATTCCCAACACGTCCCTTCAAACTAGTGCAACCAGTCTAGCATATTTGACACTTGAAACGAGCTAAGCATCTCAATCTCTTTATAGCTACTCAAAGACATGTACATGATGTCTAACATCTCATTCTCTTATAATTCGCCCAAAGATGGATCTAGAATCTCAGTATCTTAGTAGTTAGTCCAAAGGCAGAGAAACATGCATGTCTGAACCTGATCGGATATGATACCATATCAAAGTCTGATTCGGACTAATATATGACTGAGGGTCGTATGCACATATGCACATGCACTAATAGCTTAGCACACAAGTCAAGCGAGGTTCCATCCTAGAACTTATATAATCAAAAATAAAATACTACGTAAAACATATCTATAAATATATATTGGATAAAAATACTTTATACATATAATTTTCATTAATAAAACTCTTAATTTAATGAATAAATTAATTTTTTTAATTTGCATTATTTTTAAAAAAAAATGGGGCGGGTTGAAGCAGATAAAACAGAACCAAAAAAAAGAGAGAATATGCAGTAGCTAGTTAACCTGGGAAACCATGGACATGAGAGAATGAGCAATGAGCTCCCATTGAAGATAGCTATCTTCGTCTTCCGTCGGCTCTATTGTTCTTCTTGCCATGAACGATAATACCATCCTTCCTCCTCCCACCATTTCTTTCGATCTCGATTTCAGAAACATCGAGAAATCGCTTCCAAATTGTTTGGTGTATCCATCCACTATTTCCTTTGGGCTTGTCTTTGATATGTTAATCTTTCCTTTGTTCAATCCCGTCGGCGCCTACACCAAATATATGTTTTCGATCAATAGCTTCGCTAATCGCAGAAAATAACATTGACTTCTAAAATATGACAAAACACTAAACAATTCAGTGATGAGAGTATATAAGAACCATAGAGTCCACATTGATAATATGAACAAAATAAGCCTTAGTATATAAGTCAGTGGTTACTCCTCCTATTGCCAACTAGTTTTAAAATTGAACCACACTTGGATTATATGCTAAGCTACTAGCACTTGGGCGCACGTGTACACGATCCCAGTCACAAGTGCTAACGTACATCACCGGATGATTTTGTACGTTATTTGACAACACACATCAAATTTGGGCTATTTTCTAGAATTTTATGAGTTTAGGCTATTAACCGCGCCGCGATTACGCCTAAATTGAAGGTATTTCTTAGAAATGCAAATGTATCCCTAATCTGACCTGAGAAATCCAATGCAAGCTAGAAGAGGAGTGCGCAAAGTGCAAGCTTCGGCGTGGGAACAGCCGCCCATGGAAAGTGCCCGGAGCTCCGAAAACGTAGCATGGCCCGGACCGGAGACTCAGCTTCTCCCGGGCTTGGGCCAGCAAGCCCGGGAGCGAAATAAACACATGGTTAAAGTCATTCATAGGCAAGTCATTCAAGTAAACCACCACCTCCCGCGGCCGCCTCCCCTGCTGCTGCCACGTGGCATACACCGCCTCCAGCATGTGGGAGACGGCCGCTAGGGCATTAGGGCCAGACCCGCACCCTATATCAGCCATGCCTAGTCGGCGTCCTCGCAAAGCTTGGGTGTTAAGATAGTCCATCAAGGCTTGTTCAGTGTATGGCTTTGTCGCCAATAGTATATCATTCTGCAATAAGAATACATACATACATATATACATACGATACTATACTATAAAGATAACCGAGACAGGAAACGAAGAACGGGTGATGGGAAGATGACCTGAACGCCGGAGTTCTGAGCGTAGCTATCCTCACCGGAACCATGATTCATGTGAAACACTTGCTTTAGGTCCATGGGGGCCTCTTTCTTTAATTTTCTGTTTCCTTTGATTTTTTATTATTATTATTTAAAAAATGGAATGAGGGTTCTTGATTTGTTCGTTTATATGCAGAGAGGTGGTGTACATTGTATATGCTTTAATTATATACTATATATGTTGGTGATGGAATATTTTAATCTAATTTTCGACATGGAATCAGTATAAGATCGAGGTTAGAATATATATAAGATATTTTGTATATTTAGATTTTAGATCTGACCAATATAAAAAATATTTAGTAGTAGTTTGGAAGAGTATTATATTAGAAATGGTATATTTTGTACAGGTACAGACGTACAGTTAATTAATTGGAATATTTTGGTCAAATATTTTATGCGCGCGATAAATAGAATTCAGAGATATAGTGATTAAGGATGGATTCAGCATAATGATAAAAATATAAATAAGTTTGTCCTTGTTTTTTTTTGAATTGGTCACATTATGTAAATAAAATTACATATATTGTAATTTTTCTCGTTACATATGCACTTATCAGATTAAAATATACCCTTTTTCTTTTGATATATAGAGAGAGAGAGATTGGCCTGCCAATTATATATATCAAATTAATTAAATGAAAGTAATTTTAATGTATTATTAAACGTACGTCCCGGTAAATTATGGGTATATAATAAAGCTAGATAGATTTTTGAGTTTTGACCCAGCTTATGATCAGCCCGGGCACTTAAAACCCTATACATATTTCCAATTAATCGCATTTTTTTAGTTTATTATATATTTCCAATTAATCACATTTTTAAAATCTATATAATACTTCTGATTTGACTTTTTCTTACGTTGCGCGCTCTCTACCCTTCTCTCCCTTTCGTCCAATCACGTTTTTTATTTTTTTCCTTTCAAATTTTTTTCATTTTCCCAACCAAAACTCTATTCAGAAACTACTGGGCTTCATTTAAAAAATTAAATTAAATCTAATATAACTATATATATCTATATCTATATATAATACTTTAAATCAGAAGACTTTTGCTTACATGATGCGCTCTCCACCCTTCTCTCCCTTCCGCCCAATCACGTTTTTTATTTTTTTCCTTTCAATTTTTTTTTCATTTTCCCAACCAAAACTCTATTCAGAAACTATCTATATCTATATAATACTTTAAATCAGAAGACTTTTGCTTACGTGGTGCGCTCTCCACTCTTCCGCCCAATCACGTTTTTTATTTTTTTTCCTTTCAATTTTTTTTTCATTTTCCCAACCAAAACTCTATTCAGAAACTATTGAGCTTAATTTAAAAAATTAAATTAAATCTAATATAACTATTGGGCTTAACTCAAATTTATTTACTAACTATTGGACTTATTTAAAAAATTGAATATAACCATTGGTTATGACACATCAAATTTAAACAAAGTTACAATGATATTATTATTATTATTATTATTACTATATATTATTATTATTACTACTACTACTACTGAGTGATTTAAAATATCTATATTTATGTATTATACTTTATATGAGATTTAAAAAAAAATCTAGGAGAATTATTATATACATTTATGGTAAAGACTTTTATGATTTTTATCTTAACTTTTATTAATATTTTATAAAAAAATTATATTATTAAGATTTGAGTTTTAAAAAAGCGCGCCATGACGCGGGAATTGTACTAGTATAACCTTAATTTAGAAGACTTTGCTTAGGTATCAATCTTAGAGGAGTTTTAGGAATATTTTTTTTCCTTGATTTTTTTATTTCTCCTTTTCTCTTTTTTTTTTCATTAATTTTTTTTAATCCTCCATTCTCTTTTATTCTTAACATATTTACTAAAAATCTATATATAACCTTAATTTAGAAGACTTTACTTAGGTGTCAATCTTAGAGGAGTTTTAGGAATATTTTTTTTCCTTGATTTTTTTATTTCTCCCTTTCTCTTTTTTTCCATTAATTTTTTTAATCCTCCATTCTCTTTTATTCTTAACATATTTACTAACAATCTATATATAACCTTAATTTAGAAGACTTTGCTTAGGTGTCAATCTTAGAGGAGTTTTAGGAATATTTTTTTTCCTTGATTTTTTTATTTCTCCTTTTCTCTTTTTTTCCATTAATTTTTTTTAATCCTCCATTCTCTTTTATTCTTAACATATTTACTAACAATTGGGCTTAATTCAAAACATTGAATTCAATCTAATATAACCATTAGGCTTAAATCACATTTATGTACTAACTATTGAGCTCAATTCAAAATATTAATTATAATTATTAGTTGTGACACATCACATTTAAATGCGTGATTCAGATTTCAAAATTTCCAAAAAAGTTACACTGATATTGATATTATTATTACTGGGTGATTTAAAATATCTACATTTATGTATTATACTTTTATGGTAAAAAATTTTTATCTTAACTTTTATTAGTATTTTATAATATATTTATATATATTATTAATATTTTAGTTTTAAAAAACCGCGCCATGGCGCGGGAATTGTACTAGTTTGTCTTAAACTAATACGACACACGGGTTGAAAGAAGAAGAAGACTCAGTTGAGTCAGCAATCCATGGCACCAAGGAAAGATATCACAACCGTTCATACCAAAATCAGATGAACAAAGGATAGGGTGTCTGTTAGGAGTGTTAGTTAGCTGACATTGTATATAGAATAAAGGGAGAAAATTAAAAAAAAAGATTAATATCTCATCAAAAACCCTTGTACTCTCTGATCTCAATCAATAAACGTCATCGCCATTGATGGCCCAAAGCCAAAGCTTTGTGCTCGTTGTGTGATTGTTTGTTCTTTCTCTTGATTGATCATAAAATTCATCCAGTTTTGTAATGGTATCAGAGCAGTAACAAGATCCATTCGTTCATGTTCTGTGCGAGGCTTCCATGGCGAGAACAGAGAGAAATGGCGTCGATCCGAACATCGTACTGTACCTCCACCACTCCGATCATATATCCCAACTACGTCTTGTCCACACAATTGCTCAACGATCGCAACTATTACCACTGAAGAAGATAAGTTGAAGTTTCGCTGGATGCAAAGAACAAATTCGAATTTGTCGCCGGTGAATGTCCGAGGCCGAAACCTGCACTAGTAGAAAAATGGCTTTTGGCGACACTAAAATTACCGCGGTTCCGTGTCTTGACGTGGTAAACTTGTAGAATTGTCAAAATTACCTCGGTTCTTGATTAACCGTAGTAAATTAGCACAATAATTTACCACAATTCCGTGTATTAACGTGGTAAATATGCAAGACTGTCAAAATGACTACGGTTCCGTAGTAATTATGCATCACAATTTACCACGGGTATGTTTCTTACGTGGTAAAATGGCAAGATAACTCTATAACTTCCTTCTTCAACTATTCCAAGGAGGGAGCGCCGCATCTAGAGTCTCTTGACCCCTCTCTCGCACTCTCCGTCGTCCGCCATAGATAATTAGCCCAGACGATTCTCCTTCCATGGGTTATCTCCATGTCCCTCCTCGGATTTCAGCCCTCAGTCAGTCTCTATCTCGATCTGGTTCTCTTTCTCAAACTTCTTGCTCTCTGTAAAGGCTCGGAATTTTTTAAAATATTAATTTTTGGAAAAAGAAAATCAAAATGAATTTAAAATAAATTCCGACCCAAATTTTCCGATTTAAAAATTAATTCCGTCTTTCATTTCGGGTTTTGAACGACCAATCAGCGGAAATTTAAATTCCCGCACCGAGCTCTCAATTCCGTCATATTCCAAATCCTTATCCATCCGACTCACCCTATTCTAGTTCGGGAAAATCTTATCCTCTCCTTTCCTCCCTCCACTCTTTGACTCCCTTATTTTAGCAAACAAACAATACCTCCCTCTTCACAAAAAAATCAGACCTCTTTTGTTGTAATTTGACCATTGGAAAATCAGATTTTGTTAAACCCACATACACACTCACTGACCCCTCTCTCAATTCTCTCGGTTTCCCCCTGTCCGATAACCCAAAACACCCACTGCCGAGAGCAGGGCTCCACCACCACGCCACCACGCACCGCTGCCACGCACCTCCACCACCACCACGCCTCACCACCGCCCATCCCCGGAGCCGCCAGAAGCTCCGTCGAAGCCAGCAGCGCAGCCGCCACCACCTCCTCCCTCCCCTGTTTTCCGTTCACCTCGGTAAGCCTTCGATCCTCCGTTCCGACTCCAAAACCTTGTAAAGGTTCCCCTTTTAACCTCCTTCTTCCTTCCTAGGCCACGCTTGGTTGATTCCGACCTCGGCGAAGCCAAATCGCACCTCCGAGCTCCTCCGACGAAGCTTCGAAGCCCTCTCGGTGAGCCTCCTCCCTTCCTTCTTCTCCCCTTTCTTTTTGTCTCGTGTATGTGTGGGTCCGCGTCGGAGATGTCGGGTGGCCGGAGCCCGAAGCACCACCGGCGAGGCCTCCCCTCCTCCCTTCTTTTTCTTTTCCTCCGCCGTCACCTGGGCGAGGCCCTGTTCGTTTCCTTCTTTCGACGTTAGGAGGAAGAAGGAAGAGGAGATGTGGAGCCCATCTTTCGCCACATCAGCCTCCACCTCAGCCTGGGGCCCTCTTCTTTTTTTTACACATCATCCTGGGCCCACTTCTTGCCTTTTAAATGTCAAAACCCGATTCTTACATTAGGATGAGATGACCTTCCTTGTTGGGCCTAACTTTTTGGGCCGAGTTGGTGTTTTAAAAAGGGAAATGGTTGGGCCTAAATTTTCCAGAAAACTTGTCTTTGGGTTTTGTAAACAATAGGGGCTCGGTTTGGACTTATTAAAACAAGGGGCCGGTTTTGGGATTTTTATAAAATAAGGGTTTGGTTTGGTAATTTAAAAAGGGAGGTTTTGATTAAATGAATATTGTTGGGATTTTATAAATATTTTATAAAGATGTGAAAATAAAAGATGTTAGAAGTAGTGTGTGAAATTATTGGGATTAGAATATAAAATGTTGTGTTGAGATTTAAGATATAATATTGTGGTGATTTATTATTTGTGGTTAAATGTTACATGACTATGTTGAAGATGTGCAATTATATGCTAAGTAAGATTGTGAGATGATAGCATGCAAATTGGCTAAGTATGAATTGGAATTTTCTCAAGTTGACGAATTGGAGAATTATATTGAGTATGGTTGTGAGATATTGAGATGATGGATTACGAGATAAGGTTGATGTTATGAAAATGATGATGTGACGGATATGGTGTTAAGTTGTGAAGTTGTGTGTGTAATAATTCTATGCTTTGTGTGCCTTAGAGGCAGACTCATTGATGTGCTTATACTTGTTAGGTGATCATCTGTGACGTGTCGGATTTCATATTGCCTGGTTGATTGCCTTTTGCTGTTCTGCGATACCAGGTAAGTCTCTTCGGAGCTTACTCAGATTGAATAGAGCTATTCCCTGCTTTAGGTGCATGATATACTAGGTGTTGCATTCATGATCAGCATGCCATGTAGTACCATGCTAGGTTGCATCTACGTTGAGCATCCTATTTCTTTATGCGTGTGTAAACAGAATGGCCGTTATCTGTGAAGTAACTAGAGTCATAGGGTAGCCCAGCCTCATCAGGTACCCTGAGTCAATCGAGTCATGCACTTCCTTATATTATGAGATGCCTGCGGGCTTTATTGTGGAGCGGGTTAGGCATGCGTGCCGCCCTATTATGAATGAATGCATTCACGAGCTGGCCAGTCTCCACCTATCGGAAGGGGTGGAGGTAGGAGAGGGATATACCACTTGGTATTCTGTGCTAAGGCCTTATTATTATTATGTACTTGATCTTAGGAGCATGTTAGTGTGTTAATATTCCGCCATGCATCTAGAAGCATCTTTATTAGGTATAGCGTATATGTGTGCTTATGGTTGGGATGCAGAGTTAAGTGGGCATCGATCTGATCCCGCCCCATATCAATTTTTTTAGGTATTATTTATGTTCCTCCTATCGGTGCTGTTTGCTTATTGTGCGGGTCATTTTGTCGGCGGAGAGTGAGCGCTGGAGTATAGACTTCACCAGACTCTGATTATATTTTGGATTTATACTTTTGACTCCGTTTTGACCCGGCTCTGCCGTGGCACACTTTTGTATTATACTTGTTTTCGCTAGTCGCATGATTTCTGATTTCCACGCTTAGATTACGACAGGTACATGGGACTTCCCCGGGGATTCCAACAATCCCTTCGATTTTGGGTATGAAATCCCCCTTGAAAACATTAAAGTAAGTTTTGAAACCTTCAACCTGTACTCGGGGCGCAAGGTCCTAACGAGGGGTTTAATCCCTCGAAACGTAACTCGGGAATCATAATCCCGGGCCGTTACACTCTCTCGCATCTTGAAGAAGCGAAATTGGCATTTCAGGGCACCACCGATAACCTCTCTTGTTCTGTGCTCTTAATCTTGGCCATACCATATGCACTCGTTATTTGACTAATTAAATTAATGTTGACACGGGTGACTCTCCCTCCCTTGAAGTCGAATTGAAGTTGTCGCTAACACATCCTCCTTGGACCCGCGACGTCGACATCGACATCAATGTTCCAGAAGCGCACGAGAGCACGACCATCAACCCAAATATCTGCCTCGTTGCGAGCTTGCCTCGACTTCATTAAGCCTTCAAATTCTGGTGAGACACTCTAGCCTTAATCTAAATGTGTATATATTGAGATTTGCCATTGTTGATTGAATAGAATGTGCATTGACTGGAGTTGATATGTTGGTTTTGATTGCTTGGTGAATTGATTGAATTGATGAATTTGGTGGAGCTAATGGATTATTGATTTGATAATTTAAGACTGAATTTTAGTACTTGGGTTGAATTGATGCACATTAGGTGATTGATAAAATGTCAAAGGGATTTCATTAGAATTTGATTTGGAAATGACTAGAATGAGTAGTTAACTAGCTTGAACATTATCTAGATAATGTTTAATTAGTATTTGTGGATTTAATATGAAACTGTTTGATGACTTATAGAGTTATTCTTTCCTTGATACGTGGTTTAAGTGAGAATTCTTTGAATTGAATAGGATATATCTTGATACGTGGTTAGTTGGAATTGTCAATCGTTTGCTAATACAAGGTATAACTTCCTTGAATACTTGATGCTCATTTAGAATTAATATTGATGAGGAATTTGAATTGTTAACTTGGGGGAGAATGCCTACTCAAATTGTGATTGAAATTTGGGTTGATTGCTACTAATGTACATTAGCAATTTAAAAATGTATATTTCCAAGCTGCTCGATCACTAGTTACTCTATGTTTTAGCACAAGATTAGATAAAATTACATGTATAGCTAGGATAGTAGTTTTCATTTAGAATTAATATTGGGTGGTGGTGCAACCGTAATTGACACTCCAAATTCTTTCCTGCATCAAAAATAAAATAAAATTTCGGAGTAGATGGCTTATAACCTGTATAAACAAGATAGTAATTTTCTTCATGGTTGATATTCTAACATCCATGTCAAAGGTATTTGTCTCTTTAAGGATTGATTGTTGTCACTTGCATATAACATAAGTACATTAGCTGAAATGATAATTATATAAATACTAAATGGCACCTAGATCTAAATGTTAAATATAAAATTGTATCTATAAATTCATAGTCTTCTTGATTCATGATCCTCACTCTTGGCCATTGCACTAGTAGCAATCTAGTTTGGTAAGTATTTGTGATCATTGTTCACTGATGGATAGTCACTTACTGCTAACCAAAGCATGATGCTTGCCTTCCCTACTTAATAGACTATTGCAGCAATATATATAGTAGCAAGCCTTCTCTATATTACACTAGAAAATTAAAAATCTAGTATTATAAATCCTAACCATTTTATTGTGGCAATTATGTTGTGATCCAGATATGCTTTTAATTTTGTACTCCGTATAAAGTTCATTTCTAAATTTGTATAAAGTTCATCCTAACCATTTTACTTTTAATTTTGTACAAACATGGGTAAATTTGCCCATGTTTGTCCTTCAAAGTGTATTGAATAGGCTCCACATTCCTTTTAGCACAAGATTTTTTCATGAAGTGGTAACTATTTGGATGCCTTGGTGTTATTATTTGCCTTTTATGAATCACCTGATCATTGGTGTATGGTTAGTTGTAATTGAATATATAACCCCTTTGTCCAGCCCTTTTTTTTTATACATGTTAGAGCATGTAAAATGTAGTTGTGTTTTTTTGTTTGCTTATTTTTTAAAAGTAATAACGAAACTCGATCATTTCTTTATTGGAATTTTGTCACCGTATATTTTTAGGACAAATCAGGAAAGAGTGTCTCTTCGTGTAGTCGTTCTGCTTTAAACTTTTGCAAATAGAAAATTATACTATTATTTTATTAAGTCTATTAGCTCAAATGGTAGAGCGATGTGTTTATACACAAAGATGTGGGTTCAAATCCCGCATAGGCTAATATAATAATCAAGTAACAATTACCACAATACATATTTACTTCGGTTTGACAATTTACCATGGTTCAAAATACAATTACCACACGACACATTTACCACGGTTGACACATTTACCACGGTTCACAAGGCATACAACTACATACAGATTTACCACGGGTGGACAATTTTACCACGGTTCTGTGCACTTTACCACAACCACTTTTAACTCGGTTCAGAACCGTGGTAAAGCTTGCACACGGAACCGAGGTAAAACTGGCTTTCTGTACTAGTGCTGGTTCACCGATGGCAGCGCAGTGGAAGAGATGGAACAACATGGTGTCTTTCTGGCTTCTGCATTCCATTGAGAAAGATATTGTTGAAACCTTGATGTTCTTTGAAACATCAGCAGAAATTTGGGCAGAGGTCAAAACTCATTTTGCCTTTCCCAATTGTACGCGAATTTTCCAAGTGCAGAAGGAGCATTTCACTCTTAGTCAAGGTAACATCTCAATTAGTGCTTATTTCAACAAATTCAAGCATCTATAGGATGAGTACACGATGTTGATTGAGATTCCAAGTTGTGGTTCTTGCGGAGTTAGGGTATCTTTGCCTCAATTCTTGATCCAACTTCAGGTTATTGAGTTCTTGGTTGGTTTAAAAGATATTCCTATAATCTGGTCCGTGCCAATATCCTCATGATGAAGCCGATTATTGCAATCGACGATCTGTATCAGATAGTTATTGAGGATGAAAAGCAGAGGGAGCTTCGATCATCTCCTTCTCTAGAAACAGATTCAACTGCTTTGATTGCTGCACAGAAAGGCCAATCTAGTGGACATAAAAACAATGGAGGGAATGTCTCCAATCAGCAAACTCAGGAATGGACTGGCACTAAGTCTCAATCTCAGCGGCAGTGGGGAGGGAATTCTCCCAAGAGCAATGGCTCTAACAGTCCCACGAATGGTGCACCCAAGAAATCAAAGTATTTTTGTAATTTCTGCAAGCGAGAAACTCATAGCATGGAAAGATGCTTCAAGATTCATGGTTATCCTCCAAAGGATAAGGATGGAAATCAATTGAGGAATTTCTCTGCTAACAATTCCTCTTCTGATCTGGGTACTAGTGGAGGGGGTGATGGCCCTGAGCAAGCCCCACCCCTCACTAAGGATCAATATAGCCAGTTGATTGCACTCCTGAGCAAGCATAGCATCTGAGACTTCAATTCAACTTCAAGAATGATGGCAGGTAATCCTTTCTGTTTCTCTATTCATGGCGTAAATCAACGTTGGATCATTGATAGTGGAGCTACCCACCATATCACACCTAACCTTGCCTTGTCTGATACCCTTCACAAAGCTCCACCAAATGCCTTCATAACCAAGCATGGAAAAACTCAGTCTCTCATTGCTCATGTTGGTACAATCAAATTGAGCAACAACATTGTTTTGACTGATGTTCTTCATGTCCCCAATTTTTCTTATAATCTACTCTCTACTAGAATCCTAACTGCATCTTTGCAGAAGAATGTTTTACTCACTCCTACCCATTGTTTTCTCGTCCAGGGCCTTTCCATGAACAACTCTCTGGTTCTTGGTGAAGTGCACAAAGGTCTATGCCTTACAGATTCATTCACACCTGCTATTGAGCATCAAAACACTCATACTAATTCATGTTCTTTTTCTTCGAAGAAACATTATGCTTGTACTGTTTCATTGCAACTTTGTCACTTTCGTTTAGGACATTTGCCATACAATCAGATGCATCGATTTCCCTTTGTTAAACCTGGTGCTTTGAATAATCCCATTGTATGTGATGTTTGCCCAAAGGCTAGACAACATAGAGCTGTTTTTCCAATGAGTTCTATTAAAACTTCTTTTGCCTTTCAGCTTTTACATGTCGATATATGGGGACCATACAGTACCCTTACATACAATGGTTACAAAAATTTTTCTTACAGTGGTGGAGGATTTCACGAAGACCACCTGGACTCACTTACTGTCTCACAAAACCAATGTTTTTCCCATTTTGCAAGCCTTTGTCTCTTTTGTCCAAAATCAGTTTGATTGTCGTGTTAAGATCATTCGATCTGACAATGGTGCTGAATTTTGCAGCTATTTTTCCAATTCTTTCTATTCATAAAATGGTATCTCACAACAAACATCTTGTGTTGAAACTCCTCAACAAAATGGCGTAGTAGAGCGTAAACATAAGCACCTACTTGAGACAATTCATGCATTGTTTTTTCAATCTCATATCCCAATTCAGTGCTGGCGGGGGGGGGGGGGGGGGGGGGGAATGTATACTCCATGCTACATACCTTGTTAATCGATTTCCAATGTCTTCTCTTGATTTCTCTACCCCTTTTGAGAAATTGTACAATCAAGCATCCTCTTATGACCACTTAAGAGCTTACAAACTTCTCAATCTTACCACAATGAAAGTCTTTGTGTCTCGGGATGTTATTTTTCATGAGATGGAGTTCCCTCTTCACTCCTCTATTTTTTCTTCTAATTCCACACCCCTTCCTGTTGTTATCCCTGATGTTTCTCATGATATTTCTCCACATCCCACTCCTGGTGACAATGTTCCTTCCCCTGATGCATCTGATGATGGAAATGTTCATATTGTGCCAACTCCTACCTTGAGACGCTCTACACGTCCTTACAGATTACCTGCTCGCTTGAATGACTATGAGTGTTTTGGGTCCTTTTCAGATTCCCAGTTTCCATTACTTACAGGGTTTCATGAGTCTCTTTGTTGTGCCACCATTTTTGAACCCAACATCCTACACTCAAGCTTCCAAAGATCCATGTTAGGTTGCTGCCATGGATAAGGAAATTGAGGCATTATAGGCCAATCAGATCTGAGAGGTTGTTCCTCTTCCACCTCAAAAAAAAAACCGGTGGGTTGTCGTTGCGTTTATAAGACCAAATTGAAAGTCGATGGCTCGGTGGAACGATTCAAGGCTCATTTAGTGGCAAAGGGATACACACAACAATATGATATTGATTATGAAAAGACTTTCTCCCCTGTTGTTCATATGAACACTATACGTACCTTGATTTCTCTTGTTGTGTCTAAAGGATGGGTTGTTCATCAATTAGACGTGAAAAATGCCTTCCTCCATGGTGATTTACTTGAGGAAGTGTATATGGTAATGCCTCCTGGTATTCCCAATCCTAAGGGTCATGTTTGTTGTTTACGCAAGTCCTTGTATAGGTTAAAGCAAGCATCTCTCCAGTGGCTTTCAAAGCTTGCTTCATCATTACAATTGCTGGGTTTTTAGTCATCAAATTTTGATTCTTCTCTGTTCATCAAACGTACACCCTCTGACTTGATTCTTGTTGCAGTTTATGTGGACGATATACTAGTCACTCGTACTAGTAAGGATGAAATTCAGCATTTAAAGGCCACATTAGATCACTTGTTCAGTATAAAGGATTTGGAAAGATTGAATTTTTTTCCTAGGAATGGAAGTGATCTACTCTGATGCTTGTGTTATCCTTCATCAGCAAAAGTTTGCTCATGAGTTGCTTACTGATGCTGACTTAATGTCTTCCACTCCGTATGTCACTCAATTGCCTCTCAATTTCAAATTGGGATTAGCTGCTGGTGATTCTGTTGCTGATCCTTCTTTGTATCGTCAATTGGTTGGTAAATTAAATAACCTTACCAACACTAGACACCCGATCTGTCATTCGCAGTTCATTGCCTAAGCCAATTTGTACAGCGCCCTTCTCAAGACCATCTTGCTGCATTGTTTCATGTTCTGAGATACATCAAAGGGACTTCTGGTTATGGGTTGCTATTCAAACCAGGTATGGAGCTCATTCTTCAAGCCTTTTCGGATTCAGATTGGGCATCTTGCCCTATCACTCGACGTTCAGTTACTGGGTATGTTTTGATGTTTGGTTCAAATCAAATTTGTTGGGAAAGCAAGAAACAACCAATTGTATCCAAGAGCTCCTCTAAAGTAGAGTATAGAGCGATGTCTTGATGTGAACCTAAATTGCCATCTTTTACGCTACTTTTTATATCGTTTTCTGCATACATTTCATACATTTGGATTAGAATAGTACAGAATCTATGTGGTTTATGCTTATTTGCCAAAGTCTACACTAGTTTCTATTTAATTTCGCGTAAATCGAAGCATTTCACAGCAATTCGGAGAAAGGAAGGAAATCATGGATGCTCGAGGTCAACTAAAAAAAGTTCAAGATCAAGCAGCAGCTGAACCAGGAAAAATCAAGCAGAAATGAAGAAAAGAAGCACTCGACAGGGAGTAGTCGATATCGAGTAACTTTACCCAATATTTGCCCTGTTAGCACCAGACGACGAGCAAAGCCACTCGAGAGCACAATTCTAGTCGACGTCGAGTGGACTACTCGTTGTCGTGTACCCGTCGAGTCCACCATTGTAGCCGAGCTCGAGCACGTCACGGGGATAAGAAGATCGTACTCGATGACGAGTAACTTGGTCGACGTCGAATACTATCTAGAAGCAATCCAAGCCGAAGTCGAGTGTGTCCAAGCATGTGTGATTCCTTGCAAGCCAAGATACGTGGGATTCTATCCAATCAAGTGAAGATCTATCAAGTTCAAGGAAGATCTATCCACAATTAGATATTTCCCTTAAAGATTTATTTATTTCATTAAAGTTTTATCATTAAGTCTTTAGGGGCTGAGTTTACTTGGATAGCAAGGATTGATTACTATAAATAACGCAGTAGGGGCTGAGTTTTATTCATTAAATTTTAGTTCCAATTCATCCCTAATAGCGAGTAGGAGAGAGATTTTTCGAGAGAGCTTGGCCGAGAGAGGTTTTGTTTGACGAGACCGGATTCGGCTTCGATCGGTTGTAAGCTTTGTTTCCTTTTATTAATGCAAGTTATTTCCCTTTTGCTATTGATGAGTTTCTTGATGATGAAAAGCGAGTAGTCACCCAACTTTTAGGGTCGGGGTGAGCCCGACGGTATCAATGTAAGGTAATGCAACAAAGGTACAATCTTTTGATGCGATTTCGTCTTCTATCTCTACGAGCATGATTCTTTTGCGACAGCCGAAGGTGATCTTTGTTTCTGTTATTTAAGCGAAAGTGATCTTAATGCAACTGGGATTAATTATGTGAAAAGGGTTAGTAACAATTAGGGTTTATGCGAAAACCTCTATTTTCCTACTTTTTAATGTTGACATTTATTTGATGGAAAAGAATGATCTTTTATACCTTTTGCATTATTTTATATAGTTATCGTTGTGGTGTTGAAACCCCGATTCTAGGAGCTTTTAGTATATTGAATTCAAATCCTACCTATTTTGTGTTTGTTTCTGTTTTTTTTCTTTCCTACGAAAAGTCACGATTTTTACTATGCTGTTTACTCGATCTCGACCAATGTCTAGTCGACGTCGAGGACTTTGGTCGACGTCGAGTACTGTATTACTCGATATTGCTTCGTTTCGTTCGTTCGTTGTTTCTTTTTTGAATTTCACTCCGATGGTGTGGTCGATATCTAGTACCCTTACTCGATATCGAGTACCCTTCTGGTCGAATTCGCGAGCTTTTTAGAATTGAAAATGCGATTTCTGTATACATTGCCTTCATTTGGGTTTAGATAGTACAGAATCTATGTAGTTTATGTTTATTTGCCAAATTATGGAATCTACACCAGTTTCTGTTTAATTCGCAGAAATCGAGGCATTTTACAGCAATTCTACAGAAGGTCGGAAAAACTCGGAAAACGGCTACAGAAGTCCAAGGTCAAAGCAGCGGAACCAAGCTGAAAGTCAAGGCTACTCGATCTTGAGCAGGCCTTACTCGACCTAGACGAGCATGTCCGAGCAACCTTGGTCGAGCAGAGCCTGATCGAGCAAGCCAGACCAACCCGGCTCCGGACCCTACTCGATCTCGACAAGCCCTAGTCGAGATCGACGTAGCCCAGACACCACACCCGGAGTCGACAAGGAGAGAAGCTGAGGACGACCAGGCGGCACTCGCTGCCAGCGACTCGACTCGCTGCAGCGAACCGCTCGTTGCCGCGAAAAAACTCGCTGCCAGTGGAAGAGACAACTCGCGGAAGCGGAAAGGAAGGACACCGCTCTAGTCGATCTCGAGGACCCTTTGTCGAGGTCGACGAGCGCCTGAGTCCAGATCCGGAGTCCATCGAGTAGAGCAACTCGAGAAGACCTAGTCGGCAAGCCAGTCTACTCGAGGTCGACTAGGGCTTGTCGAGATCGACGAGCACCTGAGGAGCCTTGTCCGAGCCTTGTCGAGTAGAACCACCCGAGGAGACCTAGTCGATGACCAGTCCTACTCGACATCGACAAGAGCTACTCGAGGTCGACGAGCGCCAGGAAGCCAAGTCCAAGCACATCGAGTAGATCTAGCCGAGGAAGTCCAGTCGACGAACCACCCTACTCGAGGTCGACGAGCCGTGGTCGAGGTCGAGTAGAGCCGTTTCCAGAAACTTCTCGACGAGACCTGTCCGAGTAGAATTGAGATTCCTTGGGCGCGAAGGAGTCGATTTGGCCGAGATTCTATCCGATTCCATCAAGTTCTATCATCAAGGAGACAAGATCTATCAAGACATGAAGACTTACCTATTTAGTTTTATCCTTTCCTTGTTGATTTATTTCCATAAAACAATTTATTTATGCTTTCAAGTTTTAAATATAATTTTAGATAGAGATAGATATCTTCTTTCCTAGAATAGCTAGGGAATGAAGGCTATAAATAAGGCCCATGGGGCTCAGTTTTAGAGATCTAATTCCAAGTCACACACAATTCAATTCTAGTAGAGAAGTTTAGGAGTTCTAAGGTTTTTAGGGTTTTGGCTTTCTGCGAAAGTTGATTGCCAGGATTGTAAAAGGCTTTGAATATAGTTTTAATGCAAGTTTCTTTTTATACATCAATGTCTGCGATTGCGATGAGGCGTGAGTAGTCCACCCACTTCTGGGGCTGGGGTGAGCCTACCGGTGGCCATGTAAGGCGATGCGATAAAGGTCAGATCTTTTTGTGCGATTCATCTTCTATCCCTATGAGCATGATTCTTTTGCGAGAGTTGAAGGTGATCCTTGTTTGTGTTATTGAAGCGAAAGTGATCTTAATGCAACTTGGATTAATTATGTGAAAAAGGGTTAGTAACAATTAGGGTTTATGCGAAAGCCTCTATTTGCCTATTTGTTAATGACGAAAGTTATTTGATGGAAAGCATGATCTTTTGTGCCTTTATGTGTTACTTTGCATGGTTATCGTTGTGGTGTTGAAACCCTGGCTTTGGAAGTCTTTTAATATATTGAAGTTTATTTCTGTCGAATTTCTGAGTTCTGTCGAAAATCTGCAATTTTGTATTTTCTGTTTTTAGTCGACCTAGAGTAGTGCTTTGTCGATCTCGAGGAAGCTGTGGTCGAGATCGAGTAGGGTTCGTCTAGGTCGAGTTGGTTTTCTTCTGTTGTTGTCGATTTTCTGTTTTCTGTCGAGTTACTCTTGTCGATCTCGAGGAGCTGTTGTCGAGGTCGAGTAGCCTTTGCCCTTTGCTTTTCGTTTTTGCTTTGTCTTTGCTTTATTTCTTGCTTTGTTCTTTGCTTTTGTTTTAGTTGCCCTTGCCGGGTTTATTTGTTTCTTTCCTTGTTGTGTTTCTGTCTTTCTGTCTTTCTGCTGCTTCTGTGAGAATCTACAGCTACCTAAGAACTGCTGACGTGCTTCCTCGTGGATTCGATCCCGACTTTCTCTTACTACAACGGGAGGAAGTCTTGTATTTATTTGCTGAGACAGGGAAGTCAGTCTGAACTTTATTTTATATTTATTTCATACTTGACCATCCTCCTGCAACAACAGAAGCACAAGTGTTTTGTGGGAAACCTTCACCAAATGTAAGCTCCCTAACTCAGATGTTGTTGATGAAGATTTTTGCACTTGCAACATTTGTGGGACAAAGGTTCCTTGCTCTAGAATTAAAAATGGGACAAGCTCAATGTGGAATCATTTTTGGCGGAATTGTACTGAACACCCATTGCACCCACAAGTTCAATCAGATCCCAAGGAAACCAAATTGAACATGGAAAATGTGACCGGAGGAAGACCTCATAGGTATCACAAGAAGAGATGTGATGATAAATTCTTATAGGTGATTATTATGGATGAGCTGCCTTTTAGGCATGTAGAGAATGATGGATTTAGGGCTTTTGTGAAGGAGTTGCAGCCAGAGTGGACTCCTTTTAATAGAAAGCAAGTTGTTGAAGGGGTTTTAGAGAAATTCAGTTATGAGAAGGGTTTGTTATTAAGTGGAATGAAAGCAGCAGAGACTAGGATATCCATAACCACCGACACATGGACCTCCATTTAAAACATCAATTACATGGTACTTACTGGGCATTTCTTAGATAGTGAGTGGGCATTGCATAAAAGAATTTTATGATTTTGTCCAACTGTGATTCATAAAGGGGAAGACATTGGGAGGCTTCTAGAGCAATGTTTGAGGATTGGAGGAATGGATGAATGTTGAGGCATTTTGTGTGTTTTTGAAGAAATTCTATGAAGCTACTTTGAGGCTTAGTGCGTGGAAATCTGTTACAGTTAATGTGTTGTTTGTAGAGATGATCACATTGCAGTGTGAGATCGATAAGGCTTGCAGTTCAGGTGACCAGTTTTTGAAAAAGGTTACTACATCAATGAAAGCTAAGTTTCAGAAGTATTGGGGAAACGTTGAAGCCATGAACAAGGTGATCATGATAGCCAATGTTCTTGACCCAAGATTCAAGCTACAATGGGCTAAAGCCGCGATGGTAAAGGTGAAGGCAAGTGTGGGAGTGATTGAGACCATAGAAACTGATTTGAAGAAGTTGTTGATGAAGATGTATGATGAGTATAAAGGAGATGATCGTGAAGACATGCAGAGATTTGGGGCTGATTTGGCCTTGGAAGGAGTTGATATGGATGCTCTTGATGAAGTGAGCTGGGAGATAGCAAGGAAGGAGATGACCGAGCATTCTCAATGCATTAAGAATGAGGTCGATCAGTACCTAGGTGATAGACATGTGAGTATATTATGCAAGGGCTTTGAAGTTGCCAAGTGGTGGAAATCAAACGAAGTAAACTATCCAGTTTTATCCAAGTTAGCTAAAGACATTTTGGCTATTCCTTTCTCTACAGTTACATCAAAAAATGCTTCCAGCTTAGGGTCTAGAATTGTTGATCCTTTTAGAGCATGTTTGTCTCCGAGAATGGTGGAGGCCTTGGTCTGCACTAGCGATTGGTTGAGGGGTGATCCGCTAAACTTCTACAAGGATCCAACAATGGATGAGCTAGACTTTTACTTTGAGTGTGAAGAGCTTGAGAAAGGTACTTTCTTTAATTTCTAATTTCATTTTCATCTCAATGTTCTACTAAATGTTTGAATGTGATCCTTATATTCAATTATTCATTTATTCATTTTCATATATTTAAGCTCAAGGATATGAACAAGCGACACCAACCGATCTGAGTAGACCAAGTGGAAGGAGTTGAAGGACATGAAGCAATACCAAGTGGAAGGAGTTGAAGGACATGAAGCAATAGCCAAACTCGGACCTTGCAATGATATTATTATGAATGTTTGAACGGTTGGTTTGTACTGTTGGTTTGAACTGGATGAGCTCCTAAACTTGGTTTGTACTATTGGTTTATTTGGTTGTGAACTACTGAACTTTTGCTTTGGTATGTATTGTTGGTTTATTTGGTTGTGAACTACTGAACTTGGTTTATTTGATTGTGAACTTGTTTGAATTGGCTTGTTTTGTTTGAATTTATATTGAACTTTTAACAGGTGGTAACCATGGTAATATACCGATGGTAACCACAAGTTGTGGTTACCACATATGTGGTAACCACGACTTTTGGTTGGTACGTGGTATGAAAGTTTACGTTACCACCAGTTGGTGGTTGGTACGTGGTAATCACCATTTTTTGGTGGTTACCGTACCATGCCAACCCTAGTATCTGCATCCTACTCTAGAAGTTCCAAAATCACTGATCGTTCTTCCCCCCGTTAATTATGAAATTCGTCATTCTTTCATTACTGAAATTAGGAGGAGCCAATTTAGGGGGAGACCTTTAGAGCATGTTACAACGTTTATAGATTTATGTGAAGCTATAGCAAATAATGATAATCTAGAATATTTAAAACTAAAGGCTTTTCGTTGGTCCCTTGCAGGTTTAGCATCGCAGTGGCTCGAGGGATTGCCTGCACGATCCATTCGCACATGGAATGAACTGCAAGATTTGTTTCTTAACAAGTTCTTCCCTCCTGCCAAAACAACTGCGCTCAGACAACGGATCACGACTTTCAGACAAAAGCCAGGGGAGACATTAGCACAAGTTTGGGAGCGCTACAAAAGGCTTCTAAAATCCTGTTCTACGCATGGACATCAACCCTATGTGATCCAGGAGATCATCTTCAACTGCTTGGACGCACCAACTAAGGATAGGATCAACAATTAGATCGCTTATAAGTATCTCAGGTACACCTCACGGCGTGCTTGGGAAACCTTTGAGACATTGGCAAATTATGGCAACACTTATGGGACTTCTGCGGCCTCTGGCGACGAAAGTTATGAAAGGCACGCCCCATCTATTAGGTGCCCACACGCCGATCAAATATTAGTAGTAGAAACCCACAAAGAGGCGCGTTAAACGGGGGGGGGGGGGCTACTTAGGGCAGCATCAGCAACAAATTGGAGCCACTATCGCCGGTCCCAGTACCCAAGAGATCCCCCGCCCTACAAAGCTCCTGGTCACCCTGATAGGGAAGGTAAAAAGGATGATATGCAGGTTATACTTGAAGAGATGTGGATGAATCACTCAGACAGCAAGCAATCCATCAATTCCATCCACACTCAGCTGCATGGCATCAACTCTAGACTTGGGGAAATTAATATCTGGCAGAAATCAATGGAGACCCAAATGGGTCAATTAGCTTCATCAATCCCCAAGCAATCAGGTACGCTTCTTGGATTCTCTTAGCCTAATCCTAAAAATAAATCTACAGGACAGGTAGCCGCCATGAATCTCAGGAGTGGGCGCTAGATCCAAACGCTCGAGCAAAACACGGAGCATAAAGATGCAGAAGAGTGCTCCGTGTCAAGTAAACCAGTCGACGTCGAGGAGCCCTTACTCGATATCGACCAGAACTCCGCTCCTGCACAAAAGTCGACTACCCTAGTCGATGTCGACCACCCTTCTGAAAACGTTGACAAGACTCCAGCACCTCCGAAGAAGAAGACACTGCCATTCCCAACAAAATCTTTGAAGGACCCAGCATAAAAGAAGTTTCACCGTTTTGTGAAGATGCTTCAAAGGCTAAATGTCACCATTCATTTGACAGAAGCACTTCATGAGATGCCGTCATATGTAAAGTTCCTGAAAGAGATTCTAAGCAAGAAGCGGTCAATGGCTGAGATCGCAGAGGAATGCAGCAAGATGGACATTCCATATTGAGCCTTATTTCATATTTTGCTCCACATGATTTAAATAGTGCCCATTCTTTACCTTATTTCCTTATTCGGGGATTATGTTGAGAATGGAAGTTACTTTTGAAGATATTATGTGGTGTTTGTGTTGTTGTTATTATCACTATTGGAGTTTGCCAGAAAATTAGAAAGTTTATGGAAAATTTAATGAGTGAAAGAAAATCTGGTCACCTCAGGAGATAAAGGTAGGTCGACCCTTCTTGCGTTGAGATGTTAGTTCCGCAGGATGGGACACCAAGGTGAGGAGTCTGAAGTACTAAGTATCCAGGGCCATTTATGACACCCATGTTTGCAACTCACGAGAAGGCAGTGTTGAGGTTAGAGAGGTAAAAGCATATAAGTGAAAAAAGCAAAAAGTGATTTATGAGAGGATGCGTGATGTGGAAATTTCATTATGAAGGGAGAAAGTGCATCAAAGCAAAGAAAGCAAGTTTAAAAAATTCTCCCCGTATTTAACACCACATTGCTAAAAATATCCCACCACTTTACCTTTTACCTTTTCTTCATCACGAGCTTAATTAAAGTCCTCTTGATTATTAATACTTTGTCACGAACGAATGTTTTTGCATAACCCTCCTTTTGTGTGTGAAGTTGCTTTTATTCACATGCATGGATTTGTGGCATAAGTACCTTTTCGAGGATGATAATTGATTGCAGGGTTATATGAGAGTGAATCTATATGTTGAGAGTTTTGATTTCTTCCCCTGTATGACCATTAAAAGTATTGTTTGAGGACAAGCAAGCTTAAGTATGGGGTGTTTGATGTGAGCCTAAATTTCCATTTTTTAAGCTTCTTTTTATATCGTTTTCTGCATACATTTCATACATTTAGATTAGAATAGTACATAATCTATGTGGTTTATGCTTATTTTCCAAACTATGGAGTCTACACTAGTTTTTGTTTAATTTCGCAGAAATTGAAACATTTCACAGCAATTCGAAGAAAGGAAGGAAATCATTGATGCTCGAGATCAACTACAGAAAGTTCAAGATCAAGCAGCAGCTGAACAAGGACAAATCGAGAAGAAGCACTCGACAGGGAGTAGTCAATATCGACTACATGCACTGGTCGATATCGAGTAACCTTACCCGAGATTTGCCCAGTCGAACACCTGACAACGAGCAAAGCCACTCGAGAGCACAATTCTAGTCGACGTCGGGTGGACCACTCGATGTCAAGTACCCGTTGAGTCGACCATTATAGCCGAGCTCGAGCATGCCATGAGGAGAAGAAGACCGTACTCGATGTCCAGTAACTTGGTCGACGTTGATTACTATCCAGAAGCAATCCAAGCCGAAGTCGAGTGTGTCCGAGCATGTGTGGTTCCTTGCAAGCCAAGATACGTGGGATTATATCCAATCAAGTGAAGATCTATCAAGTTCAAAGAAGATCTATCCACAATTAGATATTTCCCTTGAAGATTTATTTCTTTCATTAAAGTTTTATCATTAAGTCTTTAGATAGATAATTTTAGATATAGATAAAGTATTCTTTCCTTGAATAGAAAGGATTGATTACTATAAATAAGGATCTAGGGGCTGAGTTTTATTTATTCAACTTTAGTTCCAATTCATCCCTAATAGCGATTAGGAGAGAGAGTTTTCGAGAGAGCTTGGCCGAGAGAGGTTTTGTTTGGCGAGAGCGGATTTGGCTTCGATCGGTTGTAAGCTTTGTTTCCTTTTATTAATGCAAGTTATTTCCCTTTTGCTATTGATGAGTTTCTTGATGATGAAGAGCGAGTAGTCACCCAACTTCTAGGGTCGGGGTGAGCTCGACGGTATCCATGTAAGGTAATGCGACAAAGGTACAATCTTTTGATGCGATTTCGTCTTCTATCTCTACGAGCATGATTCTTTTGCGACAGCCGAAGGTGATCTTTGTTTCTGTTATTTAAGCAAAAGTGTTCTTAATGTACTTGGATTAATTATGTGAAAAGGGTTAGTAACAATTAGGGTTTATGCGAAAACCTCTATTTTCCTACTTGTTAATGTTGACATCTATTTGATGGAAAAGAATGATCTTTTATACCTTTTGCATTATTTTATATAGTTATCGTTGTGGTGTTGAAACCCCGATTCTAGGAGCTTTTAGTATGTTGAATTCGAATCCCACCTATTTTGTGTTTGTTTTTGTTTTTTTTTTCTTTCCTGCGAAAAGTCACGATTTTTACTCTACCGTTTACTCGATCTCAACCACTGTCTAGTCGACTTCGAGGACTTTGGTCGAGGTCGAGTACTGTATTACTCGATATTGCTTTGTTTCGTTCGCTGTTGTTTCTGTTTTGCAGTCCGACAGTGTAGTCGATATCGAGTACTCTTACTCGATATCAAGTACCGTTCTGGTCGAATTCAAGAGTTTTTCGGAACTGAATAGGCGAGCGCTGATAGGCTTTCTCATGGATACGATCCCGAATACCCTACTACTACAGCAGGAGGGTTTCTTGTATTTTATTTGCTGAGATAGAGAGTTGGTTTGCTTTTATATTTTGATTTATATTTTCATACTTGATTTCCCTCCGCATCATGTCTGAGGCCGCATCCGAAGTCACATGGTTGGTGGGTCTCTTGCTTTAGCTCAGGCTTACAAATCTCACTCTTGTTACACTCTATTGCGACAACAAATCTGCTTTGCATATCGCTCGAAACCCAGTTTATCATCAGCGTATGAAACATATTGAAATAGACCGCCATTTTACTCGCGAGAAAGTGGTTGATGGTCTCCTTCAATTGTCTTTCTTACCCACTCATAATGAGTCCGCAATCCGTTGCACCAAGGAAAGAGATCACAACCGTTCATACCAAAGTCAGATGGACAGAAGATATGGTGTCTGTTAGGACTTAGGAGTGTTAGTTAGCTGACATTGTATATAGAATAAAAGGAGAAAATAAGAAGAGATTAATATCTCATCAAAAACACTTGTACTCTCTGATTTCAATTAATAAACGTCATCGTCATTAATGGCCCAAAGCAAAAGCTTTGTGCTCGTTGTGTGATTGTTTGTTCTTTCTCTTGATTGATCATCAAATTCATCCAGTTCTGTCATAAACTGCTTTGTCAGTTTGTCCTGCGCTGGTTTGAATATGTCGTGCAATAAGGACGCGCGTACTGTATGCATACAAATGAGATCCATTAGGAACGTTAGGTATATTTGTTTTATACAATGTGAGAGTATGTTTTGGTGATGTCAAACCCCACTAATCCACCACTAAGAGCGTCCTTTAAAATGAGAATTCGGATCTCAGGATGAGACACATGAGGTCATAATTGAGGATGTATCGAAGATGCACCACTTTATCCGCAATCAGATTAATCTCCCTAAATACATGGATGCAGGAAACCACAAGGATGTCATGAAGCAACTTTCGAGAATCGGGCATGATGATCTCGATCACCTTAACCTTGAGCCTCGAAATGCCGAATCACAATCCCAATAGTCACCACACCTAAAGAACTCATCGCCACATCAAAGTGCAACTTTAAAGATCTTTTCGCTGGTTTTTCCATCTCAAGTTCTTCTTTTTCCTTTGTGTCGGTTGTTTTGTCTTTTCCTTGCTTCCCTCCTCTTCCCATAAGATTTGTTTAGATTATTTCCATTGGGGTACGTATGTGGTATTTAATATATTGTTCTTGTTTTTATTGGTTTTTGAAGTTCAGATCCTTCTCAAATGTAATTTTATTACTAATATATTGTTCATATGCATCACCAAATAATGACTAGATGTGTTTTTTGATTTGTAGATAGCTTTCTAAAAATCTCGATGGTCAATTGCTTTATGTTTTTATTTATTGTTTATGTATTCTGTATAATTTCTCATATTTGATGATCAATTTTCATATGTATGTGGTATGTTGTGCACTGACAGTTTAAAAATAGATTAATTGAGCCATCCTCACGTTGATGTGGTATCTGAATACACACACACAGAGAGAGAGACAGAGAGAGAGAGAGTTCTAGTGAAACAAAAAATACATTGTAATCGTAAAACAAATGAATATGGTATTATATTAATATGAGTATGATGTTATGTAGAGAGAGAGAGAGAGAGTTCTAGTGAAACAAAAAATACAGTGTAATGGTAAAACAAATGAATATTGTATTATATTAATATGAGTATGATGCTATGTAAATATGAGTATGTGAATATTGTGAATATAAATATGGTGTTATTCATTTTATATTATTATTTGAATATAAATAATATCGTATTCATATACCCATATTTACATCATATTCATTATCGATGGTCACAAATCCCGCAAATCTCATCCCATCCCGATCCCGGCGGGATTTGTAAAAATAAAATTCAATCTCATCCCGATCTCTTATGTAACTAATACATATGAAGTGCAAGCACTGCTAGAAACACGCGTGATTGCTACGAATTTAGCCTCAGAAGTGACCTCGAAAAGGCCCTCGAAAAAGCTTACCCCCGAAAATAGCATCAAATTTAACCTCGAACAAAAATCCGACCCAATAAACGCGAGGCTAAATTTAGTTACAAATAACTAGCCTCGAAATTATTATTCGATGTGAAAATAGCATCGAATTTTTCTTTGAGGGCAATTTCCGTAGCCTTGAGCTCAAAGCCTCTAACTTCAAATTTAGGGATAAATAAATTTCGAGACATTATTCGAGGCTAAATAATTTGAGGATAAGCACTATCGAATGTTGACCACAAATTTGTTCGAAGGTAAATTTCGAGGCTAAACAACCCTTAAATTTAACCTCAAAAAATTAGTTAACAACCACGAAAATTTGATTAAAAATACATCTAAATTTTTCAAAATTCGTGGTTACATTCAAGGCTAATTACGAGTTTGTTTTACCCACAAATCTAGCCACATATTTAATCTCACTTTTCTTCATATTTATATTCATCGTATAAAAGAAATTTTAAATTTCAACCTTTAAGACTTTTGATCATTCACATCACATGACCAATGCAACCATAAAATAGTACTTAATTCCATCAACAAAAATACAAAATATACCCCCAGGCTACTTCTATGTGTCATAGTTTGTAACATGAGATGAGCAAAATGCACAAAAAGATCATCTCTTGCAGCCTACCATAAAACAGTAGCTAACAGCAACATATATAAAACAGTAGCACTAGGGAGTTGGGTTGGAGTTTGAACCATTCGAAGTAGACATCTTGTTTTGACCTCCTTGAAGTTGAACAAATTGTTGAATGAAGCCATGAACTCTCTTTGTTGGTTTTGTTGTTGTTGCATGAATTTTCGCAAAGATGATCAAATCTCTTTTATCTCATCATTAAGTAGTTGAACTTGAGCCTCTTCAACTGATTGTGATGAATTTGAGGTCTTCGTGTTAGAGAGACGAGCGAATTGTACGTCTTTCAGGACAAAATTATCGGGTGTTTTATAAAACTCCTGAAAGACAAATTCTCGCTCAGGGGTTTTTATAAAAACTCTCGAAAGAAGTATGTTTATTTTTTTTATAAAAAAAACGGACGCTTGAACAATAATTTCCCCTTTCTTAATCGTCAACCCTAAAAACGATAAGCTTGGATCCGCTGTATCAATCGATGCTTGAAGAGGACGATCGGTGGGGAGGCTCAACGAATTCGCGGTTCGCATCACTAGGGCTGCGTGCAGCATCGTCTTCAACCTCTTCGGCCACTACAGATCTCGTTGTTCGAGCTCTTCTATCACCCACGCCATTTACAGTACGTTCGATTCCACTCTTCACCCCTCTTTTAATTCGTTCATTGTATTCGTTCAGTGATCCCGTTGTGTTCGATTCGCTTGTTCGGCTGCTGCTCGACAGTTGTGGTGCGATTGCTTGTTGTTCGGCGGTTGTTCGCCCTATTAGGTTGTTGTTCGGCAGTTGTTCGCCCCATCCAGGGGCTGCTGTTGCTGCCGGGCTGCTCCTTCTGACTAGAGAATCTATTATTGTGGTTGACGGTGTTGTTTCTATTCCTTCTGCCCCTATTAAAGGCACTTCTCAGCAGGTTTGTCTTCTATTTTCCTCTATTATTGGATCAAATTACAGCTTGGAGTTTACAGTATATGTTTTGGAATTTGATTGATTGATCATGCTAAAGTCTATATTTGTGAGAACTTTATTTTTGAGAGACTTGTACCTGTTTTGAACGACTTCGAGTTTTACTTGCTTTGAGGAATCCAAAGGGAGATCATATGATTTGGCAGCTTATGTTTATATATATTACTTGGACCATTGTGAGTAATAATTGATTGCTTATAAATAAGATTGATCATTCACTTGGTCTAGAGAAGTGTTTCATATTGTGTCCATGTGTCTGCACGATTATTGATTTGTGGTTAATGGTTGCTTGTTTTGTCACCTTGCACTCTTATTGACATAGCTATGAGCATCCCTGTCATTTTCTTGCTAAATAGTGCTTGATCAATCGTTTTAGGGTTTGTAAATGGAGGATAATTACAACTTACATGTTCTTAATTGTAAAAGCGTCACTATCTTTGTATCCCCATATACTTCAACTATAGATAAACATGCTTTCTCTTTTTATAAATGGAGAGCAATGCACCACCTTTGAGCAAATTGCTTCCTTTCTTTCTTATGCAAGGAATGTGGGATACAAGATTCAGTGTGCAGTGCTAGGGTTATTAGTGAAAAAGAGTAACTTGTGGTGATCCGATTATCCTACATGGTTTATGATAATTACGGCCTTTATAGGTACACTATCTTACTCATTTATTTCTTCTCTTATTTTATAGTTGTACATGTTATCTTGTAGTTTACCGACTGCTTGTTTTATATATATATATCTTATTATTCTTATACTTTTGCCTTGCCAATCATTTTCACACTGGACTTGCTTATATTATCAAACTCCTTTAAGCTTCTTAAGCAATCTGCCCAATCTGCCAAACTATTCCTAAATTGAAAACAGTATAGGGTTTAGATGCCATAAGAAGATATGGTGGCGGTCATGTATGTGGATCATTTTGCAATAATATGATCAATTTGGATGAAGAGGTATGTTATAAGAGTCTTCCTTACTTAGTTTTGCATCAGGATCCCTCTTATGAAAATTTGAGATAAAGAGTTGTATCTTGCTTGGTGCCTTTTGGAAGCTGTTGCATTCACTTTTATTTTTGTTACTTTGTATTCTGAAGGGCAGAACAATGATATCTACCATTCTTGTTGGTGATTCCTGGCCTGTCAGTAAGTGTTTGATGTATGTGCTACTTTGCTATTATTGTGTTTCGTGTCGTATTTTATTTAGAGCTCTATAGGAACTAAAAGAAAGAATTGAAAGGGTGAAGGAAAGGAGTGTTGGGTGAAGTTCCTTCAATAGGGAGCAAATTCAGTGAAGAAATAATGGAGATTCGTAAGGAATTTGTCACCATACATGGGAGACGGTGCTTCACTGCTTCTCCAAAACTATGGAGTATGGATTAATAATGATGATAAATTCACCTTTGGAGAAAAAAATAAAATTAAAATCTATATCTATCTATATATATAATACTTTAAATGAGAACCATTTTTTATGATTTTTTTTAGTTATTTCTATGCATGATGATTATCAAGGTGTTTATGTTGTTTTGGACTTGACTTACCTTGTAATGAGAAGAACCTTAACTTTCCTGGCATGTTTCGAAGCCTATATTTGTCGTCCTTTGTCTGAATATGTATGCATATGCATCCTTTGTTAATCCATTTTGTACTTTTATACCGTGTTTTGGATAGGAAGTATATTTCTCCAGTTTTGGGTGTTTTGGAAATGTAACATTTACATACTCTAGCTTGGACATGATCTTCTCTCAATCGATTCATTTTGCTTTATATAGTCTAAATGTCCGACTGTCCGTGTTTTTGCAGGTACCAGCCTCCTCTACCAGCTGGCCAAGTGAAGCCATCTTTTGAGTTTGAGTATGATGGAGGTAGCTCATTTGCTGATATATATTGGCAATTCTTTAATTTGGTTTCTATTCAACATCTCTCTTGAATTGTCCAAGTAGCTGCAGATGGTTCTCCTAGTGCTCGAGGTCGGGGTCGTGGGAGAGGAAGGGGTAGGGGAAGAGGTCCACCAGGTAATAAACTTTTGGTCTTTGTGCCCCTTTTCATTTTTATACCAGTTCTCATTTATATTCTTATATTTTGTCTAGTTTTTCAGACTCTGCTTTTTTCTCGCTCTTTGCTTTTTGTAGTTTGATTATGCTTGCATTTGTTCATAATGTGCAAAATCTATAGCTTGCAGTGTATAACATTCATGAAATTAGGTAGCTTAATATTTTAGTATTTGTGTTTTGAAATAGACCTGTGATGTTGTGGTTAATTTAGGTTTACTAAATTTCCCCAATCTTATAATGCTGATTTACGTGTATAATACATAGTTATCTTATTTATGTGCATTAAATTTTATTTGAGTATCCATATTCTGAATTTGACAAATAACTTTATATCTTTAGGACTTGGTTCAAGAAGCAAATGCGAATAATACATCTCCAACTCCTACACGGATGCAAATGGGTAAAAATCTATACCGCAATATTCTACGACAAACCTTTTCTTGATAAGTTACGAGAGGAATGGTTACGGTATCTGACCACACAACGGTAGATTACATACTTCTAGATACTAGCTACATAGATTTAGATTGAGTAGAATAGTAGATAATTTGACAGGCATGCTATCACAATAGCTGAGTTATTTGTAATCTATATGTATATACTTTGATGTTGATATACTCGTGACTGGATCTTGCAATTGAGGATTTTTCATCTTCTACATATGTGTTGTGATTACATGTTAGCAGTTTTTGTATTAGAATTTTGTAGTATTACAGGTGATGTACAGAGCAAAACTAGACAGCATATCGAAATTGGTGGTTATCATTTGCATTTTAAACAAGTATTATTGTATGGGTTATTGATTAGTACAAGAAGGATTTAAAAAGGGGGGCTTTCTACCCAGATATTAGGGTAGAAAGCCCCCTTTTTTTTCGAAAAAATACTACCTTTCTCGGGAGTTTTTTACCCAAAACGCTTGATAGAGGTAGAAGTAGGCTGGCTTTTCGGAAAACACCTTCTCTCGGGAGTTTTTAGAAAACCCCTGACCGAAAATTATCTCTCAGGAGTTTTTAGAAAACCCCCGAGAGACATCTATCAGGTGTAGTTGAAAAACTCCCGTCCGCTTCACAAAAAAACTCCCGAAATACGTGCAATCTGTACTAGTGTTCACCATTCCATTGAGAATAAGGAAAGTGAGCAGTAAACAACTAGGTCATCAAATTCCTCCTAAGAGAATGATAAAAAAAATATATATAAGCAAAGCGAATAAAAAAAATGGCCATAGAATTGTATGATGAATTATCAACAAGCTTAATTTAAACTAAGGAGCTACATAATTGAACTGCAGAATTTAAATCACAAACATCAAACTAAATTACAAGATCAACTATAAGTCTATAACTATTTCAACTCGCAAGCTAAATTCCATAAAATATATGCAGTTTAAAATGCAAATAGCAAAGCTTTCCTGAAATTTAATTTACATACCTTTCAAATATTGTTGGCTCAATTTCCTATTGAAACTTTCCTGAAATTTTCTCAATTTCCCAATTTCCTCATCTTGTCTCAAATTTAAATGGGGAATCACACACCAAATTCAACCTTTCCCAATGTTAGAAAAGAGAGGACTTGAAATCCATTTACTGCAGAGCTTAAACAAATTCAGCTTATCTACAAACAACAGCAAAAACGGATGAGAACGAGAACAGCACATCAATTTCGCCCTCACCAAACCCATCACCACGCAAACATTAGAACAATGCTTTGTAATTTATAAACAACCCTAGAATACATCCGAATTTTTTTTACATCTAACAAGCTTCTACAAGTAATTGACAGTAAGTTCAAGAGAGCAAGAAAACAAAACAAGAAGAAACGAGTTCGCTTACTTGAGAGATAGGAGCAGACTCAGTCAGTAGTACAAGCGAAATGGCTGAGAAGAATCGGCTTGCAGCAGAGAAAGGGAATAAGAGGTCGAACAAAAAATCAGGCAGATGTAGGAGCAGGCTCATAAACCGAAGACTCCAAACAACAACTCAGCAGCAGAGTTTGACCAAGGAATGCTTAAGATAACACCATGGGAAGTGCTTAGAAGAGGAGAGGGAGGACGAGCATTGGCGACATTGGAGGCACTGAGAGTCGGACGAGAAGAGAGAAATAGAGTTTTAGGGGATTTTACCTGTTGAGCGGTTCCTGATGAAAAAGAGCAATGGGTGAAATTTTGTAAAGCCCGCTTCATGTGAAATTTTAGGGATATCCCGCTCAGACGAAACTTCTAAAGCCCGCTCCTTTCATCATGAAAATTCCAGGACTCGGGAAGGGCAGGTGCAGCGGGATGAACATCAAAAGCGTGGCTGAGCAGGAGCAACGGCTTCAGCGACAGATTTGGATGGGAAGGCTGAGCAGGAGAGGCGGCCTACAAAAGGAGAGGGAGGCCAGGAGCGGGCTGATGAACAACATCGGCTTCTCGGAGGCGCTGAAGAGAGCTAGGGTTTTTTTCTAGGTGAAAGAGAGGTTTGTGTGGGTGAAGGTTTCTAAAGCCCGCTTCCCTGTGAAATATCCAACCCCGCTTAAATGAAATTTCCAATGCAAAGCCTGCGTCTTTTCCTTGTGAAATTTGAAGAACCGGGAACATTAATTCTAAGTTAATAAAAAATCTAGCCAAAGTGAGCACAAGTGCACAACTAGAAAAACAATAAATAAAGAAATTTATCTACAATACGAATTTGATTCAAATCAATTTATAGATGCTACAATATGCATTCTTTAAATATCGTTATGGGTGTTATTCGAGTCGAACGAATCGAGTTTGCATGTTCAAACTTAATTCATTTGTTAAACAAGTTTCGGCCAAGTCAAGCCCAATTTTTAACCGAGCTTATTTTTTTATCAAGCTTGACTTGTTAAGGAAATGAACGAGCTCGAGTCAAGTTTTTTTCGAACTTTAAATAGTTCTACTTGGTTCAAACATACTAACTTAAAGAAAATTCAAGCTATTTGAGCTTAAATCGAACGAGCTGAGCTTTTTAGTCGAGCCTGAAATCTTGTTCAGGCACGCCTTGTTTAGGATAGCGAATGAGCTAAAATCTTGTTCAGATGCGGTGAGAAGTCACCAAAATCGAACTATCTTGGTCATTATGACGAGTTAAAGTGTCAAAATCGAATGATTCGTGACGAGGAATAAAATTGGGCTAGTCTACGTCAAAACCCATTATTTGAGGAGGATTTCAATGTTCAAAGATATGCATTCCGATTCCAAATAAGTTCAAACCATTAACACTAGAGCTTGATATATGGTCCCTTTGAATGACGCATTACTTAGGCCAATGGTGTATCACCATGTATAGTCCACTCATAATAGTCGTCGACAAAATCCTTTCTATATATTCCAAATACCGTTCACTCCCATCAGTCCAGTCCCACATGATATATGTATTCCTATTGTACATCCAATTGTGATTCTCCATTTGGCATATGAAAACAAAATATTTTAACATTATATCAATGAAAATTATTTAATGCTTTGAATTATATATAAAAATATAGTAAGTCTTGAAGTTGCCCTAACATATGGCTTAAGGTTAATTAGACAACCTTGATTTCAGCATTGAAAGTTAGGAGAACATTTCCTTCAAATTGTCTCTCAAACTCGACCTTAAATTAGCCCTATAAATCTTGCATAGCCTCAAACCAAAGAACTCGAGGCTATATTCGATGCTACTAGCTTCAAATATGTACTTAAGTTCTTACTTTCGAGGCTACTAACCACTTTTTTCTTGGGCATTTCATTTTTCTTCCTTTTTTCAATAATTTTAATTCAAGCTATTGTTTTGCATTTAAAAAAATCATATCACATATATACTTCTCAACCTTTCATTTTAAATTAGATATATAAATTAAAAAATGATTATATTTGTTTAATTACTAAACATAACTAATAAACTAAATATATATGATTAAATATTATAAAAAATTAAAGAATAAGATCACTTACCAATGTTGTTGATTGATTTTCACCAAACTTGAACAATCAAAATATTCAAATATCTCTCCTTAACATCGATGATTTGAGGATGTAAAAGATTCAAATCTCACATTTGAGAAAATCAGGAGAAAAAAAAGAGAAGAATAATGAATGTTTCGATTGACAGGGTTTGATCTAAGGATTCATAGTTGAACTTGTATAGTAAAGATGATATAGAAAAGGCGAAAGATGTAACATTTAATGTGGTTGGTACATAGTATAACCTCAAAGAAGGCCTCGACTTTAGCCTCGGATACTAGATTCAAGTATTAACCTTAAATTTAACCTCGAAAATAAATATAGTGGCCAAACTACACACAAATGTAGCATCCAAAATAGCCTTCATCTTATTCCGAGGCCAATTGCCCTCGAATAAGGCCTCAAGTTTGACCTTGAATATTTTTCGTTGTTATATGACCTTGAGAAGGACCTCGAATTATTTTTTGTTGCCAATCAGCCTCAAATTTCAGCTTCGATAATGATTCGATTCTATTTGGCATAGAAATAATCTTTCGAGAGTAGAGTCGAGGGTAAGAGCCTCGAAGTTAACCTTGAAATATTCCGAGGCCAACTCTTCGAGGCAATCACGCATGTTTCTAGCAGTGAAGTATAAGCAGTAGCGCCCACAAAAAAAATAACAGTAGCACTTGAAAAAAAAAACAATAGCACCCACCTAAAATAAGAGGTGTATTCATATTTTAAGATTATATAGGAAATTAGGAATCATGTAGTAATTTTGCTAATTATGTAAGAGTGTAAGAGTATATGTAAGAATTTATTTTTGGATTTTATTGGATTATTTTGGAATTTTTTTTACGAGGGACAAGTCTCACCTCGTTCCGATCCTGTCCCGTCCCGTGAGGGATAACACCCAGCGGGATTTGAAAAAAAAAATTCAATCTCATCCTGATCCCGTCCAACTAAAAAAAAAGCGAGACAAGACTCGGGATTACCCTGATCCCGTCTCATCCCATGCCTACTCCTATTATTCATATTAACACAACATAATATTCATATTTTCATATTCAGATAACATAATCTTCATAGGAATATGACACAATATATATTCATTCGTTTCATTGTTACATTGTATTATTCGTTTCATTAGAACTCTTTCTTTCATGTATATATATGTACGTATTTTCTACTTTTATAAAGATTTCTTTTTTAAAAAAATGCTTTGCCTTTTTAATACTTTACCCTGGGAATTATTATTTTTTTGATAAGGAAACAATTCGAGGGTCAGACATACCTAACACCTCGAGAGGCTGACAAAGTCGGCAGACAGCGAACCGTCAAACATACAACGTAGAATAAAAATGTACAATACAAACAATGGCAATCACCACTAAGCAATGACACCACTGTCTAGCGTTACATCAGGAGTCCTGGCTTGTGGGCAGTGAAGACGATCCTCCAAAGAAATTTCCGGATCACAAAGTCGTCTCGATACACACCGCCTCGACCCCATCCAGACCTAACACTGGACGTCAGAGCTCCATCTAAGAAAAGGATTGCCAAAAAGAATCAGAATCGCAGTCGATATTCTTAACTATATATATATATATCGGTTTTAAAGGCATAGGATAAGACCCTAAATTGGGAAAGATTCTCTACCAAAAATATAAACAACCCTACGAATCTAATTAAAAAAAAGTTAAACTAATTAATATTTTCAAATTAGTGTTATTATTCTATGTCCCACCCGATAGAAAAATCGTATCTTTTTTTTATCCCTTTTAGATTCTTAATAGACGCATAGATCTGGCAAAAACTGTGATGTGATCGTAGTCGCCCATGAGCTCATCTGTTGTTTCCTACAAAGATTTGTCTTCGGAGCATAACATCAACTTTCATTTATAAAAACTATTTGGCGACATCTCGGTATTTTGGCTCGTTCTGGATCTATAAAATTCCGATTGAAGCCGATGAGTACTAGTTGGAAAGATATTTTAAGTGGCTACAACTTTATTGAAGGATTCAATTGTCAATTCAGCTTGGAAGATGGCTGAAATAGGGGATCTTCGCAGCAGTCCGAAATTCTAGCAGCTCATCGGAAATGCAATAAATAAAGACGGAATGCATTCAGTAAAGTCGAATTAAATGACGGGGCTTTAGAAATTTCCGACCATCCATCTCTTTGATGGCAACCAAGACCATTCGTTTTCCCTCATTATGGTTGTCCATCTCTCCGTCATAATTCTCAAAAACCCTTTCGTATTATCCGTCATTAGTTTATCAATTTATTTTAATTTATTTTATTTTTCATAGATTCAATATTTTTCCTATATAAAGGGATGTAAGAACCTTTTTGAAGATAAGTAGAATTTGAGAAAACTAAGCTTGTGCTTCCTTCTTTTCGGGTTAAGAAACACAAATCTATTTTGGTGAGATGCAGGATAAACCCTCTTAGTGAGATGCTACGAGTAACCATTCCGGAATGGCTCACCGAAAAGGACTTGCGGATAACAGTCATAGGTCCCCGGTTCGAACTCCGGAATGACCGCTCTTTATTTACCAATTCAAGAGATGCTACGAGCGATTCCTTAGTGAGAGACAACGGAATCAAACGGTCAGAAACACTCGGAATGCGAGGTCGAGAGTGTGGAAGATCGAGTGTTGGTGAGAGCTCGGAGTGCGAGGCTGAGAGCGCTCTTGCATCACATATCCCTCAACCCCAATCCCCTACCCTACCATTATTCTAAGGCCTTCCACAGCCCCATCATCACCCTCAAACCACCCCCAAAACGTCAATCCAAAGCAGCCCCTCAATCCCTCTCAAACAAGCCCCGTTTGGAATAGTCTCTACACAGGCAATGTCTCGGTAAAACGCGAATTCCCGCTTCGTCTGACCTCCAATTGACAAGATCTGCCTAATCCGTGACCACGACTTCAAGATCTACAAAATTAGTACTTGCATGTCCCTAGAAGCCGATCTAATCGATGGGAAATCAGCAATATATGAAGACTGATCTGTTGCCTCAGAAGCTGTCCACAATCTCCCGACTTCGCGGAACTCTCGTCGCCGGTCCTTTTGCTCGAGCCCGGGCCCGAGAACGTCAAGTGGTATCAGAGCAACGAAAAGGGTTCCTCAAGCTTTCGTATCAAAATGTTCAAGAAGATGAGGTCTAAGCCTTTGTCCGAATAGTACATCCAATTGGCTATTCGAGCCTATGATGATGGGTATCTTCGTTGGAGTGACATGGATAACGCTACATATGATGTAGTTGATCAAGAGCTCCGGAGGAGATATCGAGAGAGAAGGAGTCGAGAGGATGAGGCTCGGCGTAAGAAGAAGGTTGAACCACCTTGGAAGGAGATCTGCAAGCTCGCGGAAGATTCAATGCAACAAGTAAAGGAAATTTGAAATCTTGTCAACTCATTGGGGTCGACGCTCTCGAAGCCCACAACAGCCCCACCTCCATCTTCAAAGACGACATCTTCTACAGCCATGGGCGAGACACTTGCGATTAAAGAAGGCAAGTCCAAGAATGTTCCTACTGAGATTGCGAAGGTCAGTGTTGTTGCAGGAGGATGGTCAAGTATGAAATAAATTTAAAGTATAAATCAGAATGACTTCCCTGTCTCAGCAAATGATTACAAGACTTCCTCCCGTTGTAGTAAGAGAATAGTCAGGATCGAATCCACGAGGAAGCACGTCAGCAGTTCTCAGGTAGCAACAGATCTCACAGACAGAATAGCAGAAAGACAGAAACACATAAACAAAAGCAGAAAATAACAAACAAAAGCAAAGAACAAAATGAAGACAGAAAAGACAAAGCAAAGTAAAGGGCTCATCGATCTCGACCACAGTCTCCTCGAGATCGACAAAGGCAGTGAAGACAGAAACTGGAAATCGACAACAGCAGCGGAAAAATCAACTCGACTAAGACAAGTCCTACTCGAGATCGACCAAGGTTGTACTCGATCTCAACCAAACTCTCCTCTATGTCGACAAGAATGCAGAAAATATAAATTCACAGATTTCGAACACAACTCAGAATTTGGACGGAAATAAATTCAATATGCTAAAAGACTTCCAAACCCAGGGTATCAACACCACAACGATAACCATGCAAAGTAACACATAAAGGCACAAAAGATCATGCTTTCCATCAAATAACTTTCGTCATTAACAAATAGGCATATAGAGGCTTTTGCATAAACCCTAATTGTTACTAACCCTTTTCACATAATTAATCCAAGTTGCATTAAGATCACTTTCGCTTCAATAACACAAACAAGGATCACCTTCAACTCTCGCAAAAGAATCATGCTCATAGGGATAGAAGATGAATTGCACAAAAAGATCTGACCTTTATCGCATCGCCTCACATGGCCACCATCGGGCTCCCCCCAGCCCCAGAAGTGGGTGGACTACTCACGCCTCATCGCAATAACAGACATTGAATGAAAAGAAATAACTTGCATAAAATAAACTCCAACTTACAATCTCCTCTTTATGTAACTAACTAATTGTCTCTGAAATTGAATTGAATTTGTGTGAATTGGAATGAATGAAAAACCAGCCCCTAGGGTCTTATTTATAGTGATCTAGTCCTTGCTAATCAAGGATAGAATATCTATATCTATATCTAAAATTATATCTAAAATGATAAAAGATAAATAAATTGCATAATGGAAATAAATCAACTAGGAAAAAGATAAATCTAACTAAGGTAAGTCTTCATGTCTTGATAGATTTCCCTCCATGGATAGATGATGATGGAATCGGATAGATCTTCGGTCAGCTCGACTTCCTTCGTGCCCAAGGATTCCCAATTCTACTCGGACAGCACTTCGTCGACGCGTTTCTGGAAACTGGGCTACTCGACCTCGACAAGGGCTCGTCGACCTCGAGTAGGATTCATCGTCGACTGGACTCTTCGGCTAGATCTGCTCGATGTGGCTCGGACTTGGCTCCTGGTGCTAGTCGATCTCGAGTACCTCTTGTCGATGTCGAGTAGGAATGGGTCATCGACTAGGTCTCCTTGGGTGGCTCTACTCGTCAAGCTCGGATCTGGACTCAAGGGCTCGTCGATCTCGACCAGGGTTTGTCGAGATCGAGTAGAGTTGGTCGAGGATGGCTCTCTGTGGTGGTGTCGAGGACTCCTTCTCGGCAAGGTCTCGGAGTTGCTCTGGGTGGCTTGTCGATCTCGACCAAGGCTTGTCGAGATCGAGTAGGGTGCGCTCGGCTTCTCGTCCTCGGCTTCTTGGGAAGCTTCTCATCTCGTCGACTCCGGGTGTGGCGCTGGGCTTCGTCGATCTCGACTAGGGCTTGTCGAGATCGAGTTGGGTCCGGAAGTCGGGTTGGTCTGTCTCTCCGACAATGCTCTGTCGACCAAGGCTGCCCGGCTACGCTCGTCTAGATCGAGTAAGGTCTACTCGAGATCGAGTAGTCTGGTTCCTCGGCTCGATTCGACTGGTTCCGTTGCTGCTTTGACTTTGGACTTCTGTAGTGGTTTTCCGAGCTTTTCTGACTTTCTGTAGAATCGCTGTAAAATGCCTCGAATTCTGCGAATTAAACAGAAACTAGTGTAGATTCCATAATTTGGCAAATAAACATAAACTACATAGGTTATGTACTATCTTAGCCCAAATGCATGAAATGTATGCAGAAATCGATATAAAAGTTACTGTAAAACATGGCAGATTCAGCTCACAACAGTTAGCCCTGAGCTTAAAAAGGATGAGGAAATCATCCAAGTTCCCAAGGTAGCGCTTTCCATGAGGGAGAAACGTATGCCAACCGACAAGTCTACCTTTCTGAACACCATGTCGACCAAGTGGTTGGATGCGACCCCTTTCCTTCCGTCTTACTTGCCTTTCACGATTCAAGAAGAACAGGGGATTCAAGATCTCTCCAAGGAAGAAGAAACATGTTCGAAGAAGTCGCTTGTTTCCATCACGGATTCGAGGACGAATCCTTTTCAAGGGGAGGAGGATGATGTGACCGTAGTCGCTCATGACCTCATCTGTTGTTTCCTCCAAAGGTTTGTCTTCGGAGCTGAACATCAACTTTCATTTATGAAAACTATTTGGCGACATCTCGGTATTTTGGCTCGTTCTGGATCTATAAAATTCTGATTGAAGCCGATGAGCACTTGTTGGAAAGATATTTTAAGTGGCTACAACTTTATTGAAGGATTCAATCGTCAATTCAGCTTGGAAGATGGCCGAAATAGGGGATCTTCGCAGCAGTCCGAAATTCTAGCAGCTCATCGGAAATGCAATAAATAATGACGGAATGCATTCAGTAAAGTCGGATTAAATGATGGGTTTTAGAGATTTCTGACCTTCCATCTCTTTGATGGCAACCAAGACCATTCGTTTTCCCTCATTATGGTTGTCCATCTCTCCGTCATAAATCTCGGAAACCCTTTCGTATTATCCGTCATTAGTTTATCAATTTATTTTAATTTATTTTATTTTTCATAGATTCAATATTTTTCCTATATAAAGGGATGTAAGAACCTTTTTGAAGATAAGTTGAATTTGAGAAAACTAAGTTTGTGCTTCCTTCGTTTCGGGTTAACAAATATAAATCTATCTTGGTGAGATGCTGGATAAACCCTCTTGGTGAGATGCTACGAGCGATTCCTTAGTGAGAGACGACGGAATCAAATGGTCGGAAACACTCGGAGTGCGAGGCCAAGAGTGTGGAAGATCGACTGTTGGAGAGAGCTCGGAGTGCGAGGCCGAGAGCGCTCTTGCATCACATATCCCTCAACCCCCATCCCCTACCCTACCATTATTCTAAGGCCTTCCACATCCCCATCATCACCCTCAAACCATCCCCAAAACGTTACTCCAAAGCAGCCCCTCAATTCCTCTCAAACAAGCCCCGTTTGGAATCATCTCTACACAGGTGATGTCTCGGTAAAACACGATTTCTCGCTTCGTCTGACCTTCGATTGACGAGATCTTCCCCAATCCGCGACCGCCGCTTCAAGATCTACAAAAGTAGTACCCTAGAAGCCGAGCCAATCGACGGGAAATCGGCAATCTTTAAAGACTCATCTTTTGCCTCAGAAGCTGTCCACAATCTCCCGACTTCTCGGAACTCTCGTCGCCGGTCCTTTTGCTCGAGCCCGGGCCTGAGCACGTCAAACTGACTCGACCCGAAAACCCGGCCCGACCCACCCTAACCCAGACTCGACCGAAACCCAAAAATCTAATGTGATGCACAACCCGAATCCGAACTCGACCCTGACCCATTTTGACCCGATACCCGAATAGACACGAACATAGACAAACCCAACTCGGCCCATACCCGACCAATCATTGACCCAAAATTTTTAAATATTCAAATAACGTGAATTAAATATATTGAGACCTAATATTCTAAATAAATAAAATTTAATAGTCAATAATTAAGATAGATAAAAAATAATAATCATCATTTTATAATAAAACTTAATGTGACCCCACTTGATCCAACTCAAATCCGAGCCAACGTTTCGAAATCTATTTGACCCAAACTCACCCGACCCGACATATGACCAAACCTGAATTGATAAACCCAAACCCGACCCAAACAACCGAATTGACACCTCTAAAGACACACGTTACTAAAAATTGATATCTAATAATTAGATATGATTTCAATTCTCCCGATTGGGAAATATGGTGAATTGGAGGCAGTCAAAACCACAGCTTGAAAACGTCTGTAAGTCGATCCTCTAACGTGGTGCCATTCTCGTCGTCATCCTTCCTGCAGGAGCAGGACCACCACCAACACCATATCGTCATCACAGTCAGTGATCACCATGCACGCGCCACCAATTCATTCAAACAAGAATGTGTCCCTCAACCATAAATCAAGGTTAAAAAAAATATACAAAATGATTATTGATTTGAGGGTTGCCATCAGCCCATCGTCGATCTTCGTTGGATCACCGTATCACAAAGATTTGAAATAAAATTTCTATCTAATGAATAACCATCGTACCATCGAATAATCAATAATTAAATTTAAATACAATAACAACTCATTCTATCCCGCTTATCTGAGGGTCATTTAAATATCATTCAATTTAATTTAATAATTCAGATTTGATAATATGATACAACATATATTGTCTATATATGTTTTATCGTCTATGTTTCAATATGTATTCATATATCTGATCTGATAAAAACCCCATGGCCAAATTACTACGCGCCTCACGCGCCAGAAAAAAATCCTCCCCTTCTCCCATTGGAAAACCCTCTGGAAAACACCCCTTCACATCCCTCCTCTTGAGTTTGCTTCTCCGTACTATAATCGATGGCGATCTTTCATACTTGCGTCTGAAATTAGTGGATAACCCTACCCAAATCGCTCTAGGGTTAGCTACCTCCAATCATTATCTCTGTGCTGGCTCCTTTAGAGGGGTTATTTCTGTGTTCTCCAAACCCCCGATTGCGTATAAGGGGCTTCAAATCCCTAATCCTTTCAGTTTATCCTCTCGATGGTACAACTCATGGATTGAAAAGTGCAGATTAGTTGGGGCTTGGTCGAATCGAACCCCTCCATGGGAGATTTGGAGGTGTACGATCCCTCCTCTCGCTATCTTCTGTCCGATTTCCATTGGCTCAGAGTTCTGGCGATGGGGTGTCGAAAAGCTTGGTTACTGTTGCACGATTTGGGGGATGGGGTGGTGTGGCCTGCTCGACGGAAGAGAGTGGTGCTTGCTGGCGCTCCTTCGCTCCAGATCTACCGTGTTCATCTATTTAAACGGTGGATATCCGGGGTTTTCTCCTCACATCTTCTCCTCTTCTTTCTCTATCTCTTTTTTCTTACAATCTCCTTCTGGTAACTCTTACCTTGTGTGTGTTCTGAGCATGGCTTCTTCTGAAGCAAACAAGGGCAAAAGCCCTCTGGTGGTAGATGATCCTACCCCGGAAATTGAGAAAACCAAGCAGCCGGAAGGCTATAATCTCAAGGAGCAGCTTCCTCTAGGCAAAGAGGCCGGTGAATCGAGCAGAAAAGCTCGTTTGGAGAAAAAGTTCAAAAGGAGGACTATCAACAGAGAGAGGCTTGTGGCTCTACAAGGGCGGGTTCAAGAAAATATCTCGGCTCTCAATCAATTGTCGCTCTTTGCAACAATCATTGGTGATCCTCTTGAAGCAAAGGAGGTCCGAAAGAGGGTGAGGTATGTCTGGAAATTCTTGTCTAGTGGCTATCAACTCATACCGATTGCCAACAATTGGTTTGAGTTGAGATTTGATGTTGCATCTGACCGCAACTTGGTCTGGGAGAATCGCCCCTATCGTGTTTCTGGCCAGTTGATTCTTCTGAGGCCTTGGTGCCTTGAGTTTGATCCTTGGAAGGAGTCAGTGACTAAGCTTGATCTCTGGATCCGTTTCCCGGGTCTCCCATCCAAGTATATGCATGATGATATCCTTCGGGACATCATCCAGGAGAATAGGTTGGGTGAGGTGATTCGTATTGCTGCTTTCAATGCAAAAGGGGCTCGCTTTTGGTATCCTCGGGTATGTGTCTCGGTGGATGTCACCATGATTGAAGGTCGGTCTGTCTGTGTGGTGGATGAGAATGGGATTGTGGAAACTTTCCCGATTTGGTTTGAGGATTTTCCTCAAGGATGTGGTAGCTGTGGGGCTGATGACCACCTGTTTGAAGCCTGTCCTTTGAGGGATCTCTGCAATGCTAATTTCAACCCTGTTGTGCCACCTATGGAGTTTGCTGTGCCTGCTGGTGAAGCTCCTGGCGATGATGGTCAGGGTGGGTGGTCGACAGTGGCTGGCAAAAGGCCAATTGTGATTCCCCCTCCCTCTTTTGGGCATCCCAAGTCTGATATACTCTCTTGTTTCGGTAAGAATGTCACTCTATCGTCGGATTCATCTTCTTCCAAATCCCCTGCAATTTCTTCTGGTGGTTCTGAGACCAATCCATCGGCTCCAGTGCTGGTGGTTTCTGGTGCTTCTACTGGCTCTCCCTCGCTGGCCATCAATGCTTCCCCTATTCAAGCTGTAGTGATCCCAAATGATGCAATTATTGTCCCAAAGGCAGAGGCGCAACCGGATCCTTATTTTTGGGTGGCTGATGATGAAGACCTGGATTTTGGTGAAGATGAGTTCATGAAGGAGATGCTGCTAGAGGATGGGCTTACTGATCCCGGTTTCTCTCAGGCGGATTTTGATGCTATGCTTGTCAATGTGCCACCTTCGGTGGAGTTCATATTGCCTGACTTGAGCAAACCGGGTAAGTTGGCTGAGTCCTTGCAAGAGCATTTTGTTGCTCCCAATGCATCTCCTTCTATGGCTCGTGAGTTTGAACAACTAGAGATGTCTGTGAGCTCGTTGTCTGAATCAACTAAACGCAAAATTAAGATCGAGGAAGGCGACTCTGCTTGCTCTACCGTGAGTCTGATGGGTAGCAGCAAGAAGAAGGGAAAGCATGTGTGATAAGCCCAGTTGTAGGCTGTTGGAGGTACTCACTGGTGGTTGTGTTGTACCTCAAGCCATGATAACTGTGAAACCACCAGCTATCAGATTATGCTCTAAGTATGTAAGTCCTCTTGGTGGTTTTATTTTGATCATGTCTGGCCAAGCTCATTGTGATAGTATTTGTATGTTTTCTCCAGACTTATGTATTCCTTTCTATCTCGTCTTGTGGGTTGATAGTTTATGTTGTAGTCGGCACTAGCAGTTTATGGTGCAATGGGTAGTCTTTCCGTGTAAATTTCAGACTACTGGTTATCAATGGAAATGGAAGTTTATGTATTTCTGTCAGTATTATAAATTTTTGTTAATTTCAACCAACTTGCATGCATACAAAAGTATCTACCAATTTGAGTATAATGCAACCATCTTAGTTAGGTTTGAATTTGGGCATGATGAGATGAAGATTAGAGTATTGATAGCCTCTATTGGGAATAATCAAGTCATAACTCTAAACCTACACTCTTGCATTGCCCCAATGCTGGTAATCCTCTTGTACACAAGAAGCAATAAAAGGAGTGTTATGTTTGGATCAAAGTGCTACCCCTTAACTAACAAAATAGATTACACTAGTATATGCACTCTTAAATCTTTATCTTGGGTTGGCTAGCTCTTCAAGAATTCTGGGTTTGCATTCTGTAACAAATTTTGTACCAGTATCTCGAGTACCAAAACGGTATATGAGGACGGAATTCTTGGTCCTCATATACAGAATTCTGGTTATTTATGAAAATAAGATATTGGAACTGTCGTGGCTTTGGAAAAAAAACCTTCTGGGCAGGGCTTAATGCAATGAGGATAAACGACCATATCAAGATAATAGCTATAGCAGAAACAAAGCCTGAAATGATACCGACTGAAACTCTTTGGAAAAGTAGTGGTTTTTCGAATGCAGTTTGGTCACCGGGAAATGGTAGAGCAGGGGGACTTGGTGTTCTATGGAATGAGAATGCTCTGGTAAATGAAACACTCTCAGTGCTAATCCATTTGCCGAGGATCATTGGATTAGAGTATCAAAATTTTGAGAAAAATTTCAAGGGCATTATTCTTTTTATCTATGGTCCTCCGCAAGAAAAAGACAAAGACCAGTTCTGGCAGCTCCTGACGAAAATAATATGTGATCAAAACCTCCCATGTATGATTATGGGGGATTTTAATGAAATAGCACACAGTAGTGAGAAAGAGGGGGGTGCGCTTTTCCATCCCTCTCGAAAATACAGATTAAACCAGCTCATGGACTTGTGTGCTCTCACTGATATTCCAACCATTGGGAACAGTTTTACTTGGAGGAAAAAGGAGGAAGGAGATGATAACATTCTAGAAAAATTGGATAGAACGCTTGTCCAAGGGAGCTTTCTTGATAACTTTCATGAGCTCTGTACGCACAATGGAGCCTTCTCATCGTCAGACCATTGCCCAATAACTATAGAACTAAAATCTTCAGTAGTCTTAAAACCATCACAATTTAAAATGGAAAACATGTGGCTCCACAGACCTGATTTTCGGAATATTGTGGTTCAGGCATGGCGTGCCCATTGCGCTGGATCAATAATGTATAAAATAATGTTTAAAACAAGACTTGTTAAACAAAAAGCGAAAGATTGGAATAAAAAAACATTTGGTAACATATTTAGGCAACTAACATCTATCGAGAATGAACTTTTGGACATTCAATCTAGGAGAGGGGGAGTGAATGAAGCTGCTAAACAAAAAAGGCTTATTTTGAAAAAGGAACGACTTTTGTCCTTCCAAAAAGAATACCGGAGCCAACGTGCAAAGTCTAAACATCTGAAACTTGCAGACTCAAACACTACTTATTTTCACAGAGTAGCATCTGGCAGGAGAAATAGGAAATACATCAGGAATATCACGTCTACGGAAGGAACACCAATTGTAGGGGAGGAGAATGTTAGAAATGAGATTAAAAATGACTTCGTCAAAAGATTCACAAAAACACCAACCAATAACAACCGGTTAAATGATTATATGCAGTACATCATCCCTTCCATCACTATAGAGGAAAATAAAAGACTCATTGCCCCACCAACAAACAATGAAATAAAAACGGTTGTTTTCAATCTAGGAACAAATAAAGCCCCTGGCCCAGATGGTATAACAGCCGAGTTTTATAAATAATTTTGGGATATTGTTGGAACTGATGTGATTCGTGCTGTGAAGGCGTTTTTTCACTCAGAGAAAATTCTTAAGCAGGTAAACCATACTTTCATCTCACTTCTTCCAAAGAACAATAACCCTACAAAAACAGCTGACTATAGACCTATAAGTCTCTGTTCCACCATGTATAAAATTATTTCGAAAATTCTGACAGAAAGACTAAAATCTGTAATGAGCAAATTAATTCACCCATTACAAGGGGCTTTTGTGTCTGACAGGGCAATCCAGGACAACGTCTTAATTGCCCACGAAATTTTCCATTCCTTCAAAAATCGAAAAGGTTATGATGGTTGGCTAGCGATCAAGTTAGATATGGAAAAAGCATATGACCGAGTGGATTGGGCTTTTACTGAGCAGGTACTTAAAGGATTTGGTTTTCACGATAAGTTCATTAGGCTCATTATGGAATGCGTAACGATTGTCTCCTTTTCAGTCCTTGTCAATAATGGCCCAACAAAATTATTCCAACCCACACGTGGTCTCAGACAAGGTGACCCGCTATCACCATTCATATTCATTCTTGGGACTGAGGTTCTTGCAAGGAAATTGACAACAGACTCGAGTGTACTGTTGTTGCAGGAGGGTGGTCAAGTATGAAATAAATATAAAATAAAGATCAGACTGACTTCCCTGTCTCAGCAAATAAATACAAGACTTCCTCCCGTTGTAGTAAGAGAAAATCAGGATCGAATCCACGAGGAAGCACGTCAGCAGTTCTTAGGTATCTGTAGATCTCACAGACAGAATAGCAGAAAGACAGAAACACGGAAACAAGGAAAGAAAGACAAATAAAAGCAGAAAATAACAAAAGCAAAGAACAAAGCAAAACAGGAAATAAAGCAAGGACAGAAAATAACGCAAGGCAACAGGCTACTCGATCTCGACCACAGTCAACTCGAGATCGACTAAGGCAAGCAAAGACAGAAACTTCAGAAATCGACAAAAGACGGAAACTTCACTCGACCTAGACCAAGCGTACTCGAGATCGACAAAGGCAGTACTCGATCTCGACAAGCTCTACTCTATGTCGATTGGGGGACAGAAACTTTAAATTGCAAATTCGAAACTAAAACTCAGATTTCCGACGAAAATAAATCAATATAATAAAAGACTCCTAAGACCAGGGTATCAACACCACAACGATAACCATGCAAAGTAACACATAAAGGCACAAAAGATCATGCTTTCCATCAAATAACTTTCGTCATTAACAAATAGGCATATAGAGGCTTTCGCATAAACCCTAATTGTTACTAACCCTTTTTTCACATAATTAACCCAAGTTGCATTAAGATCACTTTCGCTTCAATAATACAAACAAGGATCACCTTCAACTCTCGCAAAAGAATCATGCTCATAGGGATAGAAGATGAATCGCACAAAAGGATCTGACCTTTATCGCATCGCCTCACATGGCCATCGTCGGGCTCACCCCAGCCCCAGAAGTGGGTGGACTACTCACGCCTCATCGCAATCGCAGACATTGATTGATAAAAAGAACTAACTTGCATAAAATAAACTCAAACTTGCAATCTCTCTTTATGTAACTAACTAACTGTCTCTGAAATTGAATGAATAAAACTGAGCCCCATGGGCCTTACTTATAGCCTTCTAATCCTTGCTACTCAATGATAGAATATCTATATCTATATCTAAAATTATATCTAAAAGGCTAAAAGATAAATAAAATGTTTTAAGGAAATAAATCAACAAGGAAAAGATAATTCTAAAGTGGGTAAGTCTTCATGTCTTGATAGATTCCCTTCCATGGATAGAATTTGATCAAATTTGGATAGAATCTTCCTCCTTCAGCCCCAAGGAATCCCAACTTGACTAGGACAGCTCTCGACGACGCGTTTTCCAGAGACTGGTGTACTCGACATCGACAAGGCCTCGTCGACCTCGACAAAGATTGTTCGTCGACTGGACTTCCCGGCTAGCTCTGCTCGACAGGCTCGGACTTGGTTCACGGTGCTCGTCGATCTCCACTACTCCTTGTCGAGATCGAGTAGGGATGTTCACCAACTAGGTCTTCTCGGGTAGGTGTGCTCGACAAGCTCGGATCTGGGCCCTGGGCGTCGTCGATCTCGACTAGGGCTCCTCGAGATCGACTAGGGTGTGGCCTTCTCTGGTCGAACAGCTTCTCCTCGGCATGGACTCGGACTGACATTGTGGAGCTTGTCGATCTCGACTAGAGCTTGTCGAGATCGAGTAGGGTTGTTTGGCATCCTCGTCCTCGGCTTCTCGGTCAGCTTCTCTCCTTGTCGACTCCGGGTGTGGCTCTGGTCTTTGTCGATCTCGACTAGGGTCTTGTCGAGATCGAGTACCTCCGGAGCTGGGTTGGTCTGGCTTTCTCGATCAGGCTCTGTCGACCAAGGTTGTGCTCGGACATGTTCGTCTAGATCGAGTAAGGTCTACTCGAGATCGAGTAGTCTGGTTTCTCGGCTCGATTCGACTGGTTCCGTTGCTGCTTTGACCTTGGGCTTCTGTAGCTGTTTTCCGAGCTTTTCCGACCTTCCTTAGAATTGCTGTAAAATGCCTCGAATTATGCGATTTAAACAGAAACTGGTGTAGATTCCATAATTTGGCAAATAAACATAAACTACATAGATTATGTACTATCTTAGCCCAAATGAGTGAAATGCATGCAGAAATCGATATAAACATAAAAGTAAAACATGGCAAATTCAACTCACAACATGTACCTAATAGTGGGATTGGCTTTCCCTTCGGACGAAATGGTCCTCCCAAAATTCCTTTTTGGCATTTGCAGATGACATCATTATATTCTCCAAAGGCAACATGTCCTCTTGCGAAAATGTTAAAAATACAATAGATCACTACTGTCAGATATCTGGTCAGAAAGTAAACTATCATAAATCGGCCTTCCAATGTACTTCTGGTATCCCCAGGTCTCGTATAACGGACATCGAAAACTGCCTTGGTATATCCAGCCAAGTAAAACTTGATAAGTATTTGGGGTGTCCAATCACAAATGGTAAAGTTAATGAAGCGACATTGGAAGACATAATAACAAGCACTAAGAATCAATTATCTAAATGGAGAGCGGATACCCTATCACAACAAGGACGAACAACATTGATTAATGCAAATCTAGCATCCAAGCCCCTTTATACAATGCAGAGTTTTATGCTTTCACCAAAAATGCATCAGAATCTTGACAAAATGCATAGATCATTCTTCTGGAACAAGGCCCCCTCTCATAAACCCCTCATTAGTTGGGACAGAATCTGCAAGTCAAAGGAGGCTGGTGGAGTTGGTTTAAGGAAATCTAAACACATGAACGAAGCGTTACAATTGAAACTACTATGGAAAATCCTGGTTGAACCAAACAATATATGGGTAAGAATTATTCAATATAAATATATTAAGACAAATCACATTTTATCTTATGAAGCACGAGGTAGTGCTTCTTGGCAATGGACCCAGTTAAGGAAACTAATTCCTAGTTTCAAAAATGGATTGGTATGGGTGGTAAGCAATGGGAAAAGCATCAAATTCTGGAAAGATAGATGGGGACCAGTACAGAATCTGGCTTCTTTTTGCATCTCCCCACGAGAATCGGATATGGAGGAAACAGTGGATACATACATAGAGCATGGAAATTGGAATAGGGATAGATTAACAAGGGTCCTTCCAGTAGATATTGTGAATAAAATTATGAACATCTCCCTACCTAGCTCGGCTTTGGAGGATAGACTCTACTGGAAGCCAGCTAAGAATGGGTGGTTCACTACATCAAGTGCGTATGATTATGTTACCAGATCCACGACAAACAAAACTGATGAAAACGCTTGGATATGGAAACAAGATATCCCTCCTAAGGTCAAAATTTTTTTGTGGAAAATATGTCAACATGGATTGCCGACTGCGTCAAGGCTCTCAAAGCGGGGTGTGGCTGTCCTCGCATCTTGCCCTCTATGTAATCATCTTGAGGAAGATGAGGTGCATATATTCTACGAATGTAAGTACAGTGTCCTTCTCAAGAATTTGATTTATAAAATGAAAGTGTTGATTAATGATTCTATTCGTAAACATCGAGATATTAAGCCAATCATGACAATTTTATCAAAAAATCTGTCACAAAAAGAAAAACAATACTTATCAATAAACTGGTGGACAATCTGGCTAGTCCGAAACCAAGTTGTTTTCAAAAATGAAAAGGCCCCATCAATTACGGAAGTGCAACACAGAGCTGAGCAATCTCTGAAAAATTGGTTGACTGCGAATTCCCACTGGAGAGAGATAAAAACCAAAACATCACTCAAGAATCAAAGTACCATTACGCAAAGACAAAACAAAGGAAAAAAACAAAAAATGGAAGAAACCGCCCCAAGGATGGTATAAATTAAATTTTGATGGCTCTTCATGTGTGCAAGGGGACAGCACGAGTGGATTCATTATCAGAGATTGGGAAGGGTGGCCGATTTCCACAAACGTGTGCAAAATAGGACAACAAACTCCCTTAATCGCTGAGGCTAGAGCACTACATTTAGGAATTATCAAAGCAAGAGAACTTAATTTAGAAAAAATTATAGTTGAAGGTGACGCTCTTATTATTATCAATTACCTTAAACAGAGAAAGGTATGTCCATGGGAAATTGAAATTCTTATGTCAGACATCACTATAATGCTACAAGGGTTTAAGGAAGTATCTTGCTCTCATATACTTCGCACTGGCAACTGTGTCGCAGATAGGATTGCTTTCCTTGGACGCAGTACCAATTACCCTGAATTACTGAATGATCAAGGTCTTCTGGACCTCATCCGACAGGATGCTATCAGATAGCGCTTGTTGCGCATCTGAATTTTTACCTTATCAAACAAATATATATATATATATATCTGATCTGATACATCGGATCATCCGATCCGATTCGGATCTGATGTACTTGCAGGTTACAAGGATATTAAATTGGGGATTTGTCTTTTATAGCTGTACTAGGGTGGCAGACTCGTGCTACGCCCGGGGTAAGATTATATATCAAATAAATGAGTTGATATTATAAGGTGAATAACCAAAAATTTTAACATGGCATATCAATCTGGTGAATAACCAAAAATTAACATGGCATAAATTTTATAATAGGGTAATGAAATATCAATAACTTATTTAGCAAATTTTAAACAAAATATTTTAATTACTCATTTTTATTAGCATAAGTTACAATTGGAAAAATATTTAGATATATTATATATGCACTCTTTTAAACTTATAATATTCTGTTTTAAAATTAAGCACGTTGATTTGCTTCAATCGAGAAGTTTCTTATATGGTGAAACATTTATTGCATGTATTTTTTTTATTTAATGATTAATATTTTTATAGGAAGATATTTTTTAAAAAATAATAATATTCTAACAATTTTCAAAATAAAAAATATCATCTTAATTTATAACAATTCAAAAGGATAAAAATGCACTCTTTAAATATAATTAACTTTACTTGTAAGGAAGTTAAAGAAATGATAGCATAAAAACGAATTAATTTTACTCTCTTGGCCTGAAGACTTTGGGGATGAAATTACTACTTGGAATCCAAATAAGTTGACATTTAATTATTTGTAATATGAAAAGAGAACCATTTATTTTTTGAATTTAAGGCATTAAATTTATTGCAAAAAATCAATTTAAATTAATAAATAAACATGGGGAAGATCCCTTTTTTTAATTCAATAAAAAACAAATTAAAATTTTAAATTGATAAAAAAAAAATAGGATTTTAGGTATGCATTTACAAGATTGAACACAACTTTTCTAGTATTATATTATTATTATTATTATTATTATTTATTTTATTTTATTATTATTATTAACCAACTACTATTTACAAGAAATTAGTGGGTAGCCGAGATACTATCTGGGCACCCACTCCTTTAGCGATAACGAAGCTAAGTCTAGTAAAAATATAAGCTGCAGCACGAGCCCCGGCATCCTGAGATACTGAGAATTTCTGAATCCGCTTATACAACAAATGGACTACAATCATATGCAAAAAAAAATACGAATTATAAAAATAACTATGATGTAGGTATACAAATTTTAATGATGATAAAATTTAACAATAAAAAGAATATACAAGCACATAAAATCCAATGTTAAATAATAGAGCAACAATAAATTGATTAATCAAATAATGAAAGATCGAAGAGGGAACAAAAAATTTCTTACGGGTCATCGAATGATCGAGGGAAGATAAATATAATATAGCTCTCCCCAACTAATATGCAAAATAAAAGATAAGAATAAAAATTAGAAAAATAAATATGATATAGGCATAAAATTTTGAATTGTAATTGATAAACAATAGAAAGAATAGATCAACATATCAAACCCAATGCTACGTATATATGAGAAGGTGTAAGAATATATATATATATATATATATATATATATAAAGCAACAAACAAATGATTAATCAAATAATGAAAGATAGAAGAGGGAGTAAAAAAATCTTATGGACATAGAACAACAAACAAATAGATGAAACCCTAAACCCTAAATCGGGCAACTTTTCATTTTCCCATTATAATTTAAATATAAGCTTTATTTATGTAGCTATATGCCTATATATATGAGCATATATTTATTATTATATCATCTATATATACATATAAGCTTTATTTGCATGATATATTTTAACTATATATATATATATATTGAACTATAAATATAAGCTTTATTAAATCATTATTTTATAGCTTTTAAAAAAAAAGAAAATAAAATGGGAAGGTAAATCAATTTTCTTGTAATTTAGCATTTAATAGAGTTCAATGGTACGTGGGTATTGAATGGACAAAAAGCAAAAACTATATAATAATATAAGATAAGATATATATAAGATTATTACGGAAATACGGAGTATTATTATTGGAAGAAAAAACTTTTTAAAAATTTATTTACTAAATTTGTCTATTTTTCTCTTTGTTGAGTGGGTCGATTTGTTAAAAAATCTTAATAATCACCCTAACACCTTTTTTTGGGGGGGGAAATCACCCTAACACCTACAACAATTAATACTAACTAATCATATTTATAAAATCAAATATGAAGAACACCGGCCTTAAAGCTCCACTTTCCCTGATTATCAAACAAAAAAGGTTGAATGAAACCCGATCAATATAAAGAAAGTAATAAGAACCACAACTATATATAAGCAAACAATTAAATTTTACAGAGAGAAAATGAAGCAAAAAAGAAAATATAGATTTCCATTTCTTGATAAAGATCGGATTTAGAGGTTTGTTTTTTCACAACACAATAGGGATGATGTCCATCATTGATCAATGGAAGGATCAATTGGTATTTATACTACACATTCAAAAGGCTATAAATATTAAAATTAATGTGATTTAAATAAATAAATTAATTAGAATGTGAAAAGATATATCACATGTCACAATAAAAACCGACTTAACTTTTCATATATCTTTCCACCCAAAAAACAAAACTCTTCACCTACATCAATCTCTTTAATACGTAGTATATAAAAGAAGCCAAAAAGTCATATATGCTTTTAAATAATAAAAGGAATATATATTAGGTATGGACAGAAAAATCAAAACGCACTATTAGAATTCTTTGAATAGGCAATATAAATTATTATTATTATGTAAGTATAAAATATATGCTACGTATTAAAGAGATTTATCTAGTGTTACATGATCATAAGGAAATGGTGCATGTTATTAGGTATTGAATCGTTACATGATAATTTTTCCATATAATAATTTGGGACAATTTTATATCTTTAATAGTGAGAATGCAAAAGGTTAGAAATTAAAAGCCATATAATAATTTACACAATTAATACCATAACCGTTTGGAATCAATGTAATTATACATAATTATCTTGTATAATTTTGACAATTAATACCACAATTTTTTATGTCATAAAAAACTGCGAGAATGCAAAAGGTTGGAAATTAAAAGTCATATAATAATTTACACAATTATTAATACAATAACCGTTTGGAATCAATGTAATTATATACATAATTATCTTGTATAATTTTGACAATTAATACCACAACTTTTTATGTATTAAAAATTGCAAAATATGATTAATATGTAACTATTAGGATTCGAACTCAAGACCTTATTCCTACCAAACAACTCTACTAACCATTGAGCTATGAAGATGTTTGTGATCATTTGTGAAATTGAAACAAAAAATATAAAATATGAATAATTAAATAAATGAGCATTAAATTGACCCTGAACACAACTTTTTATATATATATATATATATATATATATATATATATATATATATATATATATATTTGAGCTTATTGATCGAATACGGGTGCCTTCTGATAAGTTAGTTGATCTTTTGATATTTTATCAAGTAACTAGTTTAGATCCCGTCTCGTGTACGGAGGATGTGTTAATATAAATATAAATTATTTTTTCCTTCAAAAGATAATATAAATATAAATAAAATTAGTTCAATAGGTTATATATAATCTAAATATCTTTTAATTCGATTCTCTCAAAATATAAATAAAATTAACATTTATAAGGTACTACGTAAAAGTTTTTTTTTCCTAATCTATGGTTAATTAAATCTCATGTAATTTAATTATTACATTTGTTCAGTAAAATATATATGTACGGATGGATTGTGACTACATATTTGGCTATATAATATTTTAATTATTTATTTTTGCCTCAAGAAATAATATAGATAGATATAAAATATCAATTATTAAATGATTGATTTTGATATAAATAATTCTTTCCACCAAAAAATAATCAAAGTAATTTGGTCCAAAGGCCGGCCTTTGGACCAATTACTAAAGGGTAAATTGCAACTAATATCCCAACCTTTAGGGATAGTTGCTTTCAATACCCTAACCTTATAAAATTTCACAAAATATCCTAACCTATACTATTAGTTGCACTTAACACCCTGGATGAGATTCTTAAATTTAAAAAATTGCCCACATCATAAAAAAATTACAAAAATCACCCATATTCATAAAATTTTTTCAATAAATTCCTAATAAATTTTAAAATTTGAAATTAAATAAATCTCTTACAATTTAAGCCAACCCAACCCACCATCCAAAAATAATTATAACAGGTATATAAAATCTACTCCTTTACAATATAATATAATTACTTTAGCATCTACTCATTTAAAATTTTAATATAATCAATCAAAATAATTATTTTTTTATCTAAAAAACATACATTTTAATTAAAATCTAAATTTACATAAGTTTGTCTCGATACATGCCGATTTATACATCTATATATTCCCTATATATTATTTGATACGATATATACTGTCTTTTTTGGTTAATATTATGTTATATATACTAAAACTAATACATAACATCTTATAATGTATCACACATAAATTCCATGGTATTAAAAAAATGATTCTATAAGAAATGTTTAACATAATAGTTTTACAAAAATAAAATAAAGTAGATTTAAAAAAATAAATGGTAAAAGATACGGTAACCATTTGCAATCGATAATTATATAGTAAAGATATACTAAAATAATATGGTTAAAAATAATAATTTTACCATATTATTTTTAATATATCTTTATCATGTAACTATTTATATATTACAAACAGTTATCATATCTCATAGCATTTATTTATTAAAATCCACATTATTTTATTTTTGTAAAAGTATTATGTTTAAGATACATAATTAATTATTTTGAGTAATTATATTAAAATATTAAATGAGTAAATGCTAAAATAATTATATTATATTTTTAAAGGAGTAGATTTTATATACTTGTTATAATTATTTTTGAATGGTGGGTTGGGTGGGCTTAAATTGTAAGAGATTTTTTTAATTTCAAATTTTAAAATTTATTAGGAGTTTATTGAAAACATTTTATGAATATGGGTGAGTTTTGTAATTTTTGTATGATGCGGGTAATTTTTTAAATTTAAGAATCTCATCTAGGGTGTTAAGTGCAACTAATAGTATAGGTTAGGATATTTTGTGAAATTTTACAAGGTTAGGGTATTGAAAGCAACTATCCCTAAAGGTTGGGATATTAGTTGCAATTTACCCATTACTAAATGTCCTAAAGGCTTTCCTTTGCTATTAAATGGCCGAAATATTTTCATAATACCTCTTTTACCCTCACTTTTAATTTTTGTCTTTCCTTTCCCCTTTTTCAGATCTGAGAACAAAATTTTACCAGAGATACGCGACGGCTTTTTCTGGATCCAACCTCTCTTCCTCCTCCTTGTAATCTACTCCTCCGCCCTCCAGATCTACCGCCGACATCACCGTCCAGAGCTTCTCGACCTCAAATCGACGAGCGGCGACCTTCGGAATCTACTCCTCCGCCCTCAAATCCTCCCAGATCTACTCCCAGACCACCCTCGAGATTCCTCTACACCTTCGCCGTCCATCACCGCCCTCGCAACCAATTCGGTGATTGTCGCTTCTCAAATCCATCGTCGTCTTGATCATCAGACGCTACAAGAGCGCCTTCTCCAACCTCAGAATCCCTGGTTAAACTAATTTTGATTACAGAATCCCTGGTCATGAGACGCTACTGTCGCTTTAATCTCCGCGGACCTTTGGCACAGACGTCGAAGCCGTCAAGGCCTACGACCGAGCCGCTTTCAAGCTCCGCGGCTCCAAGGCGATCCTCAACTTGCCCTTCGAGATCGGATTTGACCTGCTGAAAGATGGAATTGCATACTCGGTGACAACAAACCTGATTAGAAACCTGTTTGGTGATGGAAGAAACAAGAGAAATCACTTTGTTGATTTTCTTCCTTTTTCTGATTTCAATTGGAGTTGTATGAGTTCTGAAATTGAATTGTTGATTGATTTTCATTTGCTATATTCTTGTTCTTCCCATGGAAGGTGTTGCTTCATGTAACTGATTTCAATTGGAGTTGTATGAGTTCACGAACCTAGAATTCAATTGTTGATTGGTTTCCATTTGCTATATTCTTCCATGTAACTGGCATCTTATATATAATTAATTTTAAATAAACATTATCAATGTTGAAAGTTAATAATTTGGCATACATTCTTTTGAGCAATACAAGCTAGGTGACACATGTTAAACGAGATGACACATGATTTATGTGCTTTGAACATTGTAATCTTTACCTTTGATTTGTTATTATGCTACTGGCGTTTTTAGCCCCTATAAGGTTTGTGCCTCCCTTTTCGTATGATTTTGTTTTGAATACAGTGTTTTTGACCTTTTTTTCCATAGTGGTGACGGTGTCTATAACCCTGTTTTTATTTTGGTTACAACGCCTATAGGGTTTTCGTTTGATTACAATGTCTATGACCTTTTTTTCATAGTGGTGACAGTGTCTATGACCCGGTTTTTATAGTGGTGACAATGTCTATTATCTTGTTTTCATAGTAGTGACAATGTCTAGGACTATCTAACCCATTCATATATTGAAAGAGAACTGTCCACCTAATGTTTTTTGGCTTCTCATTAGCCCCTTTAGGGTTTGTGCTTACCTTGTCATAGGGGTTTCCATTTGGTGATAGCAATCGTCTCTTAATGACGTACTGTACTTAACATTTTAGGGTTTAGGGTTTAGGATTTAGGGTTTAGGGTCTTGGCCCTAAACCCTAAAGACTTAACCCTAAACCCTAAACCATAATGTACATCACATGTTCTTTTGGCTTCTCATTAGCCCCTTTAGGGTTTATGCTTCCCATTTCCTAGGGTTTTCCTTTGATTACATTGTCTATGAACCTTTTTTCATAGTGATGACAATGTCTATAAAGCTGTTTTTATTTTTGTTACAGTGTCTGTAGGGTTTTCCTTTTGATTACAGTGTCTATGGCTTTGTTTTTATAGTGGTGACAGTGGTTATGACACTGTTTTTATTTTGATTACAGTGTCTACGACCCTCATACCCATTCATATATTAGAGGAGAATTGTCACCACATTTATTTTGGCTTCTCATTAAGCCCTATAGGGGTTGTGCTTCCCTTATCATATGATTTCTCTTTGATTACAATGTCTATGATCATGTTTTTATAGTGGTGACAATATCTATGACTTTATTTTTATTATGGTGACAAAAGTAGTTACATTTTTAAATTTTTTTAATTGTGGTGACACTATTTTAAAAAAAATCTAGAAAACTATAAATTAGAAATTAGAGAAGAATTGTCATCACATGTATTTTGACTTCTCATTAACCCTTATAGGGTTTATGCTTCCCATTTCCTAGGGTTTTCCTTTGATTACAGTGTCTATGAACCTTTTTTCATAGTGATAACAGTGTCTATAAAGCTGTTTTTTATGTTTGTTACAACATCTTAGGGTTTTCCTTTAATTATAGTGTCTATGACCCTTTTTTCATAGTGGTGACAGTGTCTATAACCCTGTTTTTATTTTGATTACAGCGTCTATAGGACTTTTCTTTGATTACAATACCTACGCCCCTTTTTTCATAGTGGTGACAGTATCTATGACCTTGTTTTAATAGTGGTGACAGTGTCTATGACTCTATTACCCATTCATATATTGAAGGAGAACTGTCCACCTAATGTCTTTTGGCTTCTCATTAGCCTTTTTAGGGTTTGTGCTTACCTTGTCCTAGGGTTTTCCATTTGATGACAGCAATCATCTCTTAACGACGTACTATACTTAACATTTTAGGGTTTAGGGTTTAGGATTTAGGGTTTAGGGGGCCTTGGCCCTAAAGACTTAACCCTAAACCATACTGTACATCTAGACCTGTCAAACAGGTCGGGCGGGTCGGGTTTGGGTCGGGTCGTCTCGGGTTCGGGTCTATTCCGGGTCGGGTCATTTCGGGTTACGGGTCGTGAAATGCTCAACCCAGACCCATATTTAACGGGTTCGGGTCGACCCAACGGGTCAAGAGCGCTACTCATCCATAGTTTATTAAATGTCATTTACTATTTATACACGTTATTTAAAAATGATAAAATTATGTAAAATATCAATAAAAATTTATTTCTTGTTATAATTTCATTCTTTTTAGTTTTTGAAGTATGAAATTACATATAATATATAAATGGATAATTTATATAATTATTATCATCCTTAAAACCATACATGAATAGTAAACAACATTTAAAAGTAAACAGATGGAGTATTTTTAATGACTATTTACATAGTTCATAAATCTAAAATTATTATATCATCCTAATAATAGTTATATTATTGAAAAAAAAAAATTAATGTCGCTACAATAGTAATATGTAATTTTATATACATAACAAATTGTAATGTTAAATTATAAAGTAAAGTTGATGATGAAAAATATAATATTCAATCCTAATTATTATTGGTAATAAATTTCAATATTAGGTTAAATTGTAATTTATTTGTGTTTTTATTATCTTAAAGCTTGACCCAACGGGTGACCCACAGGTCGACCCAACCCGACCCAGAAATTTGCGGGTTGAACGGGTTCGGGTTGCTTCGGGTTTCGGGTTGAAATATTTGCGCCAAAACCCACGTTTTACGGGTCGGGTCGGGTCACGTTTTGACAGGTCTATGTACATCACATGTTGTTTTGGCTTCTCATTAGCCCTTTTAGGGTTTGTTCTTCCCTTTTACTAGGGTTTTCCTTTGATTACAGTGTCCATGAACTTTTTTTCATAGTGGTGACAGTGTCTATAAAGCTGGTTTTATTTTGGTTACAGTGTATATAGAGTTTTCCTTTTGATTACAGTGTCTATGACTTTGTTTTTATAGTGGTGACAGTGGCTATGACACTGTTTTTATTTTGATTACAGTGTCTACGACCCTCTTACCCATTCATATATTAGAGGAGAACTGTCACCACATTTATTTTGGCTTCTCATTAGCCCCTATAGGGGTTGTGCTTCCCTTATCATATGATTTCTCTTTGATTACAGTGTCTATGACCATGTTTTTATGGTGATGACAGTATCTATGACTTTATTTTTATTATGGTGACAACAATAGTTACATTTTTAATTTTTTTAATTGTGGTTACACTACTTTAAAAAAATCTAGAAAACTGTAAATTAGAAATTAGAGAAGAACTGTCATCGCATGTATTTGGCTTCTCATTAGCCCCTATAGGGTTTGTGCTTCCCTTTTCCTAGGATTTTCTTTTGATTACAGTGTCTATAAACCTTTTTTCATAGTGGCGACAATGTCTATAAAGCTGTTTTTATTTTGGTTACAGCGTCTATAGGGTTTTCCTTTTATAGGAGAACTGTCACCACATGTATTTTGGTTGCTCATTAGCCCCTATAAGGTTTATGCTTCCCTCGTCCTATGGTTTTCCTTTGGTTACAGTGTCTATGATCCTATGTTTATTTTGCTTGCAGCGTTTACGACCTTTTTACTCATTCATATATAAGAGAACAACTGTCACCACATGTATTTTAGCTTCTCATTAGCCCCTATAGGGGTTGTGCTTCCCTTATTATATGATTTCCCTTTGATTACAGTGTCTATGACCACGTTTTTATAGTGGTGACAGTGTATATAAAGCTGTTTTAATTTTGGCTACAACGTCTATAGAGTTTTCCTTTTGATTACAGTGTCTATGACCTTATTTTTATAGCGGTGACAATGTCTATTACCTTGTTTTTATTTTGGTTACAACTTCTATGACCCTCTTACCTATTCATATATTAGAGGAGAACTGTCACCACATTTATTTTCGCTTCTCATTAGGCCCTATAGGGTTTGTGCTTTTCTTGTCCTATAGTTTTCCTTTGGTTACAGTGTCTATGACCCTAATTTTAATACTTTTTATAGTGATGACAGTGTCTATAAACTTATTTTTACGGTGATGACAGTAGTTAAGGCAGAAAGTCAAGAGCAAGTCTTCGAGCCTATAGTAGCTCAGACATTACAAAATACAAATTTGAGTGCTAATTAGACACATGGAAGGTAGGAAACCCTCCCCCTACAACCCACAATTACAGGAATATCCTAAAGAAACTTACATACAGAGATAACAATAAAGAAGATGGAACTAAAAATGAAAGTGAATGTAAGGGTTGATTGTGTTCCTTCTGAAACACAACCAAACTTTTCAAGTTTAAGCCTTTTTTGGCGACTTGGTGGACTTGGCAGGAGATTTGGGCGCCTTGGCAGATGCTTTCTCAGACTTCTTTGAAAGAAGAACTGGGTTGATGTTGGGAAGAACACCGCCATGGGCAATAAGCTTCATGAAAATCAGCCTTGTTAAAGTGGAGATAAGCTTCACTCTGCTTCAACGCCCATTCGAGCACTATCAACAGGATGAGCGACGGAATCTGCACCAACATTTCACCGCCATCGACTTCGATTGGGCTTCAATTCCGCCTTCTTCCTTCCAAAACAGCACCTTTTGGCGGCCGGATCTGATCGCCGCCGTCGGATCTCGGGGCGCGGTGGCCGTGGCGGCAGCGGAAGCTCTGAGGGGGAACGACGGTGAAATCCAAATCGAAATCGTTGGGAGGGAGAGGGAAGGGCGAGAGGGAGCAACGGCGGAAACCAGTGGCGGAAATCAAAATCGAAATCTACGGTGAAATCAAAATCGAGCTCGGAGGAGCCTTCAATGGCGGAAACCAGTGAGCGACGCGGGAGTGCGAGAGGGAGCAACGGAGATGACCAGATTGGGAGGGAGAGGGAAGGGGATCTGGGAGGCAAATCCGAGGGAATGAGAAGGAACCATGCGAGCGGATCGATCGATCGATCAAATAAGTGAATTAGGAGGAGCCATGGGAGCGAGAGCGCTGGATTATGGAAAGAAAATCAGGGAATTAGGAGGAGAAGAGAATAATAAGGCAGGGGCAAAATTGAAAATTATGGACATTTATCTAATATTGCCACTCTTGTGTCCTATGACTTAAAAATTGGACCCAAAATGGCCACTTAGCAAAAAAAACCCAAAATAATCTAAATATAAATAAAATAGCACCTATCAAATATTACATATTTATCTATTAATAATTTTGGTAAGTATGACTATGAAAATTAGTTTTATTATTACTACTACTACGTTTAATTATATTGATATAGTTTTTTCCTTATATAATATTTACTCTTTTATAAGATATTCCATCTATCCAATTATATGTGTCAATAGTAAAATAAAATAATTATTTTTATTAGATTTTCTTTTTGACGGAAGAAAGTTTTACAAGATGCACTGACGCTAAATCATTCCGGAATGACTCATTTGAAAGGACTTGCGGGTAGTATCCAAAGGTCCCTAGTTCGAACCCCGGATATGGTCGCTCTTTAGATTTACTTGATAGGGTAAAATTGAGTCATTGTATAGGAAGGTTATAATTTGTTTAGGATTACTCTTCAGATGGCGAAAATCTCGTCAAATACACAAATATGGCTATGATTTTTGGAACCGTGGGGACTAGTGTTATTCCCCTCATGATCATGCTTCGTCCAACTCATGGCCGGTCACCTATTGAATTGTTTCCAAATTTTTATAACGTACAAAATCATCCGTTGTTTTTAAAATTACGTAAAAGACTACTTTTCCATACATTTTGAAAATAAATGCTTGTCATATACTATACTCTCCCTCCGTTAATTAAAACATATCGTTTCAGACATTTGCACATTTTTTAAGAAAGCAAATAGAAGCAAATAAAAATATACTTACACCCCTAATTAGGGTTGGCATGGTACGGTTACCACAAAAAAATGGTGATTACCACGTACCAACCATAAACTGGTGGTACGCAAATTTTCATACCACGTATCAACCACAAGTCATGGTTACCGCATATGTGGTAACCACGATTTGTGGTTACCATCGGTACATTACCATGGTTACCAAGCTTTAATTATGTTTTTATTTTTTTGAAACTCCTTGACTACCTTTCGATGGTCATCAAAGTTATCGAACGAAAAAATATGATTACAAAAAATAATATGATTACCATCTTTTAAAAGTTCAAATAAATCAAGTTCAAAACCTAAAGTACAAACAAATTCAAACCAACCAAGTTTAAAGTCTTCGAGAAACAAACAAAGTTCAATTGTTCAAACATTCAAAATGTTCATGCAAGTTCAAACAAAACAAGTCCAAAGTCTTCAAACATTCGATCAAAATGTTTCTATTGTTTTAGTAGAAAAAGTAAAAATGACCAATTTAGGTCAAAATCAAAACACAAAATATAAATTAAAAATTTAAAACTCAAAGGTAATAACAATAATAAAACATTAAATAAAAAAAATTAATATATATACTCGGTAACCATGGTAACTATGGTATTCAGATTTCATTACCATTACCGTACCACCTTCACGTGGTTACCACCATGTTGGTTACCACAAGTGTGTTACCAACATAGTCGGTTTTTTGTTGGTACGTGGTTGGTATGGTAATTTCCGTACCATTTGTCAGCCCTACCTCTAATTATTACTTTATTTTTCTACTTTATTGAAGGAAAAATGACCAAAAATAATACAAACTATCACCCGTGAACCGAAAATAATACGAACTTTGAAAATAACTAATTCGTATACAAACTATGGCATAATAAACCAATTTTAATATAGCTATCAAAATTCCATACAAAGTGTTGATTTTGTAAACGGAGATAAACTTTGGACTTAAAATGTAATTAGCGTGAAATGTTGGGAGAATGTGTTGAAAGAAAAATTTAACCTTCTTCCTCCCTCGTTCTTGACATGGAAGACATCCAAGTGGTCTTCATTCCGAAACTGAACCGACGTCAAGTACTGAACTAGCCATGGAAGCAACCCTGGCCGCTTTCTCGTCCTCCTCAATCTCTCACCTCGCCTCCTCTCGTGCTCCTCTCTGTTGTTGCTCCTTATGGTATTCAAAAGCAATCTGGAATTTGGGTTTTTAAAAATTAGGGTTCTTGAACCCAAATATTCAGATCCAAAAAATTGAATCGAATTAATTGAAATTGATGTTCTGAATTATGTGGTTAAGCAAGATATGCTTTAGATCTATCAATTTCCTATCAAAAAATTAATGATTTGTATTCGAATTGATGCTAAATTTTTGCGATTATTGTGTGTTCGTATGTTAGAGAGAAGATGTTGATGTGTGATTTCTTGATTTCTGTTTCCCATCCTCTCTTTCTCTCTCCATTTCATCTTCAACCTTTGTCCATCCACCATTCCACCATGTTCTTCACCTGAACATCTAAATCGAAAACGGAAGATGCTCAGCTCGACAGTTCTTCAAGCTTGTTCATGGTTTTCAATCTTGTGAGTAAAGGATATGCCGATCTGTCTCTTTTCTTCTCTCTCTTTTGGTTGTCTTGTTGTCATGGTTTTCAATCTTGTTCATGGTTGTTCTTCTGGTTGTCTTCTCTTCCAGGAAAGGATTTGTTTTGGCAGTAGATCTTGCAGGTTCACTGCATTTTCTCTTTTAATTTTAAGTTAATTATATTTTAAGCCCCAAGTTTATCTCCATTTGCAAAATGAGCACTTTGTATGGAATTTTGATAGCTATATTAAAATTGGTTTATTATGTCATAGTTTGTATACGAATTAGTTATTTTCAAAGTTCGTATTATTTTCGGTTCACGGGTGATAGTTTGTATTATTTTTGGTCAATTTTCCAAAATTACAACTAATAATTCCCTAATCATTACAATGGTAATTTTGAAAAGCAAATACCAAAATATCTAAAACGACATGTTTTTCTTAACAAAATTTTACTTCTAAAATGATATATTTTTCTTAACGAATGGAGTATTTGTCAAACATTGTAAATTCATAACCAACCGTTGTTTATAAAACTTTGTACAGAACCGATGTAACCAAAAATAGTCAACTTACACTATTCCAAAATAATAAAAATTAACTTACATATATTACAAAAACGAAATCCATAAAACCATAATTTACACAAAACCACCCTTTAAGCTTTACAAATTCTACAAAACAATATCTTATATATATATATATAATAAGAAAATAGTCTATTCTTTTCTTTTGTTTAGAATATAGACCCCCTAATAAGATAAGAATGACTAATCTTTTTTTTCTATTCTTCCTTCACAAGAGAATGGAAGGAAATAATGTTTACATTTTTTTAAAAAAAAGGGGGATTTTGCAAAATAGCCATCAAAATGGGCTTATTTTGCGAAATGCCCGCGTTTTCGGATAATTTTGTAAAATGTCCACAATATATACTGCTTTGTTCTACACGCTCTCTCTCTCCGACGCTCTCTCTCTGTAACGGCCCGGGATTATGATTCTCGGGTTACGTTTCGAGGGATGAAACCCCTCGTTAGGATCTTGCGCCCCGAGTACAGGTTGAAGGTTTGAAATTATACTCTAACGTTTTCAAGTGGGATTTCATACCCAAAATTCGAAGGGATCGTTGGAATCCCCGGGGAAGTCCCCTGTACCTATCATAAGTCTAAGCGTGGAAAACCAACAGTCATGCAAATAGTAGAATCAAGGTGCATTACAAGAGGGTGCCACGGCAGAGCCGGGTCAAAACCAAATCAATAAGCGTATTTATCGAAATCTAAGGTTAGACCATTTCTTTGCAATCATCCAAGAAAGTTCCCACGATACAGAAGCAAGGAACAATCATGCTGCAAAACAAACCTAAAAAAAATGTATGCGGGGCGGTGTCAGATTGAAGCCCTACGCAATGTAATCCCAACAAGCAGACACATACACACGCTAGTCCTAATAAAGATGCTTCTAGATGCAAGGCGGAATATTAACACACTAGCATGGTCCTAAGATCAAGTGCATAAATATAATAAGGCCTTAGCACCGAATACCAAGTGGTATATCCCTCTCCTACCTCCACCCCCTTCCGATAGGGCGGAGACTAGCCAGCTCGTGAATGCATTCCATTATAATCGGGCGGCACGTATGCCCAACCCGCTCCATAATAAAGCCCGCAAGCATCTCATAATATAAGGAAGTTCATGACTCGATTGACTCAGGACGGGACCCGATGGGACTAGGTCATACTATAACCTTAGCAATGACTCTAGTTACTTCACAGATAACGGTCGTTCTGTTTACAAAAGCAATGAGTAAACGAATGCTCAATCATGAGTACAATCCAAGCAGGATACTACATGGCATGCTTTATTATAAATGCAAGCACCTAGTATGCAAATGGCTACAAGCAGAGAGATCTCTTTTTCGAATCTGAGTAAGCTCATATAGGAACTCACCTGGCTATGCAGAACAGCATAATAGAAGATCCATCATACATCATTCATAATCACAAAGTATCACCTAGATACACATCAGAACATATATGTATAAGTCTACGTCTAATTATCCAAGCACTCAAGCACATCATTCAACGGGAATAGCAACCATATCGCAATCATCATTCCATCAAGTTCAACCATTCATCATATTGCCACATTCCACGAGACCATATCATTCTCATTATTCCATTCAGCCACATTTATATATTCGCCATAATATATCCCCAGTAATAATCCGCATCTCACATATATCAAGTTCATCATATCCCAAAAGCGTAATTTAACTATACACAAGTCTAACACTTCATCATGTCATTAGCCAATCAATCATGCCATTAGTACACGCCAGTCACGATATTAGTCAACCATTCGCATCAATCATGCTCGTTAGTCACCGATCACATAATTCCCGAGTTAGTCGCGAAACTGCTTTAAAATCCGAATCAACTAGTTAGAAATTCCGGTCCTTGAAAACGCTCATCAAATTCCTTTTTCAATTCAAGTCCGATAATATATCTCTTTAAATCACCATAATACTATATATTTAATCTCAAAATAATATTTCCTGTTTTAAACCTCAAATAATAATATAATATACTATAATATTTTATATACCATTTATTTAATATTTATACCAATTACATATGAGTTAGTTATAAAATACCCCTTGTTACAAATCTGGCCCATCTCTTCTTCTTTTTTTTTTCTGGAAAATTAGGCCCACAAAATAGGCCCATTGTGCTTTTAAAAAGATCTGGCCTCCCTTGCTAAAATGAACCGGCTTTGTTAAAAACGAACCGAACCAGTAAAAAAACAAAACCAAACCAACCCGACATTGTTCATCTCCTCCCATCCGGCCTTTGCGTTCAAAAGAAGAAGAAAAGGAGGGAGCTTTGGAGCTCGCCAACGACGATACCTAACTCCGACCAATCAATCGACACCCAAACGCACAGAATCGACAAAAAGGAGGAAGAAGGAGGAAGGGAGAAGCTCACCGAGGTTTCGAAGGTTCGCCGGAACGTGCGTCGGTCCGGATTCGACTCGCCGGAGATTCGATTGGGCTCGTCGGAGGCTCCATCCACACTTTCTCGACCTAGGACGGAGAAGGGGAGCTTAAATGATGGGATTTGTGACCTATTAGAGAGAAAGGAGGTAAAAGGAGGGTTTACCGTCGAGAACGGAGGAAAACAGGGAAGGAAGAGGAAACGTAGTGGCTCTGTGGCGTCGGGGTGCTTCTGGGCTTCTGGGCGATTCAGACGACGAAGGAGGAAGAGCCTCGGCTGCTGGCTGTCGTTGCTCGGGGAGAGAGGAGGAGGTGGCATGGAGGTGGTGGTGCTAGTGTTAATCTCGGCAAAACAGGGGAAGAAGTGGGAGGGGTTGCGGTGGTATTGACGGTGACGGTGTCTAAGGGGAGGTGATGGTGTGGTGGCTCGCTGGGAAAACATAGGGAAGGGTGAGTTTATGTTGTTTGCATTCCAAATTCAAGATAAGGATTGAGGGGAATGGGTTTCATGAAATTGTGGGGAGTTGGGTTCAAAGAAAAAGGCTAGGGAGCTGGAGCACTGCACAAGGAAAAGAGGTCTGAGAACTTTGTTTGGCTTTGTCCCAAAAATGGTGAAGCATTTGGGTGAGGAAGGAGGGTAAGCTGAGTTTGACTTGCCAAAAGAAGAAAAGGGAAGCTAGAGAGGGGTGTATTGGAGATGTCTACAGCTGCCTGGCCAACGTGAAGGGAGGGTAAAAGAAGACAAAAGGAGGGGAGGGCAAGTGGTCACATGAATCATACTTGAAATGCCCGATAACAAGATCTGAAACCCGCTCTCCCGATCTTATCTCGATCTGATGCAAATAACGTCTCAAAATCATGAGGATATTGACACCCGAAGGAAATTTGGAATGCCGAGGTGAAAGACGGAAACGATCTTTAAAGTTAAAATTTGGGCCAGAATTTACTTTAAGAATTCAAAAATCCAAGTTAGCGAGTTTTCCGTTAAATTCCGCTTTAAAGTTTATTTTTAATTTTTCTTTTTCCTAAAAAAAAGATTTAAAAATCCAAGCTTTTACACTCTCCTTCGCGCTCTTCTCTCTCTCTCCTCTTCGCGCTGCTCTCTCACCGATGAACAAAGTTCGAATCTCTCTCCCTCTCCCTGTAATTGTTGTTCGCGTTCTCGTGGATCTGTCAAGTTCCTTGTTCTGATTGTTGTTCTTTTTGCTTGTTCCACTGTCTTAGGGTTTTGTTTGTGTCTTCTTGCTCAATCGCTTTCGTTCCTGGTATGTACGCTTCGCCTGATTTGTAGCGAAACAATCGTCGCTTATTTGATGTGCATTTGAATAATTTCTCTTGTTTTCGTGCGTTTTCTGCCTCGAAGATCGATTTTCTGTGTTCCTCATTCTATGTCGCTCGATTTCCTTATCAATCGATCGAAGATCGATCGATTGATAAGGAACTCGATTTTGTTTGTGATGGTTGCAATTGCTGAACGAAATCTTAAATCTTGTCCTTGTTGTTTTATGTTTGTGATTGGATACAATTTTTAAGTCTCCATTCGAATATGTGAATGTTTATGATCATTTTTGTTGTATCTGAATCAAATATAGTTGAATCTAGTGATTACAGCATTGGAATGACAGAAAACTTGCACCAAAGGCACAAATTTTTTGGTGCAAGTTTTGTTTGAAGATGGTTGAAGATCCAATGTCATGTTTGTTTCAATTAGCATGTAGTTTCAACTGTTTACTTCGGTTTTTTTACTCATGAAGAGTTTTGCATCTGTTTTGCAGATTTTCTCACTAAGGGTTGTCAGTCCGCGTAATTTAGGGGGCCTAAGCTACTCAACTAATGACGTTGGTGAGATTCTTTCCATCATCGGTATGCCATTTATACTGTGATGTTGTTTTTTCTCTCTCTTGTGTTGTGTTTTGTTTTTTTAATCTGTGTTCTTGATTGTTTGGATCTGAGTTTCCTGGTTATTGTGTGTTCAAAACTTCTACTTTCCTCGAGGACTAGAATATGTAGGATGGTAGTTTATCACTCTCACTGTGTTGTTGAGGTGGTTCTAACTGATATTAACAAATTCTTGCTCAAATTTTGCTGGAATTTGTTAGCTCTTCACTGTTTTTTAACCTTTCTGTTAAAAATATTCTGTGTGGATATGTTGGGATTCCAACCTTTCTGGATATGGTTTTGACTATTGACATAATTAGACTGAATGGATATCTATTGTTAGAACATAGAATTGGTAGTGTCTTTAATAATCTATATATGTGCATTTGGATAGTTGAAATTAATAAACTTATATATATATATATATATATATATATATATATATATAATGTCAGCAATTTCCATACTAACTGCTTATTGATTCATATATGTATGCTAATTGATTCATATACATATATGTATGTTGTAAGTCATAATTGTTATCAAATTGTGTTAATTGATTCATAACTGCTTATTGATTCCATGCTATTGGCTTATTTCAGCATTTTATAATTTCAGCATCTTATAATATTGTCTTTTTGAATTGTTATCAATTAAATTGCATAAAATTAATGGATTAACTTGATTTTTACATGATTTGGGTTTGGATATTGGCAATTTCAGCAATTGCTAAAATGCGGATTGTAGTTTTAGCAATTGCAAAAATGCGGACTGCGATGAATTTTTATGTTCCTTACATTAAATCTTCTTTAGAAGCCTCTTAGCTCAATGGTAGAGTGATGTGCTTATGCACAAATACGTGGGTTTGAATCCCACATAGGCTAAATTTTATATCCCGCAACATGGTTTCTACAACCCCCGATGTCAGCAATAACCATTTCAGCATCAGCAACGTTCCTGAAATTGGGGTTTCAGCATCAACAACATTACTGAAATTGAGTTTTCAGCATCAATCGCTTTGCTGAAATTGGGGTTTCAGCAACTTCGGTTTCAGCAGTTTCAGCAACGCAGAAAAAAAAACTCAGTCTCGCGGAAAAAATAATAATTCAATTTCAAGAGTTTCGGTTTCAACAGTTTCAACAAAAAAAAACCCCTCAATTTCAGCAACTTCGTTTCAACAGTGGGTGGACATTTTGCTAATATGGAGAGGGTGATTGACATTTTTCTAATAAAGCCCAAAATTTTGGACATCCTAGTAATCACCCCATCAACAATCAACATGTATGATAGAGTTTGTTTTAACTCCGATCGACATAACAACTTATAAGTACATGTTTTAAAAAGATATATTACTCATTTAATATCATGTTACCATTCCATTAACTTTTTCATTAATTTTATTAATTTTTAAGTTCTTACTCTCCTTTATAATCAATCAAAAGTGTAAAATGAGAACAAAGATCAAAACAAATTATTAACCCATATTACAAACCTAGAAAATCTAAAAGATGTTGATAAAAAAAAATACATCATATCGCAATTACCACAAGTTATTATACTCTCTCATGCAGGGGCAGAGCTAGAAAATAATATGGGGCTCAACTATATTATCGAGATTTTTTTTAAAATATATATAAGATACAATCTTTGTTGTAAAAATTATAGTTGAAAACACATTAAATGTATTATTTAAATAGTCAAAAGAAAGAAAAAAAATCCACAAATGAAGATATGGGGACTCAAACTCAAGACTTCAGTATTCGAGTTTTCACCTTATACCAACTAAGTGCTCGTTTGAATAAATGTAGGAATTCTACTTCCCGGGAATTTAATTCATGAGAACTCTACTTCCCATGAATTACACTCTCTGAGATTTTATGAAACATGTTTTGTTGAAAAATGAAATAAGGGTGGATTTAATATAGTGAGATAAATAAGAGATTTTTATTAGTAAGAAAAGAGTGGAAGTTGTCTTACCATGTATCCCTTGGTAATTCCAATTTCTGTATTTCACATGAAGTTAAATTAATGGGAATTTCAATTCTTGAGTTTTTTGAGATGAATTTTTTTAACCAAACGCAGATATTCTATCAAACTTTTTGGAATATTCAACTTCCTTGGTGTTTCAAACCAATCCAAACGAGCATTAAGCTATGCACACTTATAGCACCCACATTGGGGTGTTTTAAAGACAAATATAAGAAACTTAATAATAAAATAATAAAGAGGAGATAAATTTTACTAAGGAACGATGTGACGAGTTCGTTACTAATAAACACTTAAAAACCCAAGAAAGAAAGAAGGTGGGGATATGTGTGAGAGGAGAGGAAAGAGAAAGAGATGAGTTAAGGAACTGAATCGGGTTCCATGGATGTGAGTTAAAAATTAAATTGGATTTCTTAAGGAAAGAGAAAAATAAAAATGAGAGTTAAGGAACCGAATCGGGTTCCATGGATGCAGATGCTCTTATTAATCTATTATTCTTTTTAACTATTTTAACCCTTAAATTATCAAAAATTATAAAAAAAATACATATTTTTAAATTTTTTAACGTTTTCCTCCGACCCATGGAGACTCGAGCCACCTCATGCCCCTGCTCAGGGTCATTTCAAATCATTCCGCCCCTGCTCTCAGGGTCATTTCAAATCGTTCACTACAAAACCTCTGTTAATATTGGAATTTGAAAATCCCTTACGATAGTGAACACTCCTAAATTTCCATGCTTGCTTTATACTCCATCCGATCCAAAATATATGTCGTTTGACTTTTCAACAAATATTTTAAGAAGCTAAAAATTATATAAAATATTAACTTTTTTTAAATTATTTTTTTACAACTTAATATTTATTGTTAATAAGTATTAAATTGTAAAAAAAATGATAAAAAAGTTAACGGAAATTTCGCCTTGTACCCCTGAGATATTACTTATTTCGTGCGGTATACAAAAGATTCACTAAATTCGCCTGGTACCCCTGACTCCTGAGTTTTAATTTAATTTCGCCTCGTGCCCTTCTAGGTTATACTTAACAGGTCCGTTAGTTTTTAAAAAAAAAAAATTAAAAAGAAAAGAAGGATTGAAGGAAAGACGATCGACATCAGTAGAGTAGAGGAATAAAGAAGAAAGGCGATACAAAGAGAAAGTCGATACACATTTCGACAGAGGAAGAAAGAAAAAGGAAAGCGAAGGCCGGTTAGTCCGGCGCCGACTAGAGTCCGAAGGAGAAGCTGTAGTCAGAGCTCACAAAGAAGGTAAGTGGTGATTGAAATTTTTCGATAATTAGGGTTTCGATTTTGGGATTTTGAATAATATAAGTCTGTAAATTAGAGTGTTGGAGTTGCTATCTTAAAACTACATCTAATATTTTTGGAGTTGATACCTTCAATTTTTTGGTATGAGTTTCCAATTAGGGGTTTGAATATGGCAAAAGGCTAAATTGAATCGAATGAGGCAACAAGTTTGTGAATAGGTCAAAATTTCTATTTGTCTGTATTCACTAGGTTTTGAATAGGCAAGTAGTTTCCCTTAACTTCATGGAAAGTATGGGATGAGCAACTAAACATTATGCGTATCTGAATGCATTTATAAGGTGGATGCTGATTTTGTATGTGCAGAGTAAACTTTTACATGTCTTGAAGACAGGTTGTTAATTAGCCTCTCTATTCTTGATGGAAAAGATGTGTTGCTGCTGGATATTGAAAATTTGCTATCATGCATTGAGTTTGTGAATTTGTTGTGGGGGGGGGGGGGGGGGGGGGGGGGGTGAGTTTATTTTTTTACAAGCTATCGGTAAACATGTAAGGTATGAGGGTAATGGGATTACGTGCTACTGGATATTGAGAATCTCCTTCAAAATTCAAGCATCAAAATATCTTGTTCAGTTCCGTCAAATAAAGAATTAATGCTTCTACTTGTTACTAAAATCTAGCCTATGAGGGATTTGAACCCTCATCCATGTGTATTACCACATTGCTCTGCCTTTTGAGCTAATAGGCTTGCAAGTATTACATGACAAATTGACAATTCAACCACCTTAACAATGGTCCTCATATAAAAACATGGTCAAATAGCCAAGTTGCATAACTATGTAAACCCTCTTTAACACACTCAAGTATCGAATGAGTGTGGAATGTGGATGCAAATTTCGCAAGACAAACAAATCCTAGTAATGGCATTATTCCACAAGGCATGAGATCTCAACACTCCATGCAAGTAAATACATAAAAGACATGTCAAGACCATAAAACACCCACAATAAATTTCAAAGAACGGACATGTAAAACCATAAACCCCAGATCATGTCAGCTAACATGTTCGATTATATTAAAGCACTAAAAAGCCCAAAAAGGTTGCAAGCTTATAGAACACAAGCACATGACAGTCTCATGCCAATGTCGAAAGCCGAAAAAAGGTTTATGCAAAGCAAGATACAAGGTCCATCAATTACATGTTCAGAATAAACCACAGTAACACCATAATGTTCAACTGGCTTAAGCACTTCCTTGGAAATGGATGAGAGAAAGGCTATTATGGATCAACATTATGTTCCGTCATTAGATATTAACTGGCATCCCAACTTCAGAGTTACAAAACAACTTTTTGACATGAAAGAGTACAAGGGAGTAGTCTGCTGAATTTCAATGACAGAAATCAAACTCATAGATGCAATTGCAAGCAATCATGCCAGCAGAATAGTTATCAAGCAACTCAATAATAATCAAAATAAACAACTCCATATCACTAATTCGAAATCTAAACCCCCAATTTGAAATCTAATCCCTAAACCCCTAATTCGAAATCTAATCCCTAAGGCCTAAACCCCGATTCCAAGAGCTTCCATCTACAATCCAAACCAGATTCGAACCAATCACAAATCAAAACCCAATTCGAAACCCCAAATTGCAAACACAAATCGAAACCCTAAATCGACATACCTGGTTGGCGCATCCACCACCACCTCCGGCGAGTCGAGCGGCGCTCCCACCACCCCTAGCAGCGCCTCCTTCTCCACCTCTCCTTCCGGCGGCCATAGGCTCTCGTTGCCAGCGATTCGTGCTTCTCCAGTCGGCTCTCCTCTCGTTTCTTCGTTCCTGACTTCCCTCCTCCCAAGCGTCCTTCAAGCTTCAGAATGAACAAATTAACGGAGCCGGTTTACACAGTTAGTTTTAACTGTTTAGGGGCACGGGGCGAAATACATACAAACCTCAGGGGTACCGGGCGAATTTGGTGAATCTTTTGTACACCACGCGAAATAAGCGATACCTCAGGGGTACCAGGCGAAATTTCCGAAAAGTTAATACTCCCTCCGTTCAAATATGTAAGATCGTTTACTATTCGGCACGTAGTTTAAGGAGCTAAATACTATATAAAATATTGATTTTTTAAAATTATTTTTTTACATTTTAATACTTATTAATAAAAAGTGTTATATTGTAAAAAAATAATTTTTAAAAAATTAATATTTTATATAGTATTTAGCTCCTTAAACTACGTGCCGAAAAGTAAATGATCTTATATTTCCGAACGGAGGGAGTATATCATATAATTTTTTAGCTCATTAAAATACGGGTTAAAAAGTCAAACGACGTATATTTTGAATCGAAGATAGTATAAGGTTATGCAAAGCTTGCTCATACATCAAAAGGATGGCCGACGAGGGTGAAGTGTTTGCTTACAAGAAAAGGATTTCAGCTCCATTTGTTTGCTCATAGAGTCAACCCATTTTCACCCCAACCAACTAGATAGCCAGGAGATATCCGGGCTATATAACCAAAAACGTCCGGGATAAAATCCCATTTTTTTTTATACTAGTGATAGAGCTGGCAAAACCCAACCAGAACCCGAAAATCCGACATATTCGACCCGAAATCCATTGTTCTGAACACCGACCCAACTCGATCCATTTTGGACCCGAAATCCGAATAACCGATAACCAAAACTCCCCCAAATCTAAATGAACCGAACTCGATTCAACCGAAACCCGTTATAACCGAAACTTGAAATAAACCGCACTTTAAGATACATTCTAGTAAATTTATTAAAATGAATATTGAAATAATGAAAACTTAAGACAATCCAAACCCAAAATAACTGAAACTCGAGTCAACCGAAACCCGAGACAATCGAAACCCGAACCCAACCCAATCGAATGACCAAATTATTAGACATTACCCAAAACCAGAATGACCCAAAGCCCAACCAACCGAACCCAAACCGCCCGATTGTCACCTCTTACTAGTGAGGTTCAACATTCATTACACCGGGTTCGAACTCAGAACCTCGAGTTACTGTATACAGTCTTGAATGGCAAGAAAAAGCCTTTATTTAATAGGCAATAGGCCAAACAATTCATACCATTTTCTTAGTAACTAGTTCGGCTTCGAGTGCAACTAACACGGGATACATAGCAGCATTCATCAAATCTACTTTGTCTTGCAGAGGGTTTCATATCACTTACACTTCTTACAATCGATACTATTTCAGGTTCTGCTGCAGGAAACAGAAATTCTACTATGAATTTGGAAATCAAAGTGACATCCAAAAACACGGTCAGTGGCTTTAGAAACTAAGCATGGAATTCTTCTAGTAGCTATTTCTGCAGATAAAAAAATGCAAGGAGTGAAGATGAAAGTCGTTATCAAACACTCCAAAATGGCCACGTAGTCCTTGGGTAATTCCCGGCAAGTTTGCATCTCGAAGAAACCTCTGTACATATATAGGTGACACCCAGATGTGAGGAAAATTTGAAGCAAAGTACAAATAATCACCTCATCAGTTAATTAACTAACACTCACCTCTAGATATGGCATCTACCAACTTTACTAAGAGCTGGAAAAGAATCATCATCCTCAAGTAACCTGCTTATTCAGCTTGCCCTTCCATCCATCTCCTTCTGTACGGGAAACTGCAAAATATGAGTCTTAACAATGTGAATACAGAAGTGGATTCACAACCATCTTTTATTACAACATACCCATGTTCGATTTTTCAATAAAAGGGCTTTACAGTTAGCTTACATCCTAACTATCAGAAACAGAATTCATAAAGCACCCCCCGGCGAGGCGATTATGTCTTTAACCATGTTTTTGCAAAGAGAGTATCATCTAGCCTCATTATCTTAAGACAATGAACGAGAGAGGATCAATATTTGTTTGAAAAAGAGTGTGAGTGACACTTGTGTAAGTTTTACTCAAGGCGAAGGAATTTCTCATTAAAAAAAAAAAAATCCAAACCCAACTGTACAACATTTTCAGATGTTTTAGATGATGAATAATCTTGAATCGGATATGCACTCTGAAACTACAAGGTCATGTGTTGTTCAATTTGCACAATGGAGAATCACAGTGTAATTACCACAGGAGCATTAGAGTGTGGAGTGATTGTTCTTGGGTCATTGTTAATTATTGTAGGAGCTTCTTCTTCATTGCTTTGAATAATCTGCTGCAAAACAATTCAAAATCAATAAATCAATGTTTGCAATATCAAAGAAACAACCACCACAACAAGAAGATTGACATAGCAAACCTTTAAAATGTCCTGATCCTTCCATGGTCCCTTCTCAGATCTCAAGCAACCTCCCTGGTGCACACAATGACACTTCCCACCTAAGAAATCCGGCAATTCACTGCATCCACATTTAGATGTAAGTTGAAGGATGCCAGGATATGGATGTAAAAACACAAGGTAGAACAATTTTCATAACATAAGTTATTTAAACAGAATCACCTTTCATCAATTATTTCCAGTAGTTTGCTTTGATATTTCAATCCAAGAACCTAAAAGTTCCAGCAACCCACATAAATGAGCAAAGGTTGACGATAAAAGGCATACCCAATGAACCCATTGGCCAAATCACTTACTGTAAGAACCTCTGACTTACATTGATCTTGGAAGCTGTTTGGGGATCCAGGAATGACTTCACTGTGTTCCACAACAATTTGAACCCACTACCAGCATTGACAATATACATGCGAGACAGAGTCTGCAGGAAGATTGTCAAATCACTAGAGGATGGACAGGCATGCATAATAATAGTGCTCAGTGTGCAACCGCCTGACTTATAAATTTTAATAACAAGATGATAACATAATCAGATCATATACCTCGGGATAGTTATCATTGTCAATTTTCTGTAGCCGCGTTATAAGTTCAACTGCAGGTTTAGTCAGATTCTTCAAACCCTGAAAGCAGAGATTTCCGCGTCATTTTCATTAATTCTAATGGTACCCCTGCCAAATAGGCATGCAGACTAGACATTGCTAAATAATGCAGAAGACAAGTGACATACCAAGCCTTGAACATCTAAAATAGTTGTTGTGGAATCTATGTGCCTCTTTGCAGCAATAGAGCAAGCTGGAAATTTGTATGCAAAGCACTTCTCAAAATCCTGTACATGGTACTTAAGATATCGATCCAATGTTGTTACTTGCATAAGCTTTTCAACATCAATTTTCCCTAACAAATAAATATAAATGGGTTTTCCATCCTTGTCCACGCCATGGTAACTTTGGGGATAATACTTCAATACTTCATCCAACTCGCGATATTCAAAATCCTGAAAATACATCAACAGATAATAAATATAATCTCAGCACATTCCAGAAGAAACCGTTATATGTCTGGGAAGTTAGAAACCATTTGATTGTGGCTCGGCAATAGTGACAGATCAATGATCAAGCATTACTACCTCAAAATTATAAAACTAACTAACAACTTGGTTTCATGAAGGGGGAAATAAACAAAGACAGGTTGTTTAACCTCCAGAATTGTGTCAGCACCAAACTCCTTTCTCCACCGAAGCATCAAAGCCCACATTTCTTTTGATTTGTTCACGTCAAAATTTCTTGCTTTCAAAAATCTGCAAATGATAACAATGTGACTAGGTTGTTTATAAGATGTATATGCAAGAGATAACCTGACATAGCTTTAGTCCATACACATCAAAAGACTCATAAATTATTGATGCAACCATGCATCTGTGTCGTACACCTTGCAAAAGCAAGGAAATCCTCAATAGTATACTCACTAGTGCTCACCTCAACAATGTATGATAATGATGATGCCTGTCAGGTAACAAGTCCTCTGAAAGAAGAGCCTGTCGAAAAGCTTCCACAACCTGAAGTTCCTCCGTATCTGAATCCTTGACGGAAATATCCTGTTTATTCTTGCCTTTCTTAACGAGCGACAATCTAAATTTACTAGATGCACTAAGTGCCTTCTTCTTCAGAATTCCCATCCTAGTCTTCTTTTCCTCCTCTGTTAGATTGGAAGCTGAATTTGGTTCCCTTTCATGGCTTAAGCTGTCTTCAGTACCTGCCGTGCCGAAATGCAAACAGTTTTGTCACACTTAAGTGCTTACTACCTCTAGTCAAGTACTCTATTAAAACCAATTTTACCTCAAGAAAACCATTGTATGAGGCGTACAACATGCTTAAAATGTAGAAATTTATAGGTGTTACATGGCGATATGCAGATACATTGATCACAGATAAGTTCTTTATATGATATTATAAATTTTAAAGCACATAGGATGTTCCTCATCCTGAATTTGCCGGCTCAACCCATCTTGAGTAATCATTCATATAAAAAGTTCCAAAACTTCTTCACATTTTTTTGGAGCAATGAATTGAACTTCAAAGAGATATCTCGAGTCGAGAGAAGCAAATACAGACAGTAATAGGCTAGAATAAGATGCCAAAAGAATGACAACCATAAAAGCCCCATCAAAAGTAAAGCATGGCTATAAAGTTTATGCCTGAGAGCGAAAAAAAGCCTAAGAAATGAAAATTGAGCACATGAAGCTACCGGCTAATCAAATAATTCATCAGTTTTAAAACCAACACCAACGCAGGACCAAAATCCGGCAATAATTAATCGAAAAAGAGATAACATTCAACAGATTTGATTTGAGGCTAAGAGAAAATTAGGTGAACAAATAAGAATGAAAAAAAAGCCCTAAATTCAACGACAAAAAGGAAAACGCGTAAATGAAGCACGAAGCAAGGGAGGAAAACGACGAGGAGAGGAGAGGGGAAGCGAAGAAGGAACTCACAGGCGCGATGGGAAGGATCGGGTGGCGCTGACATCAGGAGCGGCTGAGACTGAAATCGGTGACTGAGCCTCGACGAACAATCACCGGCTCCAACAATCTGGGAGTAATCAATTCGGCAGCCAAACGATGGAAAATCAGCGAAAACTAAAATGTGGAAAAGGGACGAAACTCGAAATTCCGTATGTGGTAGGGGATGAAGGGAGGAGGAAAGTGGAAGAAGGGGGGGAAAGAAAGAGAGAGAAAGGAGAAAGGAAGGAAGTGGGATCCGAAATGGAGAGAGAAACAGGCGTACACCTGTTCTGTGGCAGCTTTCAAGGATACGAATCTGTAACGACGAAGGAAAACTAAACCGCTGAAAGAAGAAACTATTTTGCCTTTTCTACTTTATTTTCTTAATAAAAATCTAATGCGGAGAAATAAAAGTTTCTGATACATTCCGAGAGTAGGGGTGGGTCATGGGCCCGTATAAGCTGTGGTCCAGCCCAAAACGACTGTAGCTTAAATAAATATCAGTAGAGTTTGTATCATTTGTGGGGATAAGGGCATACGATAAATATCAAAATAACAAACAATCTTAGGAATTTAATTTTTTTTTTTTTAAAGCTAAACTAATTAAAATTTTAAAAAACTTTTCTAAATTAGTGTTATTATCCTCGAAAAATCGTTAATTGTGATATCTATATTTATCTATATATCTATCTATATAATATCTTAATTCAAAAGTCTATTTTATAATGTGTCAATACCTCCTTAATTTAAAGTTTTTCAACTCATCACAATTTTTCTCTTATTATTTTCTTTTCTTTTTCTCTTCATCACTTTTATACATATATATTTTTCCCCCTTTTATTTAGATTTAGATTTAGATTTCATAAGGCAGGAAGGGGTGACTTTTGGAGAAGAAGCGCACTCAACGCAACAGTGTGGTTTATAAAGTGCCATGACCCGTTCGGGTCAACCCGGACCCAGAACCGTCCGACTCGGAAATTTTTCGGGTTCGGGTTGAAATTTTTTCTCGGGTTCAAATTTTCGGGTCTTGACCCAAAAAAATTTCGGGCGGTCGGGTCGGGTTAGGTTTTGACGGGTCTAGTTTGAACCTATCTTGTGGCTTGCCGCTATACTTTCCAGCTCGAGTGCTTTACACACTAGTGCTCAGCACGCGGAGAATTAGTCAATAACTTTAGAACTTTCATGTTATCAAAAAAATGTCAAAGATTTTATTGTGATTTATTATATTCCGAGTTATTTTTCATGGTTTAGTTTGCGTTGTTCTGTGATTTATCATGGTGATTACTCTGTCAACCTCTCGAACTATGATATATTCCTTTATAAAAAAAAATACGTAAAAGATAATGTATTCTGATGCGAAGGTATGAAAAGTAATTTGGATCTAATCCACGGGGGATAAACTTTGGTTAATGTTAACGCGAATGTCAAGCCCTATAAGAATAAAAAAAAACCGAAAGAGAATCTTTGAATGCAACACTAAAATGTTCCAAAATTCCATTGCCTTTAATCCCATACAACCTAACCTAGCTTAGCCAATAGCTAGTGAGAATCAAAATCGGTCCTCCTTTGCAAATCTGATGTTAGTTTTGGGAATAACCTAAGGACAACTGAAAACATTACATTAACGGGTTCTTTGTGTTCTGCGAACACGGTATGAGCAAATAGTATATCGAGAATATGGTGGTTTTATAAAGTAAATATGACCAATCAAAATTGGATGATTCAAGAACACGACATGATGATAAAGCAACACTTGAAAGCGAAGCATCAATAAACAATTGAAACCGATTGGGCATTAACTACCTATCAGCCATCAAGCCCTCACCTCTTCCCAATTTTGGTATTGTTTCTCCGGCAAGGGCTACTATTTTTTTTTTATAAGGCGAGTATTTGGGGATGGTCAACCGCGGTTGACCCATCGTCCAAGAGCGTCAGCAATCTCGGCAGGAACGCGCTCATCGATAAATGACGAAGAGAGACTGATATGCGTCAGTCTATCATCAACTTGGTTCCCCTCACGGTAAGTGTGCGGAGATCTTTTGACCATAAAGAGGGATCAGACAATGTGACCCAATCTCCCTCTATCTTTTTATAATAGGGGCTAAAATTCTCGCAAGAAAACTACAACAACAATGCAACGAAACAACGAATTTGATCGGTTGCAAGATGACTCCAAATGGAACACGAATTCCTTTGCTATCTTTTGCAGATGACATAATGATTTTTGCCAGAGCATCTCAGGAATCATGTGCAAAAGTTAAAAAAATAATTGACGAATATTGCCAGATCTTGGGACAAAAGGTAAATTTCCATAAATTAGCATTCCAAGTAACAAAAGGGGTTTCAAAAAGTAAAAAACAAAGGATCCAAAGTACTATACATATCATGAACCAAGTGACTTTAGAGAAATATCTAGGATGCCCTGTTATAAATGAAACAGTAAACAAACAAACATTTGAAGAAGTGCTAGGAAAAACAAGAGCACAATTAACAAAATGAAAAGCAAACACACTATCCCAACAAGGAAGAACTATACTAATAAAGGCAAATCTAATGGCAAAACCGAACTGTGTTATGCAAAATTTCATGCTCCCGACAAATGTGCACAATGAACTAGACAAACTAAACAGATGCTTCTTCTGGAATAAAGATCACAAATATAAACCATTGATAGGATGGGGAAAAATATGCAAACCAAAGAAGGCAGATGGCTTGGGACTCCATAAGACCAAGGACGTGAATAAGGTATTGCAAATGAAGCTACTTTGGAAAATTCTAGTAGAATCGCATAACCAATGGTTTAGGATAATAAGAGAACAATACATGAAAGAAGATGAACTTTAGAATTGCAAGAAAAAGAAAAACATATCGTGGCAATGGGAGAAATTAATATAATTAAAGTATAAATTTTGCTCATGACTCATTTGGAAAATAGGGAACGAAAAACAGTAAGATTCTAGTTGGATAAATGCATGGATGATGACAGAAACCTTATCGATCATAGGCTTCAGAACCAAATTAATGAACAAGAAAAAGTACGGAACTATATATATACAGCCAGACAAGACATAGAACATGGAAAAATTACAAGAAATACTACCCATCGATATTGTAGAGAAAATAAGTAGTGACCCCCTTCCAACTATGGAATTTGAGGATAGACTATATTGGAAACCAAATATAAATGGGTGGTTTACAACATCAAGTGCAATGGAGTATATTACAAATGTTAAATGGTAACGAAACAAACTTGTTCAATTGGATATGGAAAATGGATTGCCCGCTGAAACTGAAAATTTTCCTATGAAAAATGGTAGTGGACGGATTACGTACCAACAAAAGCCAGACTCAAGAATAAGGGAATACACATGCCCATGGAACCCTATGTAATAGTATAGAGGAAGATCCAATACATTTACTGATGGAATGTCTAATAACCTTAAGAATCATTGGACTAATGGACAAAAGCATAGAGAGACTAATAAGAAAAACTGACAAGGGCAATAAAAACATAAAGACGATAATCCCATAAATATTACAACTAAAACCAGAAAAAAGAGTCACCCATGCGTTCACGTTGTGGAGCGTATGGACAAAGAGAAACAAGATCCTATTTGAAAATCAAAGTCTAAGAAGAATAGATGAGATAATAGTAACGATCAGACAACACATAATAAATTGGAAAAAATCCTAGAAGGATGATCTAGATGACAATGATGAAAAAACCAGACAAAACAAACCCCCAAATAATCCATGCTAAAGAAATATTATTCGATGGAGGAAATCCAAAGAAGGGTTCATGAAACTAAATTTTGATGGCACTAAATCCTTTTGGGCTTTGCAAATGCAGGTTTTGTGATCCGAAACGAAGATGGGAGGATGTTTCGCTTGTGATGCCAGAAGATACAGAAAGGTATCGGCTTTGCAAGCTGAAGTAGTTGGTCTATGGCTTGGCTTGATGGAAGCTCGGGATAGGGGTATTAGAACACTTGAATGGGAGGGTGATTGCCTGGCGGTCATTAACGTTATCAAAGGTGTTTGGAGATGTCTGTGGGAGATCGAAATGATGATCTCGAACTCCTTTCTTCTTCTTCGCTCTTTCGAGGAGGCATTCGTTTCCCACATTTTCAGGGAATGCAATAGGGAAGTAGATCGCATGGCGCATTTGAGCCTAGGCTTCGACACTTCTTCTTAGAGTACCGATTCAGAGCTTCTTGCTCTCTTCCGAAAGGACGCCCTTGAGTGGTGGTACAATCGTGGTTGACACAACCAAAATTCTCGCCTTGTAATAAATAAAAAATTTGGTGAGGTGAAATAGAAGATTTACTAGTTACAAATATGAGAATTAATATTACATAATATGACTTTTTTGGGGACAGAAACATAATTTTACTTATTGATGAAGTGCTAACAAGTCCTGTGAACAATTAATTACAAACAAATCTTCTACTAACCAATCTTCAAATATGTTCTTATAATAACCCCCGTTTGTTTTTTAATAGAAAAAAGTAATGATTTTTTTAATATAGTTCATATTTAAGATTCATTGATCAATATTTTAACCATTATCTTTTTTTCTCCAATTTTTCATAAAACATTTGTCACATTTTCCCACATTTCATTCCCTAATTTTAAGGAGGGTAACTATAACATCTAGAATGCTCTAATCATTTCCTTCCAACCCCTACTCTAAGCTCACAAAAAATGATGATCATATACATTTTATATGTAAAATTTTAATTTCTTTACTTTACAATATCTCCTATAGAAACAAACGAGCCCTGAAAGTATCATCTTGTTTTTTTTAATTAAGTAAGAATTCGAGATCAGACAAGCCTGATTCTAGGAAGGTCGATGAATCGGCAGACGAAAACCGCCTAAACATACAATAAGAACAGAAAACAACGCTATGAAACAAGCAGAAATCACTCTATAACAAGAACGATCTACGGAGAACTACTCCCAACACTAGTTGCAGACGATGACGAAGAACAAAGTCAAGCACCACCGAATAGTAGTACCCATGCCAGCGGTACAACATGATTCTATCTCATATTCTCATGTGGGAGTTGAAGATGAAACTCAAAGGAAGCTCATTCCCGGATACGGAGTCGCCCTGAACGCATCACCTCGATTCCAGCCAGTGCAGACTCTAGTCTTCACGACCCCAAGCAAGTAGAAGACCTCCTAGAAACGTCGAAAGTAGAGCCACCCACCACTCATGCAAAAAAAGCCAAAAGATTTATTCAACCTGAATTTGCTCAAACCCTTACAGGAATTAGTCAAACCCTTTCAGGAATTAGCTCAAGCTCTTTCGAGCGGAATTTCCCAAATTCATGTTACAATTTCATACAAATAAATAAATAAATAAATATGTATATGTATATATAACCCTCTGTTTTCTTTTTTTTCTTTGTTTTTTTCCCCTTCGGGGCAGCTTGGGCCCAAAAGACACTTATAGGGCCCGAAACTACCCCCAACGGGCCACAAACGGGCCCAAGACAAGCCCAAAGCCAGGAGGGCAAAAATTGGAACGGGTTATTCCACCAAAACCAACCACGAAGTAGAATAGGAGTCGACGGCGACCCTGGTTGCAACGAGTTTGACGGCGAACGAAGGATATTCAGATCTGGAAGAAAGGATGAGGGAGGAGGGTAAAGGATGGTCGGAGGAAAAGACGTTCCCCCACCGACGGCCAGCCACCAACCATCGAGAGTTACGAACCAAAAGAGGGGGAGGCGGACAGAGAAATAGAGACAGGGGAGGTAGACGTGGATCGGAGGAAGAAAAGGAGGAAAGAACAAACAACGGGGAGAAGGATATGGCCGCCAGAGGAGATTGACAAAGGAGAGTGATTGTGGGAGGGATGACAATATGTAATATTTATCTTAATGGTTGTGATTAACCATGTCGGGTAGTTGAGCCGGAAAGGATCTCAGGGTAGTACCCGATGGTCCGTAGTTCGACTCCCAGATATGGTCGTTCTATATTTACCAAAATCAAGGGAGGGATGACATCGACGAGGCGGGATGAACCGGCGCCGACCCAGGATGGCGAGGAAATGCAGTAAAACACGAGAGCCATACCGCCTAACACACCCCGAAATGAGAACAACGAGGGAATCACACAAAATTGGTCGAAGCTTGAGCAAAAACGAGGACACAAACCCATAAACATCCAAAGAGCCCCAAACCAATTTAGAGGTCTCGATTAAAATCCGAGAGGGGACAGTCGGATATAGGGTTGCACTAAAGCATCGGATATATCGGACAAACAGTAGGGTGACATCACGGCGGCAACCGGAGTCAGGTCAAGGCGCCCGAAGCCGAGATAAGGCAGCCAACGCCAGGTAGGACGGCCGAAGCCGGGATATGGCGGCCGAACCCGAGGTCGAGCTCACTCTCTCTAGAACTTCTAGAGAGAGGAAAAAGTTTTTTTTTTTTCCAAATATCGCTTGTAAAAAAAGCTTATTGTTTTAATTAACAGTTTTTTCTTTTTGAATTTCTTCTATTTTTTTAAACAACGAATTTCCTCTATAATGGGTAGGTAAGTGAAAAGTTTTTCCCCAAGTATCCTCTTTCCATTCAATGTTATTAAAATCGGGATTCAAGATCGGATCGATAAAAAAAATGTGTAAGAATCGAATCGCAGAATCGTAAGATCCCACCGCATGGATAACTTTTTAAAAAATGAAGTTAATATGTTTTACATTAGATAAATATTATGTTAAATCATAAAAAATACCCATAAAGATTTAAAATTTTTTAAAAATAAACTAAATATAATATAGATTAACTAAATATATATTGAAAATTTCTTACATTTAAAGTGTAAATATTAGAAATTTATTATAACAGACATTTTATAAGATCGTTAGAATCGTAAAAAATGATTGGAATCGTTCTTCCATTTTTGGATCGTAGGATCTTTGAAATCGCATGATCAAATCGGGATTTTAATAACATTGTTTCCATCACAACAAACCAAAACAAAACTGTCATCAAATCAGGCCAAACAAAATTCATAGTAGTGACTAGTGAGTGATTGTATGTAGGAGTAGCAAAAAGACAAGCATATGCATTTAGGCAAGGAATTAACCCTGCTGCAGAAAATGTTTTAACATTATAAATCGCACAATTTGTGAAGAGTGTAGAGATGACAATTTAACTATATACATCTATACATAACAGTTTTACAACAGTTTTAACTATATTCAAGTAGGTAGACAAGATACAACACCAAAGGAGCCACCACTATCAGCTTTGCAAAGATTTGCACTATGTACATGTTTGCTTCTTATGGTTACTGGAAATTGAGTTTGGGGAAACTACAAGGCCGTGTGTTTTTGTTCAAGTATTGAAGCTCTTGATCACATCCAGTGTCTTTTTAAAGCTTAAAGAGTTTTTACCTGTCATGCCCAGTTCCTTTTAGCCCGGAGCCGTGTAAGTTCATTCCTCCATTTAGCTGCAAAAAACACATTATTTTGTATGAGATTTAAAGCCAGTTAATTGGAAATGAAAGCACTGGTAATGTATGATTCAGTTCAATAAACTACTAAGCATACTAATGAATGATGCAGCAGTAATGCATACCAGCATCTTGATAGCGTTCCTCGCTAGCAGCTTCCACCATGTTACGGAGCAGGTTAAACTCCTCTGTCTCAACACTCGTCTTTTCAGTGGGTCTGAAACAGTAACAGGTCAGGTTTAGGCGGTCTCGGCTAATAAGCAATGGGAGCTCCAACAAATATATGGCAATTAATCACTGTATTGTTTATTTTCTGTAGGGACATGGCTCATCACAGATCCACCAGTAATATCAATGAGGACAGGAATCCACTTGCAACGTTAAAAGACTCGCATATCAGAATTCTATCAAACTAAAGAATTTTCTCACACATTACTTATCGTTTAAGAAAGAATTTTTACTGTAAAACTTCGTACACTGCCAATTATTCTTTCTTATAGATTACCATAAAAACAGATTCTCACAACTCTCTTCCATATAGGACACAAGAGGCAGGATAGCCCCATATTGATTTAAGTGTTTATTCTTTTAGGCCAAGTAGTAGGATGAAATACCATCTAGTGGATGAACTCAAGCATGTTTTTCCAAGTTCAGTTCCTATTTCCATCCGTGACTCTTTGTCATCATAGCATCTAATATAAGCGAACACAATTTTCATTTTATTTCCAACCGTAGTTTGGCAATTATTTGTGGATGGGGTGCAAAGAAAGCCAACAGGATTACATCAAAGTGATTAGGACAAAATCTAAAGGATGTTATGAGAGTTTACCGATCCATCTCTGTTATCAAAAACCCATCTGATCCAGGTCCATAAGCTGGAGGCTTTGCAGCTTCAATCAATTTCATTCCATCACTGTACGCCAAGTGCTTGTTAACCTGTATTGGCACCTGCACCAGAGTTCAAAGGGGCTACATGTGATCAGTTCCAAGAGTAAGTCTCCAAAACTTACCAGAGTTATTAGAAGATCATAGCTATGGAGTTTGTGAGCTTTAAAAAAATTCTTTCTTAATAACCCCATGTAGAGGATGTGAAATTTTTTAGAGATCTGTTCATATCCAAATTCACAATAGGTTACTAGATATCCAATATAGACTGACGCATTATTGTTTAAGTTTCTAGGTATGCACAGCTGTCATTAATTGCTTAAACAACCCCTTTATCAGGATTGTATAACTACCGAAAGATGGACTCTTCACAGAAGTTTAATGAAGCAGTGTAAGTTTAAAATGATGCGAGGCCCCTTTTATAGTAACTTGGTTAGTGATGGGCTGATGGCCATAGATAATTCACAAAGGGTTGACAGTGTGGAAGCAGAAAATAAATACCTGGCATCTTACAGCAATATTAATGGCATCTGAAGGCCGAAGGTCAAGAGTGATACACTCGGCCTCATTGTCAATCTACAAGTAAAAGAAATTTGAAAATATATAGCAACCAGTATTGAGGTTTCAGGATCACTGTGCAAGGATTCAAACTGAAAAGTACCTTCGAAAGGTGCATTTGAGCAAAGTATGCCTCATGCACTCTCTGAGTTACTCGGACAAGTTTCACCTGAAGATAACAATTACATCTCTTGTTGAGCATATTGTGTCAAATTCTCATTAGAAAAAAAACAAAAAAAAAACAAACTAGTTACATAAGTACACAATGTTAAATGGTAAACAACACTTTGGACCTTGCCTACTCTTTTAACTCTTCTTACTACTATATCATAAGCCTTCCTTAATATGGAAACTGTGGCTTGTTGTCTCAATATGCTATTTCAATGGCACAACTTACCACATATCCCATCTTCTCAACCATATCCTTTATGACATGATACATTGTAGGCCGAGCCTGTGGATGTATATCGAACATTAAATAACAAAACTCGAGGAACTGGGATGTGTCAACATGACTGATGTAATAAGAAATAAAGCAAACATACTATATGCACATTGCGAAGAGCTGCCATGAGCAGCACACTTGGCATCTCCACTGCAATTAAAGATGTAGCATAACTTCAAATTGATGAATCATAAAAGCATGAACTTATTTGGACACATAAAAGTTTAGGTACATACACACGATTATGGGAAGAAGAAGTCCAGTTCCATCCTCCATCTTTAGCACGATAGCAGGATGTGAAGCATAGTCTGGTAGATGCCCACTTTGCGGATTGTTATGCACACATTTCAAGAACTTACCATCTCTCATCTTAATGGTGAAGCCCTCAGAACCACTCTTCACCTCAACTATAAAACAGAAGGAAACACTGTAAAATCTGGCCCACAATGGAAGAGAAAACTCAAGGATAGGCTTGCACGAACCAAAGTATTGCAAAAAATAGATATCTAACCAACTAATAACATGCTTAGAGTCTCAACTAGCACACTAGTCAGAACCAGCAAAGATCAAAAGTTCAATGTCACCTGGTGTCCAAAGTCCAAACTATGAAACAAAGTACTTCAACATGAACAACAAAGAACATGGAGGAGTTCAGTGCTTCCTACAAACACATTATCATCATCAATAGATTTCCATCAACCATAAAGATAAGTGTTTCATACCAGCTTCAAGCACACTAGAGTTGACATAATCTTCATCACTTTCACTGAAATTTCCAGCTTTGCTACCATTACCGTTTGATGATGAGCTGAAAGTACAATGCACTTTCATCCTCCTCTTCACACTAACGAGTCGAACTGTACTAAGCTCAGTAGCCTTCAATCCATGGATACCATTACATCCCAGGAAGCGACTTCTAAGAACGGTAGCCTTCTTCACAGGCTCACTGACCATCTTAATGCAAGAACAGGCTTGTCTCGAGTGGATAGTAGGGGATACGGTAAGTCCTTGCAGTGTTCCCATCTCACACCTTCCTTAACCTACAATAATCAAAGAAGCAATCGGATAGACAAAAAGAAATTCTGTAATAAGGTGAATAACATGAAAGATAAGACCTAAAATAATGTAGCCGTCTTAAATTAGTCACATCTACCACAAATGAACTAAAATTTGTCAACAACAGTCACAAGTACAGACTAGTGTTCTTGATTATTTTGTGATCACAACTTTTTGCAAATGGAAATTCGGAAGTTTCAGCTAAGGTAAAAGCAAAACTATCACGCTAGGAATTTTCAGCTTTATAAGGAAACATATTAGCTGTAAAGATTACATCCTGAATTCCAAAGAGATGTATAATTAACTCTTTCCCAAAGTCAGTTCTTCATTAAGATGGCTCGAACATGAAAATAAAACAAGAAACAAATGTAAAATGGACGATCATCCAACAACAAATGGATATTTTCAGAAGCTTGAGAGGTAAGAAACCCGGTGAAAATAGTGAGATGAGATACCGTCATTTTTATGTACTTAGAAAAACAAAGACACTGAGATCGAATCAACAGCTGTTTTTGATAATTTCACCAACAAACAAATTGAGAACAAATTCAATTCCTCGCTTACATGCGATTTTCAGCTCCATGTGCACGGAGCTGAAAAGCCCTAAATTCACTTGATCACACTGAATTCCGCAGTTTAAAGAAGACGAAAATCAAATCAAATCAAATCAAATCCGCAGAAGCAGCAGCAACAGAAAAACCTAAGGCAAAATTAGAAACACTTCCAAGATGTTTTGTTTGTCACAAAATTCAACATCGCAAAAGCACCGAGTGATGATATACCTGAAGATTCGAGGGTGTTGTTAGGTGTGGAACTTGTTGGGCTTTTAGATTGAGATACTGGAGTGAATTGTCAGTTAATTTTGCGACAAGGAAACTCCACTATGAGATTCGAAGAAGGATCCAGATCAGAGTTCAGAGTACGGGGAGGGAACAGAGGTAGAGAGAGGAGGGGAACGGGGTACAGACGTACAGTGGAGGAGGAATTAATAAGAGTGGTACTTAAAAGGATAAGATATTAGCCTGATGAACTTGAAAGTGAAAGGGTGAATAGATCAAAGATATTTCTAAAATCTTCTTTATGGGGTCCGATATTTCGTGCTACTCCGAATTTATTAGTCCCTGCTTTAAAAAAAAAAAAAAAAAAAAAGAAGAAAGGGTGATTTTGGCTTTTTTTGAATATTCAATTGGACATTTAGGCCTTAAATCAATTTAATTAGTTTTGCTCTAGACCCATTCCCAATAGAGTGGGTTGGTCAATGGTCAACTGTTTGACCATTGACCGGTCAACGGTTTACCATTGACCGGTTAACGTTTGACCATTGACCGGTTAACGTTAACCAACCCATTTTGATGCCAACTTTTTTTTTTGAGTGATGCCATATTTTACCGTTTTGATGCCAAAATTTTATTATATTTTATTTTCACTTTGATGCCACTTTTCTAATGAAAATGATTGGATGACACTTTTTTTAAACCTTGATGACATTTTTTGTTTACAGTAATGTCACGTTGATCATTGATGCCATTTTTTTACTGTTAACGATTGATGCCACTTTTTTTATGTCAATTTTTTGATGATATTTTTTTTACCGTGATGCCATATTTTTGATGATATTTTTTCAAAGTAGTATTTTGATGACATTTTTTTCTTTAATGTGATACAAAATTTTCAAAATGGTATTTTGATGTCATTTTTATAATGTAATTATTTGATGCCATTTTTTTTAATCAAATCGATTGATGCCACATGTTTTTAATTTAATCAATTGTATATCGATTTATTTTCAGCGATTATACTTTCATTCACTGATGACACGTTTGTGATTACACTTCATTGATGCAATCACTTGTGGTGACATATTCATTAAATTTTTATTCATGGATAACATTTGTTATTACGCTTCATTAATCACAATTATTTATGGTGACAATTTTATATAATTGATGGCATAAGAGCTTAAAACGTGGAATCAACATGTTGTCACCTTATTGTCACTTTTCTAATGAAATGATTGGATGACTCTTTTTAATGCCATTTTTTTAAAACATTGATGACATTTTTTGTGATGTCATATTTTACCGTTTTGATGCCAAAATTTTATTACATTTTATTTTCACTCTGATGCCACTTTTCTAATTAAATTATTGGATGACACTTTTTTTAAACTTTGATGACATTTTTTGTTTACTCTAATGTCACGTTGATCATTGATGCCATTTTTTTTACTGTTAACGACTGATGCCACTTTTTTTTATGTCAATTTTTTAATGATATTTTTTTACCGTGATGCCATATTTTTGATGATATTTTTTCAAAGTAGTATTTTGATGACATTTTTTTCTTTAATGTGATACAACTTTAATGCCACTTTTCTAATTAAATCAGATTCAAATCTCAGCAAGAAATTCATAACCAACAATCTCAGCAAGAAATGCCACTTTTCCCCAAATGTCTTTTTTTTTAATTTCTCATATTCATAGGGTGATTTTTATAATTTAACAAAAAAGTCTTCTCCTTCCTCACAATTTCCGCGAAGAAGAACAGGCCGGTCGGATCTCCGCCTCGCCGCCTCTGATCTCACTCCCTCGCTCGCTCGCTCCGGCGCTTTCTCGACCTCGATCGCTCGGCCACGCTCGCTTGCGCCACCTCGCTCGACCTCTGCAACTCCATGACAACCAGAGGAGACAACTTCAGATCGGCTTCGATCCACCGAATCTCCGCCGTCTCCAATTGATTTGCCGAATCAATTGATCTCCGCCGTCTCCAATTGATCCACCGGCTTCAGATCGGCTTCGAATTAATTGATTCCAAATCAATTGATTTGCCGAAGCAGTTAGTCTAATTGAATTCAGATCTGGACGGAGGAGATTTGGTGGATTCAATTGAATTCGGATCTGGCCGGAGGAAGAGCTGCACGTGGCGGCAAACAGGAGGAGCGGTGGCGGTGACGAACAGGAGGAGAGGAGGAAGATGGAGGTCCGACGATCGAACAGGAGGAGAGAAGGACGCCGACGGTGATGAAGACGATGAAGGCGGTGAAGGACGCCGACGGTGACGAAGACGATGAAGGCGGTGAAGCCGCCCACAAGGACGCCCTTCTCCTTCAAAGCTCCTCTGTCTTCTCCTTCTTAATCTTCATCTTCTCCAGCATCTCAAAAATCGAAAGCGGAAGAAGAAGAGGCGCTAAAAAATCTTCAGATCCACAGGCAAAAGGAAGAAGAAGAAGAGTCTGGATACCCAATAAAACATTCATAGGGTTTCCGCTAGTTAAAAAAACAATTAAGGGGCTTAACTACCTAAGTAAACATGCTAAATGGTCTAAATCACCAAATTCCCTCAAGAAGAAATTCGATTAATTTATCGGCTAGGTCCAATTAGCCGAATTTTTACTTTATTAAAAAAAAGTTGAGAGACTGGACAAATGAATAGAAAGACCAATAATCATGTACAAATAATAGATTTTTCAGCAAATTCATCGATTAAAATACTCAATTCTCTTGCTAATGTTTAAACTGAACGAAAACAAATGACAAAAAGAAAAACACACCAAACAAATACAGATATAGCCGGAATCTAAACAGAAATAAAAAAGCAAAAACAAATAAACCAAATATAAAAGATGGAAAGCCAACACAAGAGGCATAAACTTTCAAGCTCAGACGAGCAAGGACTGACTAGTAGAATAGCAGATGGCGGTGATCCAACTGGGGAAGAAGATGGCGGTGATGAAATCTAAGAGGGTTAAATTGGCGAATTAGAGGGGCGGCTTCTAGGCGGGCGATGGTGATGAACTCGGTGTTTGGATTAGCCGACGAAGCTCAAAATCCTAAAGAATAGGTCAACGGTGGGTGGGTATGAGGCGTCGGAGCCTCGAAGAGGCAGCATGGAAAATCTGAAGAGGAGGGTTGCCAGAGATAAAGAAGAGGGCATCAGTGGGAGATAGGAACTCATGAAGAGAAGGTTGTTGTAAGGAGGAAATCGAGACTTGCAATAATCAAATAGAAATAAATCACAGCAAACCAGATTCCGTCCCTTGCAAATAATTACAAGACCTCCTCCTGATGTAGCAGCGGGAAGTCAGGATCGATCCACGAGGAAGTGTGTCAGCGGATCCTAGGCAGCGGAGAAATCTCACGGTCAGAAGTCGACAACAGGGTCCTAGATCTCGAGTACAGCTACTCGACAGAAGATCGGACAGTCGAACACAGCGCAGCAGCAAGCATAGGGTGTGGTCGATATCGACCAGGGCTACTCGATATCGAGTAGTCTTTTTCGACGTCGAGTTGGGCTTGTCGAGTACCTGTACACAGTAAGCTACGGCGACTCTGGGTCGAGGATCAGTAGTCGAGATCGACCAGGGCTTGGTCGAGGTCGACGAGGGCTGAAACTTAAATCGAAAACGAAAGAAAGTAAAAAACAAATGCTTTGGGGTTTCGACTAAACTTAATGTAAAAGACTTCCAAGATTGGGGTTTGCAACAACGATAACCAAACATGCATAAGGTAGAGATAAACTGATAATCATGTGAATTGCATCAAGGACTAAGCTTTCGCCTTTTCCAACAATTAGACAACTCTTTCAAGAAACCCTAATTGTCTCTACCGATTTTATGTTTATAATCCAAGTTGTTAGCATGGATCTCCATTAGATGGGCAATAAACACATCAACAAGTAGGAAAATGCTCAAAACATGATAAAGGTCGGATCTTTTACCTCAATTATGCATGGCTATCGTCGGGCTCGCCCCAACCCTAGAAGTGGGTGGACTACTCACGCCTCATCGCAAACTCAGACATCATCGATTGAAAAGAAACAACTTGCATTAAACTAAATTCAAAGACTTTACAATCCCGGTGATCCAACTCTCGTTGAATGCCAAAACCCTAAAACCTTCGAACTCCCTAAACTGTCTCTGTGGAACTAATTCTCTACTTCTGAAATTGAATGAATAAAACCGAGCCCCATGGGCTTTATTTATAGGCTTCTAATCCTTGCTATTCAAGGAAAGAAATCTTTATCTAAAACTAAAACTATATCTAAAACTTTAATGATAAATAAAAGACATAACATAATTAAATCCAAAATAGGAAAATATATCTAAAGTCTTCCATAGATAGATCTTCTTCTCTTCATGATGTGTCTTGATAGATTAGGATAGAATCGACAATCTTCGAGCCCAAGCAAAGCCAAACCGAGTAGAATTCGTCAAGTCGAGTAACATGGCTTCTGGAAGCGTCGTCGATCTCGACAAGGCTCTTGTCGATCTCGAGTAGAAATCTTGGTCGACTGGCTTGGCTCCTCGTCTCGGCTAGCTGGTCCTCGACAGACTCGGATATGACTCCTGGCGCTCGTCGATCTCGAGTAGCCCTAGTCGACCTCGAGTAGAAAGGTTCTGTCGACTAGGTCTTCTCGGGTAGGTATGCTCGACAAGCTCGGATCTGGACTCGGGGCTCGTCGATCTCGACCAAGTCTTGTCGCGATCGAGTAGAGATGTGTTCGGCGTCTTCGTCCTCGGCTTCTCGATCAGCTCCTCTCCTTGTCGACTCCGGGTGTGGCACTGGACTTCATCGATCTCGACTAGGGCTTATCGAGATCGAGTAGACTTCCGGAGCTGGGTTGGTCTGGCTCTCGACACTGCTCCCAGTCTACAAGGCTGTGCTCAGATATTCTTGTCGAGATCGAGTAAGGGCTACTCGAGATCGAATAACTTGGGTTCTTAGCTCGATTCGACTGGTTCCGCTGCTGCTTTGACCTTGGACTTTTGTAGTGGATTTCCGAGCTTTTTCGACCTTCCTTAGAATTGGTGTAAAACGCCTCGAATTCTGCGATTTAAACAGAAACTGGTGTAGATTCCATAATTTGGCAAATAAACATAAACTACATAGATTTTGTACTTTTTTAACCCAAATGCATGAAATGTATGCAGAAATCGATATAAACTTAAGTGTAAAATATGGCAGAATCAGTTCACAACAAAGGTCATCGGTAGGTGGATAAGAGGCGTCAGAGCGTCAGAGAGGTGACATGGCAATCCTGTAGAAGGAGGGCAGCCGGAGAAAAAGGTGGTGGAGTCGGGGAGTGCAACGATGGTCGCAGACAGGCGAAGAGACTCGAATTGAAGTTGGGTTGGGGGTGAAGACTTGCTGAAACAAGGGAGAAGGTAGGTGGTTAAAGCCAGAAGGATGATTGACAGCTGGTAGGGTGTGGCGACGAGAAGCCATGAGCTGAAGCTCTGTTTTTAGGTTTTTTTTTATTACATCGTACTCTACTACTTCGTAGTTATTACCAACTACTTTTTTTTAAACAGGAAAAAAAAATCAGTGCATCAAATATACCCTTCGTCGACCGAGAGCATCCAACAGATGAGGCTAAGAAGACCATAACTGTTCCAAAGCTCGTGGCCATAAATGACGTGGCAAAGGTGTACAGTCTTGTCAATCATCTTGCTACCCTCCCCGACCACATGAAAAAGTCTAACTGGGTGAAATTGGAAAGGTAAATCAAAATGTCAGAATTAATCATTTATGTTTCACATAAGCATTTCCAGATTCCTTTGTGGCAATTTATGACGGTAAGAGAGTCACTCTCATGTTGAGATTCCATACGAGCTTGCTGTACTCCTTTTAGCTTTCAACGACGTCTGAACGTTAATTCTCCCATATCCAATGTGAATTGGGGGCCCTGACACATCTATGATAATGTATCCAATGAAGCTTGCCACCCCCCCCCCCCCCCCCCCCACCACAAAAAAAAAAAAAGGTGTGACCCATTAACATTTAGTTTGAATCGACAATCAATCGGTTTTTGCTTTTTTTGGGTGGATGATTGATGTCTTCTAGGATTCCTTTGTTGCATCGCAATGTTCATATTACATACTTAGCAATCTTAACATATTCCTTCCAGTGTTTCCTTTTGTGTTGTAAGAAAGGTGGTAATAATTTTTTTTTTGATTAGGTAATAATTTGGATATATATGACTATCCAAGAGCATCCTTACGGATGAGATCCTGAAGATCTTGATTTGCTGTTAACTGTACCCCAAAGGCAGAGTGACCAAGGTGTGCAACCTTGTCAGCCACTCTGTTGCCAGCGCGGGGTATATGAGAGAAGCGGACCTCTCCCATATCATTTAAGAGGACCTGCACATCAGACAGAGTCATTTCAATCTCCCACGGACATCTTACGTTGTTCCGCATGTAGTCAATAATGATCTTCGAGTCCCCCTCGATAATGATGTTTTGTATATTTAGTTTTTTGGCTTCTATAATACCTAATTTTAGAGCAGCAGCTTCAGCTCTTAAGGGAGAAAGGCGCCCTAATCTTTGATATGATATTTGAATTGCTTTTCCATGCCAGTCCCGGATGATAGCACCAGCAGAACTTCTACCATCGAGGAGAGCGGATCCATCGAAGTTTAATTTGAACTTCCACATTGGTGGTTTCGACCACTTCTTCTGCTTATTATAGTGTTTTTTGTGTGTATGGCTTGCCCAGTCACCCATGTGAGGAGTTGCAACATGATCCCCCAACTCCTCAAAATGACAGGCACGATGCCATAATTCTAACTGTTTGACACAAAACGCCTCAATACTGGTCTCCGATGGGGATGGCAGGTTTCGGAAGACAGACCCATTCCTGAAATACCAAATACCCCACCAAGTTGTAGCAATCTACTGAATTTTCTTTTTAGACAATGTTTGTATCCATTGTAGCACCCTTCCCATCTCTCTGTTGTCATTTATAAGTTGTTGGAGATTACACATCTCTGTATTGGTTAAATACTTTCGAATAAGGTTGGGGAAACACTCATTAAGTACATGGATGTCCTCCTCACTACAATCATGGCATTTGTCACACATAGATGGTATAGAGACCCCCCGTGAGGCGAGTCTAGCTTTTGTAGGAAGTCCGACTTGACTGATTTTCCACATAAAGTTTTTTATTTTTGGTGGAATGTTTAGTTTCCATATCCATGAAAAATCTAAGCTTCTATAGGAGTCGTTGTTTGTAATAAACTTGTATGCAGAGGATGTAGTAAACCAACCTTTTTTATCCGGCCACCAGTAAATCCTATCTTCCATTGCTGAAACAGGTAGTGGAATGGCTAATATTCGTTCCACAATTGACTCTGGTAGTATGTGATGGAGCTTATCCTCGCACCACTTCCCGTTGTGGATATACTCACAGACCTTCTCATTCGCATCATATTGTGTAGGACACTCTTCCCACTTACATATAGATACTTCTGACACCCAATTGTCAGTCCAAAATTTGACCGATGCACCATTTCCGATGGACCAGATGAGGCCAGATTTAAATTGTTTAAGCAGACTTGATAATTTTGACCATTGCCAAGACATGTTCCCTGCTTTCTTATATTGTAAAATGTGGGCATCTTTTAAATACTTATGAGTAATTATTTTAACCCACAAATTGCCTGGTTCAGCCAGAATTTTCCACAATAGTTTTAATTGTAAGGCTTCATTCATTTCTTTTGCTTTCCTAATGCCCAACCCGCCTGCCTGTTTCGGTCTACAGATCTTACTCCATCCAATTAACGGTTTGTGTTGTGCATCCTTATTCCAAAAGAATGTTCTATTTATTGTATCTAGTTCTTTATGCATTGTTGCTAGCAACATAAAGTTTTGCATGATATACAGCGGCTTCGCTATTAGATTTGATCCAATGAGTGTCGCTCTACCTTGTTGTGAGAGTGCATCAGCACGCCATTTACTGAGTTGTTCTTGTGTTTTACTGATTACCTCCTTAAAGGTTTCGTTGTTAACCCGTCCATTGATAATAGGACAACCCAGATATTTTTCGACTGAGTTAGAATGAGCAATTCCGAGAGCCCCACCAAGTTCCGGAATGCGCCCTCGGGCCACACCAGAAGTGACCTGGAAAGCTGATTTATGGTAGTTGACCTGTTGCCCCGAGATTTGGCAATATTCATCTAGAATCTCCCTAATCTTGTGGCACCCATTAGTGCTCCCTTTAAGAAATATCAGAATATCATCTGCAAATGCGAGAAAGGGGATACAGGGACCATTAGATCCAAATCTGAATTCAACCATCTTATCTGGAGAGTATGCCTCCATAACAAGGTGTCGAGCCAGAACCTCCGCACCAAGAATGAAGAGGAAAGGCGATAAAGGGTCCCCATGTCGAAGGCCCCTTGATGGGAGAAACAGATCTGTGGGTCCATTATTGACAAGGACAGAGAATGACACAGACGTGATGCATTCCATGACCCAATTGACAAAGGTTCGGTGAAATCCAAATTTTAATAGAACTAATTCAGTGAATTCCCAGTCCACCCGGTCATATGCTTTTTCCATATCCAATTTCAAAGCAATCCAGCCTTCCTTTCCTTTTCGGCTTTTGAATGAATGGAATATTTCATGGGCTATAAGAACGTTGTCTTGGATGGCTCGGTCAGAGACGAACGCACCCTGAAGGGGGTTGATAAGTTTCCCTAGGACGCGTTTAAGTCGTTCTGTAAGAATCTTGGATATTATTTTGTAGATTGTTGAACACAAACTAATCGGTCTATAGTGAGCAGTTGTCATCGGGTTGTCCTTTTTTGGCAGAAGAGTGATGAACGTATGATTTATTTGTTTGAGGATTTTTCCAGAGAGGAAAAAACCTTTGACTGCTTTGATAACAGATGGTCCTACTGTTTCCCATGACGCCTTGTAGAATTCGGCCGTCATACCGTCCGGGCCCGGAGCCTTATTCCTACCAAGGCCGAAAACAACATTTTTAGTTTCTCCATTAAAAGGGATTGTCGTTAACATTTTGTTATCTTCATTTGTGATGTCAGTTGAGATAAAGGTTGAGATATTCGCTTAGTTTCGCAGTATTGATCGGCTGTTTTTTAAATCTTTTTTGAAAGTCGTTCTTGATTTCATTATTGATGTTTTCCTCCCCTACAATCTGTGTGCCCTCTGTTGTTGTGATGGTTTTGATACATTTCCTATTCCGCTTGCCCGTAGCTATTTTGTGGAAATATCCTGTGTTGGAATCTGATAGTTTAATATGCCTGGTTTTAGCTCTTTGGTTCCAGTAGGATTTCTGAAACAGTAGCAGCTTTTCCTTTTTCTTTATTAATGTACATTCTTTCGCTTGTAGTCTATTGTTTGTCCCTTGGTTCTGTGTCTGTTGTAATAATAGTAGTTGTTCTTCCACCTTTTGCAGTTGACGGAATATGTTTCCAAAAGTATTCTTATTCCATGTCTTTGCTTTGTCTTTTAGAATGTGTGTTTTGCGGGTTAGTTGATACATAGCAGAACCATGACATTGGAATCGCCAAGCCTGCCGAACTATGTTCCGAAAATCTCTGCGCTGTAACCAACAGTTTTCGAATTTGAAGGGAGGAGGTTTAAAAGTTTGGTTGGTTGCTAATTCAATTGTAATTGGGCAATGGTCCGAAGACGAAAAGGCCCCGTTTTTTGTACATAAAGCTGGATATTTTTGTATAACTGCATTCTGAACTAACACACGGTCCAGTTTTTCTTTTATATTGCCGTCTTCGGCTTGTTTTTTCCATCATGTGAACTTATTTCCCCAAGACGGAATCTCCTCTAAAGAGCATTGGTTTTTTATGTCCATTAGTCTTGCAAATCGTCTAGGCTGTGTTATGGCCCCACCTTGTTTTTCAGTAAAGTTACCAATTTCATTCAGATCTCCCATAATAATGCATGGGATATTTGCTTGATTTATTTCATGGATTATCGGATCCCAGAATGCATCCTTATCTTGTTCATGGGGTGGAGCATAAATAAACCAAATTAAGCAAGAGAAGTTATCAGCAGTGTTGGTGTATTTGATTGTAATAGCTCGATTTATTTGAGAGATAACTACTAACTCTTCGTTTAGAAGGCCATTTTCTTTCCATAGTACTCCAATACCACCCGATTTGCCCTGCGCAGGAGACCAAATGGCTTTGTCAAAACCCGCACCCCGCCAAACAGAAGGGTCGGGAATAGTTTCTGTCTTTGTTTCTGCAAGTGCTAACACGTGAATATGCTCCGCTTTACATCTTGTGTTAATGTCTGTCCAGAAGTTTGGTCTCCCCATACCCCTACAATTCCAAAAACTAATCTTCATAGACAACATACTTTTGAGAGCCAGAGGCAGGTATTCGACTCTCAGAATTTGTGGGAATCAGATTGTATAATTTGTGTTGGTTCACCTTGATAGTTACTGATACATACAAAGGGAGGGTCGGCCAAGCTCCGAAACCAACCCGAACACAACCACCCGACCTGATGCTTCTAGGCCTCGCAAGGCAATTATCATAACTGTCCATTCCTCCTCCGAAACTGACACAGCAAATAGGAGCGAGGAAAAGATAGTAGTAGACACCATAGATTTTTGTGGTTTCGGCTGGTGCACTTGTATATTCATATATTAATTTTGTTATGGTGGTTTCATGTTCCCAATTTGGTAATTTTGTGGGTGTGTATCCCGCTGTATTGAGAGAATTGTCCCAGCCTTGTGCATTGTCGAGGGTGTATTTGAGACGGTTACCTTTGACCTTAGATATAACTAGTTCTATGTCTTCATAGCTTATCTTTCTTCCATGATAGGGGCTGTCTTGGTTGATATATTTCTCCTTTCTAGAGTATATTTTTATTTTATTATGTCCATTCCAAACCTGTTTAGCTTTCACGAACTTACTGTCATGCCACCAATTACTCGGCTTTTTGGATTTTAATGTGATTTTCTTTATCAAATGTTCATACCAGGTAAGGTTGACACATATCCGATACCACTTTGAATATAGAAGCCGTTCCTGGGATTCAGTAGGCATGCCAACCAGTGGGATGCATACATACGAAGAGATATTCATAGGGCTAGGCCAGGAGATCAGACCAAGAGCACTCATCTCCAGATGATCTCCAGTTATAGTTGTGTAAAGTAGTGCTCTGGATAGTGATGATGTATTCTCTCACGCTCACTAGACGAGCATTGCATTTTCCGACATCAAAGGGAAGAGATGCTATCCCCTCCGATGGTTTAGAAGATGGGTTTGTACCCATGTCCTCAGGGCCTGGTCCCCCTTTGGACTTACAATTGGAAGCCGAAGGCTTGGGTGTAGTCATCTCTGATTTTTCCTTATCAGTTGTTAAGCATTCTCCTACCTTTTGTTTTCTTTTATTCTTAGTTTTATCCAGCAGTAAGAACGAATTATTGTTCAGGACAAAAGCTAGTTTGGAAGAAATAGTGTGTGATTTGCTAGCCCATCCAACCTTCAAACAAGGGAGGACATGAGCAAAGATGAACAAGATTGAGATCCAAGACCCGTACCTTCGCCTGCGGCAAGGACATAGCGAGAGTGACCACCCGTACGCCCAATTCAGAGAGCACCGCCTTCCCCTATTACATGACTTACTAAGCTCGATCTTGATTATACCCTGAGGAGGAAGCCCCCAAACGGCAAGCCACCACCACCAGAAACGCCTATTCACATCCGCTCCCCCATCTACTATTATGATACCTTGATTTTCCAGAATTTTGCTGATCACTTTCTTGCAGCCTTGGTGAAGCACAGTTCCAAATTGGACCTTACAGCGGCTCGAACGACGCCCAAGAGCCGAAAAAGTGGGGTTCGGCGCATTGCGGCGGATGGCGAAAAGATTTGCCCCATTCCAATCGCCAGATTCAAGCACCTTAGGGGGAGATTGGTGGTGGCTTTGCAACCTAGGGTTCTTCTGGGTAGGAGGAAGGGGTGTTTTGGCTTTCTCTCTCATCAGGTGGTAATATTTGTTTTTGATAGGTAGTTGGCATTCTAAAGAATGACTATTTTGTTTTTTTTTCCTTTGAAAAAAGTAGTTCAAAAAGATATCCAGGTACCATTCTGATCGCCTCTTACATGATCTTTTCTATAGGTAGAACTATAAAACGATTATTACCAACTACTGTCTAGGAGACGAAAATTATACAAATTATTCCGTATGACAATTTCCCTGACCATTTCTTGTAATGGCATTCGTCAGGTTATTTGGTATTATACAAAATATATAGACACAAATTAGCTAAAAATTTACTAATCTCTACAAGAAAATATATGCATAAGGACATAAAATGGCGGAGTTGGAATCCACAAAACTAAAGATATAAACAAGGTCTTATAAATGAAATTATTATGTAAAAACTTTCCACATAACTCTTGGCTCAAGACAATAAGCAACAAATATTTAAAAGAAAATCACATCCTTACATATCAGGGAAACAAATGCTTCATGGAAATGGACGAAGCTTATGGAGATCAAAGATGAATTAAACAAGGGACCGAATGGGAGATAGTAACATAACAGCTAAATGGAATCCACCTGATCATGGCTGGCTAAAGTCGAACGTTGACGGGGCGTTAGGGCCTTGAGGGGCAATCCGGGCATAACAGGAGGGGGAGGAATTCTCATAAGCTCTACTGGGGGGTTCATGAGAGCCTTCGCCTTCTGTTGCGGGAGTTGCACAACTATTGAGGCGGAGTTGATGAAATACAACAAAATTGTGATGTTAGTATTACATAAGAACTTTCTAGATGTGATAGCTTGGAGAATAAGTTTATTTATTTCATTTCCTTCAAGTAGTATAAATAGTCTCTCTCATGTAGGCGTGGTCATGGGTTACGGGTCAACCCGTGACCCGTGGCCACGGGTAGCGGGTTAGGGTTAGGGTCGGGGATTTGTAACCCGCTGATCCGCCGGGTCGACTCGCCGAGTTAACCCGCTTTTTCAAAATATTTTTTTTTTGAAAAATTTATTTTTAATAAAATAAATTTATAAATTTATAATATTATGTAAATTATTCTTAAAATAACTCACAATAATACATAAACTAATATGCAAAGTGCAATGTGAGACAAATAAACCCCATCCTTCTCCTTTTATAGAGTTGGAAGTCTTCCTTCCTTCCCCTCATTTCCAATGTGGGACAAAAGCTTTGTCCCACATCGAAAATAAGGAGTTAGAATGAGAAGGCATGGGGCTATATATATGTATCCCACTACCACATTTCTTCCACATCACTCGTTTCCTACATTTCCTACATTAGAAATTAAGTTGGAAATGAAGTTTGAGAAATATATTCTCATATTTTTTTCTCTTACATCACACAATGAAATTATTGTGGATGAAAGAATTAATATGGAGATATAATCTTCCTACATTTTTAACACTTCATATCAAAGTGATAAAATGTTTACATATTATTTATTTATTTATTTTAATAGTCATTTTAAAAAAAAAATGATTTTTTTTTAAAAAATAATGTAACCCGCCGGGTCAACGGGTCGACCCGGCGAGTCAACGGCTCAACGGGTCGACCCGAACCTGTCAACCCGTGAGATTTACGGGTTAGGGTTCGGGTCGGCCAACCCTGACCCTTGACCCGGCGGGTCTAACCGGTGGCCACGCCTACTCTCATGTATTTCAGAAATAGATATTCAATAATACAGTACAACCAGCTGAATTGTTTTTTCCATCTCTTTTGTTTCCTCTCATGATCTTCGTTTTTGCATTCTGATTTTCTCAATATGGTATCAGAGCAGAACACGATCGCGTTCACTCGTTCTTCCTCTCTTCTCGTCTGATTTACTTATCGCTATCAAATCGGGGTTGTGCTCATCTATCAGTGGTGGTTTTCTAGTGAGATCTGGTTCCTCACTTCATCTCTTGCCCTCCTTCTATGGCTACTAGATCTCCGCCTCACACACCAGAGTCTACTGTCTTAGATCGGCGAAGAGGAGCTCAGATCACCATGAATGATCTGCAAAACCCCTTGTTCATCCATCTATCCGACAACTCCGGTATGAATCTGTGCTCTATCCAACTAATTGGTGAAAATTTTCATCGTTGGAGTCACTCTTTTACTAAGGCCTTGTCAGTCAAGAACAAACTCTGGGTTATTGATGGCTCTATTACCAGATCTGCTGAGAATGCTTTGCAATGGGATAGATGCAATGATATGGTATGATCTTGGCTTTTGAATATGGTTTCGAAAGACATTTATCATACAATTGATGAGTATGATACTACTCGTGAGATGTGGCTTGACCTAGAGGAGAGCTATGGTCAGAAAAATGGACCTCTCATATTTGAAATTAAGCGAGAAATCCATGAATGCCAGCAAGATGATACTGAGTTGACCGAGTACTTTACCAAGCTAAAGGGACTTTGGCGGTGTCAAGTTGTGGTAATTCCTCAAATCAAGTACAAATGCGGCAAGTGCGAGTATGATTTGCGGAAACAAGCTGAGGAAGCTGATTTGGACAACAAGCTTATGATGTTCTTGATGGGACTTCATGAGAGATATGATGGGGCTAGGCGTCAGATTCTAATGACTTCTCCTCTACGTTCCCTAAGCACAACTTACTCTCTTCTCTTTCAGAGCGACCAGGGCAAGAAATTCTCTGATAAGAAGCTCACCAAGCTGGATGCCTCTGCTGCTACTATTGCTTTCCTTGCCAAGCAGGATGAAGAGAAACAAAAGCGCCAAGCTCTTTCTGCTAAAAATGTTGATGAGCGATACAAACAGAAGTGTGGTCACTGCTAAGGAAATCACCGGATGGACAGGTGTTGGGAATTGATTGGTTACCCCAGTTGTAGAGTTTATTTCATTAAGCACTTAGGTTTTGTACATTATATGTAACATGTAATGTGTGTATATTATATGGCCTATGATTGAAAGGTAGAATTGGGTCAGGATAGGCTCGGTTTTGGGTGTTAGCTTAATAAGTTACCAAACCGAGTTGGGCCCCCAAACCTGTTGAACCCAACCAGCCCACTTCTCCTTGAGATAGTTGAGCCCGGTCTTCCGCTCTTGTGGAACGTAGCATATTGATGCTAGGGTTCCTCGTGAGCTCACCTATATGAGCTCATTACCTCCTACTTGCTTGTCACTGTTGAAGCTCTCCGTCTGGTAAGTCCAGAGAGAGAGAGAGAGAGAGAGAGAGCCAGGAAACCCTAGCGCCACCGTATCCCATTCGGGAGCGTCGCTTCTTCCTGGCTCTGGTGATCATCTTCGGCGCTTGTCTTGGTGGCCGATCTGCTGTTCCTCTACAGATCTACCTTCGACGAAGATCTTCTTCGTCTTGCTCTTGTTTCTTCTTCAGTGTTTTGTGGTTTCTTATTGTTGCATGTTCTTCTTGTATTTCTGTGTTTGTGTTACTCTGTAAGCCCTTGAACATTTGAGTTAGTGGATTTAGGGTCCGATCTGGAGGCCCCGAGGATGTAGGTCATTTGGACCGAACCTCGTAAAATCGTTGTGTTCTATGCTTGAGTTTCTTTCGCTTCCGCTTATTTGATTGTCGAACTTGTATTTGTTGAACATCTGCTATATCACTAGTTGGCACCACAAGAGCAATGAGAAGCCTTAGGCTCCTAGATCGAAAGGAGGTGAGCAAGGCAGGAGCCAGGAGGTTTGATGTCTCACAATCTCCCAAGGCAAATGCAGTTGTGAATGCTGCTTAAGATTTTCAGCAACCAAGTGGACTCTTCTCTGATCACCAGAAGCTGCTTGGATCCATAATCTCCTTGCTCCGACGGGCTGGCAATTCCACTCATGAGTCACACCTTGCAGAGTTGTAGGTAAGCTTTGCTTCAATGCATCTCTCTCTAACAATCTTTGGATCATGGATAGTGCAACAACTAACCATATGACATCAGACTAGACAATCCTCATCAATCCCACACCAATCAAAACTCCTTCGATTATCAATTTTGCCGATGGGAGATCTTGTCCAATCACACATATTGGATCTGTCCAGCTCCCTAATCTTACTCTCACAAATGTGCTCTATGTCCCAACTTTTCACTTTAATCTCTTTTCTCTTCCCAAGCTTGTCCGAGACTTTCATTTTCACATTGATCTTGACTATGATTTTTGTGTTGTCCAGGACCAAGGACGAGGATGATTGCTTATGGTAGATACAATCAAGGCATGTTTTACTTGGATCCAACAACCAGTGGGACAGTGCCTAAGGATCTCTCTCTGCCTCAGTCACACAGCTTAGCTTTTGTTTCTTCCCTACCAATGTTTCTTCCAAACAATATGTCTTGTTTATCTAATAACACTGCCTTGTGGCATTTGAGACTTGGGCATGCCCCTCTTGCAATGTTAAAGGATGTTTATGCTATATATGATCGAATAAATTTGAGTTTTGATCATAATTATCTTGTGTGTCCCCTATCCAAACAAACCCGAAATTCTTTTCCTAGGAATTGTACCTTTGCTGACCAAGTGTTCGAGTTACTTCACTGTGATGTTTGGGGGCCCTTTGATACACCCACCAGGGAGGGTCATCGTTTTTTCCTCACTCTTGTGGACGACAATAGTCGAAGTTTTTGGGCGTTTCTATTGAAGCACAAGAGTGAGGTTCCCACTCACATTCAGAATTTTATTATACTTGTTCATACCCAGTTTGATGCCACTGTCAAAATCATTCGATCTGATCAAGGGTCCGAATTCTTGAATGCCTCTATGAGCACCTTTCTTCAATCTCAGGGCATAATTCACCAAACCACATGCTCTTATACCCCACAACAAGATGGGCGGGTGGAACATCATCATCGTTATATTTTGGAAATTGCTCGAGCATTCATGACTCAGTCCAAATTACCTCTACATTTTTTTGGGGACAGTATCCTTACTGCTACCTATATTATCAATCGCTTACCTAATCCCATTCTTCTCAATCAAACTCCCTATGATATTCTCTTCAAATCACCCCCACACTATGATCATCTCAAAGTATTTGGATGCCTATGTTACACTTCTACTGCATCTGATCCAAAGAGAAAGAAGTTCCATCCACGATCTGATCCCTGTGTATTTCTGGGTTATCCTTTTGTTGTCAATGGGTACAAGGTTTATAACCTCAAAACAGACAAGACACTGATCAGCAAAGATGTCCTCTTCTATGTGTTTCCCTACTTGCTCTATTCTGGTCATTCTCATGAAACTTCTTCACCGTCATCTTTTATTGACTTTTTAGATCAGAATTTCCCCATGGACTATGTCTCCTTTGATCATTCTCCCATGTTCCAAGATTCCGCTATCTCCACAGATGAAGCCCTCTCACAAACACCCACTTCTCATGCTGACTACATTTCCTCTCTCGTGTCTCCGTGCTTTGATGAAGCCCCTGCCTCTTCACCCAATTCACCTATACCCAAGAAGTCGTCGAGAGTTAATAGGCCTCCTACATGGTTGAAAGATTATGTTCACATGGCTTCGACTGAGTCTCCACATGCGTCTTCCTCATCTACAGCTAAGCATCTCTACCCTATTACCTCTTGTTTAACTTACTCTTCTTGATCTCCTCACTATCAAGCCTTTGTTGCCAATGTTGCTGCATATTTTGAACCGTCGTCTTTAGGGGAGGCATTAACAAATCCCTCTTGGTGTGATGCCATGTTGTTGGAATTGAATGCCTTGGAACGCAACAATACTTGGTCTATACAACCTTTGCCTGCTGGTCCCTCTGTTGTTACCTGCAAATGGCTCTTCAAACTCAAGTTTAACAGTGATGGCTCCCTTGAGCACCACAAAGCACGTTTGGTAGCTCGGGATTTTACTCAGATTGAAGGGATAGATTACTCGGAGACGTTTGCCTCAGTAGCTCGAATGATCATTGTTCGTACACTGCTTGATGTGGCTTCTGCTAAGAACTGATCGCTTCTTGAAATGGATGTCACGAATGCTTTACTCCATGGTGATCTTGAGAGGATGTGTTTATGACATTGCCACCTGCCTACTCTTTTCTCAAGCGTCTGCAAGAGTCAAAATAGGGGGAGCTCTTGGTTGATAGTTGCCCTCAGGGGGAGATCTATGATGAGGCCAACTGTTTGACTCTAGTGTGCAAACTGAATAAGTCTCTCTATGGGATTAAACAAGCCTCGAGACAGTGGTTTGTGAAATTCTCAAAATTTGTTCAGAGTGCAGGGTTCAACCAATCCAAAGCAAACTATTCCTTGCTCACAAGAAGGAAAGGAGGGTCATTCACGACACTGCTGGTCTATGTAGATGACATGGTCATTGCGGGCAATGATCAAACAGAAATTGATCAACTCAAGAAGCATCTACAGAGCAAATTTCAATTATAAGATCTTAGAGAGATGAGGTACTTTCTGGGAATCGAAATTGATAGAACTCCAGACGGTGTGTTTATCAATCAAAGAAAATACACACTAGAGATGTTAGAAGAAGCCGGGATGAGCAATAAAAAGCCTCTAAATACCCCTATGGATTCGCATGAAAAGCTAACCAAAGAGGGGGAGAAGATGAAGAATCCATATCAATATAGAAGGCTAGTTGGGAAACTAATTTACTTGACTGTCTCAAGGCCTGATATTACGTACAGTGTTCAGGTTCTAAGTCAATTTATGCAAGAACCTTTTGTAGAACATGGGAAGGCTGCTAAACACATACTAAGGTACCTCAAAGGCTCACCAACGCAAGGTCTCTTACTAACACAAAAATCTGATCTTAAGCTAAAGGCGTATTGTGACGCCAATTGGCAATCATGCCCCATGACCAGAAGATCACTCACTGGCTTCTGCATATTCTTAGAGCCATCTCTCATCTCCTGGAGAACCAAGAAATAATCCTTTGTGGCTATGTCGACAGTTGAGTCCGAGTACAGGGCAATGGCAGCCACTTGTTGTGAAATTACATGGTTAGTGGCCTTTCTCAAGGATCTAAATGTAGAGAAAACTAAACCTGTTGAGCTATTCTGCGATAATCAAGCAGCTCTTCATATAGCTAAGAACCCGGTGTTCCATGAACGAACAAAAAGCATATTGAAGCCGATTGTCATCTTGTTCGAGACAAAGTAATGCGTAGAGAAGTCAAAGCTCAATATGTTGGCACAAAGGAGCAGCCAACAGATCTATTCACCAAAGTTCTAAGCCAAGAACAACACATAAAGTTTATGAGCAAACTTGGAGTAGTAAATCAGTTTAACAACTCCATGTTTGAGGGGAAGTGATGAAATACAATAGAATTGTGATGTCAGCATTACATAAGAACGTTCTAGATGTGATAGCTTGGAGAATAAGTTTGTTTATTTCATTTCTTTCAAGTAGTATAAATAATCCCTCTCATGTATTTCAGAAATGGATATTCAATAATACAGTACAACCAGCTGAATTGGTTTTTCCATCTCTCTTGTTTCCTCTCATGATCTTCGTTTATGCATTCTAATTTTCTCAATAGGAGTGATGGGCAGCCTGCAAGCATGGCCTTCAAGTAGCGAAAGGGTTGGGACTGCCAAGAGTAATCATCGAGTTAGACTGCTCAGCAGCGTGCCAAATGCTAGAGCTAGCAAAGGAGCGAGACAACTCCTACGAGAGACAAACTGGGACTTCAAAATTTCACAAGTTCGCAGGACGGGCAAATTAGATTGCAGATCGATTGGCAAAGGAGGGAGCTGATCTAGAGGAGGGCCTTAGGGTTTTTTAGTACATCATCAAATTGTATTAGGAAGCTGAGAACCCAACCACCTCTGCGGAGAACGTTATTTAATTCTATGAATAAAATTAGGGGCGTTTTGCAAAATAGCCACGAAATTGGACATAATTTGTGAAATAGTTACGATTTGGGACAATTTAGTGAAATAGACGCAATATAAACCCCCTTCCCTTTGTTTCACGCGCCTTTCTCTCTCCTCAGCCCTCTCCTCTCCGCACGCGCTCTCCTCCGCGCTTCTCCTTCTCCGATCTCCATCTTCCACTTCCCGTTCCTCAGATCTGCGGCCTCGATGTTTCAGATCCGGTTGCGGCGGAGGGAGCGAGGATTCGACAGCCTCGATTTGAGAATCCGGAGCGGAGCGAGGCCGAGCGATGGAGCGAGGAAGGCTGAGCGACGAGGCTGAGCGAGGCCGAGGAAGCTGTCAATCGATTGAATTTCCAATTCTAGGGTTTCAACTTCTCCAACGTTTGTTTTCGGTAGATTTGAACGAATTCTGGCTTCTGCTTGCGCCTGAATCGGTATGTTTCTTCAGTTCTCGGAGGTTTCTTTTTCAATTGAATGAATTGTTGATGGAATTTCGGAAATGTTGGATTTCGAGAATGAATTTCATCGACATGCAGTGATTTCCTTTTGGAGGCAAAATACGCGAATGATTGGTTGTATAGAGGAGAAGGAGCCACGAACCTTGTTCTCTCATACACTGGAACATCTCCTGACCTTGTACTTTCCCTCCCCCTCTATGTGATACAACTGATAGCGAGCGAGGCCGAGCGAGATCGAGCGAGCGAGGCGGCGCGAGTGAGCGATTGCTCAGATCCGGCCTGGAGCGAGGTCGAGCGGCTGGAGATCGGCGCGGAGGCGGCCTGGAGCGAAATCGAGCGGCCGGAGTCATGCCGAGCGAGAACGGTGGATCCGAGCGAGGTCGAGCGAGCCGGAGGCAGCGAGGCGAGGCCGACCGGCGTTCTCTTCACAGTAATCGGGAGGAAGAAGAAGGAATTTTAAATAAATTACAAAACTTACCCCATAATTATGGAAATTAAAAAAAAACTATCTGTATTTTATTATGTGATCCATAATCTATATTTTTATTTTTATTTTTGCACAAAAAAATGTTATACTTGCACAACATATGATTATATTTGCACAAGCACAACATACGATTATATTTGTACGACAAAATGTAAAATAAAATTAAAAAAAAAAACTAAACTCGGGTCATATTTGCACAACTTACGGATATATTTGCATAACATACTCTTATATTTGCACGATAAAATGTTAAAGAAATAAAAAAAAATATAGATTATGGATCGCTTACAGTTTATTGAGAAAGTCTGAAATTTTATTGAAAGTCTTGATTGTCGTGCAACTGTTAAAACAGTGTCGTGCAACTCTTAAAACAGAGTCGTGCAACTCTTAAAACAGAGTCGTGCAACTCTTAAATTAAAATAGAGTCGTGAAACTCTTACAACGGAGTCGTGCAACTCTTAAAACAGAGTCGTGAAACTCTTAAAACAGAGTTGTGCAACTCTTAAAACAGAGTCATGCAACTCTTACAACAGAGTCGTGCAACTCTTAAAATAATGATAAATATAATGAAAAGTGTTTCTTGGAGGTGCTGACACAAATAAAATATAGTTGTGAAAATCTAAACTAAAGTTGTGCAACTCTAAAATACAGTTGTGCAACCCTAAAAAATGTGCTGACATGAAGCAAAAAAAATGCTGACACGAAAAAAATACATACTGCAGTACAAAGTTATTACTTAGGAAGATGACTAGATTGTAACTAATATCAGTGTCAGCACTAATTGTAACTAATATCAGTGTCAACACTAATTGTAACTAATATCAGTGTCAACACTAATTGTACCTAGTATCAGTGTCAGCACTAATTGTAACTAATATCAGTGTCCGCACTAATTGTAACTACAGTGTCAGCACTAATTTTCACCACTAGTTGTGCAAAAATAAAGTATTGATGAGCAAAAATAAGAGCATGTTGTTATGCAAAAATTCACGAGTCTCGATTGTTATGCAAAAATAACCTATAGTTGAGCAAAAATAAGATGACGTTGAGCAAAATTTCACCAATCCCCCATGTTGTGCAATTATTGTCTATTGATGAGCAAAAATAAAATCATGTTGTGCAATAATTTATTGAGAAAGTATGAAATTATATTGAGAGAAAATAAAATCATGGTGAGAACAAATTCACAAGTCTCGATTGTTGTGCAAAAATAACCTATTGTTGAGCAAAAATAAGATGATACTGTGCAATAATTTATTGAGAAAGTATGAAATTATATTGAGAGAAAATAAAATCATGGTGAGAACAATTTCTCAAGTCTCTATTGTTGTGCAAAAAATAACCTATTGTTGAGCAAAAATAACATGATGTTGAACAAAATTTCACCAATCCCCCATGTTGTGCAATTTTACTCTATTGATGAACAAAAATAAAACCGTGTTGTGCAATAATCTATTAAAAAGTATAAAATTATATTTACAAAAAATAAGATTATGTGGAGACACTATTTCACAAGTCTCGATTGTTGTGCAAAAATAAAGAATTGTTGAGCAAAAATAAGAGCATGTTGTGCAAAAATATTTCATTTATTATTAGGTTGGATTATTTTATGATGATAAAAACTATAAAACAATATCAATTTTTTAATTAATTTTTTTTATATATAATTTCATGCTTATCGGCAATAAGTATGAAATCCTATAAAAAAAGTTTATATTATATAGTAACTTTTAGTTTCGTGTAGAGCAAAATTTCACCAATCCCCCATGTTGTGCAATTTTACTCTATTGATGAGCAAAAATAAAACCGTGTTGTGCAATAATCTATTAAAAAGTATAAAATTATATTTACAAAAAATAAGATTATGTGGAGACACAATTTCACAAGTCTCGATTGTTGTGCAAAAATAAAGAATTGTTGAGCAAAAATAAGAGCGTCGTGCAACTCTTACAACAGCGTCGTGCAACTCTTACAATAGAGTCGTGCAACTCTTACAACAGCGTCGTGCAACTCTAAAATTTAATAGTGTTATTCATGAAATTTATAGTGGTATTCATACAAACTAAAATCTAATTTGATTCTTCTTAAACTAAAAATCTAATTTGGGCACATTATAATATTATTCTTGCACTTTTTAATCTAATTTGGTTCTTAAACTGTATTTTAAACTTACACAACCGTAGTTTAGAGTTGCACAACCGTAGTGTCAACATCTTTTTCTATTTTGTTAATCAGAGAAAACAACTAGTGTCAACGAATATTCACAAGTCTCGATTGTCGTGCAACTCTTAAAACAGAGTCGTGCAATTCTTACAACAGAGTCGTGCAACTCTTAAAACAAGAGTCGTACAACTCTTAAAACCGAGTCGTGCAACTCTTAAAACAGAGTTGTGCAACTCTTAAAACAGAGACGTGCAACTCTTACAAGAGAGTCGTGCAACTCTTAAAACAAGAGTCGTGCAACTCTTACAACAGAGTCGTGCAACTCTTACAACAGAGTCGTGCAACTCTTACAACAGAGTCGTGCAACTATTAAAACAGAGTCGTGCAACTCTTAAAACATGGCCCTGCAACTCTTAAAACAGAGTCGTGCAACTCTTAAAACAGAGTCGTGCAACTCTTACAACAGAGTCGTGCAACTCTTAAAATAATTTCACAAGTCTCAATTGTTGTGCAAAAACAACCTATTGTTGACCAAAAATAATATGATGTTGAACAAAATTTCACCAATCCCCCATGTTGTGCAATTTTACTCTATTGATGAGCAAAAATAAAACCGTGTTGTGCAATAATCTATTAAAAAGTATAAAATTATATTTACAAAAAATAAGATTATGTGGAGACACAATTTCACAAGTCTCGATTGTTGCGCAAAAATAAAGAATTGTTAAGCAAAAATAAGAGTGTCGTGCAACTCTTACAATAGAGTCGTGCAACTCTTACAACAGAGTCGTGCAACTCTTACAACATAGTCGTGCAACTCTTAAAACAGAGTCGTGCAACTCTTAAAACAGAGTCGTGCAACTCTTAACACAGAGTCGTGCAACTTTCTTGCCTAATTTTCTCATCTAAACCAATCTCAACTAAAATTGCACATTCAAACTAAAATTCCACTTTTCGTGTCAGCGCTTTTTGTTGTGCAAATATAACTTGACGTTCTGCACATATAACACTATATTGTGCAAATATAACATAATGTTGTGCACATATACCAATGAGCTAAGAGGCATTTTTAAAAGCTAAATAAGTACTAAACGAGAGATAGAAATCTAATACTTGTAACATATCCTATAGCATTAAAAAAAAGTGAAAAAATAAGATATATTAGTGTTGACACCGTTAGTGCTGACACCGCTATCAGGGGTGATACTGTTAGTGCTGACACCATTATTAGGAGTGACAACAACTTTGATAGTTTATTAAATAAGTTTTGCGCTCTATGACAGTCATTTGTCCATTTGTTCACTATATTTTTCATGGCTTTCTTTTAGCCATCTAGCCCGTATTCAAATAGCTCAGTTTTGGGTCATAACACAAATCAGATTGAGCACAACTTGAGTCGCTTTCAGGTTGTAGTTTCCACAATCAGATCTAGCGTGTTTTCGAGTAGAGTAGCCAGTGTCATTTTGGTTCTCCATGCTAGATGAAGGTTCATGAGATCCAGCTACTTGTGCTTGCAAAAATGACAGCACTTTATCATGCACAAACAAAATGAGGCTTGTGTTTCTCCATGTAACTTCGTTTTACATGTATGAACAAATCCATTGTTTCTAAATGTAATTGACCAAAAGACTATACGAAGCTATGTTTCAAAGTGATTGACGTTCATTTTACAGTCTTCTATCTCCTAAGTTATCTTCACATCAGTCCAGGAAGGAACAGCTGATTACCACGGAAGTCACAAGGTGTTTCAATGCAATCGCTCGTCTCAAGTTCCTGCTTCCAGATGAGACCAAGAGCTTCTGAATGGAAGAAGAAAATGACGTGCTCAACTTTAGCTGTGGTTAGAGCCCCTACCAGATACAAGATACATGTCAATTATCTGTCTACTTTCACAATGCATATTTAGCAGTCGAACTAACATTCTGAATGACATTTCAACATGATTAACTGTAAAATTACCAGTTAAGATGATTTTGCTTTCCTTTGAAACTTTGTTATTCGCCTTAGCTTCTGGACTAAGAAACCAAGAGCAATGATTGTGAGGGATTATTTGTTGGAGAATAATTTTAGTTTAGGAGGGGAAAAATAGAGGATTACCTATGAATATGATGCAAACAAACAATTACATAGAATAGCGGAAGAAGCATCAAAGTCAGGATTGACATAGTCAAGTACAACACACTGGGCTGTTTCTGCACATCCAAATAAATTTAGCAAAAAAGGTTAGAGGAGATGCAGATCATTTTTGTGAGCCAACCATTCAAAACTTAAATCTCATATAGGCATCTAATGGGGGTTAAAAATGAATGTGATCAAGCAAGCTGCAGAAGACCTTTATGTTTCAAATTTGAAGAAGCAATGCTAACTAACCCGTCCACCTCTTGAAAACGGTTTGATTTCCCCAGAACAAGTATGAGCGTCACAGTCACAGAATTGGTGCATAACAACTCTATTCATTGAAATCAAACCAAACGAAAAGGAAATTAGAAGCAGTGACAAATAGATTTTGGCATTCTATTCTAGAGTTGCACAACTATATCTTTGCATTTTCAAGTGATTTTGGCATTCTTGAAGATGATCTCATAAATCTGTCAATTGCATAAGTTTTTGAAAATCCGTCATAATTCATACATGTAAAGTGAACATAATAATATGCATTTGATTATCGGCCAATAGATGCATCTAGAAAGAAACCATAAAATCTTATGCATACACAAGGGCTAGAATCATCACCATCTACTATGGTTGCTGAGCTCCAGTGATAATGTAAATTTGCATTCCCTACAGCTAACGTATTTAGATTACACCCACACGTATCCTTTGATTGTATAGACGATTAGGCATTCATTTTCATATATAAAAGCCAAGACTTATTAGGGAAATGAATTACAACTTGTGTTTTCCATCAATTTAGTCCTTTGTTTACATACTAAGCAAATGAGGTGACAATAAGTTCTCCTATAAAAAAAAATGACAGATCACTAACTAGCCATGCTCCCCCCAGCTTGAAATTGAAGAGATGATAGATATATGTAACCATTTATAGTTTACTTGCTACAAACTATTGGTAGATAGAGACTTATTAGGCTAATAGTGAGACTGCTAGACATAAATTCATTCCCAGTCAGCAAAACATATGCTTAACATCTAATCCACGCTATCAACCACCAAAATAACACTAAATGATTTAAATATTTCAAAAGCTCATTAATTCATTTATGAATTCCATAAATAATTGATCTAAAATGTGATAAAACCACTACTACAAAAAAGGGAAAATAACCCGGATATTTGACCCTTTATAACCCGGATTTGGTCCGGGTTAAAGGTCAGCGGGTTATATTCCCAGTACACTATATAACCCGGATCCTATATCCGGGTTATTTTATCCGGATAATCCGATTATCCATACGACATATACACCATCCGGTCCGGGTTATTTGGGGTGTTGATATAACCCGGATATTAGAATATCCGGGTTATAAAGGGCTTATGAAATAACCCGGATATTTGAAGTCCGGGTTATTATATATTGTCATATTTTAACCCGGATTGATTTGCGCAGAGCATATACACCGGTTCATGCAAATCCGGGTTATATTCTCTATCCTTTTTTGCGGTGAAAGTGACAACATATAACCCGTGGATTTCGAGGTCCGGGTTATATAATGTCTTGTTTTAATATAATATATATTCATATTTCATTTAATCTACCTGTATAAATGCATAATCCGCGCATGCATATGCTAAATACATACACCACTCAGAACATCTCAATGAATGCAATTACAAAGGGAAAAAAGAAATAGATTTACCAAAATATAATAATTCCATCATAAAGAGTAATTTAACATATTCAAAATATAATAATCCCGTCCTAAAGAGTATGATACCATTATCTAAAGAGGAAAACATATAAGTTTGAAGACCATGGCTACTTCATCATCAATAAATCGACCTGAAAAGCCAATTATAAGCAAGTTAGTGATGACAATGAAATTTTCTCTATGTACAAGAACAAGACATTGTAGTTATTGAATCTTGCTACATTACTATTATGCATTTCATACCTAAAATAAGACACGGATCAGATACTCTAGGAACTCCTTTCGAACGCCATCAATATCTTGTTCTTAGAATGCTTGTTGTTTTCCGTACCACTGAACATATGGAGAAAATGCCTAAAAACTAGAAAGTAGGAATATGAGAAAATGAAGGAACTAAATAGAAAATGGGTTAAACTGAATATAATAATAAAAATTAATAACTTTACAAGACTAAATATACTTGCTTTTAAATTACAATAAAATACTGAAAAAGAAAGACATGCTACCTGTGAATTTGAGCATTCGAGTCTGTCTCTCTCGGTGTAAAAGAGATTGGCATAGTGGTTGTTAAGAAAACAAAGAGTGACATCATAAGCACACCACATTTCATCACAAGATATCTATCATAGACAAGACATATATTAGCATAAAAGAATAAATAAGTGCCATTATCAGCAGTATACATTTGCCAGTGTATAATATACTCTCACAATGGGATAATATAAGCTCCAAATTTATAGACTTAGCAGATGCTTCAAAAACTCCGAGACATTAAATACGAAACCAAAACAAATCTTCTTTGAGCATGTATATCAATTTGATGGAAGAAAATAAATGAAGACTACCTCCAAGATTAGCATATCCTTTAGGTGGCTCATGAGCAAGACTCAAGTTGTAAAATTCTTTTGTCAGGTAATTATACAAATAACCTGCAGAGGTAGATCAAAACAACAAGAGGCATAATTCAATATGTGTCTGCCAAAACATCGAATACTAGGCTAAAAAAGTAAGTGAAAATAGCCAGAGAATAAAAGGCATGCAATGTTAATCAGATATTTTATGTGAAACCATAATTACTCTTCGAGATGTCTGCACTACAAAAATACCTCATGATCATTGCTTTCTGAATCTCTCCTAACAACTCTCCTTGGCATTCTTAGTAGTTCTTCTGATATAGGGACAGTCTCATGAAGGCATCTCTCTCCACTTATATGCCACAGTTGAAAGATTTCTTCGATCCCTCCTGGATTATCCCCTTTTGGCCTCTCTGGTGCTTCCTGCATTTTCCATTTTATTCCTCAATTTATCAACATTTTTCATGACATCTTGGCTCATGAATGAATCTTGGAGTTAGGTAATACCAATGGATTATGTTCTCTTAATTGAGGCTGATCAAAAGCTGGAATCAAAATAAGAAAATCATGGCATAATTTCTTTGACCAGAAAAATCTCAAATTTTTTCTGGTACAAGAACCAGGCATAATTTCACAAAGTCCAGAATCAGAATAAACTCAAAATCAAGACTTAACCTCTAGTGGATAATGATTAATAGAGAATCAAGGCTTTATGAAACTTCGTCCAACCACGCCCAAACTGAAGAGCCCGGAACCTTATGGGCCAATTGAACATGTAAGGCAAGACTTTCTTACTGCAAAATGCCAAGCGCACAATACTAAATTGACATCTAATATATGCATCTTCTGGATAACCAATGTTAACTCTATTTAAAGATAATAAAATTAACTATAGCATTCTTAATACTTCGGAAGATGACTAACACTGACAAAATATAAACTTACACTTGAGGCAAAAGGAAAAACATATTACCTTTTGATAGACCTCTTCTTGAAAATCAGAACTACCAGCATTAAAAAGGCAAATACAATTTGGAGCACCTATCCAAGAAGGCAATGATCAGTCGGGAAATCGTTAACTCGACAACATTATTTGAAATCGTTAACAAAATAATTTGACACCTTTTTTGGGTTGGAAGATGATTTCTGCACCTGCTTAGAAGTTGCCTTCAGAGTCGTCCTTTGGGTTAGACAAGAAGCTGGGCTGGTTGGTCGAAGACAGGAGCCTAGCCAACATTCGGTCCTTATCACCACCTGGTTTGGTTTATCTATGATGTGCTGCACAAATTTGCTAGGAAAATAACCATTTTCATGTTCATTTTCCAGTTAGATATAAGAAAATCACCTGTCCGATTGTGAAGCCAGTGAATCTAGCCATAACGCCATGAATAACGCTCTGAGCAAGAAGGCAATCCGAAATCTAAATAGCCTATTTTCCAATTCATCACTTTCAGTTGGTGTGTAGAAAAAACAAATGAGAGAACATAATCGAAGTGAATCATTAGAAACAAAAATATGAATCATTAACCCAACCTCAAACTTCATGCATAAGAATATGTACAACAATGTATAAATACTTGTTCCAGAAAATACCAAGATCAAATATTTCAATTATATGGATAAGAAAATAGATGATCAAAATTTGATATATAGGGGAAGAAAAAGATAATCGGAAGTACTAGGCAGTTCCACTATAGCTCTAACATATGACTAGTGTATGAAACGGAAATAATTGTCAGAAACCCATATAATACTCCTCATAGAAAAAGATAATCGAAAGTACTAGGCAGTTCCACTATAGCTACAACCTTAGAAAATTTTCTAAGGTTAATAGTTTGTTGTCAGCTCACAACAAACTAATATAAGAAGAAATGAAAAAAATATGTACAGGCTGCATATATAAGAATTTCCCTTATTTTTATGCTTGCAGAGAAACCAATGCAGAGCACATTACGCAAGACAAAAGGGGGATTATGAATGTAAATCGTTAGTACTTTGTCCAGGAAAGCTCAGTGAGTTGTTCATAAGAATGGTATCATAATAACCCACAACTCTGTTTATAAGCCATTGTTGCCACCTGGAAACAGCATAATAATTAGCACATTCAGCAAGTTTGCATCATGAACAAAGAGTACAATGCACATTTGAAGGACAAAACCAGCAAAATCCTACATGAAAAAAGAAGTCAAGCACTCTGCTTATTGCATTAATATTTAAGTTAGCAATATATGTCTCAATGTGACATGTCACATAATTGACTGATAGGAAGAAGATAGTACTTGGATAGTATAATGGTGAAATATTTGGTTATCAAGTTTTACATAGATATTTTGGGTGCTGCACTCATTTTTTTTATTTTATCATTTTTATTTCTATGACTAAAATTAAAATGAAACCCTCGAGAGGGACAATGGTGATAAATGTGGAGTACAACCAACTTGATCCTCTACTTACGAGCAACTATTAGTCCTAAGGGAGATGTGAATTGTGAGACAGTATATTTACCTTTCCCATGTAATATAAACAAGGTAATTGATTCTAAGTCATATATATTTCATTGTGATGCATGTTTGGTAGATTATTATCTTATTCTGGCAGCTTCAATCAGTTAGTCATATTATGAATTATGATATACGATTCTAAATAGGGGAGACCTGAACGCTGCTACTTGGGCTGCTGAAAATGGAGTTCATGGCAAGAAACGAGAACAAAAACTAAAGGAGAAAGTCAAGGAGTATGTGCAAAGAATCAACACAATGGATGATGAAGAGGATGTGCATTTAAATGGTGAGTGCAACATCAACAAAAGTAAAAAATCAGCAGCTAGCCATATAACCCTAATAAACCATAATTTTAGAACATCAACACATATAACCCTAATCAACTAAAATTTCAACATAATTTCAGCACAAGTTCTTCACAAATACACTAACATCATCACAAATTCACTAATTTAGCACAAATTCATCTGAAATTAACCAAAAATACAACTATATCTGAACACAAATACACAATAGAGTAAGAAAAGCTTAAAAACATACCTTTTGTTCAATTGAGGCAACAATTCAACAAAGATGGGGTGAGCAGATCGTTCAGTAGCAAAAAAAAAAAAATTGTTAAAAACTTACAGTTTGATGAACAGATCGGGATGACGGTACCAATAGAGAATCAAGAAACTAGCAGCAAACCTTACAGTTGAGCAGCAAACGTCGGGGAAGTTTCGTCGTGAAACACTGGGAAGAATCGAACGATGTTCTGAACAGCGAACGCCGGGACATCGTGAAGCACTGGGACCAGGTTCTGAATAGTGAGCGACGGGAAGCCACCTGCGATGCCGGGAATCCAATGGCGACTGGCAGGAGAGGAAGCAACCGGCGAGGGGCGGGCGACAATGGGTGCGAACGAAGAGAGAGGCGGAGAACTGGCTAAGGACTTGAGTTGAGGGGGGTTAGGGATTTTCCTATTGTATCTTCAATTTGGTAACAGGGCCAAATAACCCGGATTAGCGGGATGTTCTTTTTTACAATATAACCCGGGCGTTTATTTTCAGAGTTATTTAGTTAAAAAATGCTCTTTTATACACCGGGTGGTACACTAACCGGTATATAAAGGTCAGCTAAATTTATTTTTTCGGATTTCACCACTTTATATACCATAAATGGCACGCCCGGGTTATATATCATGGGTTATTTGCCCAATTTTGTAGTAGTGAACTGAATCATCGTGATATAATTTCATAATGTTCACCACATATCGAAGTGCAGAAAACAAGCTTACCTTCAATGCCCAAGCAAAAGATTCATCATTTTCATCCCGCAAGAGTGCACAGCCTAAAACATGAACAAAATCAGGCTTCAGATAACCTTTAAGAAGGCCTGAAACTTGTAACCAACATAGAAGGATTACCTGTTCAGCATTCAAAGATTGGAAATCAAAAGTCGGCAATGGATCGGAGAAATTGCTTTGCCATCTCAATTCACTTTAAGAACAGCATCAGGCTTCTGATAACCTTTAAGAACTCCGCCATTTCATCTGAATTGCTACTACCTTGGTTGGAGCGGAGGGAGAAGAGATGCAAGGTAATGAATAATTCAGGAACACATGAACAGTTTAGTTAACATATACATATGCAGTACAAGGGAATATACCTTACTTGTGGAAGAAAAACAAACATGATAAGGTTTAGTCAGTTCCTTACCTCTTGAATTCAACATCTACAAGGCCAAGTTTGTGGAGTTTTGGATCCATTCCATTGCTTGCCATGGCCCTGAAAGCTCTGCTGCTTAGAACAAGATAACTGGTGTTATCTTTCTGTTGGTGAAGATCAGTCACCACCACATTTGTCCCTTTTTTCACTGTACAGTGCCTTGTTCATGAGAGAAAGGAGACCTTGAATGCAGCGCATGAGGTTTGGAGTTTTAGGAATGGAAGAACGCACCACCACTCCACCAAACACAAGGCGCCAATGAGCATAATCTGACCAATAAAAATCCTAATCAAACTACATCAAAACCCTAATTTCGCTTCCAAACCGATAATTCACAAAATTCAATTCAAATTCTCCTCTTTGTAACAAAGAAAGCATGGACATGAATGAAGCACAAAAAAAACAAAGCCAAACAACAATTCGAGCAAAGAAAGATTGAAGGAATGAGGAGAGAAAAAGAGTGAGCAAGTAGAAGATCAAACCAGGAGTAGCAGAGGAGAAAGAACACTTTCACTTTATTTTACATTATCTGCTAGTCATATATGGTTTGCAAATGCAGAAACCCATTAGGAAAGTTTCACATCAAATAATATCCTAAAATCTAAACTAAACACTAATAATCGTAATATCTATGATATTCTCCAGCAATTGAACCTAGGGTCATGGTCATTCTCAAGCTGGCATAGACGAACCAGTTACTATCAACCCAAAACCCATACTGACTAATCCATGGTTGTCAGTTGTCACAAGATCATTTCATTATGCAAAGTTACATTATGCTTTGCTGGTTTGCTTGGCAAATATGTCTAATGCAACCTCACAAAAGCAACGCATTACTATAATAATGGAATAGTTATAACATCAAAAACACCTAGAATATCATATAATTATAGTGCGCAAACATAAATAGTTCTATAGTAATGACTAAAGAGTGAATTGGTTTGCGTAATACAAAAGAACTTAGCTAAAGCCTGATACAAAACCATCACCAAAATGTGTATGATAATTTCAAAAAATGCAGGGGTAACAAAGAACAAAGTCTAAAAGCATGGTAATGAGAACCAGAGGCAAGTCTACGAGTCAGCTATTGTGACCTCAACCTCAACACCGGGCTCAATAGTGCTGGAGGTAATCTGCTTCACCACATCAGGGGATGAGAAGAGGTCGATAACCCTTTTGTGAACACACATCTCAAATCTATCCCAAGTGTTGGTTCCTATAGAATATATAGAAAGGTCATCAGACAATCCATATCGCTTGGCAAACATATAAATGTAGAACTTTAAATATTTCTGTCTTAACAAAAACTAACCTCTCCTAAACAGTCTTAAGTTTCTTTGGCAGTAGAGCAAGAACAACTACAACAAAAAGAAAAAAAATACTCAAAAATAGATGGCAAATAACACCCTTGCTAAATTGAATTAGAAATCAATTACATATCAAGCATTGAATTGCAAATAAAATAACTTAAAGGATAAATGACAGATAACCATACCATCAATTTTCATTTCAAGCTCAGCAATACACCAGCAATTTTCATTTCAAGCCCAGCAATACAGATAACCACACCAGCAATTTCAAGCTCAGCAATTTCAAGCCCAGCAATACAGATAACCACACCAGGAATTTCAAGCTTAGCAATACACCAGCAGTTTTACTCAAGAAATTAAGAACAAAGAAACATTACCTGTTCAGAGCTTGTGTAAACAGCTTCTCGTAAGACAGCAGCACCAACCTTCTCGTAAGACAGCAACATGAGGTTTGGAGTTTTAGGAATGGAAGAACGCACCACCACTCCACCAAACACAAGGCGCCAATGAGCATCATCTGACTCATAAAAATCCTAATCAAACCACATCAAAACCCTAATTTCGCTTCCAAACCGATAATTCACAAAATTCAATTCAAATTCTCCTCTCTGTAACAAAGAAAGCATGGACATGAATGAAGCACAAAAAAAAACAAAGCCAAACAACAATTCGAGCAAAGGAAGATTGAAGGAATGAGGAGAGAAAAAGAGCGAGCAAGTACTTACCAGAGGAGAGAGTCGGTGAGATTAGAGCTTGAGATCGAGAACCACTTACCAGAGGAAGAAGGTGCACGAAGGCGGATAGAGAGGGGGACGCGGTGAGACGATGGATAGTGGCAAAGGCGGTGAGACCGAGGCGGCGAAGGATGAAGAGCGCAAAGAGAGATTTCGGAAGAAGAGATATTTCGGATTTTGGCCAAACAGAAAACAATGTCCGTACAAGCGAAAAAGAGTATATATAGCGTCTATTTTGCTAAATTGTCCAAACCCGTGGCTAGTTTGCAAATACATCCAAATAAAGTGCATGTTTTGCAAAAAATTTCATAAAATTATGGGGCTTTAGCACCCTTTTAGACAAAAAAAAATACCACCTTTTTCACTCCCTAGAACATAAAAATATTTAGGTTAAATATTTATGATAAAAAAATTCAAAAAATTATATTTATATTATAAATAGCTAATTATATATATATATATATATATATATATATATATAGTATGGATCAAATGTTTACAAGGCTTAACATGTTTTGTGTTAACAAATAATAACCGTTGGATGAATGAAGATGGAAGGCCAGGATTAATCAAGGATTTTATAGATTTATTTTTAATTAAAAGAGGGGACCCACATGTGATAGCTCCACTCCCTTGATGAGAATCGGAATTAGTTTCAACGGCTTTGACAGACAGTTTGTGTCAAAGGTCTTGAAGCTAACAGCTGTGTTGATGAAACACAAAACATGTACTTTATTATATTATGTTATTATATGCTTCCATATTATTATTATATATTCACTAACCTTTCAGGAAGATATTTGAATTATATCTCCTTCCTTAAGCGTTCAAAGCTGAGAAAGATCAAATCGAGATCATGGCTTCCGAAGTTTCCAAAGATAGAAGATTGCGCTCAAGCCATGATCCTCTCTTAGCCGTTGGAGAAGATTCCTTCCTCAAGTGGCGCCGATGATCTTCACTATATAAAGGAGATGATGAAGAAGAGAGAGAGGACTGACGCACTTCAAGAATATCATTGCACAATCAGCCTTCAAGCATACTTCTCTCTTCAGCGTGTTCTCTCTGCTTGTTCTTAAGAGTCTTATATTTTGTTTCAAAGCATTTGAGAGATACACAGTGAGCTTATAGGATATATTTCGAGAGAGTGTTATACTCGAGAGTTTGTAACTCTGGAAGTAGACACTAGGCGATTGATTCACTGAGAGTAAGAGGATTGTACTAGATAGCTGGGAGAGGTGGGGCTCTTCTAGATTGGTCTAGGACTCCAAGGGAACGTGAGTTGACTAGATTGCAATTGTATAGGAGAGAGGCTTCTCGGTGAGCTACTAGGATCCTAAGCTTTGTGAATCAATAAAAGCCGGTTGAATCCTAGGGTTGTGGAAGAACCCTAGGCGGGGACGTAGGCCAAGTTCGTGCCGAACCTCGTTAACAATTCGTTGCGTCCTTTACTTATTGCTTTACCTTATTTCCGCACTTGGTTCGAATTGTTTAACTTTGTGATTCAGGTTTTCTCAAAGGGTTTGGCACGAGCTTCAAAAGCCTTGAGAATATCTGCGAAAAACGGGCATACTCTATTCAACCCCCCTTCTAGAGTATTTCTTATTACATTGTTTTTACATTATCGAACCTTCAATTGGTATCAGAGCTTTACTCACTGTTTTTGATCTAACAATCTTGTGAGTTTTCGATCATGTCTGGTGAAGCAAGCGGAGGATTTGCACAGGGAAGGTCCCCAAGCAGACCGCCACTCTTTGTAGGAAACAACTTTGTCCACTGGAGATCTTTGATGAAGATGTTTATCATTGACCAAGATCTAGAGCTTTGGAACATTATAGAGAATGGTCCGAAGATTCCAGAGAAGGAAGGACCAAACGATACCAAAGTGGCAAAGAAGGAGTCTGATTACAACCAAGCAGATCTTGAAACCATCTCCAAAAACTACAGGGCTATCAACTTACTTTATTGTGGTCTTAGCACTGATGAGTTTAACCGTATTTCCTCTTGTAGGTCAGCTAAAGAGATTTGGGACAAGTTGGTCGTCACCTATGAAGGAACGAGCCAAGTAAAAGACACCAAGATCAGCATCTTCCTTCGAAAGTATGAGCTCTTCAAGATGAAATCCGATGAGTCAATCAAAGCCATGTTCACACGATTCACAGAAATCACCAACAACCTTGACTCTCTCGGCAAGAGCTTTACCAACGTTGAGAAAGTGAGGAAGATACTGAGGTGCCTTCCAAAGGAGAAATGGGGTCCAAAAGTAACAGCTATAGAGGAAGCCCAGGACCTCACCACTTTACCCCTTGATGACCTTCTTGGAAAGCTGATCACGCATGAGATGATCCTTAATGAAGACGATGGAGAACTTCCAGCTAGCACCAAGAACTTGGCACTCAAGTCTAAGAAGGATGAGTCCAAGGATGGATCTGATTCTGAAGATGAGGATGACGATGAGGATGATCCTTTTGCTCTTATCACAAGAGGCCTTGCTCGAATTCTCAAAATGAAGAAGCAATTCAACAACAAGGATGGATCAGAGTCTTCAAAATTTCAAGGTAAGCCTCAATACAACAAATATGAAAAGAAGACTAAACCGTTGTCTTGTTTTGAATGTGGTGAAACAGATCATCTTGTGAAGGACTGCCCTCAAAAGACTAAGAGCCAGCCCAAGAAAGGTGACAAATGGAAGAAGAAAGCTATGGTGGCTACTTGGAGTGATTCCGACTCTGACTCCGACGATGAGAAGGCCAACATCTGTCTTATGGCCTCAGAAAATGAATCCCACGATGAAAAGCTTGAAGCTACTGTAAGAGAACTAATGGAAAGTCCAAAAGAGGTATTATCGGAATTCCTTTCAAATATGATTGCCAATGAAGAGAAGCTTATTGCCCAAACTAACATTCTTATTAAGAGAACTGTGGATCAGGAGAAAACTATTGAGGATCTGTCTATGAGGGTCAAAGATCTTGAAGCTTCTTATTCAGGTCTTGACATTAAAGTCAAGACGCTTGACTCGGAGAAATCTGAACTCAAGCAAGATCTCTCCTCTCTAAGAAATGTGCATCATGACTTAGAGAACGAGAAGATCTCCCTGAATAATAAGATTCTAGACCAACAGACAGCCCTCATAAGTTTTACCAAATCCAAAGGCACTCTCGATAAGATGTTGGGTGAGCAACAAAGCTCTCTAAACAAAAGTGGTATTGGGTACAATCCAAAGTTTTTAAAGAAGCAACACATTACCACTTTTGTAAAGGCTAAAGGAAGCAGAACCTCTCCTATATGTCACCATTGTGCTAGAAAGGGACATGTAAAAGAGACCTGCCCTTATAGAAGAAAGGATCCTTATATTATTCGCAATACATTTCCTGTTAATTTGAGAAAAGAACGGATAACACAAGTTTGGGTCCCAAAAGGCACTATTTTACCTAATATGGTTTACCCCAACAATGGATCCAAATTTGCTTATTGGTCTAGCCACAAAGGTTGATGTTTGTTTTGCAGGAGATCACCAAAGTGAAAGAACACAAATGGATTATTGATAGTGGTTGCTCGAGGCATATGAGTGGGAAGAGTTCTCTCTTTCATGATCTAAAGGAGCAATCCACGGGAACAATCACTCTTGGTGACAAAGGGAAATGCGACATTGTTGGTATTGGTAGTGTTGGAAGTGATTCCAGCCATAGTATTAAAAATGTCTATCTTGTTAATGGTTTAAAGTATATTTTTCTTAGTATTTCTCAACTATGTGATTATGGTAATGATGTTGGATTTAACAAGAAAAGATGTTTAGTGTGCAGAGAAGATACAGGTGAAATAGTTCTAATTGTCTATCGTTATAACAACATCTCTGTCGTGAATGCTAAGCTAGTGGCACAAGGAAGCTTATCCTGTCTAAAGGCTTTGACGGATGATCCAAAGCTCTGGCACAGGAGACTCGGTCATGTAAGCCCACATACACTACAAAAGCTTGTGATCAAAAGGACTTGTAAGAGGGCTACCTGAGATGGACTTCAAAGGTATTGACATGTGCAATGCTTGCACACGAGGTAAACAAACACGTAGCTCCTTCAAACCCAAAAAGGTTGTAAGTTCTTCTAGACCCCTTGAACTTTTACATATGGATTTATGTGGTCCTATGCGAGTCAAATCTCCCAATGGTAAAAAGTACATGCTAGTTGTTGTTGATGATTTTTCAAGATATACTTGGGTTGCTTTTTTGAAAGAAAAATCAGAGGCCTTATTTGAGTTTTCAAAACTTTGTAAGGAGTTACAAACTTTAAGAAATGAGCCCATAGTGTCTATTCGGAGTGATCATGGTAGGGAGTTTGATCAACTTCAATTTGATTTGTTTTGTGCTAAATATGGCATCTCCCATAACTTTTCTGCTCCTAGGAAACCTCAACAAAACGGGGTTGTGGAACGCAAGAACCGCACCTTAGAAAATATGGCCAGGACTATGCTTTTAGAAAATGCATTACCTAAAACCTATTGGGCTGAAGCTGTTAACACAGCTAACTACATTTTAAATCGTTGTCTTATTCGTTCCATCTTAAAGAAAACTCCTTATGAACTTTTCAAAGGCCGCAAACCACTTATATCTTATTTTAAACCCTTTGGCTGTACTTGTTTTGTTCATAACAATGGAAAAGATAACCTTGGGAAATTTGATGCGCGTAGTGATGAAGGTATATTTCTTGGCTATTCTACGAGTAGCAAAGCTTATAGAATCTTCAATAAAAGGACCCAGGTAGTTGAAGAAAGTATACATGTTATTTTTGATGAATGCAATGATGGTGCTTTGAGTGAAAGTGTTGCAGATATAGATCTTAATATCCATGAAGAGAACGAGGAAGGTGATGTTACTGCCACCAAGAACACAGAGAAGAAGAACATGCAGGAACCGATTCTTAACACTGAAGAATTGGCCCAAGGTGTTGAAGATGCGTCCAAAGCCCTTGGTGTCCAATCCAACAGTGTTGAGACATCTGAAACTGCTGAAACTGAACCTAACAGGACCACGGAGTCAGATGTACCACAAATCAATCCTGATGGTGTGACGAATCAAGGAGCTGAGACTAGCAAAAGGAAATTCAAATACTCCTCATCACACTCATTAAAGGATATCATTTCTGACCCTACTTCTAGTGTTCAAACTCGTTCTAAACTTAAAGATCTTTGTGCTTTTAACGCGTTTGTTTCTCTTATTGAGCCAAAGAAGGTAAATGAGGCACTTCAGGAGCCAGACTGGATTATAGCTATGCAAAGTGAACTCAATGAATTCGAGAGGAACAAAGTCTGGACTTTGAAGCCTAGACCAAAGCATCAATCAGTCATTGGCACTCGATGGGTGTTTCGAAACAAGCTAGATGAGAATGGCAAGATTGTGAGGAACAAGGCACGGCTTGTTGCTCAAGGCTACAATCAAGAGGAAGGTATTGACTACGAGGAGACCTTTGCTCCCGTAGCCAGGCTTGAAGCCATTCGCATTTTATTAGCATTTGCATCTTTCATGAGCATAAAGTTATATCAAATGGATGTCAAGTGTGCTTTTCTTAATGGTTTTTTAGAAGAAGAAGTTTACGTGGCTCAACCCCCAGGTTTTGAAAGTTCAGAATTTCCCAATCATGTTTACAAACTTGACAAGGCGCTTTATGGTTTGAAACAAGCCCCAAGAGCTTGGTACGAGCGCTTGTCAAAATATCTTTTAGAAAATGATTTTAAAAGGGGATTGATCGACAAGACTCTTTTTATCAAGACCAAAGGAAAGGACATTTTGGTTATTCAAATTTATGTTGATGATATATTATTTGGTGCTACTAACACATCTTTGTGCAAGGAATTTTCTGACATTATGTGCAGTGAATTTGAGATGAGCTTAATGGGTGAACTAAACTTCTTTTTGGGGTTACAAGTTCATCAATCCAAGAAAGGAATCTTCGTCAACCAAAGCAAGTACACTAAGGATCTCTTGAAGAAGTTCAAGATGGATCAATCCAAAGCAGCCAAGACTCCCATGAGCTCAACATTGTCTCTAGATCAAGACAAGACTGGAACAAGTGTCAATCAAAAGAAGTATCGAGGAATGATTGGATCTTTATTATATCTCACGGCTAGTAGACCTGACATTATGTTTAGTGTTTGCATGTGTGCTAGGTTTCAAGCTGATCCCAAAGAATCTCACCTCGTGGCTGTGAAGAGGATCTTTCGATATCTCAATGGCACTAAGGAACTTGGACTATGGTACCCAAAGCAAAAGGATTTCACTTTAATTGGATATTCTGATGCAGATTTTGCAGGCTACAAGGTGGATAGAAAGAGCACATCAGGATGTTGCCAATTCTTAGGAGCATCCTTGATCAGTTGACACTCAAAGAAGCAAAATTCAGTCGCTCTATCCACTGCAGAAGCCGAATACATTGCAGCTGGAGCTTGTTGCTCCCAAATCCTTTGGATAGCTCAACAAATGCAAGATCTTGGCATCAACCTCAAAGGCATTCCCATTAAGTGTGACAATACAAGTGCCATCTTCATCACTAAGAATCCTGTTCAGCATTCAAGGACCAAACATATAGATGTAAGGCATCATTTCATTAGAGACCGTACCATGTCGAAAAAGGTGATGTGTCCATATCTTTTATTTCTACTTATTATCAATGGGCTGGCATTTTTACTAAGTATTTGGCAGAGGACATGTTCACCTTCATTAGACGTGAGATCGGAATGCTTAACAGGGATGCACTTTCGTAGGGGGAGCTTTCCCTTTACGAAAGATAATTTCTACTCAGTGTAAAGATCCTTGAACCTCATTTCAAAGGTTGTGAACTGAACGGTAGAGTACATATAACGGATCAGATATTTGGTTGATGTCTTATTAGATATTTGATCAAATATATTTTTAATGTTTTTAACCTTCTTTATTTATTACCGATTTTATTTTATCCGAGTATTCTTTATTTGTGGAAAGTATTTTAAAATCGGATAAATCTTTTCTTGCCTTTAAGATTTGAAAGGAACTTTTGAATTTTGAATTATTCCGGTAAGTCTGATTTTGGTAACTGTTTTTAAACTCCTCCCTTTGTTGAAAGACAAAAAGGGGGAGATGGTTTGATGGTTTAGACCTTATTTTGTTGGATGTCTTTCATTGGTTTTAAAACTTATATGATCCAACATTTGTCTAACCCATGCATGTACTTAGTCCGATTGTGCTTATGATATATCTGTTTGACTAAGTTGCAGGGATGCACAGGTTTTGTCTTTCATCAAGGGGGAGATTGATAGCTCCACTCCCTTGATGAGAATCGGAATTAGTTTCAACGGCTTTGACAGACAGTTTGTGTCAAAGGTCTTGAAGCTAACAGCTGTGTTGATGAAACACAAAACCTGTACTTTGTTATATTATGTTATTATATGCTTCCATATTATTATTATATATTCACTAACCTTTCAGGAAGCTATTTGAATTATATCTCCTTCCTTAAGCGTTCAAAGCTGAGAAAGATCAAATCGAGATCATGGCTTCCGAAGTTTCCAAAGATAGAAGATTGCGCTCAAGCCATGATCCTCTCTTAGCCGTTGGAGAAGATTCCTTCCTCAAGTGGCGCCGATGATCTTCACTATATAAAGGAGATGATGAAAAAGAGAGAGAGGACTGACGCACTTCAAGAATATCATTGCACAATCAGCCTTCAAGCATACTTCTCTCTTCAGCGTGTTCTCTCTGCTTGTTCTGAAGAGTCTTATATTTTGTTTCAAAGCATTTGAGAGATACACAGTGAGCTTATAGGATATATTTCGAGAGAGTGTTATACTCGAGAGTTTGTAACTCAGGAAGTAGACACTAGGCGATTGATTCACTGAGAGTAAGAGGATTGTACTAGATAGCTGAGAGAGGTGGGGCTCTTCTAGATTGGTCTAGGACTCCAAGGGAACGTGAGTTGACTAGATTGCAATTGTATAGGAGAGAGGCTTCTCGGTGAGCTACTAGGATCCTAAGCTTTGTGAATCAATAAAAGTCGGTTGAATCCTAGGGTTGTGGAAGAACCCTAGGCGGGGACGTAGGCCAAGTTCGTGCCGAACCTCGTTAACAATTCGTTGCGTCCTTTACTTATTGCTTTACCTTATTTCCGCACTTGGTTCGAATTGTTTAACTTTGTGATTCAGGTTTTCTCAAAGGGTTTGGCACGAGCTTCAAAAGTCTTGAGAATATCTGCGAAAAACGGGCATACTCTATTCAACCCCTCTTCTAGAGTATTTCTTATTACATTGTTTTTACATTATCGAACCTTCAACCACATGAATTTACACCCCACCCTCACAAGGAAGTGCGTGTGATTCACAACACAATTTCAAAATCAAGATTTCATCCAAGCGGTTTTTATTTTTTTTCCAATTTACACAAATTTCATTGTTTAAAATATATTTAGAAGATTGTGATCAAATATTCTGGAATTCAAAATCTTTGAAAGGGGTCTGTGAAGTTTTCATCCAAGCGAACGGACAGTGAAGAAGAGGAAGAAGAAGAGCTCTCTGACAGTGAAAATCGCCGATGGATTCAGGTATTGTGTTTTTAGACCTCATTAGCAGTTGAATTGATCGATGGTTACAAGCAATTTGTCGTTGTAAATATGCATTTTTTAACCCTGATGGCGGTTATGGGATGAAAAAACAACTCGACTTAAGTATTTTCTGGGTTAATTGGCAACATGGATAATTCGATGTTGAATTATTCGGTGTATGAATGCATGTATTCGTTGTAACTATGCAATTGGTAGTGTTGATGTGGGTACTGGGATGAAAAAACAACTGCCAGTACGTGGATGCAGAAATAGGCAAATTGAATTTTTCGATGGTAAAATATTCGATGGTCGGAAGCAAGTATTCGTTGTTAATATGCAAGTATTCGTTGTTAATATGCAATTATTCATGATGATTGCAGGTACCGTGTTAACATGATTTTTTGTTAACACATTAAGAGGCTGCAATTAAAGGGCCGAATTTAGTACAGTTTGGATTAATTGGCAACATGATTTTTTTTCTAATGTTTTTTATATTATATATGATCAAGCAGATTTGGAGAAGGCGAAGGAATGGGATGTTGACAATAGAGGTGGTGTCGACGAGGAAGTTGTGGACTTCATTTTTTATCAGCTGATGACGGATGAAATTGAGGTTGGATACGTTCACTCACAATCTCCGGAGAAAACAAAATACTGGACTCCAACATGTGATGAATCGTTCAAGCCAGTAGTTGGTAAGAAGTTCAAAACGGTAGACGAAGGGATGAAGTTCTACAAGAAGTATGGATCGATGGTGGGGTTTGATGTACGTAATGGTGGAGCTCGAATTCATCCACCCGACGGTACTTGCCTCCATCGCTACATGTTGTGCAATAGGCAGGGTTATGCGAAAACAAACACAAACACAGGAAAGCGGAGACGGTTGACCAAACGTTGTGGGTGCAAGGCGCATATATATTTGAGATTTATAGGGCTGGATGGATACCATATAGAGAAAATGGAGGAGCGACACAATCACCCCCTTGTGGAAGATGCGTCAAAAAAATTTCTGAAAGTGAATAGGAAGCTTGATGTTGGTCATAAACAGTTCATGATCAACTGCGCACAGGCGCATTTGGGTCCAGCCATGACGCATCGACTCGTGAAAGAGTGTAGACAAGGCTCAAAACATGGAGGTCCAGAGATGCAGGACATAAAGAATTTCAAACGTGATGTGATGGCGTACATTTCGATGCACAAATGGTGCTTGAGAAGTTTATGTTGAAGAGACAGGCATCCTCTGCTTTCTATTTCGACCATGTTGTCAATGAGAAGAACCAACTAGTGAGACTATTTTGGTGTGATCCTATCGCCCGGGCGAATTTTGCTGCTTTTGGTGATGTTGTGTCATTTGACTCAACATACCGAACGAACAAGTATGGTATCTAACTAGTGCTTTCGAATATTCTATATTACATATTATTCTGTGAAATTATAGCGAATATTCAGTAATGGTTGAGCAAGTATTCGTCTGTATATGATAACTTAGGTTGTTATGTTTAGAGATGTGTGGTGTTATTTTTAATCAAATGAAAACCCTTGTAAAATATTTTTAACACAATTCGATCTGTGTGGTGTATATGTACAGGTATAGCATGGTATTCGCGCCTTTTACAGGCTTGGATAACAACCGCAAAGCCGTAACGTTTGGTGTATATGTACAAGTGGTTGTTCGAGAACTTTAAAAAAGCCATGGGTAAGGACCCATTCGTTATTGTAACAGATCAGGATCCGTCCATGAGGGAGGCTATTCCGGAGGTGTTTCCTAACACCCGCCATCGCTTTTGCATGTGGCACATCATGATGAAAGTGCCTAGAGAGGTAAGTAAAAGTCAAGTTATTATTTCATTATAACAATGGAAATGGTATTCCTCCATTTTGCCATTATGAATGAGATGGTGATAAGTATTCCGTATGTTGATAATTATTATTCTCTATGTTGGTAGCATGTATTCGTTAGATTGAGGATGAATATTAATTACATTTGTAGCAAGTTCTCAATGTGGCCATTATTAGTATTCAAACAACTGTAAGAGATATGCATCAAAATTTTCCTTTCACTATCATCAGATTTAGCAACCTTATAAATATCGTTTAAAAGTTTACGATTATTCCTAAATATTCGGCCCAATTTAATAAGTATTCGACACAATTTCAGAAATATTCATCACAGTAACTCAATTAATGAATACTCAACAAAGATTCATCTACTAAATATCGAAATGCATTATTAGACATAGTATCAGCTCTAAAATATAAATTTCTTTTTTTTATGCCAATATCCCAGGTTCCAAAAGAAGTATGTCTCAACAAAGAATTTCGGCAGAAAATCAACAAAGTGGTATGGAGCTACGTGATCACTATCGAACAGTTTGATGAGATGTGGAAAGAGATGTTGTCAGAGTATTCCCTTGAAGACAACAAATGGCTGTCGCTCATGTACAAGCTGAGGATGAACTGGATACCTGCTTTTTTCAGGGATGTGCCAATGGGTGGTTTAATTCGAACAACATCCATTTCAGAGTCCGCTAATAGCTTCTATGGAGAGTATTCTGGTAAACATTTCAGCATGGTCGAGTTGATGATGCAATTTGAGAATGCTATGGATACTCAGCGGCACACCCAATCAAGGCTAGACATGGAGTCAGCAACTGCAGTACCAAAATACGAGACTCGTCTTGATATCGAGAGGCATGCAGCATCGGTGTATACTTTGAGGGTATTTACGAAGGTTAAAGAAGAGATTGCTGATGCTATCACCATATGCAATGTGACCAATGAGATTCGAGAGGATGGGGGCAAGACTCATGTTGTTGCAGAACAAGGGGTCGGGGACTTTCATGTAGTATATGAATCAGCGACCGAGGTATCTAGATGCAGCTGCAATACTCTCCATAGGATCGGAATCCCTTGCAAACATATATTTGCAACGTACAAATATATGGGCATGAAGGATATACCATCCATAATGGTGAAGCCGCGGTGGACGAAGCAAGCTAGGGTGATGGCACATGTTCAACTTGATGATGCGGTGTTGAAGCAGTGTGCTGCAATTGAAGCTAGAAAATTGGCCGTTAACAGGTTATGGGGCACAATATATTCCACGATGGGCCTCGTGGAGGAGGATAGTGAACTTATTGATGATTTCCTGAAGACTTTGCAAGAGAAGAGATCACGATACATGAAGAAAGTTGTTGACTCCGTGTCGATTGGTACTAGCAATGAGTCGTTCGTTGAGAAGTACGTGGGGGTAAAGCCTCCAGACAAGGTACTTATTCACCCCCCACCTCAAGCAAAGAACAAGGGACATAGGTTGAAGGGGTCGTTGGAGAAGGCGACAAAGAAAGCCTCAAAGGCGAAAGGGAGAAAGTGTGGGAGTTGTGGTATGTTGGGCCATAACAGTAGGACTTGTAAAGGTAAAATGAAGGCGGATGAAATGTTTGATGCTGATGACAATGATGATAATGAGGACTGGTCAGATGATGTAAGTGACGACAATTCTCAGGAGGATAGTGACTCGCTAGGATGTTAGGATTTAAGTTACTTGTTTTTATGTAGTGTTCTGTCTACGAACCGTTGAAGTGGTGGTTAGATATTTGGATTGTTTGTTTTGTTTGATAGAATCCCTTGTTTCGTACATTTGTTTCAATCTTTGGCTCATGCTGATGTTGCTGCAGGTGTGACTGAGGTTCATTTCATGTTTGGTAGTGGCAAAGTTTTTTTTACGTACCCAGGAATATTTACTATATATTCACCGAATACATATATATAATCACTGAATGACTACTTGAAATGTGTGTTTGGGTCCCCTGTAACCATCATTAATTATTCAAGTCATTCAAAACATCGAAATATTCATCTCATGAACTAACATTCAACTTGGACGAGGCATCAAAATATTCATCACATTTTTCAGATCAAGAGCACAATTTGGATTTCAAGAGAAACAAAAATTCCAAAAAATGCCTTCAACTTAGATAAATATTCATCACAGTAATTCAATTATTCATATCCGACAACAGTCATTCCACCATTATAATAAACTAACCATTGTCATTTTGCTTTACACCAATCAGCTTCATGTAATTCAGCTTCATTATCAATAGTCCTAGAGATTATCAATTTTAGTAATAAATATTCAACAATATCTCAGAAATATTCATTACATTAAGTCATTATTCAACAATATTCGACTACAAAGGTAGACTTACTCTTTTTCCAACTCCTTCATAACAGCGAGTAGCTAGGACTGCTCCTTGTTGGTGCGTACTTCTGGGTCGATCACTCGGTATATGAATGGACTTATCTCTTTGTTCGAGCATCGAGTTTCCCGACGAGGCCTTGTTGGTACGACCTGACCATCATCAGATTGTAGAACCTCTTTTTCCTGTGAATGAGTCAGATATCTTTTCTGGAAACTACAAATTCTATGATACGTTAAGCCATGCTATTATTGTCTTCCAATACTTACCTTGTCCACGGGTGTTGTGTTTTTTCCCCTTGCCACTGTTACTATCGATTCTACGACATTGGGAATCTAGACAACCAGTGACACCCTTGTTAAATGAATCATTCGCAGCATACTCAGCAATATTCCTACCAATGTCCAAAAATTCATCACTATTCGTTACAATCATTTTATTATTCATCGAAAACATGTCATATCACGTACCTTAGGCGTACTCGGTAGTTGGGGTGCTCCAACCACCATCATATTTGGTTTGATTCTCATACCAACCTACACATAATGATTTTGTTAACCTTTTCATATTCATTCTCGTCCATTTACAATCTCCAATAATCAACCAAAGCTTAGTGATGTACAGAGTTTTTTCATACTTCAACACAAGGTATTATTATTATTGAGCCCATACCTTCTCTGTGGTTAATGTAGATGATTTCTTCCTCACCATTACACTTGCTGATCCGACAGCTGCAACCTGGGAAACCGTTTATACGCTTGTTAATTAAATGTTTATTGAAGTGAATACATCAGACCTTCGCTTTCAGTTAACGCAATTGATGGCAATATGTACCTTATATTTACTTGGGATGGGTGGTGTTACATCCACTATAGGAATTGTTTTGCACGCCTGATCAACTTGCACAAGCTAATATATCGATCAACATTTCGATAGAATACGAATAAAGTTAAAAATTTACTATATGGTTACCTGAGGTTCAGATATGTTGGAGTCGTCCAAATTGGATGCCACAGCTCCTCTAGATCCATCTTTCTTACTAATCGCAGCAATGACTTCTATTACGGGGTCAATGATTTCAATATCAACACCATGTACTCCCAAATTAAAATGTGGCCAGTTGTTGTAGTCTGCGATTAGGTCTTTCCTTGCTTGCAGTGCATCATCAATCAGCTTCATGTTATTCAGCAATGTAGGGTCGTTCCACACTGTTTGGGTCCCTTGCGACAAGATAGTGGCCGCTTGTGTAAAAGCGATGGAATCTAGACCCGTTTCTTCTGGGTACCCACGTCCAATAACCACTTTTCCAAGCTCATAACACGCCTTTATAGGAGGATCACTTCGTAGAGCTTCTGGTATGTTGTTCAGTTTGTCCACAAATTGCCTCATTGCTTGACTCACTTGCACTGCTGATGAAATCAATTCTTCATATAAATCCTAACAGTTAAGACAACACGGATCAATAAACAATTAGACGGTACTCAATACACAATATTCATATAAATAGCACACTCATTTATCAATATTCGGCAAATTTACATAATTATTCATCAAAGTATTACAATTATTCATCAGATACAACAATCATTTCACCAGTGTTCATGTCAAGCTATCAAATATTAATCAAAATCCCCTTTACACTAAACTATCCAGCGAAGCCACCTTCCTGGCATGAAATACACAATATTCATATCAAGATCCCCAGTATTATAGGAATTCAAGACATCGAATTATTAATTGAAATTTACATCTCAAATCTAACATATTCGTATCAATACCACAATAATTCATTGATATTCATCATGTTCATATAGTTATTCATCACAGACTCTCACTTTTCCACAACAAACGAGAATGCAATTATAATTCTTTTCAAGAGCATACTCAATTTTCATCTCAATATAACAAATATTCATCATAATCTCCCTTTTAACTACATTATTCATCAATAGAGCATAATTCTTCATTAATATTATGCCAAAGTTAACAAATATTCATCAAAATAACTCACTGATTCATTAAAAACAATAACTCACGGTTTTAAATAACAATTAATATCACTATACGTACCTCCTTCGATGCTTTGTTATCAACAGCATCTGGTATAATATTTAGTGGTGGTTCGATACGCCCTCTTCCGAATCCCCCACTTTTCATTTCTATCTTTTCTCTTGCTGCTACCGTACTGTCTGACCATTCCTTGAAGACAGGGACTGATCTAGGCACTTGTTTTGTTCCTTGGTGGACGACACTATCTATGTACAGTAGCTGCAGTATTCGGGAAAAAAAACATATTCAGATGTTGAAAAGTGTTGGGTACCTTGTTCATAAGCTTTGTCCATTCCACATAGAATACTTACCACTAAGAATAAGACGGGTCCGGTGTACAACCCTTTCCTTTCTTCTCCAAACTGAAGCTTTGCCTTTATCATACTTTTTATAAGAAAAACTCACACCAATTCAGTCCCCTCATAGCATCAATGCTGTCTACAACCTTCACTAAACGTTGCGACACTCCCCCGCTTTGTTGACTTCTCACTAGGCTACTGTCAAACAACACCATGAAGTTTTGTACAAATTGCACACCACCATCCACACCCTTGAGCATCTCTGTCGCAACATGTGTAGGCCTAAGAGCTGCTAATTTCTTCTCATATTGAGCCCTCCACTTCTCTATCACTTCCTTCTTTTCGTTCTTACCTGGCACTACAACCGACTTCCCACCCAAGGGGAGACCAAAGCATCTATGTACATCCCTGTCAGTTATTTCTATGCTTCTGCCATCGGGGAAATCCAAGCTACACTTATTTGGATTGAAATGGTCGATTACCCATGAAGCTAGGGCCAACGGTTGCTTCTTTAACCCTAACTCCAACAACGACCCAAACCCAGTCGAATGTAAGGTACGCAGTTGAGCCTCATTCTGGTCTGAATTCTTCAGCTTTTGTAGCGTCTCGACAAATGTGTAAGGTGGTGTACGGGTTTGAATGTGGGCGTACGTATCCAGGATCTCCCTTACTGTCATCTTTTTCTTCCCTTTGACGTCATCATCCACTTGTACTGTAGGATTAACCGAGCCACCTTCGTCTCCATCGACACCCCTTTCTTCCGATTCAGTTGCTTCTTCATCTGCAAGTGGATGTTACAAATTTGTTAGTTCTCAGTGGCGCAAGTTGTTGGTGCAATTTTTCCACATCTACACGAATATTGAATAACACATTATCATCACCTTCTTCAATTGACGTTTCCTTCCTCGCTCGTTTGGTCCGGCTTTTGTAGGGACGTGAAGTGGCGGTTTTCTTTCCAACTTCATCTCTATTTGGTTGCTCTTCAAAGTCATCACTGCTATCTTCTGGATACAGTGCACGTTTCCCAGTCGCCTTGTCTGAGAATGCTACGTTCCCTTCCTCACTGTTTTTCGTTCCACCTCTCCTAGCCATCATTTTCCGACCTGCCATGCCACAATATTACCCAAAGATTAATCACAACAGTCAAACGCTTTATGCACATTCACCAAAATGCAACATATATTCATCCCATTATAAAAAATATCACTTATTCATCTCACTATCAAAAGTATTCATACCTACCTAACAATTATGTTGCATAATTCATTATAGTTATTCGTCAAAATTAGGAAAATCAATGCTGCCAAATATTCAGGTCATTCAGAGAATCGAAATATTCATCACATTTTCATCTCGATCCCACTATATTTGTATCAACATCACACTCATTCATAAATATTCATCTAAATTACAGAAATATTCATCAAAGTTTTTTGATTATTCATCAAAGACAATAACCATTCTATCGATATTCATATCCAGTGTATCCGTTATTCGACAATATTCATCTCACCATCACAACTATTATAGGCATTCAATGCATCGATATATTCATCATTCATCAAAATCCCTTTTAAACTAAATTATTCATCTATAGCACCTTATCAAAAATCTTAATATGAGGGTGCCCAAATTTTTGGCATTCAAAACAACTAAATGTTCAACACGCTTTAAACTCCAATTATCCATCAAAATTTAACAAATATTCAACACAGACACCCAATTATTTTGAATATAACTAATATTCATCAAAATACTCTTTCAACTCCATTATTCATCACAATTAGTTAAATATTCACCAAAGTATTTCAATTATTCATCAAAGACAAGAATCCTTCCACCAATATTCATTTTCATATAACTACTATTCATCAAAACCCCCTTTAAACTACATTATTCATCACAATAACATAAATATTCATCAAAGTATTTCAAATATTCATCAAAGGCAATAATCCTTTCACCAATATTCATATCCCGATAACAATTATTCATCAAACTCCCCCGAAAACCAATTTTTTTTTAACATACATCTTCTATCAATTGAACACATAGATGTATTCCATTCAGTAGTCATCACAAAAGAACAATATTCGTATCAGTAGCACAATAATCCATTAATATTCGCCACGAACATATAGCTTTTGATAACACTAACTCGATTATTCACCAATTTCAATAACCCTTTCACCAATATTCATAACAATCTAACAAATATTCAACAAATTCACCCTTTTAACTCAATTACTCATTTCAATAGCACAATAATTCACTAATATTCAGCAAAATTAAACAAATATTCCCCGCAGGAACCCACAATTCCCTTTCACATCCAGGCTTCTGAAATGGTGCGTTATAACCAAACCCCCGCCCTTTCAAGACAAGCAACACACAATATTCATCTATAGAGCACACATATGCATCAAAATCCGATTTTTTTCCCTTTCATCAACCGCTTTCCTTCAAACCCTAACCCAACTAAATCAACGAATGAAATACTCAACAAGCAAGAGGGGAACTTACCCATGTCGATTAGCTATGGAATTCTTCAATTGAAGCTTCACAGCTACTATATTCCCCGTTCGATAGCCTGGAACCGCCAGAAATTGGGACCCCGAGACCGCCTGGAGGCCGCCGGATTTGCTCCCTCCAGCCACGCCGCCGCCTGAAGCCGGAAACAGCCCCACCACGCCCCCGCCTCTTCGATGGCAGAAGATCGCCGCAACCGCCAGAGCCGGAGAAGAAGAAGAAAGTCGCTTTCTCCCCGTGTGGTAGGTCCGATCCGTCGTTATCCTTTCCAATAAAAAGAGATTTTGTTTTGTGGCCACACGCGCTTATCATACTAGGGAAGGGTTTTTTTTTTTGTTTTTAATAATAAATTTAATTAAATGGCCGACGAATCTCATCCATCCAATTTTCACAAATCTACGGCTGTGTTTTGTTAACACAAAACACATTAAGAGGTGTTAACACTAGACCTAACCTCTATATATATATATTTATAATTAATTCTTGAAAAAAAACATATTGGAAAAAATATTAAAATTGAAAAGATGATTTTTTTATGATAGAAAATTTTAATATTTTTTAAAATATGTTTTTTCTATCAAAAATTATACAGATATATATATATATACATGATTTGTAATTTATAATATAAATATGATTTTTTTAATTTTTTATTATAAATATTTAAGCTAATTAAATATGTGAGGTTGGGAGTAAATGTTGTAGAAGATCTCTATTAGAGACTTGGTATTGGGGTTGTGGAGGCTCGAGATTGTTGGCCTTTGTCTCGTTTGGACTTGGTAATTCATTGGCAAAGGAGGCGACTCAACGCGCTAGGAGCGAGCTCGTTATTGTTAAAACAATGTTAGATATATGGATTAAAAGAAGACATTGACGCCTACTCTCTTCATTCGAGGACCAAAGTGCCGGGATGAATGAATTGGTGTCCTTTAATTGATGTGTAACATACTAATGATATAATAAGATTAAAATGGAGATTTATAATCTGAATAATTTAGGTAAGCTAGAAGCCAACTATAATATATAGATTAAATTAGATTTAATCTATTGCTATTTTATTCGGGTCCTATAAGGTCACACACAAAAGAGTATTAGAAATTGGATAATTGATTAATGATAATAATAAGTTATTATTGTTGATATAATATCTTTATGGAAAGATATTGTGGATATAAGATAAAAGATAAATGTAACTTATTAGGAATAAGTTTGACCTAGTTTCTACATTATATAAGGAGACTTATTTAGTTTTTGGGCAATTGTGCATCTTTTCTTCTCCCACCAAAAACCACTAGCATTCCTATAAAGTTTAATTAATGAAACTGTGAAAATGTGTTTGGTTGATTTTTTTATTTTATTTTAGATGATTAAATGGAGGAATTGAGAATTTCTAAATCAAAAAGAGTAAAAGTTAAAGTTAACTAGAGGGACTACATAGGTGAACTTCCTCCTAGGATTGTCATGATACGGTAACCATAAAAAATTGGTGATTACCACGTACCAACCACCAACTGGTGGTACACAAATTTTCATATCACGCACCAACCACACGTCGTGGCTATCACCAATGTGGTAACCACGACTTGTGGTTACCATCAGTACATTAACATGGTTACCATGCTATAATTCTGTTTGTATTTTTTTAAAACTCCTTAGCTACCGTCCGGTAGTCATCAAAGTTATCAAACAAAAAATATGATTACCAAAAATAATATGGTTACCACATGTTAAAAGTTCAAATAAACCAAGTTCACATAAACCAAGTTCACAACCTAGAGTACAAACCAATTCAAATTGTTCAAACATTTAAAACGTTCTTGCAAGTTCAAACAAAACAAGTTCAATCTCTTCAAACATTCAAAATGTTCTTACTGTTTCTTGTAGAAAAAGTAGAAAGGACCAATTTATGTCAAAATCAAAACACAAAATATATTGTAAAAACTTAAAATTTAGAAGTAATTTGGGCCTTTGGACCAAATTACTAAATGTCCTAAAGGCTTTTCTTTGCTACTAAATGGCCAAAAGTCTTTCATAATGCCCAAACTGCCCTCTCTAATTAAAACCTAGCCGCTTCATTGATCTGCTTCCTCGCATCCTCCATTGATCTGCTTCAGAGAGAGAGATCCTGCGCCCCCCTCCCTCCTCGTTCGCCGATCCGCCTAGCTGCTCCCGCCGTCCACGGCGGCGCTGCGAAGGTTGCAAAGGTGTCCCTTCCGCCTAGCTTCTTCCGCAGCAGCTCCGACGAGGAGATGACCGGCGGCGCTGCGAAGGTTGCTATTAGAGGAGGCGATGTGGAGATTCAGAGAGAGATCAATCCCGTGCCCCCTCCCTCCTCGTTCGCCGATCCCCCTAGCTGCTGCTCCCGCCGGCGCTGCGAAGGTTGCAAAGGTGTCCCCTCCGCCTAGCTTCTTCCGCAGCAGCTCCGCCGAGGAGATGACCGGCGGCGCTGCGATGTCGGCCTCGATGGGGATCTTTTCATATCTGGAATGCCTGTATCATCCGCTTTGCCGCCCCTCTCGACACCACTCATCATCGTTGCATTTGTCCATCAATCGGTCTCGGATTCCTCTCCCTTCTATAGTCGATTTCGAGTGGGCTCGTCTGAATCAATCTCGAACTCCCTGTTTTCATCATCTTCTTCATCGGATCCTCCTTCTCTCCCCTGTGATTTCCGTCGTCGTTACGTGGTTCTTCCCCGTGTTCCGGCGCCGCATTGCCGGCTATCATTTTCTGATTTACACCTTGTTTTGCATCTGATTTCTAATCCATATGTAAATAGGTATTGAATTTCTAATTCATATTGGTTCTGTCGTTCCTGCATGTTTTCCCAAACAATGTTGCTTGTAAATATGCTTCCATTTTAGTGATTTGATTTTTCCCCCTAATTCATACTGGTTGCTGTGTGTTTCACATGAATGAATTTCTAATTAAAAGGGATTATATATTTGGTGACACAAGGAAGGAGCTGTCTTCAAGCCAATGGACTGATTTTTTAATGGATACCAACACTTTACCAAATTCAAGGCAAAACAAAACACTTTACCAAATTCAAAGCGTATTTTGCTGTTTGATATACAAGTGTGTGAAAAAATATATTAAAAAATCATATTTATATTTATATATTAAAAAATCATATTTGTACTTCTTTTTTCCTATGGTTTTACTTTGGTTACAGTGTCTATGACTCTATTTTTATAGTGGTGACAGTGTTTATGACCCTGTTTCTATAGTGGTGACAATGTCTATGACCCTGTTTTTATTTTGATTACAGCGTCTATGATCTCATTACCCATTCATTTATTAGAAGAGAATTGTCACCACATGTATTCTGGCTTCTCATTAGCCCCTATAGTGTTTGTGCCTCCCTTGTCGTATGATTTTCCTTTGATTACAGTGTCTTTGACCCTTTTTTCATAGTCGTGACAGTGTCTATAACTCTGTTTTTATTTTGGTTACGACTTCTATAGGGTTTTCTTTTGATTACAGTGTCTAGTACTTTTTTTTCATATTGGTGACAGTGTCTATGGCCTGGTTTTTATAGTGGTGACAATGTCGATTATCCTGTTTTCATAATGGTGATAGCGTCTATAGGGTTTACTTTGATTACAGTGTCTATGACCCTTTTTTCATAGTGGTGACAATGTCTATAACTTTGTTTTTATTTTGATTACGACGTCTATAGGGCTTTCCTTTTATTACAGTGCCTACGCCCCTTTTTTCATAGTGGTGACAGTATCTATGACATTGTTTTAATAGTGGTGACAGTGTCTATGACTCTCTTACCAATTCATATATCGAAGGAGAATTGTCCACCTAATTTCTTTTGGCTTCTCATTAGCCCTTTTAGGGTTTGTGCTTACATTGTCCTAGGGTTTTCCATTTGGTGACAGCAATCATCTCTTAACGGCGTACTGTACTTAACATTTTAGGGTTTAGGGTTTAGGATTTAGGGTTTAGGGCCAAAGACTTAACCCTAAACCCTAAACCATACTGTACATCACATGTTCTTTTGGCTTCTCATTAGCCCTTTTAGGGTTTGTGCTTCCCTTTTCCTAGGGTTTTCTTTTGATTACAGTGTCTATGAACCTTTTTTAATAGTGGTGACAGTGTATACAAAGCTGTTTTTATTTTGGTTACAGTGTATATAGGGTTTTCCTTTTGATTACAGTGTCTATGACTTTGTTTTTATAGTGGTGACAGTGGTTATGACACTGTTTTTATTTTGATTACAGTGTCTACCACCCTCTTACCCATTCATATATTAGAGGATAACTGTCACCATATTTATTTTGACTTCTCATTAGCCCCTATAGGGGTTGTGCTTCCCTTATCATATGATTTCTCTTTGATTACAGTGTCCATGACCATGTTTTTATAGTAGTGACAATATCTATGACTTTATTTTTATTATAGTGGTTACAACAGGGGTTACATTTTTAAATTTTTTTTATTGTGGTGACACTACTTTAAAAAAATCTAGAAAACTAGAAATTAGAGAAGAATTGTCACCACATGTATTTTGGCTTCTTATTAGCCCCTTTAGGGTTGTGCTTCCCTAATCATAGTGTTTTCCTTTTGGTTACAGTGTCTATGGCCATGTTTTCATGGTGGTGACAGTATATATAGCCCCTTTTTTTATCTTGGTTACATCGTCTATAGGGTTTCCTTTGAATACAGTGTCTACGCCCTTCTTTCCATAGTGATTACAGTATATATGACCCTATTTTAACAGTGGTTACAGCGTCTATGTCTAAACCATTCATATATTGAAGGAGAACTGTCAATCACATGTCTTTTGGCTTCTCATTAGCCCCTTTAGGGTTTGTGCTTACCTTGTCCTAGGGTTTTTCCATTTGGTGACACCAATCATCTTTTAACGACGTACTGTACTTTACATTTTAGGGTTTAGGGTTTAGGATTTAGGGTTTAGGGCCTTGGCCCTAAACCCTAAATCCTAAACCCTAAACCCTAAACCATACTGTACATCACATGTTCTTTTGGCTTCTCATTAGCCCTTTTAGGGTTTGTGCTTCCCTTTTCCTAGGGTTTTCCTTTGATTACAGTGTCTATGAACATTTTTTTATAGTGGTGACAGTGTCTATAAAGCTGTTTTATTTTGGTTACAGTGTATATAGGGTTTTCTTTTTTATGACAGTGTCTATGACTTTGTTTTTATAGTGGTGACAGTGGTTATGACACTGTTTTTATTTTGATTACAGTGTCCACGACCCTCTTACCCATTCATATATTAGAGGAGAACTGTCACCATATTTATTTTGGCTTCTCATTAGCCCCTATAGGGGTTGTGCTTCCCTTATCATATTATTTCCCTTTGATTACAGTATCTATGACCATGTTTTTATAGTGGTGACAGTGTCTATGACCCTATTTTTATTTTGATTACAACGTCTATGACTTGGTTTTTATAGTGGTGACGATGGCTATGTCACTGTTTTTTATAGTGGTTACAACAGTAGTTACATTTTTATTTATTTTTATTTTGGTGACACTAATTTAAAAAAATCTAAAAAACTAGAAATTTGAAATTAGAGAACAACTGTAACAACATGTATTTTGGCTTCTCATTAGCCCTTATAGGGTTTGTGCTTCCCTTTTCCTAGGATTTTCTTTTGATTACGGTGTTTATGAACTTTTGTTCATAGTGGAGACAATGTCTATAAAGCTGTTTTTATTTTGGTTACATCGTCTATAGGGTTTTCCTTTTGATTACAGTGTATTTGACCGTGTTTTTATAGTGGTTACAGTGTCTATGATCCTATTTTTATTTTGCTTACAGCATCTATGACCCTCTTAACCATTCATATGTTATAGGAGAATTGTCACCACGTGCATTTTGGTTTCTCGTTAGCGCCTATAAGGTTTATACTTCCATCGTCCTAGGGTTTTCCTTTGGTTACAGTGTCTATGATCCTATTTATATTTTGGTTACATCGTTTATGACCCTCTTACTCATTCATATATTAGAGAAGAACCGTCACCATATTTATTTTGGCTTCTCATTAGCCACTATAGGGGTTGTGCATCCCTTATCATATGATTTTCCTTTGATTACAGTGTTTATGACCACGTTTTTATAGTGGTGACAGTGTCTATGACCCTGTTTTTATTTTGATTACAGCGTCTATATGTTTTTCTTTTGATTACAGTGTATATGACCATTTTTTCATCGTAGTGACAATGTATATGACATTGTTTTTCTTTTGATTACAGTGTTTATGGTCATGCGTTTATTTTGATTACAACGTCTATAACCCTCTTACCCATTCATATATTAAAGGAGAATTATCAAGTTATCAACTCTTTCATATCTCATTAGCCCTATATAGTTTGTGCTTCCATTATCATATGATTTGCCTTTGATTACAGTGTCTATGACAATGTTTTTATAGTGGTGACAGTATCTATGACTTCATATTTATAGTGGTGGCAACAATAGTACATTTAAAAAAAATTTTTATTACTGTGATTACACTACTATAATTTTTTTATAGAAAACTAGAAATTAGAAAGTATTCTATTGAATGCATTAAGATAATACTCCCTCCGTCCAACAATACATGTACTTTTAGAGGTAAAATATTGTCCAACAATAGATGGTCTTTTATGTTTTCTAGGTAGGAAGTTATAATGATTTGTATTGGTTTGTGTGCTGTTGACTTTTTAAAATAATTTGATTGGTTAAAATGTGTAGTGGGTGTTAAAAAATAATAAAATTTATGTAAAAGTTAGTGTAATGATAATGTTTTTTTTAAAATAAAGTGTTTTATTAAAACTTGTACAAAGTGCTAAAAGTCAATGCAGAGGCGGACCGTGGGGTAAGCAAACCCAGCCATTGCTGGGTAAAATTTTTTGGAGCAACATGAAAAAAATAGTATTGCTGGGTAATTTTTTTTAGCATGCTTAATTTACTAGGCCAAATCAAGTCCATATATATTTACATTAAATTAAAATATAATAGAAACTTTTCACCTTAATCTTTCTCCGAATTCTCTCTATCATAGTATCATGCGTGTGTCTAGAATCTCTACCAACCTCTTTCAACTATTGTCTAATTTGGCTCTTAATTATGTTTTTAGTATTCATCTCTATGAGTCTTATCATTATGGCTATTAGAATTTTAAATTTCGTAGGGTTTAAAATTGTTTTATGGTTTGATTATAGAAAATGAAATGAGTGGGTTTTAAACTGTCTATTGTTTATACTTTATATAATCCATTATTTTAAAATCGACGATTTTAAATCTCTTTTGAATTCTTAATGAAATACTATATAATTAGAAATTTTATTTTAGCTAGTCAAAAATTTATTTCTTTGTTGTGATTATTTTTTCGCTCATCTAACTTTAAATTACTAGATCCGCAATGTATTTTAGGACGGAGTACATGATATGGGCACTTCCATTACACACTAGCTGGCATCACGCAGTAGCTAAGCTTGATTTTTTTTTAATGAAAGCTAAGCTTGATTTATGCTATAGTTGAACCCAATTCCTTTTATTGAATACAGTTCAACTATACCATAAATGGAGATCTTCAATCTTGCTACAGGTTACACCCAGTTTGACATGTTTCCACCCAAACAAAACAATTCAAGGGTCTAACAATCTATTATTACATCAAATCGATTTAATTAATCCTAAGATGACATTGATCGACTAAATGCTGATTAGTGATTAGGTTACCTCATTTTGGGTACTGGAAATGAGGGGTTTTCCCCAAATTGGTAGAGAGTCACCGTCGGCCTCATGTTCCGCCGCCTGAAGATCCGGATTCCAATCCTCTTAGACCTTTGTTCCTCGACGTCCCCGAAGATCCGGATTTTGGAAACCTAGATCTCGACGGGGGAGATGAATATGAGAAAGGGGAAATTAAGGGGGGATGAACCAACCTTTTCCATTACTCTAGATCGAGCAATTTTAGGCAAAATCGAGCTTACAGATGAGTAGAAACTCAGAAATTGAAATCGTTTGAAATCAATTTCAGAAATCGAAATCGAAATTGAGTGGGAATGACGGTGAAATTGAGGGGAAAAGTTGTATCTTCAAAGAGGCGAATGTCGGAGGAGCAGAGGAGGAGAGCCTGGGATTGGTCGTGGCGGATGCCGAATGAGAGGCCGAGAGGGAGAACAGTGGCCGAGAGGGTGAAATTGAGCGAAGCCACTGATGTCGCTGCCGCTAATGGTGCTTCTGTTGCTGGTCCTTCGCAGCCATGGCAGCCACTGACCTCGCGCCCCTTCCTCCAGCGGCCTGAATCTCCTGAATCGCCAGTGGTCTGAATCGCCAGCGGCGGAGGCGACGTCGCCGGCGACTGGGGCAACAGCCGCCGCCATACTCTGGTGGTGAATTTCCACAAGCACCGGAGGCGGGAGGCGGGAGGTGGGAGATTGTGTGCAGCGAGGAGGATCGAGATTTCCGGCTTCCACGTTTTTCAGATCTGTTTTTATTTGGGAAAGAGAAAGAAATAAAGGCAAGGCAAAAATTGGAAATTATGGCCTATTACCTAATATTGACACCCTTGTGACCTATGTCTTAAAAATTGGACTCAAAATGACCACTTAGCAAAAAACCCCTAAAATTTAAAGGTAAAAACAATAAAATATTAAATAAAAAATTAATATATATACTCGGTAACCATGATAATCATAGTATTCAAATTTCATTACAATTACTGTATCACCATCATGTGGTTACCACCACGATAGTTACCGTCATGTCGGTTACCACAAGTGTGGTTACCAACATAGTCGGTTTAAGGTTGGTACGTGGTTGGTATGGTAGTTTCCATACCATTTGTCAACCCTACTTACTCCAAATTAAAGGAATTTAACTTCCTACAAAATTGAATTTCTAAAAAATTTTAATTTTAAAAAGAGGAAATTGGGTGGAGTATACCATTTTCAAGTTTTTTTTAAAGTAATTTTACTCTTCCAATTTTGTTTTAGGTAATTGTACTTTTTTAAAGATTGATATTACCTATTTACCCTTAAAATCAATTTTTACTCTTTTCAATTTTTATTTTTTTTTAAAAAATTATCCTTTTTAAAAGGATTGGTGAATGAAGATATTTTTAACAAACTTTATCCTTTTAAAAACTACTCAATTAGATTACTGCAGTTGGATTGGTGGACGAAGGGATTATTTTCAACGGAGAATTTTCTAGGGTCCCACTTTAAGAATTTTCTAGGTTATAGGTAACGTACATTACTCTTCAAATTATTTGATTAGAATCGTTTATCGATCAATTCTACCGTAAATTATTGTGTGCAAATGATTTTATTGTAACAATTTTTGTTTCTTTTTCCAGTTTCCATCGTAGAGATGGCCGAATAAGATGACAGAGAGTCCATATCATACTAGGTTCAACCACACAATGAACCTCCAACATTAAGGGTAAACCGGGATACTGTATAATTTAGATTCATGTACTCCATTGAATTGCCAAGCACCATCTTTCAACTCCGGCCCAATGTCCATTGTAGTATACCGTAAGAACAATTGCATCAATCCTTTCGAATATATAAAAAAGCCAATTACGTTCCACATACAATCAAACAATATATTACAATAAAAGTAAACATTACATTAATCATTCATGTAATACGATAATATTCATGGAATACAATGTCACGAGTTACTTACAAGAAATCACACTCATGGAATACAATAATATTCATATAATCAATTCCTGCAATGAATGAAATCTTCTACCCGTTACTATACCTACATTTGTCTTGTAGAGTTGTATTACAAGAAATCACTATAACCAACTAAAGTAGCATATAATTCTTGTAATTAATGATTTACTGTAACGAATATATTCTTGTACCCATTACTATAACCAACTACAATAGCATACAATTATTGTAATGAATGATTTCCTGTAATGACACAATTCCTGTAATGAGTGAAATCTTCTACCCATTACTATACCCACATTTGTCTTGTAGAGTTCTATTACAAGAAATCACTATATAACCAACTAAAGTAGCATACAATTCTTGTAATTAATGATTTACTGTAATGAATGAATTCTTGTACCCATTACCATAACCAACCACAATAGCATATAATTATTGTAATGAATGATTTCCAGTAATGAACGAATTCTGGTAAAGACAGGTATCAATTAAAGTAGCATACAATTATTGTAAAAATAGATACCGATTATTGTAACCTAAATTATTGTCCCTAACTAACAAGAAGCGAAGACAATAATCGTAGTTAAGATATCGATTACATGAAGCTTTCATATACCCTACATCTTTGCTCTTTCATCTACCCTGCATCGTCGTTCTTTTTTGAAAATCACAAACGTTGATGTCGAGTTTTTGTGTTTGTATTGGGGCGCCTAACTCCCGTGGTTGAATTAGGGTTCTCAAATTATAGTTTACTATACCAGAGAAGTTACAGTAACAATCACAGAAACAAATAAATCAAATTTACCAACCTTCAATGTCTTCGCAATCACCATACTTCAAGGAAGATGCAATGGGATGAGTGTCGCTTAATTGAAGAGAGGAATGGAAAAGAACGAGCGTTGATGGAATAGGATGAGCGTCAATGAAATTAGAATTAATTAGAGATTCTACGATTAGTTGTTACAATCAAATCAAGGGCAAATCTGTCATACCAAAAACAAAATCTTCAAGGGTACATTTACCAACAAAAAAAAAAACTTGAATTGGGTATATCTACCCAATTTGGCCTTTTAAAAATACCAACTAAATGTAACGGCCCAGAATTATAATTTCTGGGTTACGTTTCAAGGGATGAAACCCCTTGTTCGGATCTTGCAATCCAGGTACGGGTCGAGATTTCAAACTCATTTTAAGATTAGTAGAAAGAGGGATTTCAAACCCTAAAAGCCACGAAGGGTCGTTGGGTACCCTTAACCTATCTTAATACTATGTCGCGAAATTCAATTCAATGAAAGTAAAGCGGAAGCAAAGTTAAGATACAAATTGTCACGACAGAGCCGGGTCAAAACCAAAACATAAGCAAATGATTACCATTTATACCAAGTTAGAGAATTAGCTAGGTTCTTTGATTCGCCAAAAGGAACCCCGTCATATAGACATCGAGTACTCAAAATCTGCAGAAAATACCTTAAAAAAAAGAATGGAGAAAGGAGTCAGATCAAGCCACTCATGCGGGACCGGCAGTCCTCGCTGAGGCCACATAGTATGTGCTATACCTAATAAAGATGCTCTAATGCAGTACGAAAGTCAAACACACTAGCATGCCCCTAGGTATAATAATGTGCATAAATACTGTAAAGGGCCCAAGACAATGCCAAATGGCATATCCCTCTCCTACCTCCACCCCCTTCCGATAGGGCGGAGACTGGCCAGCTCGTGAATGCATTCCATCATAAGGGCGGCACGCATGCCTAACCCGCTCCACAATAAAGCCCGCAGGCATATCATAATATAAGGAAGTTCATGACTCGATTGACTCAGGGTACCCGATGAGGCTGGGCTACCCTATGACAATAGCAAAGACTCTAGGACTATCACAGATAACGGCCGTTCTGTTTCAAACGCATAAAGTAAACAGATGCTCAATCAATTAGTGCAACCTAAACATGATACTACATGGCATGTTTTTATGCATATGCAACACCTAACATAAAATGCAACAACAGGCATGAATGTCCAACCTGAGTAAGCCCCCTAGGGAACTTACCTGAAGATGCAGAACAGCAAGATAGCACAAGCAGGGCCCAAAATGCAAGTCCAAAGCAATCCAAAAGCAATACGCACCTATCATCAAGTCGTTTCCATAAGCTACCGGTCCATCATTCATACACACGAACCTCAAGTTCTCAACATGCTCAAAACCAATCGATAGTAAAACCATTTTCCAAAACCTTTCCGATACGATCAACATCGACCAAAATCATTCTTCCAATCAAACCCATTGATAAAATCATACCAACCATATTTTCCAAACTCTTAAACCCCAAATTAAGTCAACTCATATTCAAAACAATTCTCAAATCTTGTCTGGCCAAAATCCCTTTATAAATGTTAAATCTTTAATCAACTTACAAATTCATACCATTAAATTAATTCCGGTATTTTTTTATTTCAAAACCTAAAACCCTTTAAATAGTTTACCAAATTGTATTAACTAAAATAACACCAAACCACATTTACAAATTAATAACCATAGATCATGTCATAATTTCCAAGATCAAATATTTACTCATCACAAAATACATAGTTCAATAATATTATTTTAAAACACTTTAAAATGGAAAATCATAAATTTCAGGGAATATATCTTTCCAAAAATCGGGAATAATATATACTCATAATATATCACATATGTAAATAACATGACATATAAATATATAATCTATCGTGAAATAATACCAATAACATATAAAAACACAACCCACCGCCCAAACCCAAATCCAGACCCGACCCACTCTCATCTGGTATCCAATTAAACCATTCAGAAGGGAAGAAGAAAACTTAAAACAAAAGGAGGAGGGCCCACACCCGTCTCTCCCAATTGAAATGTCCAGGGCGCTGCAACCCCCGACAGAAACGGAAGAAAGTGGAGGGAGAAGGCTCGGCCTGCCGGCGGCCATTGTTTCCGACCCAAGACTGCCCCCATTCTGACCGACGATCAATATCGACCAACACCCAAGCAAGGGAGTTTAAACGCGAACAAGGAGGAAGGAGAAGTGAGAGATTACCGAGGCGCGGCGCGATTCCGACTCCGAGGTGAGTTCTCTGGCTCCGCTAGCGGTTTCTGAGTACGAATCGACGGGGAAGGAGGTCTCCTTGGTCCTAGGGAGAGGGAGATCTGAGTATGATTGCGATTTGAAGGATATTGGGGTCGAAAACGAAACGAATTGAAGAGTGAACGGACCTTATCGGAAAAATAGGGCGAAGGGGGTGCGACGCAGCTCCGAGGGCTGCTCGCTTGGGGTCGGCGGCGTCGGAAGAGTCACTGCTGCTCGAACTCGAAGGAAGAGGGTGGAAGAGCGGCGAATCTGCTACTCGGATAAAGGCGGAGGTGCCCAGCTCGGAAAACGTAGGTGAGGGTGGGGCTGCCACCGCTCACAGGGGGGGTGCTCAGATGGTGCTGGCGATCGGAATCGGGAAGAATATGTGATGGGGGTTGCTGCAATGGTAGTGGCTTGGCTTGAAAATCAAGAACAAAAGGCAAGAATCAGTGATGGGGGGTTTGTAGATTGACAGTACAGAGGAACAAAGGAGAAGCTTAAGGTTGCGTTTGGTGATTCAACACAAGGGCTGCTGGGTTTTGTTTTGAAATTGAAATGAAGAGGAGGGGAGGAGATCTCCTGCAGATTATGGTGTGGGAGGCAAATTGGCGTGGCTCAGTTTTGGCATCTTGCCACACTTAAGGAAAAGCAAGGTGAGGGATCCTATCCTAACATTAACACAAAACAACAAGAAAATTGCAAGCTGTAGGGGCAAGGCAAGAGGATCAGATCATCAGACTCTACTGCCTTCTCTGAGAGAGAGAGAGAGAGAGAGAGAGAGGAGGGGGAAGGAAAAAGAAAAGAAAAGAAAGAATTGATGTGGTCCCATTCCCATATGCAAAGAGAATATACCCGATAAAATAAATCCCGAATCCTGCTCTCTCAAATCTATCCCGACGCTATAAAATTAAGATGAATTTTCGAATCAATTTTGAGATAATCGGAATTAAATTAATTTTTCAAGACTCGCAACTCGAAAGCGGGATCAATTTTCGTAAAAATCAAAATTCTAAAACGATGCCGGAAGGATTTTAAAATCAAACTTGTGCTTGAGGACGAGTTTTTCTCCCATTTTTACAAATTAATGGAATAATAATATATCTATTAAAATAATAACATAGAAAATATTTTCGACCTTTACATCAAACGCATATATACTTAATGAAATTTTCTACTTTATGGGTTTTAAAATTGCTAACGAAAGAAGACCTTTTTAAGTAACTAGGAATATGAATGGTTAGGGTTGATTCAATTTCGAACTTATAAAACTAGTTGAAACGTGGGTTATTTAAGTTGTACTCGATGGAGTACTGGTAAGTCACTGTCTATTTTACTTGGATGTATGTATAGGAACAAGTTAATTTTTTGTAATGAACAATTTGTACCCAAAGCTTTTGCGATGTGCATTATGGAGAATTGTCGCTCCTGCCTTTCTATTATGTGGAAATGCATCATTGGTAAAAAGGTTGGAGCGAAAGCTCAGTTGGAAGGAGTAGGAACTCGGATAGTAGCAGTAGTGAGGAAGAGCTAGTTGTAAATTGGATAGAATGGCAGAGTTAGTTTTGGGATTGTTGGTGGGTTTGGTGGAATTCTTTTGGGTTATGTTACCTGAGGTCCTCGATTTGATCTCATCTTTTGTAATCTGATTAATCACCGTATCTATATATGTACCGTTTCAAGATAGAGTAAGTAAGTGTAAGTCACAAGTTATAAGTGGCCACCTCCGCAATCACTTCCACTAACTAAATCATAACTACCATGAAACAAACAAAATAGATTTGGGGGATAGAAGATACACTCCATAGTCCATGTATATATCCCACCAACAAGTGCGTTATCAGTTGTAATTTATTGGAGGTGTACGTGTTGGTTAGATTACAAGCACCTGCCTTGTCAAACTGATTCTTTCCTTATTCTTTCCACACTTTTATTTGTCCCTATCATAATCTCTTATGCATTTTTCGACCGGATTTGAATCATCCTAAGGAGAGTGGTGTCCTAATAAGTTTCTAATAAATCAATCTAAGTTATTAGATTAAATAAATACTTAGGATTAAATATTTATAATTAATTATTAAGTAAATTCATTAATCTTCATCCTCACCTTGTACTCTCTGATGGGGGTTACTATTCACACGGTGTTTATATCGCCTTTTACACGATCGCGGTCGCACACTACGAATTCATGGATCCGCACATCCGCAGTGCGCGGTCGCCCTTTTTTTTTTTAAAAAAAAAACTCTCTTTCCTTTGGCCCCCTTCATCCTTCTCGCCGACCTCAAGCTCCCTCCTTATGAATTCACATTTTCCTATTTCTTCTGGAATTATTCGGTTTATATATCTAATCAAGGATTTGCTATGCATCATAAATTGAAATTTTAATTTCATACCTATTCCAAATATTAGAGAACAATAGCGTATTTTGATCTATTTTACGGGGAGTTTGGGCAGATGAATTCGAGCGGCGGTGGAGGCGGCAAGGGCAAAGAGGTCGGGCAGCAGAGTGGGAAGTGCGGTGGAAGAACTTCAATTTCAACCTTTCATGGTTCTTGGGTTTGAGTTTTCCGGTAGAATCGAAGTGGAATTAGGAGAAAATACTGGATGAGCGACATGAGATTGAAATCAAGGTCTCATGTATTTGAGAGGGAGAGAGGGGAACGAAGTAGTAGATTCATGGGGTGTTAATGGTGGATTTGGGAAAGGGACTGGTTCAAGAAACGACGCCGAGGAGGACGTACAGTGGATTAGGAAGAAGACAGATGTCGGAGGAGGAATTACAGTGGATTAGGAAGAAGAGGGCATCTGCGTAGTGCGCATACGCACACTCGGTTGGGGGGCCCACCTTCCTTGCGCACTCGCTCTACGCAATCGGGGTCTCCACCATGTAATCAGCGATAGATTAATCGTGTATATAGCAATATTGTCTCTGATGAGTTAATTAATTAATTTGGCCCTTGATTTTGCAAGTTTCAATAAAAAAAGCCTACCTTAATTTGAAAAATTATCATGGTTAATTAATTAAAATGTGAGTTGTGGTTGTGAGATGAGTCCTACATAACCAAATTCACAAGGTTGTTCAATAAAATCATGACTTAATTCATTGAGATTATGTATTGCTTGATTTTGAATCTAGTCGTAGCACCATGACGATTAAACTCGCTCGAACGTGGCCCCTACTGGCCCAAACTTCTCAGTTGGGTTTGACCCGTTGCAACCTCTTACTTGTGCTAGTGTGCTACTATGCTCAGTGGTTATAGGGGCCCAGTTCCCCATCGAAGGAGCCTAACCCCTCTTGCCGAAAACCTCGAACTGGTGCCCAGATACCGAATCGACAATGGAGGAGACGAAGAGAAAGGGGATCAGAAGATCAAAAGTGCAAGAACCCATTTTTGCTATGTTGCTTTTTGAATTTGGAAGAGAAATTGCATCTGTGTAATGAAGCGCGAAGATGCAGATAAAAAAAAGATGAGATGAACAATCCATAGTTTGAAGTTTCCAAAAATTAAGAGAAGAAAGACGGAGAGGGTAATCGCTTGGAGAGAGACTAAAAAAAATTGGTTAATTAATGAAGTATGGATGAGATTGGTTCATTAGGCAAATATTAGGAAGTAAGTATAAGGAGAGGATCCACATCACTTTTGGACCGGCCTATATGTCCAAACTACTATAAGGTGGGATATAATAACAAAATTTTTACTAATCTGGATCCTTACATTATAGATTAAACATCATTTATTAATAAAGAATGAGTGAATCTTAAAAAAATATTTAAAAATTTCGATTTTCTAATTTTTTTTTATATATATAAGGAAAGAAATTCGATTATCTAGACATGTCTAGAGAAACCGAGAGCTCAGACAAGCCGGGAGATGGACAAACCATCATGTACAACCTGAAGCAAATAATATAAGCAAATGGCTGAAAGGAAATAATAAGAAGCAAATGACGGAATTAAAAAAGCAAAAATAAAGTAGGCCGATTTGCATAAATACACCAAATCGGTGTTCGGTTTGCAAAATACACCAAATCGGTGGTTACCAACATAGTCGGTTTAAGGTTGGTACGTGGTTGGTATGGTAGTTTCCATACCATTTGTCAACCCTACTTACTCCAAATTAAAGGAATTTAACTTCCTACAAAATTGAATTTCTAAAAAATTTTAATTTTAAAAAGAGGAAATTGGGTGGAGTATACCATTTTCAAGTTTTTTTTAAAGTAATTTTACTCTTCCAATTTTGTTTTAGGTAATTGTACTTTTTTAAAGATTGATATTACCTATTTACCCTTAAAATCAATTTTTACTCTTTTCAATTTTTATTTTTTTTTAAAAAATTATCCTTTTTAAAAGGATTGGTGAATGAAGATATTTTTAACAAACTTTATCCTTTTAAAAACTACTCAATTAGATTACTGCAGTTGGATTGGTGGACGAAGGGATTATTTTCAACGGAGAATTTTCTAGGGTCCCACTTTAAGAATTTTCTAGGTTATAGGTAACGTACATTACTCTTCAAATTATTTGATTAGAATCGTTTATCGATCAATTCTACCGTAAATTATTGTGTGCAAATGATTTTATTGTAACAATTTTTGTTTCTTTTTCCAGTTTCCATCGTAGAGATGGCCGAATAAGATGACAGAGAGTCCATATCATACTAGGTTCAACCACACAATGAACCTCCAACATTAAGGGTAAACCGGGATACTGTATAATTTAGATTCATGTACTCCATTGAATTGCCAAGCACCATCTTTCAACTCCGGCCCAATGTCCATTGTAGTATACCGTAAGAACAATTGCATCAATCCTTTCGAATATATAAAAAAGCCAATTACGTTCCACATACAATCAAACAATATATTACAATAAAAGTAAACATTACATTAATCATTCATGTAATACGATAATATTCATGGAATACAATGTCACGAGTTACTTACAAGAAATCACACTCATGGAATACAATAATATTCATATAATCAATTCCTGCAATGAATGAAATCTTCTACCCGTTACTATACCTACATTTGTCTTGTAGAGTTGTATTACAAGAAATCACTATAACCAACTAAAGTAGCATATAATTCTTGTAATTAATGATTTACTGTAACGAATATATTCTTGTACCCATTACTATAACCAACTACAATAGCATACAATTATTGTAATGAATGATTTCCTGTAATGACACAATTCCTGTAATGAGTGAAATCTTCTACCCATTACTATACCCACATTTGTCTTGTAGAGTTCTATTACAAGAAATCACTATATAACCAACTAAAGTAGCATACAATTCTTGTAATTAATGATTTACTGTAATGAATGAATTCTTGTACCCATTACCATAACCAACCACAATAGCATATAATTATTGTAATGAATGATTTCCAGTAATGAACGAATTCTGGTAAAGACAGGTATCAATTAAAGTAGCATACAATTATTGTAAAAATAGATACCGATTATTGTAACCTAAATTATTGTCCCTAACTAACAAGAAGCGAAGACAATAATCGTAGTTAAGATATCGATTACATGAAGCTTTCATATACCCTACATCTTTGCTCTTTCATCTACCCTGCATCGTCGTTCTTTTTTGAAAATCACAAACGTTGATGTTGAGTTTTTGTGTTTGTATTGGGGCGCCTAACTCCCGTGGTTGAATTAGGGTTCTCAAATTATAGTTTACTATACCAGAGAAGTTACAGTAACAATCACAGAAACAAATAAATCAAATTTACCAACCTTCAATGTCTTCGCAATCACCATACTTCAAGGAAGATGCAATGGGATGAGTGTCGCTTAATTGAAGAGAGGAATGGAAAAGAACGAGCGTTGATGGAATAGGATGAGCGTCAATGAAATTAGAATTAATTAGAGATTCTACGATTAGTTGTTACAATCAAATCAAGGGCAAATCTGTCATACCAAAAACAAAATCTTCAAGGGTACATTTACCAACAAAAAAAAAAACTTGAATTGGGTATATCTACCCAATTTGGCCTTTTAAAAATACCAACTAAATGTAACGGCCCAGAATTATAATTTCTGGGTTACGTTTCAAGGGATGAAACCCCTTGTTCGGATCTTGCAATCCAGGTACGGGTCGAGGTTTCAAACTCATTTTAAGATTAGTAGAAAGAGGGATTTCAAACCCTAAAAGCCACGAAGGGTCGTTGGGTACCCTTAACCTATCTTAATACTATGTCGCGAAATTCAATTCAATGAAAGTAAAGCGGAAGCAAAGTTAAGATACAAATTGTCACGACAGAGCCGGGTCAAAACCAAAACATAAGCAAATGATTACCATTTATACCAAGTTAGAGAATTAGCTAGGTTCTTTGATTCGCCAAAAGGAACCCCGTCATATAGACATCGAGTACTCAAAATCTGCAGAAAATACCTTAAAAAAAAGAATGGAGAAAGGAGTCAGATCAAGCCACTCATGCGGGACCGGCAGTCCTCGCTGAGGCCACATAGTATGTGCTATACCTAATAAAGATGCTCTAATGCAGTACGAAAGTCAAACACACTAGCATGCCCCTAGGTATAATAATGTGCATAAATACTGTAAAGGGCCCAAGACAATGCCAAATGGCATATCCCTCTCCTACCTCCACCCCCTTCCGATAGGGCGGAGACTGGCCAGCTCGTGAATGCATTCCATCATAAGGGCGGCACGCATGCCTAACCCGCTCCACAATAAAGCCCGCAGGCATATCATAATATAAGGAAGTTCATGACTCGATTGACTCAGGGTACCCGATGAGGCTGGGCTACCCTATGACAATAGCAAAGACTCTAGGACTATCACAGATAACGGCCGTTCTGTTTCAAACGCATAAAGTAAACAGATGCTCAATCAATTAGTGCAACCTAAACATGATACTACATGGCATGTTTTTATGCATATGCAACACCTAACATAAAATGCAACAACAGGCATGAATGTCCAACCTGAGTAAGCCCCCTAGGGAACTTACCTGAAGATGCAGAACAGCAAGATAGCACAAGCAGGGCCCAAAATGCAAGTCCAAAGCAATCCAAAAGCAATACGCACCTATCATCAAGTCGTTTCCATAAGCTACCGGTCCATCATTCATACACACGAACCTCAAGTTCTCAACATGCTCAAAACCAATCGATAGTAAAACCATTTTCCAAAACCTTTCCGATACGATCAACATCGACCAAAATCATTCTTCCAATCAAACCCATTGATAAAATCATACCAACCATATTTTCCAAACTCTTAAACCCCAAATTAAGTCAACTCATATTCAAAACAATTCTCAAATCTTGTCTGGCCAAAATCCCTTTATAAATGTTAAATCTTTAATCAACTTACAAATTCATACCATTAAATTAATTCCGGTATTTTTTTATTTCAAAACCTAAAACCCTTTAAATAGTTTACCAAATTGTATTAACTAAAATAACACCAAACCACATTTACAAATTAATAACCATAGATCATGTCATAATTTCCAAGATCAAATATTTACTCATCACAAAATACATAGTTCAATAATATTATTTTAAAACACTTTAAAATGGAAAATCATAAATTTCAGGGAATATATCTTTCCAAAAATCGGGAATAATATATACTCATAATATATCACATATGTAAATAACATGACATATAAATATATAATCTATCGTGAAATAATACCAATAACATATAAAAACACAACCCACCGCCCAAACCCAAATCCAGACCCGACCCACTCTCATCTGGTATCCAATTAAACCATTCAGAAGGGAAGAAGAAAACTTAAAACAAAAGGAGGAGGGCCCACACCCGTCTCTCCCAATTGAAATGTCCAGGGCGCTGCAACCCCCGACAGAAACGGAAGAAAGTGGAGGGAGAAGGCTCGGCCTGCCGGCGGCCATTGTTTCCGACCCAAGACTGCCCCCATTCTGACCGACGATCAATATCGACCAACACCCAAGCAAGGGAGTTTAAACGCGAACAAGGAGGAAGGAGAAGTGAGAGATTACCGAGGCGCGGCGCGATTCCGACTCCGAGGTGAGTTCTCTGGCTCCGCTAGCGGTTTCTGAGTACGAATCGACGGGGAAGGAGGTCTCCTTGGTCCTAGGGAGAGGGAGATCTGAGTATGATTGCGATTTGAAGGATATTGGGGTCGAAAACGAAACGAATTGAAGAGTGAACGGACCTTATCGGAAAAATAGGGCGAAGGGGGTGCGACGCAGCTCCGAGGGCTGCTCGCTTGGGGTCGGCGGCGTCGGAAGAGTCACTGCTGCTCGAACTCGAAGGAAGAGGGTGGAAGAGCGGCGAATCTGCTACTCGGATAAAGGCGGAGGTGCCCAGCTCGGAAAACGTAGGTGAGGGTGGGGCTGCCACCGCTCACAGGGGGGGTGCTCAGATGGTGCTGGCGATCGGAATCGGGAAGAATATGTGATGGGGGTTGCTGCAATGGTAGTGGCTTGGCTTGAAAATCAAGAACAAAAGGCAAGAATCAGTGATGGGGGGTTTGTAGATTGACAGTACAGAGGAACAAAGGAGAAGCTTAAGGTTGCGTTTGGTGATTCAACACAAGGGCTGCTGGGTTTTGTTTTGAAATTGAAATGAAGAGGAGGGGAGGAGATCTCCTGCAGATTATGGTGTGGGAGGCAAATTGGCGTGGCTCAGTTTTGGCATCTTGCCACACTTAAGGAAAAGCAAGGTGAGGGATCCTATCCTAACATTAACACAAAACAACAAGAAAATTGCAAGCTGTAGGGGCAAGGCAAGAGGATCAGATCATCAGACTCTACTGCCTTCTCTGAGAGAGAGAGAGAGAGAGAGAGAGAGGAGGGGGAAGGAAAAAGAAAAGAAAAGAAAGAATTGATGTGGTCCCATTCCCATATGCAAAGAGAATATACCCGATAAAATAAATCCCGAATCCTGCTCTCTCAAATCTATCCCGACGCTATAAAATTAAGATGAATTTTCGAATCAATTTTGAGATAATCGGAATTAAATTAATTTTTCAAGACTCGCAACTCGAAAGCGGGATCAATTTTCGTAAAAATCAAAATTCTAAAACGATGCCGGAAGGATTTTAAAATCAAACTTGTGCTTGAGGACGAGTTTTTCTCCCATTTTTACAAATTAATGGAATAATAATATATCTATTAAAATAATAACATAGAAAATATTTTCGACCTTTACATCAAACGCATATATACTTAATGAAATTTTCTACTTTATGGGTTTTAAAATTGCTAACGAAAGAAGACCTTTTTAAGTAACTAGGAATATGAATGGTTAGGGTTGATTCAATTTCGAACTTATAAAACTAGTTGAAACGTGGGTTATTTAAGTTGTACTCGATGGAGTACTGGTAAGTCACTGTCTATTTTACTTGGATGTATGTATAGGAACAAGTTAATTTTTTGTAATGAACAATTTGTACCCAAAGCTTTTGCGATGTGCATTATGGAGAATTGTCGCTCCTGCCTTTCTATTATGTGGAAATGCATCATTGGTAAAAAGGTTGGAGCGAAAGCTCAGTTGGAAGGAGTAGGAACTCGGATAGTAGCAGTAGTGAGGAAGAGCTAGTTGTAAATTGGATAGAATGGCAGAGTTAGTTTTGGGATTGTTGGTGGGTTTGGTGGAATTCTTTTGGGTTATGTTACCTGAGGTCCTCGATTTGATCTCATCTTTTGTAATCTGATTAATCACCGTATCTATATATGTACCGTTTCAAGATAGAGTAAGTAAGTGTAAGTCACAAGTTATAAGTGGCCACCTCCGCAATCACTTCCACTAACTAAATCATAACTACCATGAAACAAACAAAATAGATTTGGGGGATAGAAGATACACTCCATAGTCCATGTATATATCCCACCAACAAGTGCGTTATCAGTTGTAATTTATTGGAGGTGTACGTGTTGGTTAGATTACAAGCACCTGCCTTGTCAAACTGATTCTTTCCTTATTCTTTCCACACTTTTATTTGTCCCTATCATAATCTCTTATGCATTTTTCGACCGGATTTGAATCATCCTAAGGAGAGTGGTGTCCTAATAAGTTTCTAATAAATCAATCTAAGTTATTAGATTAAATAAATACTTAGGATTAAATATTTATAATTAATTATTAAGTAAATTCATTAATCTTCATCCTCACCTTGTACTCTCTGATGGGGGTTACTATTCACACGGTGTTTATATCGCCTTTTACACGATCGCGGTCGCACACTACGAATTCATGGATCCGCACATCCGCAGTGCGCGGTCGCCCTTTTTTTTTTTAAAAAAAAAACTCTCTTTCCTTTGGCCCCCTTCATCCTTCTCGCCGACCTCAAGCTCCCTCCTTATGAATTCACATTTTCCTATTTCTTCTGGAATTATTCGGTTTATATATCTAATCAAGGATTTGCTATGCATCATAAATTGAAATTTTAATTTCATACCTATTCCAAATATTAGAGAACAATAGCGTATTTTGATCTATTTTACGGGGAGTTTGGGCAGATGAATTCGAGCGGCGGTGGAGGCGGCAAGGGCAAAGAGGTCGGGCAGCAGAGTGGGAAGTGCGGTGGAAGAACTTCAATTTCAACCTTTCATGGTTCTTGGGTTTGAGTTTTCCGGTAGAATCGAAGTGGAATTAGGAGAAAATACTGGATGAGCGACATGAGATTGAAATCAAGGTCTCATGTATTTGAGAGGGAGAGAGGGGAACGAAGTAGTAGATTCATGGGGTGTTAATGGTGGATTTGGGAAAGGGACTGGTTCAAGAAACGACGCCGAGGAGGACGTACAGTGGATTAGGAAGAAGACAGATGTCGGAGGAGGAATTACAGTGGATTAGGAAGAAGAGGGCATCTGCGTAGTGCGCATACGCACACTCGGTTGGGGGGCCCACCTTCCTTGCGCACTCGCTCTACGCAATCGGGGTCTCCACCATGTAATCAGCGATAGATTAATCGTGTATATAGCAATATTGTCTCTGATGAGTTAATTAATTAATTTGGCCCTTGATTTTGCAAGTTTCAATAAAAAAAGCCTACCTTAATTTGAAAAATTATCATGGTTAATTAATTAAAATGTGAGTTGTGGTTGTGAGATGAGTCCTACATAACCAAATTCACAAGGTTGTTCAATAAAATCATGACTTAATTCATTGAGATTATGTATTGCTTGATTTTGAATCTAGTCGTAGCACCATGACGATTAAACTCGCTCGAACGTGGCCCCTACTGGCCCAAACTTCTCAGTTGGGTTTGACCCGTTGCAACCTCTTACTTGTGCTAGTGTGCTACTATGCTCAGTGGTTATAGGGGCCCAGTTCCCCATCGAAGGAGCCTAACCCCTCTTGCCGAAAACCTCGAACTGGTGCCCAGATACCGAATCGACAATGGAGGAGACGAAGAGAAAGGGGATCAGAAGATCAAAAGTTCAAGAACCCATTTTTGCTATGTTGCTTTTTGAATTTGGAAGAGAAATTGCATCTGTGTAATGAAGCGCGAAGATGCAGATAAAAAAAAGATGAGATGAACAATCCATAGTTTGAAGTTTCCAAAAATTAAGAGAAGAAAGACGGAGAGGGTAATCGCTTGGAGAGAGACTAAAAAAAATTGGTTAATTAATGAAGTATGGATGAGATTGGTTCATTAGGCAAATATTAGGAAGTAAGTATAAGGAGAGGATCCACATCACTTTTGGACCGGCCTATATGTCCAAACTACTATAAGGTGGGATATAATAACAAAATTTTTACTAATCTGGATCCTTACATTATAGATTAAACATCATTTATTAATAAAGAATGAGTGAATCTTAAAAAAATATTTAAAAATTTCGATTTTCTAATTTTTTTTATATATATAAGGAAAGAAATTCGATTATCTAGACATGTCTAGAGAAACCGAGAGCTCAGACAAGCCGGGAGATGGACAAACCATCATGTACAACCTGAAGCAAATAATATAAGCAAATGGCTGAAAGGAAATAATAAGAAGCAAATGACGGAATTAAAAAAGCAAAAATAAAGTAGGCCGATTTGCATAAATACACCAAATCGGTGTTCGGTTTGCAAAAGTATACCCGTTTTCTAAGAATAGCAAAAATAGAATAGGTGAGTCATATGTGCTAAAAAATAGGTTATTTGTGCTAAAAAATAATGACTGATTTTACTTTTAAATTTAAATATAAAAATCATTAAAATGAGTATTATGAATTAAAAGAAGATTAAAAAATGTATAAAAATATATATATTAAAATAATGTTTTTAATATATTTTTCTCGGAAATTTAAAATAATAAAATAGGGTATTTTTACAAATTTCCATATATTTATGCAATTGTTTTCAAACCTAGGTATTTTTTCAAACCAAATATCAAAGTGGGGTATTTACTAATAATTCCCCTAAAGGACATTCTATTAACGGGAATTTCACCCAGAAGGTCGATAATTCGACTCTTCGAGGCGGTGATGGTAATAGCCAGCAGCAGGTTGTTTTTTTTTTTTTTTGATGACGAGGAACCCACCTTTGATGGCAAACCCCGGACACGTGATCCAACCGGCAAGAGCCACGCACCAGATAAACCGGCTTGCGCCGACCAGCTCGACCCACTGGAAAGGAGCAAGACAAACCTTGGATTTTAATCCAAGGAAAGGGGCGGAGGTAGGGATCGAACCCAATACCTCCCCACATCCCCCCTTGCTCCCCACCAGTGAGCCACCCCGACTGGGGCATAATAGCCAGCAGGTTAGGGTCAAGAAGTACAGGGTTTTTGTAAATCCCCATATTAAACCCTTGTAAAAATGATTCCTCCTGTTCTAGGGTTTCTGTCTTAATTAACCCAAATTAAATACTTGGTTGTGTTGGATTTTATCTGCCAATAGAGTTTGTAATTGATGATTCCTCACCTTACTCTCTATTTTTACTAGGAAATGATCTTTGTTTAGTCATCTTAACTCTCAACTTGAAGGACTGAGCCCTAAATTTATCGGTTTTCGGGGAGTCGTGGATCCTAGGCTAGCTGCTAATCAAGGTCATGAATCCCCAACAGAGAGTGCTAGTTCCCGAGATACCTCGCCCAATGCCAATGCTATCGTGGTAACGAAGCCGAATAATGTACGTGAAGATGGAGGATGGTTGTTTTGAACAATCACTGGTCCGTCTAAAGTTCACTGGAGACAAGATAACCCTTCGTGTTATTGGGGAAGAAAGAGTTAATGTCATCTCCGAGAAAATGCAAGTTCTTCCTGATGGTTACCTTGAAGAGATAAAGACCGGACTCTCTCTTTGATTCTTTCTTTCTCTTCGTTTTTCTTTCATTTTCCTTTTTTTAATTGAAAACGAACGGGCATCTAACAGATCTGTTAAAATCAATAAGGAAGGGCGTGAGTCGAAAAAATTCAAAACCTTAGGGGCACCGCGCAAAATATGCAAAAGAGTTGTATACCTCGCGAAAATTGCAATACCCTAGGGGTACCTCGCGAAATTTCCGTTCTATTAAAAACACAGTTAGGTTTAAAAAACTCTCTCTTTTGAGAGAGACCCAAACCCCTATATGGGCATCCACCACCCCGCCTAACATGTCCGAACAACACCTTCGTTGATTCGTTCCCATTGGGTCCGACTCCGGAATAGCTTACCCACATTTGATCATCATGTCGTCGGTGGTTGTCGCGGCGGCGCCATCGACCTTGTAAGTACAAATCACAAAATCCTTGTCTCCGACTTATCGGAGTTGGGCTTCAATACTTTCTAAAATTTATTTAAGGGTTTTGCTTGCTGAGTCCCCTCCGCCAAATACGCAGTAGTTTGGATTGCTTCGTGCTGGTCCATCCTCTTCCTCCGTTCGGATGCCTCTCTCCGACTGGTTCAACCCCGCTTGTCTACTTCTCCCTTTCTTCCTCTGATGGGGGTATTTTTCAATTCAGATATGATCTTTCCCTTGGATTTTGGGACCCTTTTCGGGCTCGGGGATTCCGGGGCGGTGGATCCTCCCTTCTCTCCGCTGTTCCTCGGATCACCTTCCTTGCGATAGGGGTGTGCATATCCGGGTATCCGACACGAACCGGATAATCGTGTCGGGTACCCGAAACCGTTTAGTCCAAAAAGCCTGAACCGTACATGAACTGTTTTTAGCCGGGTACCCAACATGGTTAAGCTATTCAGATCCGTGTCGGATACCCGGGTACCCGACAGGAACCGTATGTTTTTTTTTTTACTGTTTTTTCTGTGTGGCTGTCGTGTGCTCTGTGCTGATGCAGTGCACCTATTGCATTTTTTTTGGTCGAAAAATGAAGGGCCAAAGACAACACAAAATGTTCATCATCATAACAACAATTGCAATTTGCAAGCCATAATTTTACCAGCAAATCTACCCAAAGGAAGTACAAATTAACAAACTCGTGTTCAAAAAAACCCTAGATGGTTTTATTAATTTCATCAAAACTTCAGAAGGGAGAAAAGACATGCAAGAGAAAAGTGGTATGGCCGAAGATGGAACTCAACAACGCAGTATTCGAACTGGCTCACATCAATCGTGAGAGAATCACTTGCCGCCGTTGCGGCCTTCGGTGAGAGGGAACACCGATATTGTAAGAGAAGACTCATCGTAGATGGAGATGTCGTTGGATCTGAAGAGAGAATCACCGATGATAGAGAATTAACCTTGAAGATCTTTGCAGGAGTTAGGGTTTAATTGGTTTTGAGGATGGAAGCATATGTGTATTAGTGTTTGTTTGGATACATTGTAAAGGTTGGGCCGAAGGCCCATATTATTTTGCTCTTAGTTGGATTATCAACAAACTGAAAGGGTCGACCATGAGCAGTGGGGGGGGGGGGGGGGGGATCGAACTCGGGTCTAATTGCATAAGTCCAGTCCTTGCGCTTCCATTAACCAATTGAGCTATCAGATTTTATTGTTCCATAGGGGATTTTATTTACACTAGTATTATATACTCTCTATCCAAAAATAAAAATAAAAAATCGGTTCGTGTCGAGTATCCGACAAGGTGACATGCCTGATCTGAACACGAACCATTTACAACCGCGTTTTCTCGGTTTGTGTCATTTTCGTGTCGTGTCTTTTCGATTTCATGTTTTTTCGTGTCGTGTTTCGTGTTGGGTAAATCGTGTCAGGATTTTCTGCACACCCCTACCTTGCGAATGGCCTCTTGTCCGTCGTCTTCATAATGGATCGATTACTCTCCTTGGCGCGATTGCGGTCTGTTCGCCTCGATGCTATGTTCATACCCTGTGGCCCCCTAATCTTCTCGTCGGCATCCTTCAGCGCTTTGGTGGCCACTCTGGGGTTTCACGTTCGTAACTCGGCTCTCGCCGGAGGAGGGTGGGACTCAACATCCCCCGGTTTCCGCCTCCGCCGAGCTTTGTCGACTGACCCCGGCTGCCTTGGTCGGTGGTTAGAGATGATTAGCGTCTCCTGATGTCGTACGTTGCCCTGGTTTGTGCTTGGGCCTTAAGGTGGCCCGAAGCATGGATTTGGGCCCACGTTTTTCGCCTTGAGCCCAAATCAACCCTTATTAAAAAAAAAAGATTTAATCATACTAGATAGCCGGTATATATAATTTTATATATTGGTTTATATATAATTATTAAAAATCCCAAAATGGTTGATCAAAATTCCGTTAGGGTTTGGGTGCTTTATACACTAGCGTTGTGTGGCTTTGCGTTTGGTGGGGTCGAGCTTTCTCTTCCGCGGATGGGGTTTTGGGTGCTGGAGTCGGGACAGGCAAGGCTCGTAGTAGTGTGTATCGTGGCGACTCCCCTTTCCGGGTTGACTGCTTCCCTGGTTTCGTCCTCACTGCCCACTAGATGATCGAGTCCTGATGTGTCGCTGGCCTGCGGTGCTGCTTCTGGTGGTGCTTGGCTTCGTCTGTCATTTTCGTCCTCATCTTGTTTGGTTTTGATGGTTTTGCTTCGTTTCTGTAGAGCTCTCTTGCCTATGTTGTGGACGACTTTGTATTTTCTTTGTTTTGACGGTTCACCGTCTGCCAATTTTATCAGCCATCGAGGTTCAAGCTTGTCTGACCTCGAATTATTATCTAATAAAAAAAACTGATTTAATTTAGAATACAAAGTATAAATATAAAAAAATCTCCAAAATTTGGAGAATGAAATATTAATATATGTTATACATTAGAAAAATGGAAATACATATGAAGATCAGTGACTCATAATATAAGTGCCTTCATTTTATTCGAACAAACATAGTGCCACTTACATGATATTTTCCATCCCATTGCAGTCATAATCTAGTTCCCCATTCTCATCCTCGTCTAATTGTGTCATATAACTCTCAAATCTCTTAACCATATTCTGAGGTACCGAAACACTCACCCTTACCGAATTGGGATCACCAATAACAGGCAAAAACAAGCAATACACATCACTCGTTAAAGAACCCATGTGTAAAGGCTTCCCCTCTCCGAAATCGACCTCCTCCAACCCTAGCCTCGACCATTGTGATATAACGAAACTCGTGGAGAGGTCGGTTCTCACCATCTCATCATCCAACAAATCGACCATCGACCTTACACTATCGTCCGTTATATCCATCTTAGCTTGTTGGATCAATCCAATCCCATGATGCAGCTTCTTAGTAACCAAACTCCTCACGGTAGTCTCCGCGCACCCTAGCACAAACCCGTTCCCATAGTAACCCTCCGGGAGGCCCCTAGGGCTCATCTTCTTCCTAACGTTGACGGAGAAAAGTAACTTGACGTGGACATTGGGCGACAGGTGGGTCAATGACCGGACCCACGAGCGCCACGTGTGCGACGCCAAGGCCTCGAAAGTGGTGCACTTAGTGGACGGAGAGCACTGCCTCTTAAGGGAGAGTATGCTGGAGGGGCTAAAAATGAGCGATGTGGGAACCAAAGGGTGGGACTGTAAAAACTGGATGATGTTGAGCTGGGCGCTGTCAATTTCCGGGCTGGTGATCCGGGTAAATCCGGGGTGGGTAAAGGTAACTTGAGGCGGGCACCTGGCGTCCAACACGTGGCGGAAGTGGAACGGTGCGATGGGGAGATCGGAGTTTGGGTTGGTGGTCAAGTGGGCCCACGCATTCAGGAACTGTGACGTGCCGATGCCGTCGCACAGGCAATGATTGATTGCGGTGCACAGGATCATCCCACCGCATCTGAGATTCGTCACCTGCATAAATTGCGCACTTGTAATTTGTACTCCGTAACAATCAATCAGTGTTTGATTTTGCCTACCAAAAAAAAAATCAGTTTTTTCCCCCCAAATTGTATGTGTTGGACCGAATGATTTAACATAATTTGTAGAATGCCCACCAATGTTACCTTATTCATTGTTATAAAAAAAAACGTTACCTTATTCATTAAAACACTATATATACACTGCTAATTAGTACCCAAATGTAGTTGCTAAAAAAAAAAAAGTACCCAAATCTATTTTAACTGCATCAAAGATCTCAACCATTTTTTGTAATCTATAACCTAGGAGTATAGGTTAAAGTTTTCCGATTTTATAAAACTCTCCTAAATTTATTTATTTAGTCAAATTTTAAATATTTTTTTCTATAGTTCACTCATTTTCTTATATATGATAAGATTTCCATTTTTAGTAAAATTTTAAATTAGATTCTCATGTCATTTAGGGTATGTATGGATGCACTTTTTAACTAGTTAAAAAAATAAGTAGAATGGGTTGTTTATTTTTTTAACTAGTTAAAGAGTGTATGGACACCCAAAAAATAATAAAAAGGGTTAAAATTATGAGTTAAAAAAAAAAGCTACTTGAGGGAGCTTATTTGGGGTTTATTTTGTTTATTTGGTTTGAAAGTACCACAATACCCAAAACAACAACAAAATAAACTTCACTTTTTTACAAATAAACTGTTTTTCGTCCCATACGGAGTTTATATGTTTTCATAAATTTTTAACTACTTTTACCAACAGTTTATAATTTTTTACCCTGATTATAATTTTAGTCAGTTTATTAACCCCGGCCCATACAAACCCTTAATTTTTATAGGGTATCTTTCTCAATTAGGATCTTATCCTATATCTTAAGGATATAGGATTAAAAAAACCTTTAACAATACTTAACTTATACACTAACCATTTTGAAATAGTTCGGTCGAAAATGACTTATGAATAGTATCTAAAGATTCCTAGTTTGAACTCCAATGACCTCTCTCTATTTACCGAAATGAAAGAGTATAGATGATTAGAAAACCTAAATCACAATACCATGTGCCTTTTTAGGATGATAATTTAACAAGAAAGTAGTGGGTAGAAGAACATGGGCCTGAAAAGCCCAAACTCTTAATTCAGTGCATGAAAGCAAAGGTGGTAAGTGTTCAGTGCTCATATATGTATATTATGCCTATTCGGCAATCGGCTATCCCCTCTCTATTTAATTAGTGTACCTATGGCATCATTAGCCACATGCTTATATGCTCTCATTGTCATGTCTCCCCTACCCTACCCACCTTTTTCATTCCTTTTTTTTTAAATTCAATTTAATGCCACACATAATATAGAATCTTACTTTGTTTTTAGAAATAGGATATCGCTCTATCATTACAAGATGAGGTAGGCATATATACAAATATAAAGCTAGCTAGAGTACAAATTGGTGGGAAAAAGGATTGAAATTCATTTGATGGACCCAAAAAAAGAGTATGAAGTATAAAGTAAATTAATTAGAGGGTAGTATATATATGTATGGTTAAAAATATTATCAAAGTAAATGATCTCAATTTTTTTTAACGTGGAGTTTCGAGGTTATCGACTAATCTCCAACGGATCCCGAACCCTGGTATGCAAAGGACACATACCGATTAGTCAGGCGGCAAGCCACCAAACATATTCGTCCAAGCCAATGAAGACTTCCGCACTCACTAATTACACAAAGTATGTAAGGCGTTATATTTGAACCCCTAACCCTTTAAAAAGATCACCCTCTCTCTTACCACTACAACAACGGGTCATTGATTTTTAGAGTAAATGATCACGATGTCGGTTTTAAGAGTTGATAGACATTTTTGGCCGAAAACAGTCTTGATAGATTTTCCAAGTAGGTAGAATGTCTATATATTTCTTGAGCAGGTGTCAGCAAACTATTTTCTAGAGCAGATTTATTAGAGGTTGATATAAAAAAAAAAAAAAAAAAGGAAAAAGGAGTGACCCTCATGGTGAATTTGAGGTTGATTGCGTTGGTTGATAAGGAGTCGACAAAAGGAGATCGCTATGGCTTTTGCCATGTTCTTGACCAGCTTTTTAACTTTACCCTTTTTTGACCGGAAATCTATACATTTTCAAGTTACGAATTGTTACATGTAATTATGTATGGTGAATTCCCCTCTTTGACAAAGTTGCTTCATTCTCATGCCACATCTATGACGACTTTTACGGTATTAATTAAACCCATATATGCCATCAACCAAGTGATTTTATTTAGATATATATACAATATGCAGTACTATGTTTTTTAGAAGTGTGGATTTTTTATAGTGAAAAAATAGATATTAAGCAGATCGTACAATTTAAACTAGTAATTTAAGAGCATGTTTGTCAAGAGAGATGATAAAGGAACGGTCAAAGCAATGAGAGCAAAGGGAAATAAAGTAACCATGTCGGGGTGGTTGAGTCGGAAAGGATTTTAGGGTAGTACCCGTTGATCCTTGGTTCGACTCTCAGATATGGCCACTCTTTATTTACCCAAAAAAAAAGTAATTATGCTTGTTTTTGGTAGAAAAAAATAATGACTTTTTTTTTTTTGGTCAGAAAAAAATAATGACTTTATGTAAATGTGTTACGAAGACAAAATACCTTAGAAAAATCTGGAGTTGAAAGGTAGTGATATATAACATTTGTATGGGTTATCATAGTGTAGTTGATAAGATTATCCTAATAGAAATTTTTTGATCAGAAAAATGACTAAACTAATTGATTTTAATCTAAATCATTTATTTAAAATTGATTGGCTGAGATTTTACATCAAATTATTTTCCTAACTTCATAAGACGACATTCCCATTTGTGTGCCTTTCAAAAACAAATTAAAACTATGGAATTAGATTGAGAGAATACGTCTTCCAATTATCTTGGAGAAGCCTAATTCTTATGAATGATTTCCCTTAGAGTAATTATTTTAGCATTTTTTTAAATTAGTTTTTTTAGTTAGGGTTGATGCTTTATTTGGTAGGAAATCTTTCCCAATTATGTTTCTTATCGGGTGTCCTTTTAGGACATAGGATAGAAAGATCGTTAAATTTAATAATGTGAAAATATCCAATATTCTTTTAACAAAAAAGCCAATAAAGTGGCAAAACCAGGATTTTTCATATCCTCATCCTTGATGATCGAGGACATATGAAAAAAGGCATTTTTGTCATGCTAAGGCTTATATTATAAAAACGGTTATAAAAGCATACATATATAAATAAAACTTATCATCACAATATATATTATATATATCACTTTATCAATTGCTTGCTTTACCAGATTTTCCGGATCTTATTACCTTATAAAAAGGACTATAATGAAAAATAAATCCCATTTTTTCTATCGATCATAATATTATTTCAACTATTTTTTTTACCATTTTCGAATCTAGCAAAACAGTTTTTCAGTCCAAATTCGTATATAACTTATGCCCTAGAAAACCGGTGAAAAAATATATATATATATATATATATATAATCCAAAGTTTGGTAATTAACTTTCAAGAAGTTTGGTGCATATATTAATGGCATGTTATATGATCAGACGAACCTGAACAACAAGGGGAGGGACCTCCAAGAAGCTCTTAACATCAACCCTATAAAGCAGCTTCCGCCACGACCGGCTCGGCTTCGCGGAAACCTCCATGAACTCCTCCGCAGTGAAGTCCATAAACGCCTCAGCAAACACGGCGCCCTCCCCATTACAGTCCACCTCAAGCCTATGATCACCGTCGGATTCGAGGGGCGAATCTCGGACGGCCCTGAGCCGTCCGGAGAGGGGGTAGTAGTGGGAGAGGGCAGAGGAGAGGGAGGCCCTGAGAGCGTCGACGGGGACGGCGGATCGGAAGAGGTAGAGGTACTTGATGGAGAACCTGAGGAACCTCTGGGCGTCGAGGCTGGAGAGCGGGAGGCTGTGGCGCGGCGTTTGCCTGTCCGGCTTGACAAGAACGGCGTCGTTTTGGTAGTGGCAGTCGGGGAGTTCGGAGGTGGGAGTCATCGCCGGAGGGGTGTCTGCTGTCATGGGTGAGATCTGAGGTGGTGGTGGGGGAGAGATTTTGTAAGGTGGAGGGAAGGGTGAGGGAGGAAATCTAGGGTGGATATGCTGGGCCTTTGCTGGTGTACGATGAGATTCCCACATCGAAAAGAAGAAAGAAAGGAGAGGGGGTGGGTGGAGGGCCGTTAAATACTGCTAAAAATGCCTTATTTTTACTTTCTTTAGTGATCTTTCTTTTAACTGGAGTGCAGTTTGACTTGTGTTCATTAATTCCTTGTGTGTGGAAGATGTCGATTTTTTATTGGTTGATTTGTCTACCCATATTTTTATATGGTACTCCGTAACCGTATTATTGGAGATGATAACTGGGTTGATCAGGCCCGGTTTGAGTTAGACTCGTTTGGATCGGGTTAGTTGCGAGCTGTATCAGTTCGGGTAGAATTTGTGTTTGATCATTAGTTGAATTGAGTTCGATCAAAATGAATTTCATATTGGTTGGGTTTCGGGCGAAATTGAGTCATGCTCGTTCGGATTTCGGTTCAAAGTGGGTCGGATTCGTTCGTGTTTCGGGTTAAGAGATGGGTAGATCTCATTCGGGTTTCGAGTCAAAGTAGGTCTATATTTATTTGGGTTGAAATGTTGAATCATGTTCGTTCGGGTAATTAGTTTGATTTAGTTGAATATATTATTCATGTTATTGGTGTCTTCTAAAAAGTATTTTTCAAGTAAAATTAAATATGATTCAATATATAATCTACTCATTGGCTCATTTAATTCATAGTTAATATTGGCAATATATTGTTATTAAAATAATAATTTATCCCATCTCTAAAATATAATTCACGTTATTGTGTCATTCAAAAAATATTTTTTTAAGTAAAATTAATATAGTTCAAGCTATAATTTAATCATACTACTCATTTTTTTAATATTATTGATAATTTGGGATTCGGAATACAAGTTGTTCATTCATATTAAATTACATGATTACATCGATCGATATGAATATATGATGGCTTTTGGAGTCTCGACTTTCGAGTAGTCGAGTGAACTTGGCTATTTTGTGATGTATTCTGATGGAGAAAAAGACGGCAAGGAGAGGACTCTGTGTGCAATTGTGCGTGTCTCGTTGGTGGGTTAATAGTTATCTATTTTATCAAATAAACAATTAATTGTTACAATTAATTTATATTGTTTTGGATTTAAAAATAGAAACAAATTTGTTGTTTTGGATTGAAAAATAGAAACAAATGAGTATTTTGAGACATCCTGGTAATCCAAAAAAATTAATTGTAAAATTATGCAATTTTCCAAAATTTCAAAACAATTAATCAATTGGAGCTCAGAAATAGAATTATTTTTCGCAATACTTCTGATACAAGTGTTATCTATGCTCTAACTCAAAATATAGACAAAATCTCATGTTGGAATAAACAGCAGGTAAAAACGAAGTTACCTAAACGTGTTAAACCTCCTGATAAATTGACTTGGAAATGCCCCCCACTAAATGTCATTAAGATCAATGTAGATGCTTCGGTGAAAATTAATTCTCAACCGCAGGTTGGTTGTATTGTGAGGAATAATGACGGTCTATTTCTTCAGATTCATAAATGTAGCGTTAGGATGAGTTCGGTCATTGTTGTGAGCCTAATTTGCCATGTTTTATACTATCATTTATATCGATTTCTGCACGCATTTCATACATTTGGGTTAGAATAATACAGAATCTGTGTAGTTTACACTTATTTGCAATATATGGAGGTCTACACAAGTTTTGGTTATATTTCGCAGAAATCGGACGCACTTTGGAGCTTAAAAGAAACTCATGGAGAAGCTAAGAATGGTGCAGCTGGAGAAAAGGCCATATTTCACCATTCTTCGTTCTGAATCAAGCTTTGATATCTTCATGAGAGTTGTAGCCCTCGGAAAAAGCTTTCCAACGCATGGTCATATGCGTCAATCCGACGAACGAGGACTCGGGAAAGTGCGTTTCAAGAACAGAGCAGAAAGCTGAAGCCAAGTGTACTCGATATCGAGTACATATTACTCGATATCGACCAACCTGGTCGAGCACACCTGGTCGAGCAGAGCTGATCGAGGACACCAAGTCAGAGACAACCCGACTCCCGGAACCCTACTCGAGATCGACTAGCTCTAGTCGAGATCGACCACACTTCGGAGCCATGTCCGGAGTCGACGAGCTGTGCCAAGCCGAGAAGCCGAGGACGAAGACGCAGACCACCTCTACTCGATCTCGAGGAGGCTTGGTCGAGATCGACGACGCCCAGGAGCCCAGATCCGAGCCTGTCGAGCAAATCTACCCGACCAAGCCAGCCATACGACGAAGCCTACTCGATACAGAGTAGGGCTACTCGAGATCGACTAGACCTCCGAGCCATGTCCGAGCCTTGTCGAGCACCAGTCACTCGAGACAGACGAGGCCTACTCGAGACAGAGGAGGGCTACTCGAGATCGACAAGACCCTGGTCGAGATCGAGTAGACTTCCAGAAGACGCGTTACTCGGTTTTGACGAATCCTACTCGGTATAGGGTTGCTTGGGCTGGAAGATTGCCGATTCTATCCAAAATCATCAAGATACATCATGAAGGAGAAGATTTATCCATTGAAGACATTTTAGATATAATTCCCTATTTTAGATTTAATTCCTTTATTGTTTTTATTTATCTTTAAAGCCTTTTAGATAAAATTTTAGATATAGATAGATATTTCTTTCCTAGAATAGCTAGGGAATGAAGCCTATAAATAAAGCCCATGGGGCTCAGTTTGATTCATTCAATTTCAGTGAGAGACAAGTAGTTCCAAAGAGAAGTTTTAGGAGTTCGAGGGTTTTAGGGTTTTGGCGTTCGACGAGAGTTGGATTGCCGGGATTGTAAAGTCTTGGAATATAGTTTAATGCAAGTTGTTTTCTTTCAATCAATGATGTCTGCGATTGTGATGAAGCGCGAGTAGTCAACCCACTTCTAGGGTTGGGGCGAGCCCAACGATAGTCATGCGTGTTTGAGGTAAAGATCCGACCTTTATCATGTTTTTGAGCATTTCCTACTTGTTTATGTGTTTATTGCCCATCTAATGGAGATCCATGCTAACAACTTGGATTGTAAACATAAAATCGGTAAAGACAATTAGGGTTTCTTGAGAGAGTTGTCTAATTGTTGGAAAAGGCGAAAGCTTAGTCCTTTGATGCGATTCACATGATTATCTGTTTTATCTCTGCATTACGCATGTTTGGTTATCATTGTTGCAAACCCCAATCTTGGAAGTCCTTTTTATACAGTTTATTTCGAAAGTCCCAAAGCATTTGTTTTTACTTTTGTTTCGATTAAGTTTTCTGCCCTTACTCGATCTCGACCAAGCCTGGTCGACCTCGAGTTACTGATCTTCGATCTAGCATCGCTGTAGCTTCTGTGTGCAGGTACTCGACAAGCCCAACTCGACGTCGACAAAGACTACTCGATATCGAGTAGCCCTGGTCGACATCGACCACACCCTGTGCTTGCTGCTGCGCTGTGTTCGACTGTCCGATCTTCTGTCGAGTAGCTGTACTCGAGATCTAGGACCCTGTTGTCGACTTCTGACCGTGAGATTTCTCCGCTGCCTAGGATCCGCTGACACGCTTCCTCGTGGATCGATCCTGACTTCCCGCTGCTGCATCAGGAGGAGGTCTTGTAATTATTTGCAAGGGACGGAATCTGGTTTGCTGTGATTTATTTATATTTTATTTGCATACTCGATATCCTCCTACAACAGTCATTCTAGTAGAAGCCTATGCAGTTTATATAGGTATAAGACTGACAGCGGAGATGGGGATTCGAAGAGTAATAGTTGAAAGTGATTGTGCAATCATCGTCAATGCAATCAATCAAGTGAACAATATACCATGGGAGGTTGCTCAAATAATCCAAGAGATTCATTCATTAAGCAAAGATTTTGAGAGCGTCACAATTCAGCACTGCTACAGAGAGGCAAATGGTGCAGCTGATTTTCTTGCTAAATCTCAGTTGAATTGTAATTTTATTTTGAGTTCCTATTGTTGTGAGTTCCAAAACATTATCTTGCGAGATGACCATGGATGTCGTTAGTACATCCAATTTATTGCCTACTGTAAAAAAAACAATTAATCAATTACAATTTTTCTTGCCCACCCCTATTAATTTTAATATATTTGTTCAAATTTGGTTAGTTTCTGAAGGTGCACAGGAGATATTCAAGCTTCTCCCCCATACTTTTGTTGATCCAGATTACTTCCGGAGCTCTCTAGTGTGGTAAATGGAACTATTATCCATAACAATTAGCTGATTCTGCACTATTGTCTCCTTTATTTCTTGCAAAACTGATGTCAATAAAAGATGCAAATGCCTTTCGTGGCTTTAACTAATAAATCTATCATAGTCTGTATCTCAGCTATCTGTCATAGCCTGTTTGTCGGCAGTCCTTAGATGGAAGAAAGCGGGCAACCGTTAGGGGGTAATTGGTGAACATTTGACTAATAAATCTTGGATGATGGACATTTAATTTATTAAGTCTTATTATATGGACATTTATTTTTTTATCCCAATGATAAACCATAAAAAGTATGAACCGATCTGATAACATAAAAATAAACACCTATAAATTAAATTATATAAATGAAATTTTTTAATTTTAACTACTCATCAAAAAAACACTTGGAAACATAACGAGCAATCCTAATTAATACAAACTTATCAACCAAACCGCTATATACGATGCAAAACTTTATGTTACCCTCATCGATACATAAGGAGCTTGACCAGATTAATACGGAGTATAATGTTCTTTTGGAATAAAGATCTACAACATCAGCCGCTTATTGGCTGGGATGTGATTTGCAGACCGAAAAAGTGCGGGGGGATAAGGCTTAGGAAATCAAAAGAGATGAATGAAGCCCTTCAAATGAAACTATTATGGAAAATATTGGCAGAACCAGAAAATGTCTGGATTACTCTAATTAGACACAAGTATTTATGTTCAACTAACATCTTTGAATACAAGAAAAGAGGAAATTCCTCATGGCAATTGGCAAAATTGACAACTCTCATTGATAAATTTAAGACAAGACTAATTTGGTCAGTTGGAAATGGTGCTTCCATCAACTTTTGGACGGATAATTGGATTACAACCTCCTCCCTACAGGCTAGGGAGGATTGTCCCAAAATTAATAACATAGAAGAAAGTGTTAGTAACTATATTTTGGGCTGTATATGGTGGACGGAAAAGCTTCATAATGTACTACCAGAAGACATAGTCAAAGAAATCCTGGATATTCCACTTCCCGTTTCACTCTTTGAGGATCGTTTATATTGGTGGCCTGACAGAGCTGGTTGGTTCACCACGTCGAGTGCCTACAAACTAATCATTGCTTAATCTGCTATGAATTTAGACACTAACACCTGGATTTGGAAATTGGATATTCCGCCTAAGGTAACAATTTTTTTATGCAAAGTTTGCCAGGACGGCTTTCCAACTGGCTCTAGACTTGCTCAACGTGGGACTTCTGTACCGTCCACCTTCAGTTTGTGTAACTGCGCAGTAGAAGATGATGTTCACCTTCTGTTAGAATGCCAGTATGTGTGTTCCCTCTTCCGTTTACAGTCTCACACACACTCAACAATATCCAGTATGATAAATCATTTACGAGATATAAAACCAATCGTCTCATTCATTGGAAACAACCTTTCCTCTCCGTCCAAGGTGTGGAGCTTGCTGTTGTATGGTGGACGACTTGGTACATTCGGAACCAACATGTGCTTAGACAGGTCCTCGTACCTCATAGAGATAGTTCTTTACACATTATTAAAACTCATAAGGAGAATTGGAGCAAAACTTCTCGCTTAGAGTATAGTTTAGTTGAGGACTCTCCCTTACAAGCACGACCTTCCAATTACCCAAGAAAGAAAATTAACCATGTTAGAATTGAACTACATGGTGGAAACCCCCTAGGGGAACTCTCAAGTTAAATTTTGACGGATCCGCAATTGCAAATAATGAAAGCTCGGCTGGAGCAGTAATCCGAGACTTGGAAGGACGTCCGATACATATCTGTTATAAAAAACATGGCAAACAAATCCCTTTGAAAGTAGAGGCTCTTGCTTTTAAGTTGGGAATCCAACATGCTCTAAAACTCCGAATCGACAAAATCCACATTGAAGGAGATTCCCTTATAATCATAAACCACCTAAAAGAAACATCTAAATGTCCTTCAGAAATCGAATTGATCTTATAAGACGTTCAACGCTTATTATCGACTATGAAAGAAGTGTCATTCTTTCATGTTCCCCGATTAGGCAATAGAGTGGCCGATAAGGTTGCACATCTTTGCCACTCTGTCTAGAGTGTCGATATTTATAACGATTTTGGTCTTTTAGACCTCATCCGTAAGGATGCTGCCGGGTAGAATTCGCTCCCCGAATTTTTTCCTAATAAAAAAAAAAATGGAAACATGATAACAAATCAAAACGCTGTACTGATTAGAGTTTCAATGATTGTACTTGTAGAAGAGGGAACACATTATCTTTTCTCTTCATTATATATTATTGCTTCCCACGGTTACATACTTACATTACATATATTGTTAAGAGATGTGATCGAAAGTTGAACCTAACTCGCCTTAACATATAAGTTGGTGGGTTATTTATTCTGTTGCCAATTGGTTTTAGGATGAAATCTCACTCGGCTTGTGTGATAGACCGGCTATTAGCGTATGTGCGTCCGTGCATACGACCCTCAGTCATTGGTTCGAGTTGGACTTTGATATGATATAAGAGCGGTTAGTCTAATGACCCGTCTTTCGATCCTGTTCCAAGTGTCAACTAGATGAGTCGTTCCTAGTTGCACTTGCGAGGGCGTGTTAAGATATGTGAATTGAATGAGACCAAAATTAAACACTCCCACATCGAAAGTTGAACATAACTCGCCTTAACATATAACTCAGTGGACTACTTCTTTTATCGTCAATTGGTTTTAGAATGGAACATCACTCGGTTTGTGTAGCCCATATATATTATTTTAAAAAAATAAAACAAATTTATCGGCTTCATTTTCACACTTTTAAAACCGTAAACTGAAATCTGATCATGTTTGCACCTATCAGGCCATCACTAGTTCACTACTAGAGGTGTAGAGGCTGGGGAAGCCAAGGCTAGAGATGACAATTGGGTGGGTTGGGTCAGGTACTAAGATTTATGTTCTGACGGTTGGATTTTGAGTAATATCGATCATATGACTTGATCATTCGGGTTAGATCGGGTTAATCGAGTTTGTGCTTATTTAATTCAATTATATCGGTTTTGATTATTTTAACCTTCATTTGCTAAATTTTGTTAGAATGTATCTTAAAGTTGGAGTTATTTCCTATTCTATGATTATAGGCGAGGTTGAGTCTTATTATGTTTCGGTTGCATTGGGGTTGATTCTTTCCCATTTTGGTTGGTTTGGGTTATCACTTATCAGCCTATTTGGATGCATGCTTAGGTCAAAATGAGTCAGATCAGATCAGTTTTCAAGTGATGTGTTGTACTAATTAAGATTTCAGCCCAATTAGTTTATGGTGGTAACGGGTTTCCTACTTTAAATTTCTAGGTATTGCCTATCAAAGTCTGACTCGGACTGAGCACATGCGCTAGTAGCTTAGCACACAAGCCGAGTGAGCTAGGTTCCATTCTAAAACCAATTGACAATAGGAGGAGGAGTAACCCACTAGCTTATATACTAATATTTCTTTGTTCATATTGTCGATGTGAGACTCTTTTAGTCTCTTCACATCTCTCATTCTTTCAACACGCCTCCGCAAGTGCAACTAGAGTCGTTTTTCGCCTCACTTGGACATCGGGTCTAGCATCTCATTCTCTTTTTAGAGAGCCCTCTAGTTGTCACTTGGACATCGGGTCTAGCATCTCATTCTCTTTTTAGCTAGCCCACCGTTTGGCGTTTCCGCAATGATACCATATCAAAGTCTGACTCGGACCGATGATAGCACACAAGCCGAGTGAGGTTCCATTCTAAAACCAATTGGCAATATGAGGAGTAACTCACTAGGTTTTATATTAAGGTTTCTTTGTTTATATTGTCGATATAGGACTCTTTTGGTCTCTTCACATCTCTCATTTTCTCAACATTGCGAACTCTACATATGACCAAATGGTGGCTATTAAATGGATCCTAGCTAGGTCATTAACATCACAACCATGATACACTACTCAGTAATCAATATTGGAAGGGGACAAATTAGCCTAATCGTGATCAGCTTGGTGTGCAATAAGATATTGGTTGCGGCAATTGATTAGATCAATTAATTAATTAATTAGGTAGTTTACGTACTAAACCAAAGTTTAATCCTCCTCCCACTTTGAGTGGCATATATACAAACTGAACACATTGCTTACTTACTTAATTAATTAATCAATCTTTAATGAAATCTCACCTTTGGACTGACGCCCCACACATAGGCATGCATAATCTACTACCTTTTTCTTTTCTTAAAGAAAGTAAAATATACTAATTTATGCAATACATATTCTTTAATATTTCGGGTAATCTAATAGATTCCATTTTAGGTGGAATAGCTCATTATCAACTTTACTATATATACTCATCGATCTGCAAATTAAATGAAAGTGGCATTGAAATATATGTAATTTATTTACACAATTAATTAACAAAGTCTTAATTCGGATAAATTTTTATAAGAGTTCACATGCCGACTTTATTTGAAAAGCATAAATTGATATATATACACGGATTATATACATCCTGATGTGAAATAAAAATAAATATTAAAATATAAAGGATGGTAAATTTTTTAAACAATAATTTAACTTTTGTGTTAAAATGAAAAAATCCGATTTTATAATAAAAAATAAAAAAATAAACTTGTCAAACTATGAACCGGTGATTGTAACCATAGTCCTCTATGGAAGAACTATCAAAGTCCGACTCGGATCGATGACTGGGGGTCGTGTGTACGGGCGCATATGCGCTAGTAGCCTAGCACACAAGCCGAGTGAGGTTCCATTCTAAAACCAATTTGCAATTGAAGAACTAGCCCATCGACTCATATACTAGAGCTTGATATTTTTAACTTTCCGATGTATGACACTTTTGGGCTCATTCACATCTCTAACACACCCCCGCAAGTCCAACTAGGAATGACCATCTAGTTGAGACTTGGACAACTGGGTAACCCAGACTAGGATCGACACGGGCCGTTGGGCTAACCGCCAGGTGACTCCTAACTCATCAAGAAGACGAATGTGCCAGGTGACTTCAGCGGAGCTGCGAGAAACTACAACCTCATCAAGAAGACTAGGAGCGACTCCTAACTCATCAAGAAGACGAATGTGCCAGGTGACTTCAACGGCAGTAGTGGCCATTTTTCTATACTCCGCTTCAGAGGAGCTGCGAGAAACTACAACCTGCTTCTTAGACTTCCAAGATATAGGAGAGCCACCAAGTAACACCACGAACCCAGTTACTGATCGATGGGCGTTAGGGCAAGAGGCCCAATCTGAATCTATAAAGGCCTTTACAACAAGAGAATCAAACCCATTTAGAACAATTCCTCGGACCACAACATAACGAATCGTATGAAGTAAGGCATCAAAATGGAGTTGTTGAGGGGCTTGCATCAACTGACTCCGACACTGGACTGCAAAGCTAAGATCATGCCTATTGTTGGTGAGAAACTACAATTTACCCACCAATTGTCTGTACAGAAAAGAGTCATCCAGTAAATCACCATGATCACCAAGCAACTTGAGATTTTGAGGAAGAGGAGTGCGAGTAGAGGTGCACCCATAAAGACCAGCATCATGCACCAATTCCTAACTGAATTTCTTTTGGGAAAGAGCAATGCCAGTGGAAATGTAACTCACTTCAATGCCCAGAAAGTAATGTAACAACCCGAGGTCTTTGATGTTGAAAGCATTGTCCAAATAAGCCTTCAAATGAACAATTGCAACTTAATCGAAGCAAGTAATGAGTAAATCATCGACGTAAACATCCACTATTGTCAAATGAGAGCCATCTTTCTTGAGGAATAATGAATGATCACTTTGGGAGTGATGGAAACCAATGTGTAACAGAGTTACAGTGAGCTTATAAACCATTTCCTGGACGCATGTTTCAGGCCATAAAGCTACTTCTTCAGCTTACAAACGAGCTTATCAAGGTTGGGGATGCCTTCCGGGACACGCATATACACATCCTCAAACAAATCCCCATGGTGGAAAGCATTATTAACATCACCTGGATGAATATCCCAACGCTTTGAAGCATCAAGAAATATGATGGCACGAATTGTGGTCATCTTTACCACGGGGGAAAATGAATCATGAAAGTCAATTCCTTCTCGCTAAGTGTACCCCTTTGCTACCGACCTCGCTTTATGGTGTTCAAAAGAACCACCAACCTTTAATTTGACCTTAAAGACCCATTTGCGGCCTATGATCTTCTTGCCTTTCGGTAAAGGAACCAAATCCCAGGTTTGGTTAGCAGTCAGAGCCTAAATCTCTTTCTCGATAGATTGAATCCAGTTGGGATCAATGACAACCTCTTTGTATGAATTGGGATCAACATAAGAATGAAGGTGAGCAAGGAGAGCAAAAGAAGAAGAGGGTAAGAAATGAGCAAAGGATAGCACATGCTCAGTGAAAGTGGTGCCACAAAGAAAATCAGTAAGATGTGTAGGTTGTCGATGAACTCTTGATGATCATCGTAATGGAACAGGCTCAGTAGGAGCAGCTGTAATGTCAGTTTGAATAACATGCAGGACTTGTACAATAGGTAGAAATATGTCATCAGAAAAATCAGTTGATAAAGTGAGAAGTGTTGATTCATTTTCTGAAAAGCCTGATCGAAAAGGGAAGCAAGTTTCGTGGAAAACAACATATCTGTAATGAAACACAACAAGAGTCTTGAGATCAAGGACTTTCTAAGCACTTTTCCCAAAAGAATAACCCATAAAGACACAAGGTTTGGCTCTCTGCGAGAACTTGTCTCTATCTCTCTTCAAGGTGTTAGCAAAGCAAAGGCATCCAAAAACTCTCAGGTGAGTATATATGGGTGGTTTATGAAACAAAAGTTCATAAGGAGTAATGTGATTGAGGGGAGAAAGAGGACAACAGTTAATAAGATAGGTTGCTGCCAATAGACATTCTCCCAGTACTTGAGAGGTAGATTGGACAGAAATTTGAGGGCTCAAGCGACTTCCAAAAGATGTTTATGTTTGCGCTCCACTACTCCATTTTGCTGTGGAGATTCAACACAGGTGGTCTGATGTAAAATGCCCTCTAAAGTAAAGAAAGATTGGGCGCTTTTGTCTCAAAACTCAGCTGCATTATCAGACCGGAAAGCTTTGATTGAAGTTTGAAATTGGTTTTTAATCAAAGCCATAAATCTTTGCAAAACAGAAAGAGCATTGCTCTTGTGTGACATGAGATATGTCCAAGTGCAGCAAGTATGATGACGGAGGGAAAACCTGTCGTTGATCCGCCAAAGAAAACTCAAACCTATAGCTAGTATAGCAACAAGTAAGAGGTCGATCCCACAGAGAAATTCGCTATTCAAGTGTGATGTAGATGCCAATCAAGTAACCAAAGAGGGGGGTTTTGAGTGTGAAAGTTCCGCCTTTTATCAAAGCGGATTGATGAAAGCAAGAGTAAATAATTTTCATTTAGACAATTAGGAGAACCAATTCTACCTACAATTTTCCACTTTATTTGGTTTGAAACGATCCTTGTAACTTCTTCTCGTCCTATTAAGTTTCCTATGAATGCCCTTGTCCCGACCTAATATAGTTACTAGTCCAATCAATCCTAGAAACCCTTATCAATCGAACAGTCCCTAAAGAAGGATTTAACCCAATTGATAGCTTTAAGTTCAGAGATTAGCCAAGGTATTTGCAGTCCCTAAAGAGGGATTTAACAACACATCCAACTTCCTACTTGTTCAATTAGTTCAATCACCCTTAAAGGAACAAGTTTGCCACTTAGGTTAAGGTTCACAATCAAGAATTTACAAAACCTTAGCAATTGAATTGATTCTAACTAGTTCCACGGGCTAGATAGAATAAAACAATAGGCAATCAAGCACAAAGAAGTTGAAGCATTCAAATATAGGAAACAAGGAACGAGAATTAGAAACTCACAATCAATCCGAATAAAGCTTCAAATTGCAGGCATAATAGATGAGTTTAGTTCCTCATGGAAGACGTCGCTCAAAATCTCTAAAGTGTCTGATGAATGAATAATAGAGAAGTAGTGGAAAAATAACTAAAAGTGGCCTTAAATATCATCCAAAGTCGGCCATGAAATAAATTAAGGGATCTAGGTTTTTTTAATATTTAAAACGCCGCGCATCCGCGCTCATGACCAATGATGCAGGCGCAGCATATATGCTGCGGCCGCAGCATACTGTTTCTTCGTATCCTGCTGCAAATTGATTGGCTGCGGGTGCCGCAAGTGTGCTGCGGCCGCAGACAGGGGCCTTTCACGGAAAATCCGCCTCGAATTTGCTCTTCTTGTCAACAGGAAAGTTGTAGCTCCTTGAAAGAGCTTTCCAACGCATGGTCATAATAGTCAATCAGGCAATCGAGGCCTCCATAAAGTGCAAAACAAGTTCAGCATGTCTGGCGACAACTTCTGCAGACTTATTCTTCGTTTAGATTCGCTTCTTCTTCTCAGGACCTCTTGAGATCTTCATGTAAGCTTCTTCGACCAATTAGACATTCTCATATAATGTGTTATCAACTCATGTCTCCTCCTCGGATCCACCATTACCTGAAATAGTCAATAAAAGCGTGTAGATTCCGACTCCGACAACATAGAGAACTAATATGCAAATCATACTTAAACCATGCATGATATGCATCATAACTAAGCTAAATGCAACCTATTATGCCTACCTAAATGCATGCTATCATATGATCATCTACAATTGTTAAAAAATAACGAAAACCATCATGTATAGGCACCTTGTAGGGGCCCCAAGTATCAATATGTACGAGACTAAAAGGATGATCAGACTTTCTATTTGAAAACTGAAAGGGACGCCTATGTTGCTTAGCCTGAGGACAAATTTGACAAATAAAATTCGGTTTTAAGCTATGTGCAACAGAAGCATCCACAAAATGTAATTGATCAAAAGGAATATGTCCCATCTTGCAATGAAGTAAAGTAGGTTTGCAATCAGCATTTACAGCATGAAAACTGTTTGATTTATTACAAAGATTCAAAACATAGTCTGTAACAATACGATGATCAACAGCTCCATTCCAATCCTTCAAATAATGAGATTGTGCAATGTAAAGGCCCTTGCATTCACTGCCAAGAGGTAATGGTTGTTTCATTGAAGGGGGCTGAAGAAAGCAATTGTCATGAGTAAAGATCAAAAGAGAATTAAGATCTTTCGTAAGTTTCCTGACAGATATGAGGTTGAACTGAAAAGTAGGGACATGAAGAACATTTTTTAGCAAAATTTGGCAAGTAAGAAGCACATCACCAATATGCAGGATTGGAGACCATGTGCCATTTGGCATTTTTAATTGAAGAAGGAGAAGAAACAAGATGGTAATTGTGAAAGAAAGAAAGGTGGGGACTAGGGAGTAATATGATCGGTTGTACCACTATCGATTATCCAAACTGAATTCGAAGATAAGGATAGGAGACAAGTGCTCGTACATGGTAACATGGCCTTGGACCGGTCAAGGTCAGACTTGCTGAGAAGAGAAATAAGCCGGTCATACTAATCTTGATTTCCCAACAGAAGATTTCCCAAAAGAAGCACCAGCAGAAGAAGAAGAAGATGCCAAAGATGGCGACGGTCCTTTGCTTGGAGGATAACCAATCAACTTCTAGCATTTATCAATGGAGTGACCTTTATACTTACAATGCTCACACTATTTTTGGAGGAGGTTTATAACCAGGTGGAAAATCATGAATCTTCCAGCATCTGTCAATGCTATGACCTGCAACCTTACAATGATCACAAAACAACCACTTGGAATTGATGTTGGAAGAAGAATTCTTGGAAGAATTCGACTTCTGAGAAGCAAATATTCTTATTGTGCACTCACTCTACTCACCGTATGATGTAACAAAACTCGACACGACACGATTCTCGTTTCACACTATACGATGAGAATTTAGAATTTAACATGGTATTAGAGTAGTACCTAGTAAGGACATGTTGGGATCCCACGTTGATTTTAGAGTGGAAATATATATATGTATTTAAGGGAGAGTAAAATCCATACAAAATGGTTTAAACTTTTGTATTAAAAAAGGTGTATTTCGAACTTATAATCAAAAACAAATATAAACTTGACACTTGATAGGGGCGTATTAGGACCCCACATTGATTGTGAAAATAAATACAAAAATATAAGATATGATAAAGCCCCTACAAAGAGGCTTAAACTTTTGTATTAAAATGTTGGATCTCAACCTTAATCTAAAATACAAATATAAATCATAAAAATATAAGAAATGATAATGTCCTACAAAATGGTTTAAAATTTTCTATTAAAATGGTAGATTCCAACCTTATGTTAAAAGACAAATATAAATCGAACAATACTTCTATTTCCCACTGTCTAACCGAAGTTTATCACAATTTGATGGTCATATTTGATATCATCTTGTGTAGACAAATAAGAAAGAAAAAAAATTTAACCATATTCTCTCTTTAAAAATTAAGTTTGCTGTTTTAACCAGCCACTTATATTAATTTTTATTTTTAAAATAACTATTTCATATTTTATTTTATCTTGGTATGTGCAATGATTTAAATGTTCTTAATCGTTCTCCCTTATTCGATGGTGTTTTACATGGAAGAGTCCCTATGGAAAATTTTGTTGTCAATTGCCATGATTGAGTACAACTTGGGGCGGAGGAGAGGGGGCATGAGGTGGCTCGAGCCCCCCTTTGGCTTGAAGGAAAATGTAAAAAATAAAAAATATGTATTTTTTGTAATTTTTTATAATTTAAGTGTTAAAAAAAAGTTTAAAAGAGTAATAAATCAAAAGGTGTATTTAGCTTAGTTAGTATGAAGTAGGAATTTGAATCATGAGGTAGTTCAAATCCTTATAGCTTAAATTTATGGAATTTTTTTTTCCTCTTAGCTTTTTAACTTAAAATATCTATTTAAATCACGTATTTAATGTTTTTTTGTACTTTTTTTTTCCTCTTAGCTTCTCATATATATATTTTTTCTGGCTCCGCCCTTGAGTGCAACATGGCCTACTACCTCGCCGAAAAATATGAACAACAAATATTGAATGAGATATTATATGATCTTATGGAATGATGATAATAAATAATTAATATTTTGTAATAATTAATGTTATGAATATCAATCAATAATAACATAGAAAGTGGAATTGAGTAATAAAATATGAGTTTAATATATGGAAAAATCATTTGACAATAAAGGAAAAAAAATAAAGCAATTAATATGAGGTTTGGGTTAAAAAATGGAGATGAAAAAGTAATAAGTTGAAATGAGATGTTTGTGCTGACGTGGTGCTGAAAAAGTAAGTGATAAATGCAAGGTCTGGGTGCACTGAGGTGCATACCCTGGTTAGATGTATTGTTATGCTTAATAACCTAAAACTATCCAATTTGTATATACTAAAGTGCTAACACTCGTCAGCCTAAGTGGTGGATAAGCAGAATCAGGATCGATGCAAATGCATGTATGGAGATTGAGGGGACTTGTATATAATTGTAGTGGAAGGGAACAATGCAAATTGTTACCCACAGCAACTCCATTGTTGATCTCCATCACTTTATTACGGGCAGCCTTTTTTAGCAATTACCGGAGTAGATTAGTGATCATTGCCGGCCGCTTTGTAACAAGTGCCATCACTCTTAAGATATGATTGTTAGTTTTCAAATTCGTTTTGTCTAGCCTTACAAAAATCGTTTCTAATTTCTTCTGTTTTATTTTATCTCATATTGAATAAAAATAGAAAATAGCAATATAAAGGTCGATGTAAAATCAGGAGAATAAGCCTTTTTTTTTTTTTTTTTTTTTTCGAATCCAATTACTATAGTATCTCTAATCACTTCTCTAAAAACTCTCTAAAAATCTATATATTATGAGTTGTTTTTTTTTTTTTTTTTTTGTAATAGGACCTGAATTGTTTGACACGTCATTTAATGATAATTCAAAACATTTAAGTCAACTCACTTCGTTTTTGTGTTTGTATTTCCTTCCATGGACCGCTCTTCACGAATTTCGAAAACTTTGATCAAATTCAACTGAATAAAGATATGATTAGTATCATATTATCATATATGGTCACAAACTTAATCATTGTTGGGTTTTTGGAAATCGAATACAATGGAGGCCTGAGGTAAGTTGTATTTTGATAATGTGATAGTTAATTGAGTGGACAAAGCTTTCTTAATTTATTTGTACACCAGCAAGATGTAGTAGTGGCACATAATGTTGTTGTCTATGAATCACAAATTTATTCATCAAAAGAGTCATCATTAAACCTAATATTTTTATTTCAAACTAATTAAAATGCATAAAAAAATATATCTCCATATTTTAACAGTAAAAAACACTCAATTTTTAGAGAGGATAGTAAATGATCCCAACTCCTTTTTTCTAACAAAAAAAAACGCTAACATATAATCAACAAAATTAAAATCCTATTGTATTTTGGGTGATATATCTTGAGTAAGTTATTCTAATAAGAATGATACCATTTGACCAATTATATATAAGCGTTTTAACTTTCAAGCCCAAGTTATTGGCCAAAAAAAAAATAAAGATAATTTATTACCACTATTAGGCTCATTTTTAGTACCCCAGTGGCCAAGTGTGCTTCCAAGTGTTTTTATGTGTTGGTGTCTTGGTGAAACTGCACTCATACTTTTGATGGCCCTGGATTTGGGATTTTGGCCCAAATCTGATATCCGGATTTATGGGCTTGTTTGGCCCATTATACACTATAGCTGATACACTTGAGCAAGCGACGTCGTTGATACGGAGATGGGGATGAGAAAAATAAATAGGGATGGGGTAAAAACAACTCCCCGCACGGGGATGGGGATGGGGACGGGGATGATAGTCCCTATTCTGTTCCCCGTCCCGCCCCGCTACCCGATGAGGAAACCTGCGGGGATCCCCGATTGGGACCCCGTTAAACACCAATCACCACACCTAGAGCTAGACTGCTAGAGCCATAAAAGAGAACTCACTGTTCACTTCAGCTTTGACAAGGTTTAATTAGTTAATACCCATAACAAATTATTTTAATTACTTAAGTATTCAAACAATAGTCCACTCATATAAACTTATGTGAGAACTTAAAAACATTTGATGTAAGGTGGGCTCCACTTAAGTGCATTCTATAACAGTTATTCTACACTTGAGCAGTTGAGCTGATTCCAAATTAAAATGACCATTTCGATCAAGGCGATTGTGATTGAGAGAATCGTAGATGTGTTCGTAGTTTTTGAAAATTTCTCATTTAGATAGGGGCAATGTCGGTGATCCGTACTTCTGCAGACTTAACCTTTTTCGATGGTGGATTATTGTTATTCACCTTCTCGACGTCGGGACGTCGTGTGTGAGCCATCATCGCACTCTCCCGTGTTCTCGGCATTCGTAACTCATTTTGGATCTTCCTCGATTCCTCCGCAGAATGACGGCTTTTATGGGTTTCTTGAGTTTTTCTTTCTTTTGTGTTGATTTGTATTATTTATTGTGTTGTATGTTAATGGTTAGTCTGTCTACCGATTCGTCGGCCTATTGCTTTTGTTGTCGGGTATCTTTTCTTTTTTGGTGCTATGGGAGGGCTAGCCCTAACAGAAAATGAGAACTAGTTTGAGGCTCCAGTAGGAGCTGGCGGTTTCAGTAGCTCGCGAATGCAATCCGGACCCACAGTGAACACAGAAAAGTCTTCAAGCCTATCAAGAGCAGCTTTTGCTAACGCATCCGCTACTTCGTTGGCTTGGCGACGAACGAGCTTGATCTTGACCTCCCAACCCAAGATATACTTAATCCATTTCAACCTTCTGAAAATGGATTAAATATCAGGCCCTATGTGTCACTTAATCACTTACTCCCTCCATTCCATAATACATGTCCTTTTAGTTTTGGACACGCTTTTTAATAAGCGAAAAACTCTATAAAATATTAGTTTTTTAATTATTTTTTTTATATAAGTTGATACTTATTAGTAATAAGTATCAAATTATATAAAAAAAATAATTAAAAAATAATATTTCATAGAGTTTTTCGCTCATTAAAAAGCGTGCCCAAAATTAAAAGACCATGTATTGTGGAACGGAGGGAGTATAGTCTAATGTGTCGTTCCTATGGACTAACTAACAGATGATTGGTCATTCATAACCTTTAATTTAGAGGAAGGTTTATTATACACTCAGTAAGATTATCTCAAATAGTTTCTCTAAAAAAATTTCAAAATAGAGAATTGAAATAAAAAACATATTCCTCAAATTAATTTTGTTTAAACTCTAACCTTTCCTATTTTAAAATTTTAGATAAATTTTTAGTTTTTGAGAATGCTTTAGATTTGAAAAACTAACTCTTTTTTATTGTTGTTTTTTTTCTATTTTGGAGAACGAGACGAAAAATCTAGGTTAAATTTGGTGAATATCCATTTTAGATGTGAAAATTAAGTAAATGTCCATTTTTTACATAATTAAGTAAATGTCCATTTTTTCCAAAAATACCTCTCTTTCCCCATCCCTAACCGTTCCTCCTTCCCCCTTCGACCATTTTTAATTTTAACATTGACTAGTCAACATTGACCATTCCAGTCAACGCCTGCATTTGGTGACAATTGTTTTGTGACAGTTGAGTATATTTTTCTGGTGACAGTTAATTGTGACAATTATTTTGGTGACAATTGATTTTTTGTGACATTTTATTTTTTCCGGTGACAGTTAGGTGAAAATCTTTTCTAGTGACAATTGATTTTCTTTTTTTCTTGTGATAATTGTTGGTGACAAAAAAATTTGGTTGATAGTTGATTTTCTTCCGGTGGCAGTTGCCAGTAACAATTTTCCTCGGGTCTGCTGATAGATGATTTTCTTGATGACAATTGTTGGTGACAACTATTAGTGACGAGGTTGATGGCAATATATTGTCACCATGATATTGTAACCTTAAAAAAATTGTCACCATAACATTATACATCACCAAGATATTGTCACCAACTACAGAACACTGTTTTCATATTGTTTAATCAACCGTATTGTCACCAACTTATAAAAAACATTGTCACCAACCTCTTTTCGATAATCTATTTGTTACCAACAATAAAGCAGTGTAACCAACCTGTTTTCATCAACCTTTGGTCAATAATCTATTGTCACCAATTACAAAACTTTGTTACCAATCTAGTGTCAACCACCTCTTTTTAGAAATTAATTGTCACCAACGACAAAACAGTGTGACCAACCAATTATCAACAACTACAAAGCACTTTCATCAAACTAAATGTTTACCATGCTAATGTTATCACATTTGTCATCTAATATTAACACATTTTTATTACAAAACTAAAACCCTAGAACAAGGGGAGCATAGACCCAAGAGGGGCTAAACCTGAGCAGACGAAAATTTGATGTACAGTATAGTTTAGGGTTTAGTCTTTGGGGTTTAGGACCAAGGCCCTAAACCCTAAATCTTAAACCCTAAACCCTAAAATGTGTGTACAGTACCAATGTATCAGATTTGTCATCTAATATTATCGCATTTTTGTTACGAAACTGAAACCCTAGAACTAGGGGAGCATAGACCCTAGAGGGGCTAAACTTGAGCAAACGAATAATTCGATGTACAATACTATAAAGGCATCACATTTTGTCATCTAATATTAACGTATTTTTGTTATAATAATAACCTAAGTAAATGAAATTTGATGTAACGTTTAACTTTGTAATACTTAATTGTCAGACAACATTAACTTGCAAAAATATCAAAACAAAAGGGAACAATTGAGACGTTCATACTTAACATCCAAAATAGCAAGACCCTCTATAGTCATCCTCTCTCTATACGCATCCATATACTTGTCTGAAATAGCTTCAATACCACCATGAAATGCAAGACCCTCGATATATATGATGGTATACATACCACAACTTCCACTACAATTGAAAAGAAGGATAATGACAATTACATTATAGCTAAATGAGATATAAATTCCATTTGTCACCAAAATAGAATATATAACTCTATCAATTGTCACCATTCTAAATAAAACAACAAAATAACAACATAAATTTCATTTGTCACCAAAACAGAATAAATAACTCTACCAATTGTCACCAATCTAAAAAAAAATTCCATTTTTCATCAAAACAGAATATATAACTCTACCAATTGTCACCAATCTAAAAAAAATAACAATATAAATTCCATTTTTCACCAAATAGCCAGCAATTACTCTGTCTATATTCATACTACTAGATCTGGATTTTTAGATGCAAATTTGTTGAGCACATGTGGCACCACTGGTGCCACATGTGCTCAACAAATTTGGGTAAGCCAATCTTGGGTAGGGGGAAAAGCCCACGCGGGCCGCAAAATTGGACAGGCTTGGGTAAGCGGAAAAGCCCACGCGGGCCGCTAAGCCCGGCCCGCGCCCGCAGCGGGTACGGGATTGGGTAAGCCAATCTACCCATTACGGGCCGCTAGGCCCGTAACGGGTACCCGCCTTTTTTTAATTAAAATTAATTAATATATATAGATGTAATAAATAATATTAATTATTCATTTTAAAAAATAAAAAACAGTAATTATATTAATGTATGTAAGTAATATAATAAAAAGTAAACTATATATATATATATATATATATATATATATATATATATATATATGTATGTATGTAAATAAATAAATAAAACAGTAGGTAGTATTTTTTTCTTTGGATTAGGGTAGGCTTAGTATAAAAAGAGTAGGTAATATTTTTTTTTTAATAAAAACAGTAAGCTTAATATATAAATAATATGTAATATAAAACAGTAGGAATATAAATAATATATGCAATATGTATAAAAATAATATGTATAGCTTTAATACGAAAAATTGACTGGATTTGCGGGTACCCGCGGGCTACCCGCACCCGCATTCGCGGACGGGATTGGACACGACTTTCAACCCGTTAAGCGGGCTTAGTCCGGCCCGCGCCCGCAACAACGGGACGAAATCTCGAGTAAAGCCCGTCCCAAGCCCGGCCCGCGCCCGCGTTTGCCCGGGTCTAGGCACCACTGATAAGGTTAGTAACATTTATCTCATAACAAAATAAAAAAAATAAAGTTATCACTAACTAAAGAATATTGTCACTAATTTTTTTGTTAGCAACTATTAAAAATTGTTACCACCTATTTTCTCTAACTACATAAAATTATCACCAACCTATTGTCACCAACTATGAAACACTATCTCAATATTATTTTCTCCAACATATTGTCATCAACTACAAAACATTGTCACCACTATATTGTCATCAACATCTTGTCAGTAATCTATTGTCACCAACGACATAACAGTGTCACCAATCTTTGTTCACCAACTACAATACATTGTCACCAACATATTGTCACCAATTACAATACATTGTCACCAATCTATTGTCACAAACTACATAACACTGTCAACATATTCTTTTCTCAAATGTATTGTCACCAACAACAAAACATTGTCAGGACCCACCATATACAAAACACTATCACCAAACTATTGTACCTAGCTAAATACAGAACATTGTCACCAATCTATTGTAATCACTCTATTATCACCAATCTATATATTGTCACCAACGACAAAACATTGTCATCAACCTATTATCACCAACTACAGAACATCATCACCGGCCAAATTATTTCCACAACTCGTATTTCCAAAATTTAACCATTGATGATGCGGGACCATCCAAGACACCTTCGGACACACCTATACTTGGGAATGGACCTATGATTCAAGCTCGTGAGAATGATGTTATCCTCAAGAGGAAGAAGAAGGCTCCACCTTGGGTTGTTCACTTTTGGGTTCGTTCATGCACAGTTGACAGCTTTTCGACGTCTCAGTAAAATGAGTCGTACGGATTCAATATTAATTGGATTGAATCGTGTCATACCTTGTCGAAACGAGGACGAAGAGATCTACAACTTTACCGTTGAAGGTTTTTCCAGATTCGACCTATAGCTTAGCCGAAAATCAACATCTTGGAGCTGTCACTGTTTTTATACGGGAATAAGCAAGGTGCGTGGGCGTGCAAGTGGGTGCGCGGGCGTGTGGACCAGGCGCGCGGGCGTGCACATGAGCGCTGTGGAATGCTGGCCGTGGAGTCCGAAGCCTTCTTTTGCCAAATTAGCTTATGTCCATGTGTTATTTCATGTGACTAGTTAATTAAACTATTTATAAGTTATTTTTAGGATATTTAAATAATTTCTTTTATTTATTATTTTAATTAGTAAATTGGTCTTTTAGGGTTATAAGAAGGCTGATCTCCATTGTTAAAGCTTACGTTGAAATTTATAAAAGTTCTCTTTTTGTGTGAAACACATAGAGCGTAAGTCGATCGATTCGTAGCGTGGCTCATCGATTGCAAATTGGTTATAGATCCTGCTTGGTTTGCTTTGAGTTCGTCAACCTCGCGAGAGCTTGGTGATCTAGGTAATCACAAGTCCCCTTCTTGTGCCTCCAAGTTGTCCGCTTGGTTGTGTAAGGTTGTAGAGGCGGGCATTATAGTCGTTGGTATTTGGTTCCTACCCTCTTAGGAGGCCTGGGGTCTTTGCCTCGTTCTATTTTAGTTCGAATCACCCATCTATCGGTCTTTCTATTGTTTTTAATCGAGTCTAGAGTTGCTGCGTTTTTATTCCGTTTAGTCGATATTGAGTCTTTGTTTGTTGTTCTTGAGTCGTTTTCTTCCGTTCTTGTCTTTGAGTCTTGATTGTCGAATATCGGGCCATCCTACGGCTAACCCCGTATCAAATTGGCATCAGAGCTTTGGTTTCCGACATCAAAGTCAGTGTCTTTTGTTTCCTTAAACACAAAAAAAAGTCTTTTTTGTTCTTGGTTTTACTTCTTGAATTTTTTTTTTAATTTGATTGCATTAACCTTTGTTTGTGATTGTTGTTGTTGCTTTAGCCTAAACACTAAGCCAAGCCGAGACCCTCACAAGTGTGGCCGACCTCCCCTTGGATTGTCGACGCCGACTTCATCAAATTGGCCGACCTCAATTCATCCATTACGTAACTTCATCAATTCGGTCAACCCTAGCGCTGAACTTTATTTCATTCCATTCACCTTATATTTTTTTTTTGGGTCCTCTTATTTAATTGTTCGTTTCTTGCCTTAGTTAAAAAAAAAAAAAAATTGCATTCAAAGCTTAGTCCTAGGAGGATAAAATTCACTAGGGGCAAAAGTAAGCTTTCAACAAACAAACAAAAAAAAAAAAACAAAAAAACAAAAGGGAATTGTCGAGTCTAGTGCAAGAACTTCAATGACCAATTTCGGTGAAAATCTCATAGCCCTAATCGAAATTCTCAAACACATACCTCCCAAACCATAATTTTTTTTTTAAGCCCTACCTTGCAACTACAACATCCTTGCTAAGGGTTTGAATCAAAACAAGAGGTAAAAGTCCAAGTTTGCTTGTGTGTCGAGTTGTCTACATATCCGTGTCGAGTGGTTTTTGCAAGTGTCGAGTGATTTTGCAAGTGTCGAGTGCCTTGTTACCCCCATATTGAGTCGGTACTTGCTCATATCGAGTCGGTACCCTCCACCTATCGAGTCGATACTTCTGTCTGTCGGACTTTGCGGTTGCTTGCCTTTGTTTCTTTCTCTTGATTACTTTTCTTTGATTGTTGAGTCCTTGCTTGAGTGTTGATTTGCCCAAAGCGGATTGCCCCAACAAGCTTGTCATAACCAATTAGAGAGAAGAGTGTGAGCGAAACACTTGTGAGATTGTTTATATTTTTACTAACTGTCACGTAGTTCTTTGTTTGTCTTTATTTGTCTTGTCTAACCAGGGCAACAACATGATTACTCGAGCTGAGATGATCAAACAGTTGGAAGCCGTGACTGAGAAATTGGTACGGATAAATGAAAGATTGACGGCAGTAGCGGGACGACATTCTTCTGGGGCATCTACTGGCCCAAAAGGGAGTAATCCTAACTCTTCTACTCTTAAACCTTTGTACGTTCCTTGCTTTATATGTCAAGGTAGAGGGCATGTTATGAAGGATTGCCCAAATAAGAAGACTTTCATGATTAATCACCTAGGCAAAAATGGATCTGAAAATTCTAGTGGTGATAATGATAAGCATGTTGAAAATGATCAAGATCTTACTTTGCTTGCTTGTGATGATAATGATTGCATTGAATATGAACATGATGATTCTTTGGTTGTTAGTAAAGCTTTAAGTTTTCAACCGATGCCGTGTGATGATAATCAAAGCGATGATTTGTGTCATACTAAATGCTTAGAAAAAGGCAAAATTTGTAATATGATCATTGATAGTGAACCTTGTTCTAATATTGCTAGCCTTGATATGATTAACAATTCAACCTTGAAAAAGGAATAAAACTTGCTAGCTTTTGATGGAAACTTCGAGATCAATGAACAAGCTACAGTGCATATTAAGTTAGAATATCATGACGTTGATATGAATTCTGAATTGTGCACTAATAAAGTTTCTTTTCTTGGTTTTGTAGAGAGCTCTGATGAACTACACGTTGATGAAGCCAAGATCATAGCTATCCATGAGTGGTCAACCCCTACGACAAACGGCCTTGAGACGAGTTTCCATGGGCATGCGGTATTCGATCCAGGAGCTCGTGTGGATGCATTTGCGGAATCTTATGCAACATTGGATTCGAGGTCGAATCCTTTTAAAGAAAGGGGGAATGATGCGGGACCATCCAAGACACCTTCGGACACACCTATACTTGGGAATGGACCTATGATTCAAGCTCGTGAGAATGATGTTATCCTCAAGAGGAAGAAGAAGGCTCCATCTTGGGTTGTTCACTTTTGGGTTCGTTCATGCACAGTTGACAGCTTTTTGACGTCTCAGTAAAATGAGTCGTACGGATTCAATATTAATCGGATTGAATCGTGTCATACCTTGTCGAAACGAGAACGAAGAGATCTACAACTTTACTGTTGAAGGTTTTTCCAGATTCGACCTATAGCTTAGCCGAAAATCAACATCTTGGAGCTGTCACTGATTTTAAACGGGAATAAGCAAGGTGCGCGGGCGTGCAAGTGGGTGCGCGGGCGTGTGGACCAGGCGCGCGGGCGTGCACAGGAGCGCTGTGGAATGCTGGCCGTGGAGTCCGAAGCCTTCTTTTGCCAAATTAGCTTATGTCCATGTGTTATTTCATGTGACTAGTTAATTAAACTATTTATAAGTTATTTTTAGGATATTTAAATAATTTCTTTTATTTATTATTTTAATTAGTAAATTGGCCTTTTAGGGTTATAAGAAGGCTGATCTCCATTGTTAAAGCTTACGTTGAAATTTATAAAAGTTCTCTTTTTGTGTGAAACACATAGAGCGTAAGTCGATCGATTCGTAGCGTGGCTCATCGATTGCAAATTGGTTATAGATCCTGCTTGGTTTGCTTTGAGTTCGTCAACCTCGCGAGAGCTTGGTGATCCAGGTAATCACAAGTCCCCTCCTTGTGCCTCCAAGTTGTCCGCTTGGTTGTGTAAGGTTGTAGAGGCGGGCTTTATAGTCGTTGGTATTTGGTTCCTACCCTCTTAGGAGGTCTGGGGTCTTTGCCTCGTTCTATTTTAGTTCGAATCACCCATCTATCGGTCTTTCTATTGTTTTTAATCGAGTCTAGAGTTGCTGCGTTTTTATTCCGTTTAGTCGATATTGAGTCTTTGTTTGTTGTTCTTGAGTCGTTTGCTTCCGTTCTTATCTTTGAGTCTTGATTGTCGAAGATCGGGCCATCCTACGGCTAACCCCGTATCAGATTGACTCTCTACGAAAATTTTCACCGCGCGATACTCACGCATTGTCATCTTTGTCACTCGGTATTGTCATCACGAGTCTATTAACACCATAATTATCACCAAAAATATTATCACTAACTATTGTCACCAAATATTATTGTCAAAATGATCCCACTTATTGTCACCAATTATAATTATCATCAAAATAATCCCAGTGACTGTCACCAAATATTGTCATCAAAATGATCACTAACTATTGGCATCAGATAGTGTCACCACTCAAATATTAGCAGAATAACATTTATAAATAAATTGTCACCAAATAAAAATGGCAGTTATCTCGTTTTCACCAACTATATAAGATTGTCATCAACTATTGTCACTAATTATAGAACAATTCACCAAATATTGGCATCTAAATGATCCGAATGATTGTAAGCAAATATTGTCATCAAAATGATCCTAGTGACTGTCACAAAATATTGTCATCAAAATGATCCCAATGACTGTCACCAAACTCAAGTAGACACATAATGACATAAAATACCTTATAACATGGTTAAACTAACTAATTGGACATTGTCACCGACTATTGTCATTAGTATAATAGTGTCATCAAATGATTATAGAATATTGTCGCCAACTACTATCATCAATTATTCTCATCAACTATAAAATACCCTCATCAACATACTATATTCATTGAGGCATTTTGTTGAATAATCGATATGCATTATATATAAATAGTAAATTGGACAGAAATACAACTTCACTGTCATTGATGCATTTTGTCGAACAGTTGATATGCATTAAGCAAAGTACAATCCATCACACACATAGGGAGAGAGAGAGTTAAACTTATCGAATCAATGCTTAATTAATGATAACAAGAGAACACACAAATCCTAACAACATCAACAAACTAGTCTCTTAGGCATAAAGATCGATAAACATAATTTGCGGTGAAATTTGGTGCCGATTCAAATCCAGACAAAGGTGATTTCTTCTTCATACCCCATCTCCTTGAAGCAAAAAATCAAGGCAAAAAGACAATGGAGTTTTAAGGGAAATTCGAATATCAGACCACTCACACACGCACTAGAGAAAGCAATTCGATTCGACGGTTCTCCTCGATCTCAATCACAAGTAGGATTGGGCTAAGCAACTCTGTAGCGACCTTCGACATCTCTTGCAACTTCAACGCGGTAGAGCAAATCTCCCATCTCGCACTCTCCATCTGATTTGCTTCCACTCTCTGGCTTTCCAAATCAATTCGATTCAACGGCGCTCCTCTCAATTGCAAGTAGGATTGGGCTAAGCAACTCTGTAGCGACCTTCAACATCTCAACCTCGGCGCGGTAGAGCCCATCTCCCATCTCACACTCTCCATCTGATTCGCTTCCACTCTCTGGTTTCCCAAATTAATTGAAACAGGTTGCAACTTGTGAGATTGAAAAGGAAAATGTAAACATGGGTAGGGGTAGGGGTAATGTGGGTATTATAAAAATATTATGGACATTTACTTAATTACAAAATAAAAATGGACATTTACTTAATTTCACATTCCAAATGGACATCTCACCAAAATTTTCCAAAAATCTATTAAACTAAAAAACGATTAAAATTCTCTAAAACTCTAAAATTCCCTATTTTAAAGAAGGTGTTGGGATGCTCTAGGAATTGGGTGTTCCTATTCCCACAAAGAATATGTTCGAGATCACAAACAATGCTTTCAATTCCACCACCCAAACATCATCTATTTTGGGCAATTTAAGTGCACCCTTGTTGAATTTAAGGCAAAAAAAGAAGAAGCAACAAGCCAATTCTTTTCATAATTGGATTCTTGATTTGATATATACCATCATTAATTATCATTATCATTTAAAAGATGCAATATTCATGATAAAAGATGCAATATTTGTATCAATCTCTGTATGGTATGGTATAGTGTGCATCTTCTTTATTGCTCGGATGCTCAATTGACATGAAAGAGTCAAAGAGGCACATTTTTGTCTTTTTTCTTAAATAGTTGATCCCATGAAAATACCAAGACATGTTAATTGATTAATTAGTTTGTTAGTTAGAATAAACTAATAAAGATAGATTGGATATTTTATCTTAATTCACCTCTTTTCAACTTAGGTTCAAGTTTGATGCCTTCCTTTTATTAGAGTATATAATATATGTTCCATTTTATGATAAAACTGCCACTAAGAATAAACTTTAAAGATTTGGGGCACATGTAAAGTGGTTGTTAACAAGAGGAGCTTAATTTCATATATTCATAATACAAAGAAAGAGAAGACAAATAGCATATGTTTTTTTATAGGTAATAAGTAGGGGTGGGCACAAATCCCGCAAATCCCGATCCCGTCCCGGTCCCGTCCCGATCCCGTCCCGATCCCGGTGGGATTTAGGACAAAATAGCGAATCCCGTCCCGATCCCGTCCCGCAAAAATTATGCGGGACGAAACGCGGGACGATCCCGGTGGGATCCCGCAAATCCCGTCCCGTCCCGCATATAATAATAATAATAATAATAATAATAATAATAATAATAATTTTTATAATAATAATAATATTATTATTATAATATTATAATAATATTATTATTATAATATTATAGAATAATAATAATATATTATTTTGAGCAAATATTATTTATAACTATAATAATAATTTTCAATTTTCAATTTATAATAATAATAATATTATTATTATATAATATTATAATAATATAATATAATTTAATAATAATATTAATTTATATCATATTATATTTTTTTCTTGTAAAGTATAATTATTTTATAATAATAACAATAAAAATAAGTAATATTATTTTATTTTATTTTTAATTATAATGTGGGATTATTATTATTATTATTATTATTATTATTATTATTATTATAATAAAAACATATTACAAGAAATTAGTGGGCAACCGAGATACTATATGGGCACCCACCCCTTTAGCGATAACAAAGCCAAGTCTAGTAAAAATATAACGTGCAGCACGAGCCCCAGCATCCTGAGATACCGAGAATTTCTGAATCCGCTTCAGCAATGCAACCGCATCTGTATCCAACTCCCCCAATGAAGAGAATGAGAAGGGTAGGAAACCATAAACAGCCGCCGTACACAAATCTCGATACTTGACACACTTACGTCGAGCAGCATCAACAACAGCACGACCAGGCATAAAGTCAGAAATTCCAGACTGAGTCAATGGAGATGATCCCATCAAATCGACACACACATCCCGCCCATTTAGAGTTACAAGAGGCAAATAGCTAATTAAATACGGTATTCTTCCTAACTATCAATCGATAATTAGACAATATTGGTAAATCTTGTCTCAATTCCTTTCCGTCCTCATCTAGTAAGATAATGTAGCCAGATATGTTGAATATTATAATTAATTATACAATCATTGTATGAATTAATAATAGTATTATAATATTATTATTATTATTATTGAATAATATAGTTGAGAATAATACCGTATTCTACATATTATACTAAATAATGAATTATGAAAGCATTTTTCACTTTGCAAATTTATATAATATTTTATTATTTTTATATGCGGGACAAGGCCCGTCCCGTCCCGATCCCGTCCCGTCCAGACACCATCCCGTCCCGATCCCGTCCCGAAAAAAAAATGTCAATCCCGTCCCGATCCCGTCCCGAAAAAAATTCGCGGGACGAGTCCCGTCCCGGCCCAATCCCGTCCCGTCCCGTCCCGTGCCCACCCCTAGTAATAAGTACAATTCATGAAAAGGGGGAAATTATTTCATAAATTAAAAATGATAAATCTTGTAAAAAAAAAACAAATTATTATTAAATTAAAACTCATATAAAAGGGGTATGCGTTAGAATGACTAATCCATTTGACCAAATACTAGCTGATAGTTGGCTGAAACCAATATATTATTTCTGTTAAATATATGTTAATAAGTTAGTATGGGATTTGACAATCTAGTGGTTGGAATAGTGGTTGGAAACTTGTGAATAGAAAATCATAAGCTTCGAAAAGTTTTAGTGAGTAGTTGTTGAAATACTCTTATCTCAAAAGCTAATTAAACTAAAATATTACTCCCTCTGTCCTAAAATACATGGCCTTTTAGCATTTTGCACAAGTTTTAATAAAACACCTTACTTTTAAAAAAACATCATCATTGCACTAACTTTTTCATAAATTTTATTATTTTTTAACACCCACTACACATTTTAACCAATCAAATTATTTTAAAAAGTCAACAACACACAAACCAATACAAATCATTACAACTTTTTACCTAGAAAACCTAAAAGGCCATCTATTGTTGGACAAAAATTTACCTCTAAAAACTCATGTATTGTTGGACGGAGGGAGTATATTTATTTTGTTTACAGCTATATAATATCAAAATAAAAAAGTCCAATGTTATGATTGGGCTCGGATTAGTGATTGGGCCGAAGGCCCATGAATTGGGAAATGCTCAGGCTTATAAGCCTTGTAAAGAACCGAGACGGGGCATCGGTTAATCAATGAATGAACTACATCTCCTTCTACCTCTGTCTCTCGTCTATCTCTCTTCTTCCTCTTACCTTCTCTTCTGAACTCTAATTCTCTCATCCCCTTCACCTTCTTCTCTCAAATCAACCCGGATTCATCCCTAATTGATCTCGGGACATAACATCCAATAAGCTAACTGGTGAGTTATTATTTTGTCAAACAGAGCCTACATATTATTGTTGGCCTATAAGTTATCTTAAGCCAATTTTTATAGATTAAAACTTGGCGTCAGAAACGACCTAAGAAAGGTACATTAATTAAAACTTCCCTTTAAATATTACCAATGCATGTGGACCATTTAAATATTACCAATGCATGTCCATCGAGGAGTTGTGGGGTTAATCCACGGTGGCTCCTCGTCATAGAAGGAGGCTTGTGTACCGTCTTGTATCCTCCTAGCCCGAGCTTGAGTGATCACCAATCTGAACATGGAACGACACCTCTATCATGTCCTCCACGTCCTTTAGAGTCATCGAGATTTCTCGTGCATCAATAATTATAAATTTTATACAATTGTGAGTGTTTGAGATATATTATTTAATTTTTAAGTTATCTTAAATATAGTATTATAAAATTTGTGAATTATTCCATTATTTTTTTTTTTGTTAATTAACAATGATGTGAAATCCAACGCATCCTAGGCCTCATTTACCAATTACCACCCCCCAAAAAAAATGCTTGGCCAATTGAGCTCATAGCACATATCCATTCGGGCCCCAAAAACCAGGTCAGGTAAAAATAGTAATTCGGCCCAGAAAGAGTTATATGCATAATAATTGGGCTTTAGTCTAATTAACATAATTCGAATTGTTAATGATTATGTACTTTATATTGGCCGATGGTTATTTTTAATGGAGGTCAAATTCCAACCCTTAAATATACTATTTTGCACAAAATCACCCATTAAATTAAAAACTCCAGGAAATCACCCTTTAAAAGCTAGATATGTACAAAAGACTACTCATCCCACCTTTTACGTTAATTTTGATGTTAAAAGTACAAAATTACTATTTTGCCCCTTTATTAGCAGTATCCAACTTTATCTCTTGGCAATTTCTAAATGTTTTATCCTTTATTTAGTTGGTTTAAAGTTGGTCATCCTTAATTTAATTGGTTCGAAGTTCTCCTAAGTGTTCATCGGTCATCTCCTTAAATGGAAAATAAAAGTCGCTAAAGGGCGATCCCTTTTTTACTATTCAAATATATTAAAACTACAAGGGAAAAATGATAATCTCACATATGTAATAGCAATCTTAACCGAAAAGGTGAGACGGTGATCTTTTGCAAATATCTAGTTTTTAAGGGTGATCTCTTGGAATTTTTAATTTATAAAGTGTTTTTGTGTAAATGGTATATTTAAATGGCAATTTCTGGTATTGGCCTTTCTTGAATAGCTTAGTTAAAATTATATAATTTTTTTAAAGAGATTACAAAATACATTATTATATCATCATTTCTTAATTTATTTTTTATTTTCTGGAAAATTAAAACTAATCTACCAATAGTTATATAGAGTAAATACCAAAGTATTAAAAATGATATCTTTCATTTAACAAGATTTATTTGATTCATGATGGTTCATGTAGTTATCGATGGTGAAGTGGTTGAGGTTTCATTTTGGGCGGTGGTATGTTAGTCTTAGATGTCTCAACTTTTGTTAACTTATGGAAAGGAGGTTTTGAAAGTAGTAGAGACTTGTGGAAAATATTTTTTAGAGGGAAGGAAACGCTCTGATTTTGCTTGTTGTGCCTCCTTCCCCTTGCCGTTCTTCTGGGTGGGGTGGGTTTCTGCTTGGTGTCGGAATGCAAAGGTTCCCGTTTGGGAACTGATGCATTCTTGGTATGTCTTCCCTTAATCAATCGATACCTCTCAAATCTCACTCCTAAAACCCAACTGTTTGGCTTCAAACACTACCAATCTTACCAACCTTATGATAAACTTGTCCTAAATCCTACAAAAAAAACCAACCCTGCCTTTATGAATGAGGTTTTGCTGCATTCATGGAGACGGGAGCGTGGGTTCAACCTTAAATGCAGCTCTTTGGAATGGACCAATACTCAGAAGTCCCAAGAACAAACACATCCTCTTTGGATGGGTAAAACTTTACTCATAACCCTCAATACCAACACTTTTAACAAAAAATTTACGAAAAACCCTTTGATTTACGCTAGCCCTTCTACTAATCATAGTTTCTAATGCAGAGGAAAAGGTAATTATGGTCATGCAGGTGTGGTGATTGGGCAGGAGTGGGCGGTTGGGAGGCAATTAGTTGCCCCTCTTCCTAATCCTTGTGTAATCACCAAGAAAGGTGTTGATCCTCCCCATAACAGTTGTGAAGTAAGGAGCAGAACATTGAATCTGACCTCCAAAGCTCATGATCTTAGGGTGGCGATTGAGATTTCCGGAGATACAGGTATAATTATGCCTATACCATACATCTACTATGTGAATGTAAATTCAAAATGCATCTCCTCTTATCCTACTTATTTGATTAGCACTATAAATAAACCTGCATGTTGCTTGATTAACTTGCACCATCTCCTTCTGATCTTCTCTTCTATACATTTCTCTGATTGCTTGTCTGCTATGGAAAACCAACTGTCCTTTGTTGATGCCCTCATTAGCACCACTAGGCAGGGTATCACCTTTGAACCTGCGCCTACGATTGCTCAGCCCACTGAACCCATTCTCTCTCTTGCTCTGGAGAGCCCAGTCATGAACCCCCAAACCACTGACTCGATCCCCATCTAGGCTATTCCTCTCAACACTACCCTTCCTAATGAGGCTAACCCCTCTCTGATGCAAGTGGCTGACCCTTACCTATCCTTGGGGTCAAAGATCTCCACCACAAGCTTGCTGAGTATAGCTTGGTGGGGCGCTTTGTGCAAGCTCTAGTCGAGATCAAGCAAGTGGGAGGCAAAATGAAAACTGAGTGGAAGAATCTCAAGGGTAGTTGGGGCCTTGATACCATTGGAAACGACTGGTACATCTTCAGATTTTCCAAGAGAGAGGATCGTGCCATGGTGTGGTCTAATCGGCCTTACCATGTCCAGGGATCACTCTTAGCTCTCTATCCCTGGACGGACTCTTTCAATCCTATGGAGGAGGATACTCTCAGAGCTGATGTCTGGATCAGAATCCCGGGCCTTCCTCACCAGTTCTACACAGCAGAGGCGATTGCTTATATTCTCAAAGCTGGTGGTGTGGGCTCTTTGATCAGTCTTGATCAGGTGGCTAACATTCACAACAAAATGAGATTTGCCCGAGCTTGTATCAAGGTTTCTCTCCTCTCTAAACTTGTTACTTTCATCTGTGTTAGAAAGAATGAAACTGAATCCATTAGACTCTGGGTTTGGTTTGAGGATTATTCTAATGGGTGTGGGTGCTGTGGGGGATATGATCATTTTTATGAGGATTGTCCCCTGAATGCGCCTTGGCCTAGGAAGTTTAGTTTGATCTTGGAAGAAAACCCTCAAATGGACCTCCTTGTTCACTCTCCCTCCACCAATATTGCCAGAAATCCATCTAAAAACATAAACATGGGAGGTGGTAGTGCCTTTGTCCCCTACTCTCATGTTGAGGATGCTCTGGTTGCTCAAACTATCACTCCTAGGCAAGGTGACTTTGGCCTGCTTCCTTTCTTTAGCTCTGTCCTGCCTAACCCAAAGATCCCTCATCTTCCCAACACTAGTGCCAGCTACTCTAATGATCTCATCAATCAGCTCATAACCCTCAATAATGCTCATGTGGCTAAGCTTTCTGTTGAGAGTAGCACTTCTCCCTTCACCATAGCCCCCTCTATTCTCCACACCATCCTCTCTGCCAACAATGCTGCTACTGGCAACAACAATTACTTAATGGAGGGATCCTTAGAAGAGTTGCTGAGAGCTTAGTACAAGGGTAAGATGATAGCTACTGGTGAGGAAACTGAAGAATCTAGGTTGTCCATCAAGTCTGACAACACTATGGTTAGAAAGATGGGAGGCATCGTGATCAAAAACAATGAAGACGAAGCCAACAACAATGGAAGTGAAGCTGCCAAACGCAGAGATGAAGAAGAGAATAGTGAAGCCTCATCCCCAGCCATGAAGAAGTCCAGGAAGAAGAAGAACTAATGACTAGCTATCAAAATCATCTATGGAGTGGAGGGATCCATCACAACCTTTATGCTAGCTATTTAAATAACTCCCTTCGTATTACTGTCATGAACAATTGCTTTATGCTCTGCTTGCTTTGCTTGATGGGTTGTAATCCTAACTCTATCTATCCCTCTTGGAATGGAGGTTCTCCACATTTTTCTCTTGGAGATCTCAATTTCCTAGATTATATGGCGGCTTTGGCTTTAGTTTACATGTTTTTTTTGCTTTCCCTTCTCTGTATTCTTTTATTCTTTTGGCTCCTACTGGACATGATTCTGATTTGGCAGGATGGTGGCCTAACCCTGTGCAGGTTGCAACTTCTCCTATCTGAAGACTCGTAGTGCTAGTAAGGTATACTTCCCTTTCCTCCTCCTCTCACAAACTTTAAGTGCCCCACTGTAACCTCTGGTGCTTAGTGGCTTGTTAGCTGCCCCAAGCTTACAAACCAAACCTTCAAACAAAAAATTTTCTTCAACTTTAGACCTCTTGCAAGCAGCAGCTACAATAACAAGCAACCTCTACATGACAAAAGTCACAAGAAGCAAGGAAAATGGCATGGACTAAAGGCTCTAAGGTGGACAAGTGCACGAGATTACAAGGCCATAGCTAGGAATTCAATTACAATCTTCATTATCCATTGCTGTAACCATAGTAAGAAATACATGAATTACCAAATGAATATGAATTACTATGTGGTTTTACATTACATCCTTTTCTTGCCTTCCTTTCCTTGTATTCTTTTATTCTTTTGGTCCTTTCTAGTTTTGCTTCTGGTACGGAAGGATGGTGGCCTAACCCTGTGCAGGTTGCAGCATCCCTTTATTGAAGGCTCACATTGCCAGTCAGGTATACTTCTTTTTCCTTCTCCTCACCTAAACTTCAAGCGCCCCACTGTAACCTCTGGATTTCAGTGGCTGGTTAGCTGCCCTAAACTTACAATCCAAACCTTCAAACAAAAATATCTCTGTAAAACTAGAACTCTTGCAAGCATCACATATAATAGCAAGCAACGTCCATATGATCAGAATCACAAGAAGCAAGAAATATGGAATGGATTAAAGGCTTCAAAGTGGACATATGCCCGAGACTACAAGGCAACAGTTAGGAAATCAGTTACAATCCTCATTACCCAATGTTGTAAACACGCTAAGAAATACATGTGAAGGTTCGATAATATAAAAACAATGTAATAAGAAATACTCTAGAAGGGGGGTTGAATAGAGTATGCCCGGTTTTCGCAGAAAGTCTCAAGACTTTTGGAGCTTGTACCAAAACCTTTGGATAACCTGAATCATAGAGTTAGACAATTCGAACCAAGTGCGGAAATAAGGTAAAGCAAAAAGTAAAGGACGCAACGAATTGTTAACGAGGTTCGGCACGAACTTGGCCTACGTCCCCGCCTAGGGTTCTTCCACAACCCTAGGATTCAACCGGCTTTTATTGATTCACAAGACCTAGGATCCTAGTAGCTCCCCGAGAAGCCTCTCTCCTATACAATTGCAATCTAGTCAACTCACGTTCCCTTGGAGTCCTAGACCAATCTAGAAGAGCCCCACCTCTCTATGCTATCTAGTGCAATCCTCTTACACTTAGTGAATCAATCGCCTAGTGTCAACTTCCTGAGTTACAAACTCTTGAGTATAACACTCTCTCGAAATATATCCTATAAGTTCACTGTGTATCTCTCAAATGCTTTGAAACAAAATATAAGACTCTTAAGAACAAGCAGAGAGAACACGCTGAAGAGAGAAGTATGCTTGAAGGCTGATTGTGCAATGATATTCGTGAAGTGCGTCAGTCCTCTCTCTCTTCTTCATCATCTCCTTTATATAGTGAAGATCATCGGCGCCACTTGAGGAAGGAATCTTCTCCAACGGCTAAGAGAGGATCATGGCATGAGCGCAATCTTCTATCTTTGGAAACTTCGGAAGCCATGATCTCGATTTGATCTTTCTCAACTTTGAATGCATAAGGAAGGAGATATAATTCAAATAGCTTCCTGAAAGGTTAGTGAATATATAATAATAATATGGAAGCATATAATAACATAATATAATATTCGGACATAATATAATAAAGTACAGGTTTTGTGTTTCATCAACACAGCTGTTAGCTTCAAGACCTTTGACACAAACTGTCTGTCAAAGCCTTTGAAACTAATTCCGATTTTCATCAAAGGGAGTGGAGTTATCAATCTCCCCCTTGATGAAAGACAAAACCTGTGCATCCCTGCAACTTAGTCAAACAGATATATCATAAGCACAATCGGACTAAGTACCTGCATGGGTTAGACAAATGTTGGATCATAAGTTTTCAAAGCCAAAGAGAAACATCCAACAAAACAAAACAAAACAAAACAAGGTCTTCCAAGACCCTTGGTTCACAACAGTTTTAAAGTCTAAACCATCAAACCATCTCCCCCTTTTTGTCTTTCAACAAAGGGAGGAGTTTAAAAACACTTACCAAAATCAGACTTACCAAAATAATTCAAAATTCAAAAGTTCCTTTCAAATCTTAAAGGCAAGAGAAGATTTATCCGATTTTAAAAAAAATTCCATAAATAAAATGCACTCGGATAAAAGATTTTTCAGAGAATAATATGTGAACTGCATAAAGAAGGTTAAAAATCATAAAAACTATATTTGATCAAATATCTAATAAGATATTAACCAAATATATGATCCGTTATATGTGCTCTACCATTCAGTTCACAACCTTTGAAATGAGGTTCAAGGATCTTGACACACCGAGTAGAGTTTATCTTTCGTAAAGGGAAAGCTCCCCCTACGAAAGTGCATCCCTGTTAAGCATTCCGATCTCATGTCTAATGAAGGTGAACCTGTCCTCTGCCAAAGTCTTAGTAAAAATGTCAGTCCATTGATAATCAGTTGAAATAAATGATATGGACACATCACCTTTTTCGACATGGTCTCTAATGAAATGATGCCTTACATCAATATGTTTGGTCCTTGAATGCTTCCTCTTGACTGTAGCCTTGAGCAACAAGCTTTGCTTTGTTCCTCATGATCTTACCATTCTCATTTAGCTTGTTCCGAAATACCCATCTTGTGTCAATGACTGATTGATGCTTTGACCTAGGCTTCAAGGTCCAGACTTTGTTCCTTTCAAATTCGTTAAGGTCACTTTGCATGGCAATAATCCTGTCTGGCTCCTGAAGTGCCTCATCTACCTTCTTAGGCTCAATAAGAGAAACAAACGCGTGAAAAGCACAAAGATCTTTAAGTTTAGAATGAGTTTGAACACTAGAAGTAGGGTCAGAAATGATATCCTTTAATGAGTGTGATGAGGAGTATTTGAATTTCCTTTTGCTAGTCTCAGCTCCTTGATTCGTCACACCATTAGGATTGCTTTTGGTACATCTGACTCCGTGGTCCTGTTAGGTTCCGTTACAGCAGTTTTTGATGTCTCAACATTGTTGGATTGGACACCAAGGGCTTTGGACGGATCTTCAACACCTTGGGCCAATTCTTCAGTGTTGAGAATCGGTTCCTGCATGTTCCTCTTCTCTGTGTTCTTGGTAGCATCATCACCATCCTCGTTCTCTGTATGGCTGTTAAAATCTAGATCTGCAACACTTTCACTTAAAGAACCGTCATTGCATTCATCAAATATAACAACAAGCATTTACTTTTAACCATTGGGAGATTTGACTCGCATAAGACCACATAAATCCATATGTAAAAGTTCAAGGGGTCTAGAAGTACTTACAACCTTTTTGGGTTTGAAAGAGCTACGTGTTTGTTTACCTCGTGTGCATTCTTTGCACATATTAATACCTTTGAACTCCATCTTAGGTAGTCCTCTTACAAGCCCTTTGGTCACAAGCTTTTGTAGTGTATGTGGGCTTACATGACTGAGTCTCCTGTGCCAGAGCTTTGGATCGTCCGTCAAAGCCTTTAGACAGGATAAACTTCCTTGTGCCACTTGCTCAGCATTCACGGCATAGATGTTGTTATAACGATAGACAATTAGAACTATTTCACCTGTATCTTCTCTGCGCACTAAACATCTTTTCTTGTTAAATCCAACATCATTACCATAATCACATAGTTGAGAAATACTAAGCAAATTATACTTCAAACAATTAACAAGATAAATATTTTTAATACAGTGGTTAGGATCACTCCCAACACTGCCAATACCAACGATGTCGCACTTTCCTTTGTCACCAAGAGTGATTGTTCCTGTGGATTGCTCCTTTAGATCATGAAAGAGAGAACTCTTCCCACTCATATGCCTCGAGCATCCACTATATATAATCCATTTTTGTTCCTTCACCTTGGTGATCTCCTGCTAAACAAACATCAACCTTTGTGGCTAGACCAGTGAGCAAATTTAGATCCTTTATTGGGATAAACCATATTTGGTAAAATAGTGCCTTTGGGGACCCAAACTTGCGTTATCCGTTCTTTTCTCAAGTGAATAGGAAATGTATTGCGAATAATATGAGGATCCTTTCTTCTATAGGGGCAGGTCTCTTTTACATGTCCCTTTCTAGCACAGTGGTGACATATAGGAGAGGTTCTGCTTCCTTTGGCCTTTACAAAAGTGGTAATGTGTTGCTTCTTTAAAAACCTCGGGTTGTAACCAATACCACTTCTGTTTAGAGAATTTTGTTGCTCACCCAACATCTTATCGAGAGTGCCTTTGGATTTGGTAAAACTTATGAGGGCTGTCTGTTGGTCTAGAATCTTATTATTCAGGGAGATCTTCTCGTTCTCTAAGTCATGATGCACATTTCTTAGAGATGAGAGATCTTGCTTGAGTTCAGATTTCTCCGAATCAAGCGTCTTGACTTTAATGTCAAGACCTGAATAAGAAGATTCAAGACTTTTGACCCGCCTAGACAGTTCCTCAATAGTTCTTTCATGGTCCACAGTTTTCCTGATAAGAGTGTTAGTTTGAGCAATAAGTTTCTCTTCATTGGCAATCATATTAGAAAGCAATTCCGATAATACCTCTTTTGGACTTGCCATAAGCTCTCTTACGGTTACCTCAAGTTGCTTATCATGGGATTCATCTCCTATAGCCATGAGACAAAGGTTGGTCTTTTCATCATCGGAATCTGAGTCCCCTTTCTTGAATTGACTCTTCTTCTTTTGAGGGCAATCTTTCACTAGATGATATGTTTTACCACATTCAAAACAAGACAAAGGTTTAGTCTTCTTGTCATATTTGTTGTATTGAGACTTACCTCGAAATTTAGAAGACTCTGATCCATCTTTGATGTTGAATTGCTTCTTCATCTTGAGGATTCAAGAAAGACCCCTTGTAATGAGGTCAAAGGGATCATCCTCATCATCGTCCTCATCATCAGAATCAGACACATCTTTGGGCTCATCCTTCTTAGACTTGAGCGCCAAGTTCTTAGTGCTTGCTGGAAGTTCTCCATCGTCTTCATTGAGAATCATCTCATGTGTGATCAGCTTCCCAAGCAAGTCATCAAGGGGCAGAGTAGTGAGATCTTGGGCTTCCTCTATGGCTGTTACTTTCGGACCCCATTTGTCTTTTGGGAGGCACCTCAATATCTTCCTCACTTTCTCAACATTCTCAAAGGTCTTGCCGAGAGAGTCAAGGTTGTTTGTGATTTCCGTGAACCGTGTGAACATAGCCTTAATAGACTCATCTGGCTTCATTTTGAAGAGTTCATACTTTCGAAGGAAGATACTGATCTTGGTGTCCTTCACTTGGCTAGTTCCTTCATAGGTGACAACCAGCTTGTCCCAAATCTCTTTAGCTGACCTACAAGATGAAATACGATTAAACTCATCAGTGCTAAGACCACAATAAAGTAAGTTAATAGCCCTGTAGTTTTTGGAGACGAGTTCAAGATCCGCTTGGATGTATTCAGACTCCTTCTTTGCGACTTTGGTTCCATTTGGTCCGTCTTTCTCTGGAATTTTCGGACCATTCTCTATAATGTTCCAAAGTTCCAGATCTTGATCTATAATGAACATCTTCATCAAGGATCTCCAATGGATGAAGTTGTTTCCTACAAAGAGTGGTGGTCTAAGGGTAGACCTTCCCTGTGCAAATCCTCCGCTTGCTTCACCAGACATGATCGAAAACTCACAAGATTGTTAGATCAAAAACAGTGAGTAAAGCTCTGATACCAATTGAAGGTTCGATAATATAAAAACAATGTAATAAGAAATACTCTAGAAGGGGGGTTGAATAGAGTATGCCCGTTTTTCGCAGAAAGTCTCAAGACTTTTGGAGCTTGTACCAAAACCTTTGGATAACCTGAATCACAGAGTTAGACAATTCGAACCAAGTGCGGAAATAAGGTAAAGCAAAAAGTAAAGGACGCAACGAATTGTTAACGAGGTTCGGCACGAACTTGGCCTACGTCCCCGCCTAGGGTTCTTCCACAACCCTAGGATTCAACCGGCTTTTATTGATTCACAAGACCTAGGATCCTAGTAGCTCCCCGAGAAGCCTCTCTCCTATACAATTGCAATCTAGTCAACTCACGTTCCCTTGGAGTCCTAGACCAATCTAGAAGAGCCCCACCTCTCTATGCTATCTAGTACAATCCTCTTACACTTAGTGAATCAATCGCCTAGTGTCAACTTCCTGAGTTACAAACTCTTGAGTATAACACTCTCTCGAAATATATCCTATAAGTTCACTGTGTATCTCTCAAATGCTTTGAAACAAAATATAAGACTCTTAAGAACAAGCAGAGAGAACACGCTGAAGAGAGAAGTATGCTTGAAGGCTGATTGTGCAATGATATTCGTGAAGTGCGTCAGTCCTCTCTCTCTTCTTCATCATCTCCTTTATATAGTGAAGATCATCGGCGCCACTTGAGGAAGGAATCTTCTCCAACGGCTAAGAGAGGATCATGACTTGAGCGCAATCTTCAATCTTTGGAAATTTCGGAAGCCATGATCTCGATTTGATCTTTCTCAGCTTTGAATGCATAAGGAAGGAGATATAATTCAAATAGCTTCCTGAAAGGTTAGTGAATATATAATAATAATATGGAAGCATATAATAACATAATATAATATTCGGACATAATATAATAAAGTACAGGTTTTGTGTTTCATCAACACAGCTGTTAGCTTCAAGACCTTTGACACAAACTGTCTGTCAAAGCCTCTGAAACTAATTCCGATTTTCATCAAAGGGATTGGAGTTATCAACATGAACTACCAAAGGATTATGTATTACCATGTATGCAAGCTTCTGTGTAAAAGTCCTCATGAGATTCATATTAAAGCTGGTGACTATGGCAATCACTTATATGATTAATATAGCATACTGGAATGTCAGAGGTACCAAAAGGCCACTCTTGTGGCAAGAAATCAATCATTTTAGATTCACAAATGACATTGACATTCTAATATTAGCTGAAACAAAGGTTGTGAATGGTCCCTTGGATGACCAAATCAAAACCTCAGGATTCCATAAGGCTATCCATGTACCTGCTTCTGCTCTCAGGGGTGGTATGTGGATGCTAACAAAACCAAAATGGAAGAAATAAGTTTGGTTCTTGAACTGCATCTAAGAGCCATTCTCATCAAGGTATCCATCGAAAACCATGATATGCTCTTACTCTTTGTTTATGCTCCATCGATTGAAAGTGAAAAGGAAAAATTCTGGCAAGAAATGGGTCAACTAATCTACAAATATCAGCTACCTGTTTTGATTGTTGGTGATATGAATGACATTGAAACTAGTCCAAACAAAATTGGTGGAATCACTCCTAATACCAATAGATTCAGAAGGATCATAAACATTAAAGAAAAGCTGGATCTGCAAACTCTCCCCTTCCCTGGCTCACCATTTACCTGGAGGAAAAGTAAAAGGTTGATTGACAACACTTATGAGCTCCTAGATCGGATCATAGCTCACCAACATATCTTAATCTGGTTCCCCAACCTCTGTACTAAACATCACCAATTCTCAAGCTCTGACCATGCTCCTATCTCCCTTCAACTAGGCTCACAAGCAAAGAGAAAAGGCTCTCCATTTAGGTTTGAGATGGCATGGACGACTAATGATGCTCTTGCAAGTATGATTCACAGAGTTTGGAACTATAAGATTTCTGGTTCTTTTTGCTTTAAGCTCTTACAAAAGCAAAAACTTTTGAAGCAACACATTAAGAGTTGGTGCAAAGATAATCCTAATAATATTATGAAGCAAATGTCCAAGGTAGAGATTCAAATTAAAACTCTTCAGGACAGATTACCCTGGGGGGTGTCTCCACCCTGGAAGGTAAAAAACTGGCAAGGCTAGAACATAAACACTACATGTTGCTTGAGTACAATTACAGATTCTAGACACAGAGAGCTAAAACCAAACACCTTCACTTGGGTGATAGAAATACTAAATTTTTCCAGATCACAGCTAGAATTTAAAACTTCAAAAGATCGACTAAATCCTTCACAACCAAACAGAATGTGATACTAACAGACCAGAACCTGATCTCAGAGCATATCACTGCTGAAATGTCTGAAAGGTTCATCGGATCGAATCAAGCCAATGTTGAAGATAATCACATTTGGAATATTCAACATCAAGTTACTATAGAGGAAAATATTAATCTTGTCTCCCAACCTACTAATAGTGAAATTAAAACCACCCTTTTCAGCATGGCAGATGATAAGTCTCCAGGTCCAGATGGATATCCTCCATAATTCTATAAATGCTATTGGAATATCATAGGTCAATCCTTATTCAAAGCTGTCAAAGCTTTCTTTCACTCGGGTCAGATGTTGTTAGAAGTAAATCAAACCTTTATAGCTCTTATTCCAAAAGTTGACAATCCCACTGCTATAAATCATTATAGGCCTATCAGCCTTTGTAATACAATCTATAAAGTTATCTCTAAAATTATAGCAAACCGTCCGAAACCTATTCTGCCCAAGTTAATTAACCCTTTCCAAGGAGCCTTCGTTGAAGGTAGATCAATACAAGATAATACTCTAATAGCTCATGGGATCTTTCATTCGTTCCATAAACAAAAAGGAAAAAAAGGTTTTATGGCTCTTAAACTAGATATGGAGAAAGCCTATGACAAGTTAATTTGGAACTATATTAAGTTTTTGTTACACAAATTTGGATTTCATGAGAGATGGATTAACTGGGTTATGAAATGTATCTCAACTACCTCACACTCGGTTCTGGTCAATAACACACCTGGCCCTCAATTTAAAACTAATAGAAGAATCAGACAGGGTGACCCTTTAGCCCCCTACCTATTTGTTCTAGTAATGGAAGGACTTTCCAGGGAACTGCATAAAGAAGCTCTCCTAGAAGATGCCTTAATTGGCATTAAACTACACAAGAATGGCACCACCATTCCTTTCCTAACCTTTGCGGATGATACAATTATTTTTGCTAGAGCAGCCCCTACTAGTTTAAACACAATTCAAAATATTTTAAATAATTTTTCAAATGCTTCAGGGCTGACTATAAACTATAATAAGAGCTCTCTACAGTGCTCTAAGAATATTAACCCTAACTTAGCTCGAGATTTGGCATCACACATGGGAATCCCGATTTCTACAACCATAGAAAAATACCTTGGAATTCCTCTAGTAAATGGTAGGATTAAAAATTGTGTGTTTGATGATGCAATCCAGAACATGAGAAAATAACTATCAAAATGGAAAGCGTCTACCCTCTCTCAAGCTGGCATAACGGTACTAATCCAGTCAAACTTAAGCTCCAAAACTAACTACTTAATGCAAAACTTCTTACTACCAAAAGGTGTTATAAACCAAATGGATCAAATTAACAGAAACTTCTTTTGGAATAAGTCTCCAACAGATAAATACATCCCTCTGATCAGCTAAGATACCATCTGCAAAAGTAAATCACTTGGAGGGCTAGGCCTGAAAAAGGCTGTAGACTTAAATATAGCCCTACAAATGAAGCTTCTGTGGAAAATTTAAACGAATGAAAACATACCTTCAACATGAAAACATAATGAACCTTACCAAAAAGGATACATCATGGCAATTTGGAAGGTTGCTCACTTTACGGAAAAAATTTAAGGAAGGGCTTGATCCCATCGACCAGTCTGAGCAATTACAAAGGTACACATGATCCCAACTTGACTGTTGATTCTTTTATTAGTGACAGGCGACATTGGAAGGAAGATGAGCTGAGGCAAACCTTCCCCCAGGTAATTGTAGACAAGATACTGCAAGTGAAAATCCCTCATTGGCAGACCCAAGACAAACTGATCTGGAGACCGGACCCACAAGGTTAAGGTTCCCCCACGTATTAAAAACCTCCTTTGGAAGATTGGGATTGACGGTCCGCCAACGACTGATAGACTTAACAAGTATGTTAATAGAGTTCCCAACCAATGCTCTCTTTGTAGCCATACAAGTGAAGACGCTGCTCACCTCTTCACGAAATGCACCTATTCAAGGGAAGTAATAGCTCAATACGAGCAAACAACATGTTTGTTTTTTCACAACCTCAACCTACCGGGCTAGTTGAGTCAAAATTTATATAGTATTTATACTGCTAATACTAACTTTACCAATCTAGCTTTCATATGGCAATCAATTTGGAATGTTAGGAATGATAAAATCTTCAGGTCCAAAGGCTCAAGTGGAATCCCCGGTCTCATCTAGGTAATAAATCAGGGTATCAAAGATTGGACTATGGTGGATCAACAAAGCACAGGACAACACTCAAACATAAGAAGAAGGGTGAGAGCCGATTGGACCAGACCACCCAGAACTATCTACAAGATTAATGTAGATGGATCTTTTATCCAAGCTGGCAAATGCCAGTCTGGGGGAATCATTCGTGATTTTGAAGGTAATATTATCGATATATTTTCTGAAGAAGCCAATGTTGGATCAGCTATCCAAACAGAAGCTTCGGCAATGATTCTAGGTCTTCAAAGAGTGATACGATTGGGTTTAATGAACATTATCCTGAAACAAAGTAGAGTCAAAGCAGTAAACAAAGTGCAGTTGCCGAGATGGGAAATTCTACGACAAACTGAGGAAATTCAAATCCTCACAGCAGAATTCAGATCAGTGGAAATCAAGCATATATTTAGAGAAGCGAATCGAACATCGGACTACATAGCAAAATCAGATGTCATATGTAATTGAATTAGTTTCTATTCCCTACCAAAGGGATCTCTGTAAAATCATCCTTCAGGATGATCCGGGAGTTAGGTTGTTGTATTAGCAATTGCTCCCAATGTTTGCCTACTGTAAAAAAAGAACCTTTTGTTAACTTAAGTTTGGTGTGTCGAATTTCTTTCCTTTATAAAAATATATATATTATGTCATATTAATATCAGTGTGGTTCTTAATTATCTTGCTAAAAAAAAGTAATATATATCCAACGTCACCTTTCAAGGAGAGAGAGAGAGAGATTTAGACTGATCATAGAGATTATGCTTTTTTTTATAAGGTAAAGATTTGGGTGAAGTCAGGCCCTGCTTGACCACCACCCAAGAGTATCCTTATGGATGAGAACGCTCAGAACAGAATTAGCGAGGAGTTCCCGCGTGGGCGTAGTCATAGAGATTATGCGGTGATATATTATGCGTGTTCTCTACATTTACAATTTTTATGTTTTTTTATTAAAAAAAAATCTACATGAGTAAATTATATAGGTTGAGTTTGAGTTAGGCGTGGCCACGGGTCGGACCCGGAGGGTCGAACCCGTTGACCCGCCGGAGTCCCAAATTTAAAAAAAAAAATTATTTTTTTTAATATTTTTGACTAAATTTTTTTTTTAAAAAAATGATAGGTAAAGAATTTTTATACATATCACTTTTTATATCCATTTCATTTTAATATGAAGTGGAAAAAACATGAGAAATTTTATATTTTTATAAAACTTCCTTCATCCACTACAATATAAATGTAGGGATATAAAACTTCTCAAACTTTACTTCATTTCATTATAAGAAATATAAGAAATAAAGCTTAAAGTGAAGAGTGGGGGTTAAGGGATGATGGAGTACACATATATATACATCCATCCCTTCTCATTCTATCTCTCAACTTTCAATGTGGGACAAGAGTCTTGTCCCACATTGAAAGTTGAGAGAATAGGGGATGTCTTCCAAATCTATAAAAAGGGAAGGGTGATAGTGCTTTTGACCCACATTGCAAATTGCAAACTAGTTTATGTTTATATATTATGATTTATTCTAAGAATAATATACATAATAATTATTATAAACATAAAAAAAAAAATATTTCAAAAAAAAAAAAATGGGTTGGCGGGTTGACCCGCCGGGTCATCGGGTTCAAAACCCCTAACCCTAACCCGCAACCCGCCCCCACCCGTTGACCCGGACCCGTCGGGTCATTGACCTGTGCGACCCGTCGGGTCACGGGTCGACCCGTAACCCGTGGCCACCCCTAGTTTGAGTCATTCCTTTTTATTTGATTTGTGTTTTTTTATGGTATATTAGGATGGTAAGTTCGTTTGTCGATCTATTTTGATTTACCAAAAATTACTGGTTTATTTGATATTTGGAATTTTTATCTTTATAAAAAAAATATATGACTATGTTTAATTGTACGTTTTCGTGTTTGTGGAAGATGTGAAATGATACATATCTCACATTGATAATATAAAGAATCTAAACATTGTATATAAGCCGCTGGGCTATTTCTGATCCTAATGCCAATTGATTTAAGGATGGAACTCCATCGGTTTTGTGTACTCGACTTGGTTAGCAAATAATGTGCATAGACTTATACTACGTATATTACTAATTTAGTCATATACAATTTTTTGGTTCACATTATTAATCATATGAAATTATGATTCATTATGTATTATTACATTGTGGACGCAAGTCCTCTGTGCCCGCAATATCGGACAGGTTTGAACATGAAATATATCTAGCCCAAGAAGTAGGCTTAGTCCGGCCCGCAACCGCGATAATTGGACTAAATTTGGGAAAAAACTGCGTCTCAAACCCAGTCCGCACCTGCATTTGTTCGGATTTAGTCATATATATGATCCACTGGAATTTAAGAGTGTTGTTAGTATACGTACGTATATGAATTTAGAGTGTTTTTTGAGCCAATAAAAGGATAAAAATGTCCAACAAACACGAAAAATAGGTTAGCAAATTAAAGTGGGTAAATAATACTCCATCCGTTCCATATTAAGTGTCATTTGGACTTTAGTGCACAAATTATGAGGAGGTAAAAACTCATTAAAATATAATTTTTTCAATAATTTCATACTTGTTAGTAATAAGTATAAAATTATAAAAAAATATTCATTAAAAAAATATTTATATAGTTTTTAAATCCTTAAAATGCGTGTCAAAAAATAAGGTACATTTATTATGGAAGAGAGGGAGTACCATCCTAAAACTATTCCACACAAATTAAGATAAAAGAAAAAAAAAGACAGATAGGAAAAAGGGATGTTTCTTTTAAAGAGCAACACATATGCCTCCCAGGTTCGGAGGGCAGTGTGGATCTTGTTTCTGTCCACCACAGATTAATCCATTTTAATTACCATGACCGAAGAACGAATACCACGATAGCCTTTCTGGTAGTATATGCGCCATCGGATTACAACTCAAAAGACTCATTTTGGGAGTTTATCGCACATTATGCCTCCCAGCTTCTTGTTCCCTTATGTCTTCTTGGTGACCTAAATGAAATTGCGGTCCCGGATGACAAATTGGGGGCGTGTTCCCGAGACCTCAACGGTTCATACGCCTACACGAGATTAAAAACTCGCTATTACTTCTCGACGTGCCAATCTATGGGGTTCCTATACTTGGCAAAAAAGGAAAACGGGTGCCCAAAATAATAGTTATGCAAAGCTTGACCGCCTGCTAGCTCAGAATGAGATTATTACTGGTTTTGACGGAGTTTGGGTTAAAATCCACCCTTTTACCTCGTCTGACCATGCCCCAATCTCTATCGACTTCAGATCAGCACCGCACATAAACAAAAAACCTTTCCGGTTTGAACTGGCATGGACATCCAAACCAGAATTCACAAACATTGTTCGCCAAGCTTGGAGATTTAACCCAAAATGGTCACTAATGTTCAAATTGTTGAAAAAACTACACTGCTTAAAACATTAGCCAAAAGATGGCATAAGAAAACCTTCCACAATATCCACAAACAGATTTTTGATACAGACGCAAAACTGCTGTTGCTGCAGAAATCATTAATTGAAAACCCCAACCCTATGGACGCTGCTCTGCACAAGAGATTACTAAATAAAAGAGAAAGAATGTTGGACTATCAACGCCGATATTGGAGCCAAAGAGCTAAAACAAAATATATAAGACTAAATGATACAAACTCTGGATACTTTCACCGAGTAGCCTCAGCCAAGAGAGGGAGAAAACTTATCAAATTCCTTAAGACGGACTCTGGTGCCAACCTCTCTGATTATGACTTAATTAGAAATGAATTCACAAATAGCTTCAAGGATCGATTCAAATCATCTTACAACCACGATATGTGCCTTGACACAGATCCGAGTGTGATCGATAATGAAATCTCCCCACACCAAAACCAAATGCTCACGGTGCCGGTCTCGAACGATGAGATCAAGTGCACCCTCTTTGCTATCAAAGCCGACAAAACCCCAAGGCCAGATGGCATGCTTGCTGGATTTTATCAAACATATTGGAACATTGTTGGCCCATATGTTATCAAAGATGTCAAGGCATTCTTCTCTAGCGGAAAAATGTTGCGACAGATAAACCACACGTTCATAACCTTAATCCAGAAAAAGGATAACCCGGAAACAGTTAACCATTTTAGGCCTATTAGCCTTTGCTCTATAGTTTATAAGATCATTTCCAAAATTCTAGCAAGCAGGTTATCCAAAGTTTTCGACAAACTCATCCATCCCTTACAAGGTGCCTTCACCAAGGGCAGGTGTATCCAGGACAATATTCTAATTGCTCACGAGATTTTTCACTCGTTTAGGCTCTCCAAGGCAAAACAAGGTTACATGGTAGTTAAGTTGGATATGGAGAAAGCCTATGACAGAGTCGAATGGCCTTTCTTGTTTTCTGTTCTTAATAGGTTTGGGTTCTCGGAACAATTTATTCTTCGGATCAAAGAATGTGTACAAACAGTATCTTACTCAATGCTCGTCAATGACGAACCTTCCATTCCTTTTATCCCTGTGAGGAGACTTCGGCAGGGGGACCCCTTATCACCTTTCCTCTTTATTCTCACAGCGGAGGTTCTGGCTAGAACTCTTCAACGCAACTCTATGATTACAAAGGATGCAGGCTTTACCATCGGCCAACGGGGAGTTAACATCCTTTTCCTCGCCTTTGCGGATGATATCTTATTGTTTGGTAAGGCTAACCAAGCGACCTGTACTAATCTATCCAACATCATCCAACGGTTTTGCTCCCTCTTGGGGCGAAAGGTAAACATGCATAAATCGAGCTTCCATGTTTCGCCTAACACCTCTACAACAGCAGTTAATACTGTCGCTACCACATTGGGTATTCCCCAGGCAAACAATCTGGAAAAGTATCTGGGTTACCCAATTATAAATGGCAGGGTTAATCCCGATACCTTTGCAGATATTATTATCAAAACTAAACAACAATTATCCAAGTGGAAAGTATCCTCTCTCTAGGCTGAGGGCCGCAAGGTCCTCATCATGTCCAATTTAAGTTCACAACCCTTATTCATTATGCAAGTGTTTATGCTACCTTCGTCAATTCTCCATGAGCTGGACAAGATTTACATACAGTTCTTTTGGAACAAACAAGCTAATTACACTCCGCTTGTGAGTTGGGACAAAATTTGCTCAGATACCCTATCCGGGGGTCTTGGACTTCACAAAGCCGAAATGATGAACATCGCCTTACCGATGAAACTGCTGTGGAAAATCATTGCGCAACCGGATAACATCTGGGTTAGAGTCGTTGAAACAAAATATTTAAAAAATGACTCACTACTTAAGTATGCGAAGAAAGGAAACACCTATTGTCAATGGTCCAGACTGATGAATCTTCGCCCTGAATTCAGGACTGGCCTAAACTGGTCAATCAGGGATGCACATTCGGTTAGCTTCTGGGAGGATAACTGGGTGTGTAACTCCCCTTTATCAAAACTAGCTCACTAAACGCTCGATGACGCTACATTGGCTTGGCCGGTGGCACGTTTCATTACTACAGACAAAAAATGGGATACCCTGAAACTATCCAATGACCTACAAGGGCTTCTGGACACGAATATCATTGCTAAAATAACTTCCACTCATTTGATCGAAAACATTTTTCCTGGTAGGCTCTTTTGGGGCCCTAGTAGAGACGGGTGGTTCTCTACCAGTTCTGCTGTTTCTCTTGGTTAGAAGCATGTTGGCGATTCACAGTTTGATTGCCAGTGGATTTGGAAGGTTGACATCCCCTATAAGATCTGACACTTTCTTTGGAAAATTGCACGGGACGGTCTACCAACCTCGGAAAGACTACAACGGTCACATATTTCGGTTCCCTCGGGGTGCCTCCTCTGTGGATCTTCGGTTGAATTAGCCATTCATATCCTTTGCGATTGTCAGATCACCCAGGATGTTTTTTTTGCAACTGGTATCTGTTTCCCTACGATACCTATTGGCTATACATATCTTAAACCAAACAGACTTTTGAATGCTATTTACTTATCAGATGGGAAGGTCAAATTCACCATGATAGCCACCGTTTGGTTGTCCATCTGGTACTTCTGCAACCAACTCGTGTTTCAACACATACATTCTGTTTCCCCTCAAGCTATTTCTATTTTCTTCAAAGTTGTTACAGAGTCGTGGAATGCGATGGGAGAATCACATGATGACAATCCAAAACCAAACACTACACAGAAGCAGAGTAACACCGAAAGCCTATCCAGCATGCACCTTAGCAAGGCACAGAGATCGAAAAGATGGAAAAAGCCCCCCACTGGGCACTATAAACTTAATTTTGACGGCTCCTGCCTTCCATCTGAAAAAGGTTCTTTTGGTTTCGTCATCCGTGATCATAATGGTACGGTTGTGTCCATTGGTTCTGGTCATTGCAACAACACTTCTGCTATTTACTCAGAGGCTATGAGGTTGCACAGGGGTGTGGTTAAGGCTCTCAATTTGGGTCTCGATAACCTGCTGATCGAGGGCGACTGTTTAGCCTTTGTTAAGGCTCTACTTGGAGACTGGTGTTGCTCTTGGAATATTGAGCTGCTGTTGGCTGATACTTCTACAATTCTTCGCTCATTTTCTAATGTTTCTATTCTTCATATTTTCAGGGATTCCAATTTTGTGCCTGACAGGATTGCTCGCCTTGCTCACAGTTCCCCTGCCAAGGATAGCATCGCTGATGATTCAGAAATCCGTATTCTCGTTCGCTCGGACGCTCTAGGAAAGAAGCCGTGTCGGCGGCGGCTTTCCTAATCTTTATCCTGCTTCCAAAAAAAAAAGAGCAACACATGTAGTACCATCCTAAAACTATCCCATATGCTTTTTAAAGAGCATATGGGATGACTTGACATTTCTCCCACACAAAAACCTTCATGGAGCCACGACCTTAATTGACCGGAATAGTTCGGTTCAAACCCGGCCAAGTTCAACTTCTAAATAGAAGGGAGTGCTCAACTGTTAATGCCTGCATTCGGTGTGAGATATCATCGATCATGTCTCAACAATATGGGGCAAGTGGAAGGCAACACATGTCGTGATTACGTTATGTGTGCAAGGGATCTGTATTCAACCACCTTCTAACAAAGTCATTGTATAATAGCTTTACCTCCCATAGTCCCATATATATATTATAAAGGGGTTTTTTTTGCTAAGTGGACATTTGGGGACCAAATTTTAAGCCATAGGACACAAGGGTTACAATATTAGGTAAGTGTCCACATTTTCCAATTATACCCCTGCCTTCTAAAATTTGGAAAATAGTTCATCCGTCCTCGTTATCCTCTTCACATCTACGCCGTCCTGGTTCTCTCTCCCTCTCGCGTCTGCCGATCTCCACCGCCGTCCTGGTTCTCGCCATCCTGGTTCGTCTGCCGATCTCCACCGCCGATCTCGGCCGATCTCCGTCACTATATCTCTCCACGGCCATCTCTCTCTACCCCCTCCGATCTGGAATTCTGGAGAACGAAGATCCGGTGGTGCGATCGGCGATGAATCTCCTCCTTCGATTTCACTCCTCCTCCTTCCTCCGATCGAAGAGACCTCGATCTCCCGGAGACTACCTTTCTCTGCCTTCAATTTCTCCATAATTGCCGCAGGCACCTCCCCGATTACTCGCAAGCCATCATCTCCCAGTTCACTTGCAGTTTTCCTTACAATCGAGCAACCATGGCGGTTTGATTTCTTCTCTTTCTCATTCCCTGCTTCTTCTCTTTCTCGGTTTGATTTCTCTGATTTGTAGATCTAGATTTCATTCCCTGCTTCTTCTTTTTCTCAGTTTTGATAAGGAGTTGGGATTTTATTAGATGAAATTGGGAGAGGGATTGAGAAGTTGAATGTTCAATTGACTTCATTTTAATCCACTGTACAACGCCCCCAAGTTGAGAAACAATAAGGTTCAATTTCACTGTCTACTTTGCCTCTGGTTCCATTCATAGTTCAGTTGGCATTGCAAGCTCATTCAATGATTGTGATATGTATTGGAATTGAACAAGTTCCTATTGCAGCGGCCGTGTACTATGAGGTAATAATGCGATTGAGGATTTTTCTGCTCGTTATCGAGTGTAACGATTCTGATTTGGTTTCGGAATAATGAATATTGTGATCTGATCTTGCGAACTAGTAACCAACGAAGAGAGGAGGATCGATTGAGGGAGATTGGAGAAATTAAAACTGAGCATTCGGACGACCGATCGAGATTTCAACAATAGGAACTCAATTGAGGAACATATCACTAGATATATGTAGGAACATGAAAGGGTTGTATCAAGTGAGGAAGGCATCACTAGTGCTCGTGAGATCAACTGTCTCTTTTATGAATGCATTGTATGAATGAGACAAAATTGCTTGGTGATTATGCTTAATAGAACCATCCATGGGAATTAAAACACAAGAAAGTGCTTGTATTGAGCTCAACTGTCTCGTGGGTTAGTGAACCGGCTTCCAATTTATTTTATTTCGAACCGGTTTAAACCAAAATGGTTGGTTTTCCTAACATATGGAATAATTTGGAGACAAATGTGGTGACACTGTCATCACTATAAAAATAGGGACAGAGACACTGTAACCAAAGCAAAATCTTAGGACAACCAAAGTACATGTGATGACAGTTCTCGTCTAATACATGAATGGGTAAGAGGGTCATAGACACTGTAATCAAAATAAAAACAGTGTCATAGCCACTGTCACCACTATAAAAATAAAGTCATAGACACTGTAATCAAAAGGAAAACCCTATAGACGTTGACCAAAATAAAAATAGCTTTATAGACATTGTCACCACTATGAAAAAAGGTTTATATACACTGTAATCAAAGGAAAATCCTAGGAAAAGGGAATCACAAACCCTATAGGGGCTAATGAGAAGCCAAATAAATGTGATGACAGTTCTTCTCTAATTTTCTAGTTTTTTAGATTTTTTTAAAGTAGTGTCACCACAATAAAAAAAATTTAAAAATGTAACTACTATTGTAACCACTATAAAAAAATAAAGTCATAGATACTGTCACCACTATAAAAACATGGTCATAGACATTGTAATCAAAGGAAAATCTTATCATAAAGGAAGAACATACCATGTAAGGGCCAAAGAGGAGCCAAAATAAATGTGATGACAGTTCTCCTCTAATACATGAATGGGTAAGAGGGTCATAGACACTATAATCAAAATAAAAACAGTGTCATAGCCACTGTCACCACTATAAAAACATGGTCAAATACACTATAATCAAAAGGAAAACCCTATAGATGATGTAACCAAAATAAAAACAGCTTTATAGACATTGTCTCCAATATGAAAAAAGGTTCATAAACACTGTAATCAAAGGGAAATCCCAGGAAAAGGGAAGCACAAACCCTACAGGGGCTAATGAGAAGCCGATATTCTTGTGGTGACAGTTCTCCTTTAATATATAAATGGGTAAGAGAGCCATATACGCTGTAATCAAAATCAAAACAGAGTCCTAGACACTGTAACCAAAGGAAAACCCTATGACGAGGGAGCACAAACCCTATAAAGGCTAATAAGAAGCCAAAATATAAGTGATGACAGTTCTCCTCTAATATATGTATGGGTAAGAGTCTAAGAGGGTCATAGACACTGTAATCAAAGGAAAATCTTAGGAAAGGGGAAGCAAAAACCCTAAAGGGGCTAATGAAAAGCCAAAAGAACATGTGATTTACAATATGGTTTAGGGTTTAGGGCCGGCCCTAAACCCTAAACCCTAAAATGTTAAGTACAGTACATAGTTAAGAGATGATTGTTGTCACCAAATGGAAAACCCTAGGACAAGGGAAGCACAAACCCTATAGGGGCTAATGAGAAGCCAAAATAAATGTGGCGATAGTTCTCCTCTAATACATGAATGGGTAAAGGGTCATAGACACTGTAATCAAAATAAAAACAGTGTCATAACCACTGTCACCACTATAAAAACAAATTCATAGACACTGTAATCAAAAGGAAAACCCTATAGACGTTGTAACCAAAATAAAACCAGCTTTATAGACACTGTAACCACTATGAAAAAAGGTTTATAGACACTGTAATCAAAGGAAAATCCTAGGAAAATGGAAGCATAAACCCTATAGGGGCTAATGAGAAACCAAAATACATGTGGTAAAAAAAATTTAAAATGTAACTACTATTGTAACCACTATAAAAAAAATAAAGTCATAGATACCGTCCCCAGTATAAAAACATGGTCATAGACACTGTAATCAAAGGGAAATCATATCATAAAGGAAGAACAAGCCCTATAGGGCTAATGAGAAGCCAAAATAAACTTGATGACAATTCTCCTCTAATACATGAATGGGTAAGAGGGTCATAAACACTGTAATCAAAATAAAAACAGTGCTATAGCCACTGTCACCACTATAAAAATAAAGTCATAGATACTGTAATAAAAAGAAAAACCCTATAGACGTTGACCAAAATAAAAACAGCTTTACAGACACTGTCACCACTATGAAAAAAGGTTCATATACAATGTAATCAAAGGAAAATCCTAGGAAAAGGGAAGCACAAACCCTATAGAAGCTAATGCGAAACCGATATTCATGTGGTGATAGTTCTCCACTAATATATGAATGGGTAAGTGTTGTGAGTTGAATCTGCCATGTTTTACAGTAACTTTTATAACGATTTCTGTATACATTGCATTCATTTGGGTTTAGATAGTACAGAATCTATGTAGTTTATGTTTATTTGCCAAATTATGGAATCTACACCAATTTCTGTTTAATTCGTAGAAATCGAGGCATTTTACAGCAATTCTACAGAAGGTCGGAAAAGCTCGGAAAACTACTACAGAAGTCCAAGGTTAAAGCAGCGGAACCATTCGAATCGAGCCGGGGAACCAGACTACTCGATCTCGAGTAGACCTTACTCGACCTAGACGAGCAGGTCCGAGCACAGCCTTGTCGACAGAGCCTGATCGAGAAAGCCAGACAACCCGGCTCCGGACCCAACTCGATCTCGACAAGCCCTAGTCGAGATCGACGAAGCCCAAAACCACACCCGGAGTCGAGAAGAGTTGATCGAGAAGCCGAGCAACCTTACTCGATCTCGACAAGCAGTGGTCGAGATCGACAAGCTATCCAGAGCCAGTCCGAGGAGGGTTCCTCGACGACACCACAGAGGCTAACCCTAGTCGATCTCAAGGAGCAGTAGTCGAGATCGACGACGACCAGAGTCCAGATCCAGGCTTGTCGAGCACACCTACCCGAGGAAGCTCAGTCGGCAAGACCACCCTGGTCGAGATCGACAAGGCTTTGTCGAGGTCGACGAGCAACGTGAGCCAAGACGAGCCACATTGAGCAGAGTTAGCCGGGAGGTCCAGTCGACGAACCATCCTTGTCGAGGTCGACGAGCCGTGGTCGAGGTCGAGTAGCCCAGTGCCCAGAAGCTTCTCGACGAGGAACAATCCGACTAGACTTGGGATTCCTTGGGGTCGAAGGAGGAAGATTCTATCCAAATCCGTCAAGTTCTATCTATGGAAGACACAATCTATCAAGACATGAAGACTTACCCTATTTAGTTTTATCTTTTCCTTTTAGATTTATTTCCTTAAAGCAATTTATTTATCCTTTCAAGTTTTAGATATAATTTTAGATAGAGATAGATATTTCTTTCCTAGATTAGCTAGGGAAAGAAGACTATAAATAAGGCCCTAGGGGGCTCAGTTTTATTCATTCCAGATCACAATTCTGATTCCAAGACACACAATTAGTAGTTCCACAGATAGAGTTTAGGAGTTCTAAGGTTTTTAGGGTTTTGGCTTTCTGCGAAAGTTGATTGCCGAAATTGTAAAGGCTTTGAATTTAGTTTTAATGCAAGTTAGTTCTTTTCATCAATCAATGTCTGCGATTGCGATGAGGCGTGAGTAGTCCACCCACTTCTGGGGTTGGGGTGAGCCCGACGGTGGCCATGTGAGGCGATGCGATAAAGGTCAAATCTTTTGTGCCATTCATCTTCTATCCCTATGAGCATGATTCTTTTGCGAGAGTTGAAGGTGATCCTTGTTTGTGCTATTGAAGCGAAAGTGATCTTAATGCAACTTGGATTAATTATGTGAAAAGGGTTAGTAACAATTAGGGTTTATGCGAAAGCCTCTATATGCCTATTTGTTAATGACGAAAGTTATTTGATGGAAAGCATGATCTTTTATGCCTTTATGTGTTACTTTGCATGATTATCGTTGTGGTGTTGATACCCTGGCCTTGGAAGTCCCTTTTTTATATTGATTTATTTTCATCAAAAATCTGAGTTTTGTTCGAAATTCTGCAAACTTAAGTTTCTGTTTTTAGTCGACCTAGAGGAAGCTTTGTCGAGATCGAGTAGTGCCTTGTCGATCTCGAGTACGGCCAGTCTAGGTCGAGTTGGTTTTCTTCTTTTCTTGTCGATTTCAAGTTTCTGTCTTTGCATGCTCTAGTCGATCTCGAGTAGTGGTAGTCGAGATCGAGTAGCTTGTCTTCGTCGAGTTGTTTGCTTTCGATTTTGTTTTCTGTTTTCATCACTTTTCTTGTCGATATCGAGGACAACTTACTCGAGATCGAGTAGCTTCTGTGTCCTCGTTTTAGTTTCTGCTTTGCTTTATTTGTTGCCTTGTTCTTTGCTTTTGTTCTTTATTTTCTGCTTTTATTTCTGCGTCTTTTCTGTGTTTCTGTCTTTTCTGCTGCTGTTGTGAGAATTTACAGCTACCTAAGAACTGCTGACGTGCTTCATCGTGGATTCGATCCTGACTTTTCTCTTACTACAACGGGAGGAAGTCTTGTATTATTTGCTGAGACAGGGAAGTCAGTCTGAACTTTATTTCATATTTATTTCATACTTGACCATCCTCCTGCAACAACAGTAAGATGGACATAGACGATGTAATCACTGTTCAAAAAGGGACATAGACCCTGTAATCACTATAAAAAAGGGACAAAAACATTGTAATCACTATTAAAATAAGGTCATAGACACTTGTAACCAAAAGAAAAACCCTATGATTATGGAAGCACAAACCCTAGGGCTAATGAGAAGCCAAAAGAACATGTGATGTACAGTATGGTTTAGCGTTTAGGGTTAAGGGCCAAGGCCCTAAACCCTAAATCCTAAACCCTAAACCCTAAAATGTTAAGTACAGTACGTCGTTAAGAGATGATCGATGTCACCAAATGGAAAAACTTAGGACAAGATAAGTACAAACCTTAAAGAGGCTAATTAGAAGCCAAAAGACATTAGGTGGACAGTTCTCCTTTAATATATGAATGGTTAAGATGGACATAGACGTTGTAACCACTGTTAAAACATGGCCATATATACTATAACCACTATGGAAAGATGATAGACATTGTCACCACTATAAAAACCGGGTTATAGACACTGTCACCACTATGAAAACAAGGTCATAGACACTGTCACCACTATGAAAAAATGTTCAAAGACACTGTAATCAAAGGAAAACCCTATGACAAGGGAGGCACAAACCCTATACGCCGGGCTAATGAGAAGCCAAAATACACGTGGTGACAGTTCTCCTCTATTATATGAATGGGTAAAAAGGACATAGACGTTGTAATCAAAATAAAAACAGGGCCATATACACTGTAACCACTATAAAAACCGGGTCATAAACACTGTCACCACTCTTAAAAAAGGTCATAGACACTGTAATCAAACAAAAATCCTATAGACACTGTAATGCAACGACAATGTTCAAATCAGACAGATGATGCAACAACAATTTGCAATTTGAACAAATAAATTCGACTTGTATTATACTGTTCAATATTCAATTACAATAGCAGGTATGAACATCAACAATTTTTGACATACCTCCACTCAAACATCATTCTTAAACAATTAGATGATGGGAGGATTTAGGAACTACAGTTAATCAATCAAAGAAACAGGAGGATTTAGGAAGCAATGAGACGCCGGGTTCTCGAATTTCATCGACAAAACAGAAGAAGATACAGAAACCTGAACATTCAATTGATCCACCGAACTTGACGCGAGCAAGAGAATACGTGGAAGAAACTGTTGTCAGCGTCGCTGCAGTCGGGATTCCGAATTACAGAAGATGAGAGATCGACCTTTGTGGCCAATTGCTTCCTCGGAGCCGATCTGGAAGATTAGAAACCGAATCGCGGAAGCCGATCTTGAATCTCCCGGCTCTAGAAACCACTCCAAAGCTATAGCCGTGAAGGTTAGTATCGTCTCAATCTCATCGTCTTCCTCCAAAATCTCGGACGAGAACAACCCGAACACAACAATCCGAGGCCTCCTCCATGGATCTACCATGGATGGTGAGTGAACAAGCGAAAATGAAGAGGCGGTTGGGAGAAAGATGAGGAAGAACGAGGCAGGGGCAGTGAGATCGGATGGAAGACGGAGGGGCGGCGCAGTCCAGATTCTCGATCGAGCAAGGTGTGGAAGACGGCGCAGTCCAGATCTGAATGAAAGAAAGGAAGAATGAAGGCAAGGGAACGGGTTTGGAAGAATAAAATGGGGGTAGTTTAGGGATTATGAAATTTTTTTGGCCATTTACTAGCAAAGGAAAGTTTTTAGGACATTTACACCCTGTTTGGATGGAGGGATTTGATGGGATTTTTTAGGATGGGAAGTGAAGGGAAAGTAAATTTTGTGTTTGGTGAACCATTTAAAGAAAGGAAAGGAATCTGAAATTTGAGTAACTGCTCAATTCCATGAGATTTCACAACTTACCAAAAGGGTGGAATTTGGTGGGAAATTGAAATTCCTCCCCCTTCTCTTCCTTTCCTTTCCCCTTTTCATTTTCTCATCCCTCCCTTCCCCTAAAAAACCCATGACCCAAACAAAGCCTTAGTATTTGGTCCAAAGGCCAGGACCAAATTACTTCTATTATAAATTACCCATTTTAATATGACTTGTTACTAATGTGGGAATTGGGATGTAGTGGCGGCTACAAGGGTGGGATCATGGTGTGGGAACGACAACCCCCTTTGTCGTAGTAATGTATATATATATTTTTTTTAAAAACAACAGTAAAGGTTAAGAGTTAACAAATATGTATTAAATCGAGAGTTCTGCTCTCGTTTTCCCACCAAAAAAAAAATATGTATTGAACCTACCGTGTGTTTAGCTTAGTTGGTAATGATGAGCAAATTAAGTCGCTATTCTCCTAAAATAGCGACTTTCACTCCTCCTGATATGAAATTCTACTGTCGGTCTGTCACTGATCGGATATTCTTTTATTGGACATTCAAACCCGCGTCTTAGCCCTCTCTTGGTAGTTTTGTATAATGTATATAGAGCTTTTTGTTGGTTAGATACGTTATATCCCTTTCTCTAGCAGGTTAGGGTTTTAGATGGATTCGTACGTACATTCTATGACTAAATAAATAATGTGTCCAAAACATTGTGATCGATATATGCATGCCTTTCACTATAGTAGTAATTATAAATATGTATAGAAGAAGAAGAAAAAAATTAAAGAGGTTTTTTCGCCACCACAAGTATGTAAACCCCCAATTAAGGCAAATGAAAGGACGTCCACTTGCATTACCAACAAATTCATTTGAAAAGAGATGGTTCATACTTCATACTCATGATTTGGGAAGATTTTTGTTCTTCAAATCAGTTAAAGTGGGACGTCAAGTTGTGTAAGAACCTTTCTATGCTTCCGGAAACTTCGTTTTGATTAATTAAAATTTAACGTTTTACTATTTATACACGTTTTTTAGGTGTTAAAAATTATATAAAGTATTAATTTTTTTAATTAATTTTTAAAAATAAATTCACTTATTACTATTGGCATGAGTATGAATTTATATATATATATATATATATATATATATATAATTAATATTTTTATATAGTTTTTATCAATCTAAAAAAATCTACATAAATAGAAATGAAATATTTTAATTAACAGATGGAGTATTAAATTGAGAAAATTAGTCATAAAATATTTCAATATAACATTAATTCTTTTATTCTAACCAAGTAAAAAGTTCACCAGAAAATTAGTCATAAAAGATGGAGTATTAAATTGAGGTAGAAGACGAAGGTGGACTTGCTCGCTCAATTGAAGGATTTCAAGGCCGAGCTCGCACTCCTCCGTGTCGCTAAGGTCACCGACGGTGCCCCCAACAAGCTCTCCAAGATGCAATCCCTTTTTGTCTATTCGTTCGTTTGTTATTGTGCAATCACTTGTCCTGGAAATTCGAACTTGAATTTTGTAGATTTTGAGCTTTATTTTTCTTTCAATCCCTCCTTTTGGTTTGTAGTAAGGTGGTGAGGTTGCAGATCGCACAGGTTTTGACTGTGATTTTGCAGAAATAGAAGTCGGCATTAAGGAAAGCTTACAAGAACAAGAAGTGCTTGTCTCTTGATCTTTATCCTAAGAAGGCCAGGGCTATACGACGCCGCCTGACCAAACACCAGGTACAAGAACATGGAGAACCCCGGTTTCAGCATTTCAGCAACGTTGGTAGAGCGAGGAAGAACAAAGAGAGCAAGGAGAACCCCGATTTCAGCAAGTAGAGCCAATGTTCTTAATTAGCTAATGTAAAAGGCAGGTAGAGGTAATGTTCTTAATTAGCTAATGAGAGTTTGGATATTGGTAGTTTCAGCAAAAAAAAATTGCCTTGCTGAAATTAATTCTTATAAAATTGTATGAGCTACTATATCTTACAAGCATATATGAGAACATTTCAGCCTTTCAGCATTTCAGTAGCTTGTATGTATAATATTTTCAGTAGTGTCAGCAATAACCATTTCAGCATCAACAACGTTGCTGAAACCGGAGTATCAGCACCAACAACGTTGCTTAAATCGGGGTTTCAACATCAACAACAGTGTTGAAATCGGGGTTTCAGCAACGTGAAAAAAAAAATTGCTGAAACAGGAGGGGGTTCGATTTCAGCAGTTTTAGCAATACAGGTGGACATTTAGCTAATATGAATAGGTTGGTGGACAATTTCCTAATATAGGTAAAAAAAATATGGCATGTATGGAAACTGCTCCAAGTAATTATTGATTATTTTAATAAAATTAATTGTTGATTAATTAGTTATGTTTTGTCAACAACAAGGAAGTTGAATTTTTATTCTAGGAGCTAGGAAGGAAGATTATGATAAAAGTAATTATTGATGGTTTTCATATATATATATATATATATTATAAATGTCATATTTAAATCAAATTTTATAGTTTTCTTTTAATATTTTTAATAAGAGTATTCATTATGCTACACATATATATTTTAAAAATCTTCTAATTTTAATTCCTATGAAAATTTTATACTATCAATGTCATATTTAAACTATAATTTATGAGTTTTTTTTCCTACACTTTTCAATCCTATTAATTTTTTTCCATTTAAAAATGAAATATTTTTTTTAAAGAAAATTATAATTTTCTTTCAATATTGTTTAAAAAAGTATTCATCATGCTACGCGCATGCGCGTGCACACACACACAATTTATGGTTTTCTTTCAATATTGTTTAAGAAAATTTCTTCATTATATATACTCAAGAATTATTTTTTTTCCAAGCATAAATTTCGCCCCCCTCTAGGCAATCTTGCGGCCGTCACTGGATACTGAACTACTCCTTTCGTCCCACAATAGATGTCTTTTACTATTAATGCACGTTTTCTTAAAAAGTTAAAAACTATATAAAATATCAATATTTTATTAAATATTTTTAAATAATTTCATACATATTACTAATAAGTATAGAATTATTTTAAAAGATTAACTAAAAAGTGGATATTTTATATAGTTTTTAGCTCATTAAAAATCGTGCATGAATAGTACAAAGACATCTATTGTGGAACGGAGGGAGTAGTATATAAGATTATAAGTAAGTATACAATTAATATAGTGATATCACAATTCGTAGATACTAGTTAAGAAAACCGTTACTTGTTTTGCTTTCCATGTAGAAGTGGTGCCCTCTTAGATTGTCGGGTTGCTTCAAGTTGTAATATGTAAAATCACCATCTTGCACACCCTAGCCTCTATCTAATGACTAATGTGTTGTGGGTGGTCTGACATATAGCTTGTGGTGAAGATGGACAACTCGTTGAGAATTGGTGGGATTCACTGACTACTTTGGGGTCGGAATTTACCCAATAGATTACCATATCTTTGGTAAGTAATCGATGCTCCACAACTACCCAGAACCCAGAACAAGGGGCGCACCCGCACTTATATATAATGTATAATGTATAATGTACCCTACATTTATCTCACTAGCCTCCAATGAATATGCATATGCCAAATAAAAAGAAATCAATTTGAGTATATGATGACTTGTGATTGTTTTGTTTCAAACTTTTATTTCTACTACTTATTCACAAATGATCATTCTATTTTTTTTCCTTATAAATGCAGATTAAATAATCTAGATTTGCCTTTTAACTTGTGAAAGGATTAAGTTTGTCTCGGATTAGAAAGATGTGCATGAATAAAACTTATAAATTGGTGAGGTAATGCACCGGCCTATTAACCAATTGATTTTATTTTTTTTTGTACATGTGGTGCATATCCATATGCATATGATTCAAGCTAGTTCATTGGCCCACTAGACTTTGATAGCTCAATTTCTCTATTTTAGATTATTTTTTTACTATATATATATATGTTAAATAAGTTCAATAATTGACTTTACATATTATAATTAGAAAGTATACATTCTCTTGTGTGGTTATATATATATATATATATATATATATATATATATATATATATATATATATATATATATATATATATAGGGATTGACTCCGGTGAAAATCTTAAATTGTGGTAAAAATCCGTGAGGACTATTTTATATCTCGGTTTTTGTGAAACCCGTGCTAAAAACCTCAATCACACGGTGACTTTACAACTCGGTTCAACCTAAAAACCGTGCTAAAAACTCCAGTTTTAAAATAACACATGACTTTATAGCTCGATCAAGCCTAAAAATCGTGCTAAAAAACTCATGTTTTAAAATTAACACAAATCTGAGCCGTTGATTGAATGAAATTGATGACTGAGATTAAAAGGCAATTTTAGCTTTTTTTAATTAAAAATCAGTGGGACCCACGTTTTTTCTTGCCCACTTGCTGAAATTGGGGGCGTGTGTGATGCACTCTATTGACATTATTCGATGGTATATCTGGTTTATTCGATCATATCGACGGATTATGCGATGGTATATCTGAATTATTCGATCGTATCGACGGATTGTGCGATGATATATCTGGATTATTCGATCGTATCGACGGATTATGCGATGGTATATCTGGATTATTCGATCGTATCAACGGATTATGCGATGGTATCGATGAATTATTCAATTGGCTACCACCTTGAAAACGCCCTAATTAAACTTTTAACTAATAATTATTCGATGAGATCGCTTGATTATTCGGTCGTCTATGAATGATTATTCGGTGGTATATGGATGATTATTCACTAGTATATATATGTTTGATTTCGTACGTTCCACCAACTAATTACACCATATATGAATGCATAATCCTTTAGAGTTAGTTGAATAATTCATACTTATAGACGAATAATGACTCCGAATTATCCGAATAGTTGCCATCACAGCAATACATGAGAATCAACCAATCAAAATCAATGAATTGCAGTGGAGAACTTGAATAAAGTAAACCCTAGGGCGTCGTCACACCGATTGAGCCTTGAACCACGCTGAACTTGATCGGAATAGTCCAGCAATGATGGGAATAGTCCAGCAACTACAATCAACATCCACAATCGAACCCAGGAATCAATCAAATTCCAAATAAGCAAACCCTAAAAATTGGGGTACTTCAAAATTACCTCAAAATTCTGAGGAGGAGAGGGGGAGAGAGGAGGCTGGTGGTCGGAGGTGGTGAATGGAGTCGATGGTATGTCGCTCGTCGGCGGCTGCTGAGCGAGGTCGGAGAGAAGAGGCCTCGCCCTACGCCTTCGACTGCCAAAATCGCCGCCCACCTTCGCAACCTTCGATCCGCCATGGGAGAAAGAATCGCCGACTGCCAGAATCGCCAGCCGCCTTCAACTGCCAGAATCGCCGACTGCCAGAATCGCCGGCCACCTTCGCAACCTTCGAACCTAGATCTGGGCATCAAATTCGTCGATCCGCCATGGGAGCAAGAAGAAGAAGAAGCAACTGCTACGCAAGATGATCTAAATCGCTATAAATCCCGCCATGGGAGCCAGAAGGCGGAGTCGCCTCTGACCGCCGCTTCGCACTTGCATCCGCCTGCCGCCTTCAAATCGTCGACGCCGCCGCCTTCAAATCGTCGTCGTCGCCGCCATGGGAGCCCTTTCAGTTTCCTCTGGGGGTTGGGGGGCTGGGGGCTTCTCTATCTCTTTTGGTTGAAAATGCTTAATGTGTGGGATAGGGTTAGGATAATTTGTAGCCACGCGCTTAGGGTAAGGGTGAGTTTGGGTTTTTGCAATTTTCTTTTACAAATATTCTTAAAATCCGAATAATCTCAGCCTTTAGATTTCACCCAATCAAGGGTTAGGATGTGTGTACATGATACTCAATAAGACTTGAGTACATATGATCCATACTCTATATATATATAGGGTTTACTTCAAATGTAAAAACTCCTTATTGTGTAAAATACGCTTAACGTGTAAAATTTAGTATTTTAATCCTATCCCACACGCGCCTCAATTAAAAAAAGAAATAATTTGGCCGCCCCTCTGTTCCTCGCCCAGCAGGGCCCTCGCGAAGGCGAAGGAAGACGCCGGCCATGGCTGCCACTCCGTTCCTCTCTCACTCTCCTTCGCGCCATCGATGTCGGTTGGCTGTGCCTCACCCTCTTCAGATCCGGCGACGACGCCGACCTCGGAGCTCCTCTCACCGGGCGCGCACCTCGATCTCAGACCACTACCTCTCGATCACCATCGTTGTTGGTCCACTTCCGAATTCACCGCCGCCACCACTGCTTCCGATCACTCCCACGGTCTACCGGCGCCGCCCAGCCACTTTCTCGATTTCCCCTCCTTTCTCGATTCGCCGATGTCTCTCCCCTTCCATCGCTCGATCCCTCTCCAAATTGATTCTATTTCTATATCTGTCTCCTACTTTTCTCTTGTTTGTAATTTGATTTGCTCTCTGATATGAGCAGGAAACACAAATTTCATTCTTGATTTGCTCTCTGATCTGAGGATTGAGGAGCTGCTCGATTTGAGGAAAGCATGGTATACAAAGTTTGTTCTTTGTGATATTCTGTGAAAACTCAATAGTGGGTTGTTTTTGAAGAGGATTTTTGGTATTAGTTGCTAATTAGGGGTTTTGTTCTACAGATTGCGCCAGTAAAGGTGTGGGGTGGTTGATCGTAGGGGAGGCAGGAGGTGGAGTGGAGGGGGCTTGTGTGGATCATGCTTTGTTCTTCTCTGAGAGCTCGATTGCAGGTGTGGCTTCATGATTATGATCAACTTCAATGTTCTGCCGTGACCCTCCTTTACATCCAGGTACATAGTCCCTTCCTTGCACTCTTTACATTACTGTTACTTTATTTTTCATTTGCAAATATGAATTTGCTAAAATAAAAGGGAATTGGAGAGAAAATAATAATTGATGAATATGGAAGCATCAACAGTATTTATGACAATCAGGTTGCTAATGCATTGTTGTGTTAATGAACTGTTGACTGCAGATTGGATGTGCATTGGTTGGATCCCTCGGAGCTTTATACAATGGAGTATTGTTGATAAATTTAGCTATTGCACTATTTGCCTTGGTGGCCATTGAGAGTGGTAGTCAGCGTCTTGGCCGAACCTATGCCATTTTGCTCTTTGCTGCAATTTTGTTGGATATCACTTGGTTCATTCTGTTTTCATACGAGATATGGTACATCTCTCAACCTCTTTGCCACCGTTTCACACTTATGTTATTCTCATGTTTGTCAGCTCTTTGGGTCTTCAATTAGACTTTTTTGTCTCGAGTTTCATCATCAGATTACTTGGTATTTATAAATTATAAATGCCTTTCAGTTTGTTCTAAGAATCTAAGGTTGATATTGGATTAAGCTTTCTGCATTAGCTTTTCTGTAATTAGCAAGTCAAAATCTATAAAGTTGTGTATGGAAATTTTCCCTTGGGTTTGATTTTGCTTTTTAGCATTGATTTGGATATGGCTGGATAAACACTGCCAAAACGTTGATGCTACAACATTGAATTTGACATAGAATGTAAATGCTTATGTATGCTGCTTGTTCAATATTAGATCAATGTCAAGGCAGCCAGTTGCATTTTTTTGTTTGTTTAACAAGGTGATAGCTGTCATTATATAGGCCAATGTTGTCAGTAATTAGATCAAATGAATCGACATATTGCAGAATGCTGCGGCTTCAATTTTATGTCAACTTCAGTCTGCATTCTGCAACATGCTGCATCGTTTGACTTCAGATTGCACAATTGTTATCTAAAATTGCACTAATATATCTTATTTTTGCACTTAATATAGTTCAGATTGCACAATTGTATTCTAAAATTGCATTAATATGCGTGATGTCTGATTATAAGCCTATTAGCTCAAAATGGGAGAGCGATGTGCTATGCACAAAGACGCGGGTTCAAATCCCGCATAGGCTATTTATGGGTGTCATATTTTTATTTCCATTCATGATTAAGACACAATTGTGCAGATTTAAACTACAATTGTGCAAAAATAAGATACAATTGTGCAGATTTAGAATACAATTGTGCACATTTAGAATACAAGTGTGCAAAAGTAAGATTCAATTGTGCAGATTTAAACTACAATTGTGCAAAAGTAAGATACAATTGTGCAGATTTAGAATACAATTGTGCACATTTAGAATACAAGTGTGCAAAAGTAAGATTCAATTGTGCAGATTTACAATACAATTGTGCAAAAGTAAGATACAATTGTGCAAATTTAGAATACAATTGTGCACATTTAGAATAATAGCGTGCAAAAGTAAGATACAATTGTGCAGATTTAGAATATAATTGTGCAAAAGTAAGGTGCGCCAATAAACAAACTCCTAATCCCATCACCTTTCTCAAACTTAGAATTTATTTCAAAATTTTCAACCAATAGTTCATTTAAAACTTAAACCGCTCCATTGCCTGAGCTTCCTAATGGGTGCCTTATTATTAGTAGACATGATATTCTGAATTGAACATTGAAATAGAGTATATAGATCCAGGTGGAGTCGAACCACCAACATCCTGAACAACAGGCGCTCATTCCTAATTGAGCTTATGGATCTTATCACAAGTAAGAAGTTAACCCAAATATGGACATGCTAAGAACATTTGAGTTCTAAAAATGCACTTTTCCGTTTTATACTTGCACTTTTTCAAAGTAAAATTGCACATTTAGTAATGAAGAAATGGAACTTATCATTTAAAAAAAAAGATTGATATCCCAGATTCAAAATCTGATCAGAACCAACATATCCCACACAATAAAAACTGATAAAATGAAAGAGTTAATCTTAACCCACGAGTTGCTTACCTAGTGCCAAAGCATTAGTTCCCACGCAGATTTTGGCAAGAGCACCCCGCAAGTAGGTGCCTCTGTATCTGCAGCAGTCCCTGCTCCACATGTTTGGTGCCATATAATTGATCTTTTCACAATTCTTCTCAGCAACAATAGGACCTTCTATAGCCCTTGCTCCAAGGATAACCCCATCCTAAATGAAAAAAACCAATACCTGAAGAACAAGTTCAAACCTACTACAGCATCATAAAAAACAAATGATTAATGTAAGAAATAGGTGCATAAAAACCAATACCTGAAGAACAGTCAAAGCTACAACTTCTTTCTCCTGCAACCAGCCACCGGGGGCTTCAAAAGCAAGGGCAAAATGTGTTGTCTGGTATGCAAAAGACATTTTAGTACATAAAAACAAAACAAAATTAACTTTGAAATGGAAACATTAATGTATGATTTGCGAAATTAGGATGTACACACCCCTGAACCAGCTTGACAGCGGTAATCACCCCCAACATACACAGGTTTTGGCTCCTCAGGGCGAGGCCCACCAGGTAAATCAGACAAAAGTGGTTCTGCAATGGACAATATCTCTTCATGTTCCACTCCAGAAGCAGCCAGTACCATCCTTGGAGCAGTATAGTTCTCCTATAATTCTCAAAGAAAATATTTAAAAGAAAAGTGTCATGATATATGGAGGTTAAGATGAAGTGTAAACCTCTTAGTCTAAGCTGCACAACATGCATAAGAATTGTTGCTGACTTACAGCAATAAATTCCTCCAAAATTGTGTTGTTCAACTGATGGACAGCAGATTCTGGAGCCAATAGAGGATTCGCCAGGGCACCTGAATAACCAGCAGAATGAAGGGCCTCCAAGAGCAAGCCGAGAGGATTGTTGGATGCCTCACTTATCTCGGACTTCAACTTCAGAAGCTGCATGGAAATAGGACTAACATTACTTAATGGAACGGCTGGAAGGAGAAGGATGCAGACCAAAGTAAGTATGGAGAGAAGTTTACCGATTCATTAACTTCCCAATCTAAGAATGCCGGATTTCTAACACAGTCCAGAAGCAGTTCTACCATTTCAGGAACATATGTTTTAAGGGCATCAAAAGTATAACCCATCTGCTCCCGGGAAGCAGACGCTGTCACACTACCACCAATAGCCTCCACTTCTCGCACTATGTGCAGATGGCTTCGGTTGGTTGTTGTCTTGAATGCCATACGCTCAAGAAGGTTTCTCATAAATCGAACCAGAATCAACATATAAGCCAATAGATGTTGCAGGGTTCTGTAGTGGGTTGGGGGGGGGGGGGGGATCAGCTGTTTTGATGCATACTGTGATAATAAAGAAGTTATGCCCAAGAGATATCACATGAACAGAAGCTATTTTAGTTGAAATAAAGACTCAAAATCAATGAACAGGCCAAAATCACTTAATCTTTGTAGGAACTTAGGACACTGGGAGGGGAGCGGCTGGAGATAAGGGCTTGCGAGCATGGAAATGCGAAGCAACTGAACCACCACCATATAGACCTGTTCAGAGAGCAGAAGCATTCTGTTCATGAGGCTTCAATCCGATTTCAGTGGCAAGATTATCACACACTCAAATAACCGTCTAGCACAGTGCACCTATTTTTCTCATCTATTGCAAAGAGCAAACTTATACCATCGCATCAATCTTTCTAGAAATCCCAAAGTTATATTCCAAAATCCAGGCAAATAAAGCATTTCAGACCTAACAAAGTTCTTCCCAATAATCGTCTAGCATAGTGCACCTATTTTTCTCATCTCATATGAGAACGTTTGCCTCGACTGGCATTCAAAACTATCACTGATTGCTAAACAAAATAAATAACAGAGCAATAACAGAGCAAAAATCCAAGCAATGAAATAGTGCTAGCAAGAAATAAACAAGCAATCAGATAAGCAGAGGCAAAAATTACCTTCCCAAGCATCATAAAACCCTCTTCAATTGGGAACGAGAGATGGAAAGTAAGCGAAAACCCTAAGCCTTAAAAATCGTTCGCCCTTACTAAAAAACAAAGTGAGAAAAAAAGCAGAACATAGTACCTGAAGAAGCCAGAGAACGACAAGGATGAAGCGATCTTCGATGAGGATGGAACAGCAGTGAAAAAGGAGAGCGACGGAGCGACAAAGAAGAGGAGAGCACATATGAGAGAGAAGATACATGGCTTGTGGCTCTTCCGCATCTTCGATCTGGATATCGGAGATTCCGAGGTCGAAGAAACAGAGAAGCGATGGGTAGACGGAGAGATCCAGATCTTGTACCGGCATCGCCGCTCCCTCGCCCTACCTTCCGCCTTCAATCAACGAGCAAAGAGAGGAGCGTGTTTTATTTTTTCGGTTCAGGCTTTTTTTTTTTAATGAAACGGATCCGGTTCAGTTTTTTTAAATCAGACCCGCGCGCCCCCTAAACCCAAATTTTACACGTTAAGCGGATTTTACACGTTAAGGAGTTTTTACATTTTAAAGCTTCCCTATATATATATATATATATTTCAAGCGTGAGAAATGATTAGAATTCTTTAATTGAGATGTGAAAAGATAAAAATAAATCTGGATGATCCGTACGTCTTTGTTGTTTGTTTTTATAACGAGGGTAACCCACATCTAATGGTAAATTTCCGCACACATGCGTGACATGACCAGCAAGAGTCGTGCATCATGTAAATGTGGTACTGAGATTGAAGATAGCTTTAACATAAATTGAAACGTATACTTGAGCTGAATTCTACAAGATATTGATTCAACCATTTATAGGACAAAATATATACACACACGCAAGGACAAAAAATAAGGAGAGATGGACAAATTAAACTAGAAAAATAATCAAACTAGAAATTGACAAGATATGAAATATGAAAGGACAAAAAACAAAGAATGCATGTTTTTCACAATTGTACGTAGTATTCATGTTCAAAAACTTAAGGACCAAAACTCCGATAGTCACATTATTTTCACACAGAACCTGATAGGTTAAGGAGTCTATTCAACGAGCATCTCACCGGCGGGATTCACAAAATTTAGTACTAGTACTAAATTTTGAAGAAAATAAATGATTTTTGCTAAAGCACCAATTATATATCAATACACGACAACGTACATCATGTACGTTGATTTTATGTGCATGTACGGTACATGCACATAAAATCCAAAAGTCGAGTGAAATTCTAACTTAAAACGAATATTAATTGATCATACTTTTGCACAAAGATTCAATACAAAATTGATATGAATCCGATGCTAATTACTCTCCCGGAGGAGTCTTAGATAAATATATTCATCACTAATTTAAATTATCGATCTGTTGCCGATAAATTAAGCGATATTAATTAATAGAACTACACGAAGGGTATATATAAGATGTGGGCCTTGGGCGATCCGATGCAGTCCATCCTGATGCTCAGGAGTCATGATGAACTGACATTTCAAAGTCTCATAGCCACACATTCTTTGATTCTCATCTGCATTTCAAGCTGTTTTTTTTTTTTTTTTTTTGGGTACAAAGTTAGTACGTACATGAGTTAGTGATCGATCGACGAACAATTGGTTTCTTGAATCTCTATAAACTGTGGGCGGTGGTACTATATGCATGCAGTGGCGGTCGCGGGAATTGTTGGACGGGGGCGGAATTTTTCGTTCGTAATTTTTTTTTCTCGATATATATAATAAATAATTTTTTTTTAAATATATTAAAAGACAATCATAAATCATGGTATAAAAATATGATATTTTATACGGAGTAACAAAAATTTATACAATAATTTAATAATTTATATATATGTGTACTTGATTAAGATTTTTTTATATTGAAAGAAAATTATAATTTTTTTAAAGAATTTGTCATTGGTAATTGGTAAATGAAAAAAAATTGATAGGATTTGAAAAGTATGACAAAAAAATCTCATAAATTGTTGTTTAAATATGACATTAATAGTAAAAAAATTTCATATGAATAAAATTTTGAAGATTTCATATAGTCTTTATGGAAATATAGTCAATCTTGTTGAAAGTAGAGATGACACTAAAATAGCCCAATATTTAGAGAGGTGTTACAAAATTTCCCACTCATGAGAAAAATAACTCAATTTTTGGGAGAAGGTAATAAAGTATTCCAATTTTTTTTCCAATTATAAAAGCAGGGAAAAATGATGAGGAAAATGCACAAAATAACCCAAAAAACCGGTTTATTTGTAAGGTTAACCCAACCCGGTTTTAAATTAGGTCAAACTGGATATTTGGTAAAAAGTTCCCCCGGTAGGAGGTAAGTGGGTGGAGACATTTGGGATTCTAGTGATTGACACCTGACAAAAATCACAAAGGGTGAGAGAGAGAGAGAGGGGGAGAGAGAGAAGAGTAAAAGAAAGTATGCAGTGGAGAGAGAAAGCTTGCAGATGAGAGAGAGTGTGTGAAAAAGAAAAGTAAAGTTGTAGAGGAGAGAGAGAAAAAGATCAGTGAGGATAGGACAGAGAGAAATAGAAGAGTCCTCTCTCTTTCGAAGAAGAAGCAATTGGGCGAGGGTTTATTTGCAGGTCGACGTGTAAGCAGTTAGTTTTAATTAGACACCCAAATCAAAACGACATGACACATATTGGAATCGACTGGAGAAGAGTTATCGGAGAAATAGATTCTCCATCGACTTCGAATAGAAAATGGACAAGTTTACTTTTCTTTTTCACTTCTCTCTCTCTCTCCTATCCTCTCTCTCCCCTGCAGACTTTCTCTCTCTCTCTCTCTCTCTCTCTCTCTCTCTCTCTCTCTCTCTCTCTCTCTCTCTCTCTCTCTGATTTTTTTTATCGAAAGCAAACTTACCCATTTTCTATCCGAAGTCGAGGGTAAATCTGTTTCTCCCGATAACTCTTGTCCAGTCGGTTCCAATAGGTGGCATGTCGTTTTGCTTTTGGTGTCCAGTTAAAACTAACTGCTTACACGTCAAACTGCAAATAAACCTATCTCACTTCCTTCTTTTTCGATGGTTTTTCTCCGAAACTTAAGATTTACTTAAAATTATATTAATGCTTCGATGGTTTTTCTCTGAAACTTAAGATTTCATTCAAATTATATTAATTCCCCCTTACCGTCACTCTCCCCCCATCTATCTCTGTCTCTGTCTTATCCCCTCTATCCTCTCTCTTTTTTACCGCTTGGGCTTAGGGGGAGGGCAACACCAGAACCAGGGAAACATTGAACAACACGCAAGACCGGAAACAACCAAAGGGTATCCAGTAGGAAATCATTGGGTGTCCAGTAAAGTACCAAAGGGTGTCCAGTAATAAACCATAGAGTGGAAAGTTGATATATTGTTTATTCATCAATAAAAAAACAAAGCGGTTCACCAACCCTCTGCGAGAGCTCCTCCACTTCAATTCCACCTCATCTACTCCAAATCCAGCCTCCACTCGCCTCAAATTGACCTGGAAAAGCCATCACAACGAAGTTGAAGGACGAAGACACCAAAGCGGTGCTCCAGTGGCGGTTCACACTAGCGGTGCAGGACGAATTTAAGCTCCCATGGAGATCTCGTCACCCTCGAAGGTAGAGAGATAAAATATAGGGAAATCAAAGAATAAATAAGCTCTTAAATGGAGCTCTTCGATGGAGAGAGGTGGAGAGAGGCATAGAGAGAAAGGGTTTTGGATGGGAGAAGAGATCATGTCATCTCTTCCTTTGCAGACTCTCTCTCCTCTACAGACTCTCTCTCTCTCTCTCTCTCTCTCTCTCTCTCTCTCCACTGGCTACAACAGGTGAGGTAATTGGGGATTTTGAGGGAGAGGATTACATTTTTGCAATTTGTTTGGATAGGGGATAGGGGGTGCAAAGAGGTCCGGATATTTGGATCATTTTTGCAAATTCCCCAAAAATGATGACATGTAATTGGTGAAATTAAGATTTGACCAATTTCATGTTATTGTTGCCCAATTTATGGTAAAAAAGAATCGGGATACTTTATTTGTTACCACCTTCCTCAACGGCTGAGTTATTTTTCTTCCATTTGAAAGGTGATGATATTTTAATATTGTTATAAAAGTTAGGTTATTTTAATTAGTTTTGTCATTTATTATTAATGATCAATGAAGTCTAAATCATTTGTACTCGTCTCCACCGTCGGCGCTTGGGCCGCCACTTCCATACCCCGGACCAAATCCTCTGTGCTCATCTCTTTCTTAGCACTATCGTCCTCGCATCGCCAAAAAAGTTATCTAATCGCCGCCCTCGCATTGGTCGGAAATCATCTTTCCTCACCAAAAAATTGTCCGTCTCTTGCCTTTGTTGTAGAAAAAGGTCATGGAACACACTATTTATAGCGATGAACTGGTCTGCAACTTCATGTGGAATAAGATCCATCCTTCCCGCCTAATTAGCGGCGCTTTCCTACCCTTCCCCGTTCAACTAGTCTGCAACTTTCTGTGTGATGGGATTAAGGTTGCACTCATTCAAGGTTCGATTAGGTCGAAGTGGTCGTTTATTCCGGTATAAACACAAAGGATTTAGATCGATCCTAAACAAAGAAACCAAAAAGAAAGACAACAAGGGCACACAATATGTTTACGAGGTTTGGGCTAATCCCAACGTTGGCTCTAGATGTCATCTAATATGCTCTAAGGGACAAAAAACGAGAAAACCATACAAAGATCCTAAGAGGGAAACTAAGCAACATCAAATGAAGAAACTAAGAAGCGTAAACAAGATATGTAACGAGTACATATCAAAAGCAAGAAGGGAAGGAACGAAAACCCCCTTGAACTGAGAAGACTGACCCAAAGGGTTGCGATATCAGTTTGGCGCATCGGCGTCTTTGGTCTTATTCCTGGCTTCTCTTCCTCCTTTCTTTGGTGTTGTTGTTAGAAGGCTCGACCTTCACGTGCCTTCGAGATCTCCCGCTTTCTCTTTCTCCTTTTGAGTCTGGCTGATCACATGGATATTGCTCCACGAGCCTCTCTCACTGGTTAACACAAACTTGAGCCCCTCTCTATCTTCTTCTCTCATCCTTTAGCTCCTTTAATGAAGCCCACAACCCTAGCCAGAATCTCCTGATTTCAGCCATGGGAGAGGAACTCCTAGACTCCTTTTGGAGCGATGCTGCAGTGCCCAACTCTGGAACTGAGGTTTGCTGCTTGAGAGTTTATAAAACCTTGATGGGAGCAACGGCAAGAAACAAACACGTTGGACAAGGCATGGGCTTGTCGGAGACAACTCCAAATAAGGCTCAATCGGTTAGGATGTACATTGACCCGATGAGTTCCAGATTACCCGAGTTAGCTATTCGGCGACCTAGAGCCATGCAAAATCGGGTTTGACTTTGTGGCTCCAAGACCGACGGAGAATAGCTACTCGGACCTACCTCATTTAGAGTCCTAGTCTTTAGCTTAAGTCAACCTTTAAGCCCGAACATGAAACATTCACGCACCAAAGCCCCTAATAATCCTATACATGATATAGCATAAATCTCAACACTGTGAACCCTTCCTTCCCGCTCAAATGGCCAAGCTTCTTGCCTGGTCACCTCCTGATAGACCAAAATAATTCCATAAGATATCTAGGGGCATAATCGTACTTACATGGTAAACCCTAATCCTCATTATATATTAGGGTGAGCTACTAGGGTTTAGGGAGGCTTTCCACACAACCGACAAATTCTGACTTGAGCGTCAGAGGCTACTCCGGGGGAGCGAGCCCTGCCTCTTCTTCTCCTTCTAATCTGTGCAGGAAGATCGATCGGCGGGGAAGAATCGACGCAGATTTGATGTATTACATTTGGCACCGTCCGTGGGAATCCGATCGAAAAGCACTAAAATCGGAACCCTAATGAAGGAGGTTGGTGGCCATGAACGTCGGGCTCAGTGCGGAGCTTTGCCAAAGGCGCAGGGGGATGTAGGACCGCCACCGTTCCTTGCCTGGTTAACAATCCGAGCCTCCATCTCGAGATTGTTGTCTCGGTATATGGAGGTTGACTCGACATCGCCGAGGTTGGGTCCTTTGCCTACATCATCGCATATGCAACGCTGAGCTCTTCGACAGGTCATCAACCCTTCATTGTGTCGGCCACATCGCCATCGCTGCAACTTGCAAGGACCCCTCGTCGGGTTCGATTCGTCCTCGCCTTCAAACTCTCTCTCCATTCCTGGCCCAATACCGCCGTTGACCTCTAAACATATGGCAGGGGCGCATCGACGGCTGACCAAGCAATCGGCCAAGGGAGATCAACACGCCGATCCGCATACGCGACTCGCGGCGGGTGTTGCCTCCAATCGGCCTTGTCCGTCTGTCGTCGGACGGGCGGCGACGGTGTTTGTCAGTGTCGAATCTCCAGCCCAGCCACGCTATCGCTGCAGATCGGCCTTGGTGTCTTCGTGGGTCTAAACCCAAGAACACGCCGACATCGTTGGGGGAAGACGGGGTCGACGACATCGTTCGAGATCCAGCGCCGCCGCTCCTCTCTACAAACCCTATGAGGAAGACGATCTAACAATGAATTTGGAAATTGGGGTTAATTACAAAATCAGCCCAGAGTTCTTGGAAATTGTAGCTCAGCCTATGCATTTAAGATAATTGCAGAAAAATGCCCAACTTCCGTAAGACAAGATATCTCACTTGGAAGTGCAACGTATCGTTCCCGGCCGGTCCAGCATATGAGACCTAAAAGATAAGTACTCTATGTCCTATTTTGATGAAAAGTTTTCTCTTTAGTTAATCATATTGCATGGTTAGTTGCATCTTGACTCCTACCTTTAATCAGTGACATATAATTTCTTGAAATGCTTATATGTGCATCTATATATATATATATATATATATATATATATATATATATATATATATATATATATATATATATATATATATATATATATATATATAGAACAACATTATATCAAAGCCCTAAAAAACAATTACAAAATCGCCACTCATGGCCAACGGATCGCCACTCATGACCAACGAATCGCCACTTATGGCCAAATGATCGCCACTCAAGGCCAATAGATCGCCACTCAAGGCCAATAGATCGCCACTCAAGGCCAATAGAACGTCAGTCAAGGCCAATAGATCGCCAATCAAGGCCAATAGAACGCTAATCAAGGCCAATAGAATGCCACTCAAGGTCAAAGAATCTCCACTCATGGCCAAAAGAATCGTCACTTACGACCATTAAAGCCAATTTTAAGCCATAATAACACCGTTAAGGGCCAGCAAAAGTCAAAATCGAGCAATAAGCATGTCATTTAAAGATGAAACGCTCAACCCTAATGAAAACCATTGAATTGTCAATAAAAATAAAAGCAAGAATGTCATCAACTAACACTATCTCGCATTCATGGCAAAAAATTCATCTAATCATTTTGAGGAGTAATTTTCAGTTGATGAGTTAATAACGCACTAACTGCATTATATTGTGCTATTCGGTTGAGAATGCTAAAGCTGGTAGGATACAACGAAGACAAGGGGCAAGCATTACTGGTGGTCTTTGATCATAACAAGTGAAGAGCATCGAAGTATTCATCCTCATCATTAGATCGTGGTAAGGGAACCCGAGAGGCAATTGATAGAGCCAAAGTAATTCCATAAGATGTCTAGGGGCATAATCATCCTTAGATTCCTAGCTTACAAGGTAAACCCTAATAAAAAACCCTAATCCTCATTATATATTCGGGTGAGCTGCTAGGGTGTAGGGAGACTTCCCACACAACCGACAAATTCTGACTTGAGTGTCGGAGGCTCCTCCGGAGGAGCGAGCCCCGCCTCTTCTTCTCCTTCTAATCTGTGTAGGAAGATCAATCGGCGGAGAAGAATCAACGCAGATTTGTTGTATTACACCTCCGTTCCACTTTTCCGCAACCTCTTGTGAATCAAAGATCCGCCTCTTCTTGCGGGGGTGGATCGATGTGGTCTACAACCATGTTTGGTTGCTCTGACAATGTAATATGCAATATCTTACGAAAATGGATCCACAACACCTTTTAGAGATTTACGGAATAAGTTAACAAACACGAATAACTATGGGCGGAATAGGCTAAATGAATGAATTTGATACGGTGAATCAAAATATGAAACGGCGGTGGCCTGGGCAGCCTTTTTGAAAACGTCGCTCATTCTTGCAAGTGCACAACTCTCCCACTACTCGTTCACAAATTGTCGAATGGAATCAAGTTGGCAGCAAATGTGTCTCAAAGTAAAAACAATGTGTTGTCAGAACAACTAGTCTAACCGTACACTACCCACAACCTCTAAAGGTAAAATCTATGGCCGTGAATTTAACTCCTTTAAAAATTACAAATAATTGCACCTAGGTACTTAAGTTTGGCAAAAATCTCACACGTGGCACTACTCTTTCTATTTTACTATTAATGAGATAATAATTCGAGATCAGATATGTCTGAAACTCGAGAGACCGATATAGGTGAACCGTTGAACATACAATAAAACTGAAATACAAAAAAAAAGAAAAAAGACGCAATCGACACTATTCTTTCTATGATTTCATTTAGATGGCCATGTATTATAAACTTTTCGCAATTTAATCACTAATAAAATGAATGTTTGTTAGATTTAGGAAGTCGCTGGTTATATTGTACAAAGAGCGAGTCGTATTAGATATATTTTATTTGTAGGTTGTAAGATCATAACTTTCTTTTTATTTTAAAAGTTTTAAGATATTATATAAGGGTTTCACTTCTCCTTATATTTTGTGATAATTTTATGCTTTCTCATATCGATGATATAATAACAGAAAATATTAGACATTAGATTAGTGATTATTATTGTTTTTATATAGATATGAATATGATAATCTTGATCTCATATTCTCTATTACTATTACTATTGTTATAGTCTATGTGATAGAAATGGTGTTTATTGTTGAGAGATATGAATGAGACCAAAAATAGTCTCACATCGAAAGTTAAACATAACAAGTCTTAATATATAAATCTGTGGACTGCTCTTTTTATAGCCAATTGATTTTATGATGAAACCTCACTCGGCTTGTGTGCTAGACTATTAGCGATTATGCACACGACCCTCGTCATCGGTTTGTGTCGGACTTTGATTTGCAACTTCGGAACTCCCGCTTCTTCAAATTAGATCCTAGCCGGACAACTACAAATTGGACAAAAAGAGAAAGGGTGAAGGTATAGAAGTAGAAGTCAAGGGTAACACTCAAATCGGTTCATCCAAAATACCTTGAAAATTAAAAACCACCCAAAATGAAAGGTATGCTTTTCAAATGATCGAGATTTATGAGTCTCCTAAGAAATACTCCATTCTCAGATTCATAACTAATATGGTGGTATACAGCACAAACATAAGTTCATATCTAAAAGGGAGAAAGTGTTGAAGGTTAGATTTGCAAAGTTTTAAAACTTTGTGAAGAAACAACGCTCTTTTTTAGATCTGAGGAACATACATATGCATATGAGAGAGAATATAAGAGTAAGTTTAGCGGACAAAGAGATTGAATATGTCAAACTTCTCTTATGTCTTTTTTTTTGTGACGTGGGGTCCGAGGTTATCAACTAGTCCCTCACGGGTCCGAGCCCTAACCTGCAAAGGACGCGAACCGGTTAAGCCTAACGACAAGCCTCAAGGTAGGCTCACTCAAGCCAATGAAGGCTTGGGCACTCACTAATTACACAAATTGTGTAAGGAATGAGCTAGATTTGAACCATTGACCTCTTATAAGGGCCGCCTCTCCCTTACCACTAGGGCAAGGGGTCATTGGTAAACTTCTCTTATGTCTTGTTTACTCTTTTTCTTTCTATTCTATATCCTAAGAGCATAGGATAAGATTCAAAATTGGGAAAGATTCTCTGCCAAATAAATAATCGACCCTAAGAAAATCCAATTAAAAACTAAACTAATTAAAATTTGAAAAATATTTCCAAATTAGTACTCTTATCATATGCCCAAGGACATATGATAAAATAACCATTATTATTATTGGGAGTTAGTTTTGGAAAATCGGATTGTTATACGCAACATACAATCTCGCCAAATACACAGAATTGTCCCCGACTTCCAATGTTGATAAACGGTATACTACCATCGACTTCCGAAGCGGACAAGAATTGTCGACCTGGAGGGATGATGGAGGGCTGGGCCTGGGAGGGGTGCTAGGTGGTTGTCGACTTCAGTAGTCATAGTCAGAGGTAGCTAGAGTATACGCTAGTGGATGGCTGCTGACTTCAGCAGTCGAAGACTCGAAGTCAAAGAGTTGATGTTATTGTCGAGTTGGAGGGATGCTACTATACTACTGGAGAGTTGGGAGTCGTTGTTGACTTCGGGAGTAAGAGTCGATATAGACATTGTTGTCTCCGACTTCCTGTGTCAATGTCTACATTGTGCATTCAATGAGATTTTGGTCGTTAATTCCGATAGCAAACCAGGCCCTTTGCAAAACTGCAAAAGGGATGCTAGTTTTGCCGATTGAGAAAAAATGCAAGCTATTACATTACCTCTTGTTGTATTTGGACATTTAGAGAGAGAGTGTGTGTATAGTGTTTTGATATGTGTACGAGAATATGTTAATATAATATTTTAAAATTATATCAATAATCTATAAAAAAAAATTACTAAAAATATGCCAAAAATAATAAATCTAAAATACAATGTAAAAATTAAATTAATAACGATCAAAGTGTGCAAGAAATATAAAATATAAAATAATCTAGATATAAATAATTAATTATACCAAAAAGAATATAGATATGAATAAAATAATAGCTATCAAATAATTAATTTCTATATAAATAATTCTTTTAATTAAAAAATAATCAAAATATAAATAAATAACACCGTTTGTTGATAATTTTGATTTATATTTTTATCAATTAACTTTTATGATAACCCACATTATTTTCATAATTTTTTGAAAGAAAATGTTTTTTTCCAAGATGCCTTTTTAGTATCAATTTAACTTATATACGCTTGAAATAAAAAAAAATTATCTTTTAAAAAATTTTAAAATTAAAAAGATATAGATAAGATTGTTTAGAAGATTTATTTAAACAAAATTGTCTTATCTATGACCAAGGGATTGTAAGGGATAAAATCAGTTTGTGCTAATTTGTATAGTTACAATTGTATAAGAATATTATCTTGTAATTATCTATTTTATGCGCAGAATATCTCTAATTTGTATTGTAATTACCTTCATGTAACCGTCGTTAATTCTTATATACATTATTGTAATCAACACAATCACATTATTGTAACTAATTCATTGTAGGAGATTTAATTCTTGTAATAAATTACTTGTACCCAAATTGTATTGTAACTAACTTCGTAATTAAGGTTTCAGCAGGTTACAATAGGTATATAGTAGGTTTCAATAAGCCACATAATTGGTGTAACATATAGTTTCAAACTTTCAATAATAAAGTTACAAAATGCACAAAATAGGTTTCAATAGGGTAAAACAAGTACACAAATAAAGGATACAATGAGTATACATACAATATTCTTGTAACCAACTCTATTGTAATTAACCATCGTCATCACCCTAACTAGAATTGAACACAATCGATATATAAGAATTTCCAAAATTAACTAACAAAACAAAAAATAAAACTAAATGGAAGGTATACTTTGAGATAAAGGTATCGAGATTCTGGTTTACAAGACTCGTCCCATGTTCTTGCAAGTAGAGGGTGATAGTGAGTTAATATACCAAAACTACTAGTTTGCCGAATATTGTACAAATTGACAACATGGTATGTACCTGGAGCCCTAGATTTATCCAAATCGCAAACTAAGATGTTCTCCAAGACTATACTAGAGTTTTCAAAAACCCTAAAGTTGTCGAAGAACATACAACAAGAATTACAACATAAAACACATCACCATGTACCTTCAATCTTGTAACATGATCACAATCGACACTACGTGCATGCAAGAGGCGTTAAAATAAATTAAGTCATGGGAATAATCTGGTGTATTGAGCGATGCATTTGAAAAAATTTGGGAAGATGAATATTGTTAGTTACAATAAACATGAATCAAGGAAGATGTTATATGTATTCTCTCTCTTTAAAATACATGGGCAAATCAGTCAATAAAGAAAAAATAGTAAAACTAGTCAAATAAAAACATAATGAAAGTGAAAAATGTAAAGACCGGATTTTAGAATTTCTAAAAAAGGAAAGCTTTCGGAAAAACCCGTCCGCGAGCGATTTCTATTTTCGGAAAGTCCTTGGAAGATATCCCGACTCACTTTTGAATTTCAAAAGTTGGCGGACTCTAAACCTTATCTAGATCTATCGGATTTTGATTTTGAGGATTTTTTAGTGTCGTTTGAAATGAATTTGAATTCCATGTTGGATTTTTGGGATGTCGAATTTCGGGTCGTTGGGTTTCGGGATGTCGGGATAGGGTGTCGGAATTCAATGTCGGAAGAGCGGAATCACTCCTCACTCTCACTCTCCCTCACGCCAGTCTCTCTCTCTCTCTCCTCCTTAAGGATTTTGTCTCTTTCCTCCTAAAAACTGTAATGAGCCTCTCTCTACCCTATATACAGAGCACCCATCCCTAAAAGGATCCTCAAGCCTCAAATTCTGAGCTGCCACATTAAAACTCTAGCCTCCCAAGAGAAGATAGATAAAAAAAAAACCCCGAAATCCAAAAAACCCAAAAATCCTCACATTTCTCTCCTTTGATCCAAATCTCTCTCTCTCTCTCTCTCTCTCTCTCTCTCTCTCTCTCTCTCTCTCTCTCTCTCTCTCATCTCTCATTTCTTGTTTTTTAGAACCTAAATAGTGTCTAAACTCTCTCAAGAAGATCTCATCTCACATAAATAACCCAGAAATCAAATTTAGAAGGTCGTTTCCATCAAAAACGAAGTTTCTGGGGGATTTTGCCACATCGAATAGTACTTTCGTCGTCGCCAGTATGAACCCAGAAGAAGAAACTCATGTTCACCGTCGTGAGTTCAGCACCCATATCCGGCGTTGACTAGGTAAAACCCTTTGTTCTCCCTCGTTTTAACACTGTTTTCTTCCCCGTTTGTTTCCTCTTTTTTCTCACTCTTTCCTCTACCTTATGAGGTCAAAAAGAGTCAGATCTAACCCTTTTTAAGAATATTTAAGCTCATTCTATCCTCTCTCACTATTTTTGCACAAGGTAAGTTGTCCCGCTTCAAATCCTTTTGTTTTTGGATCTAAACCTTTGTAAAGGTCTTCTTTTAAGCTAGATCTATATCTCCTAGGCCTTGTCATAGTAAAGGATGGTCGAATCGAAGCCAAATGACTCCCTTCCTTCAAGATTTTCGAAGAGCCTCAAAGAGGCTAGGTAATCACTCTTCTACTCTCCCCTCTAGTCCTTGTTTAGGGTCTTTTGTGTGTTCATTGAGTCGGTTTTGAGCTACAAGTATTTTAAAACAAGTTTGAACTAAAAGCGGATTTGAATCAAGCAAAAATGAGCAAGGTCGGTTTCGAATCTCGCCGCAGCGAAACCATAGTCACCGGGGCGAGGGAGAACACAGACCATAGGTTGAAGATGACTCTCACGGCCACGATCGCGGGTTTCCCTGCCGCGAAATCTTTGTGAGGCGGCCATCAAGGGGTGCTGTCTCACGGGGAGCTTTTGGAGGATCCCGCAGCCGCGACCGACCCTCTTGCGGCCGCGAACGGCCCTCTTGCGGCCGCGACCGGCCCTCTCGCGGCCGCGACCGGCCGCGACCGGCCCTCGTGCGGCCGCGAACGGCCCTCTCGCGGTCGTGAGATCTCCCCAATGACTTTGTCGAGTCACTCCTTGCCTCCTTTGGGTTCCTTGTTTGTTTTTGACCCGATTCATTTCGAATTTGATTTTAGATGATGGATGATTTCAGAAGCGGGATCTTGGGGATATTATTTTAATATTAAATATTTGTGACGGAATTCGAACTATCGAGTTTTATGCTTGGAAAACATACTGAAGGATTTTATTTCATTGTCGGGATTCTTTGACTTGGTTTTATTATCGATATTGGTTTTGGAAATGAGCTTTGTGAAATGAGTATTTATGGGTTTATGGGATTGAGATGATCGGATGGCCTTGTTTGGTGTTTTATCATATCGAAAGACTTTGAAATGGTTTTACTCTTCCCTGGTTTTGGAAACATGTGACTATAGGTGATTGTTGATCGTTGGATTTCCCTGGTTTTACTCTTCCCTGGTTTCTGCGTGCATGAGTGATAGTACAAAAGCTTATCGGATCTATGTGACTATAGGTGATTGTTGATCGTTGGATTTCCGCTTACTCGAATTTGAAAGGGAAAATCTCCTGCTTGTGATCATATGACATACTAGGTGTTGCATAAGCATATTAAAAGCATGCAATATAGTATCATGCTAGGGTTGCACTCATGTGTGAGCATTCGGATACTCTGTGTTTGAGAACAGAACGGTCGTTATTTGTGAGTCCTGGAGTCTTTTCTAGGGTCATTAGATATCACAACATCATCGGGTTTGTCCTGAGTCATTATGTCATTATATGAGATGAGATGATAGCCCAACACCATCGGGCATGATCTTGATTTATAATGAGCATGATGATATAATATCATATGATGTTGATGTGCACAGATATATGATGAAACAATGGGTATCATATTGGCCAGGTCCACTCATGAAAAAGGGGGTGAAGTAGGAGAGGGATGTGCCACTTGGCATTCTTTGGGGCTCTTTACTGTCTTTTTGCACTTATATTATATCCTGATAAAGCATGCTTTGAGTGTTTAATTCCGCACTACATTAGAGCATCTTTTTTTATAGGAATAGTGTATGTGTATGCTTGCTTGCGGGACCCAGATTGCATTATGGGGGGGCTCAATCCAATCTCTCCCGCACAAATTGTTTTTAGGTATGCTTGATCTATGCTTCTATGGCATGGGAACCTCCTGAGTAGATGTGAAGAACCTGTCTAACCCGCTAACTTGGCAAAGGTTCTTCCTATGTTTCGACTTGGTTTTGACCCGGCCTTGCCATGGCAAGTTGTACTTTATTCCGCTTTTCCTTATATGATTTTCCGCGACTTAGGCTTTTAGGATAGGTTAAGGTTAACCAATGACCCTTCGATTGCTTTGGGGTTCGAAATCCCCACTTTGAAATAATAATTTTTTGGGGTTTGAAACCTCGACCCGTACCTGAATTGCTAGATCCAAACGAAGGTATCCAACCTTCGAAACATAACCCGAATATTTATATCCGGGCCGTTACAAAAAAAAATTCTTGCCTAGATCTCGCCATCTTGTAGAAGCTTCATTAAATCTGCATTACTGATAGGGCCAAATTTGTTGATCGATTCTTATGGGCAGGAACTACATTTGGGGAGTTCATCACAAAATCAGATCTCCAAAATATTCATCGGAAAGATTTAACAATGAAAACATATAGTATTAATATATTATTATTTATGTAAAAATTTATCATAAAAATCTTACAAAAAATATCATCGATTTACAGTTAGAATTTAAAAAGTGACATCAAAAATTGGATTAAAAAAATGCAATAATTAGATTAAAAAAACAACACTATTGTTACATGTGTGTGTGTGTGTTTTATTAAGGTGAATTGAGTAAAAGAGCTTACATACCTAATTAAATTTATTAATGGTATAATTAGCTGGTGAGTTATTTAAAAAATCTCATTTACCAAATATTAATTCTCCATATAAACATGTTTTTTTCAATAAGGTAATGATTTGGGATGGATCAAGTCTTGTTGGATCACCACCCAAGGGCATCCTTATGGATGAGTACTCACAGATTTATGTCATCAAGAAGATCATGAGAGGGGATCCAGTGGAGAAGATCAGCAATCTTTTCGGCAACCATATTAATCTCTCGAAAGACATGGTTGAATTGGACCTTGCCGAAGTGATGGAGGAGGAAGAGAATATCTGAGATCGGAATCTCAATGTCCCATGAACACTTCCACAACATGCGTGAATAGTTGATGACAATGAGGTTGTCACTCTCGATCACAATGTTTGAATGTATGAGAATCTTAGCCTTGATTATGCCTTCCTTTAGTGCCATGGATTCCGCTACAAGTGCATAATTGAGTCCATACTGAACACCGCCACAAGCCATTGCAGCATCCTCTTGATCCCGAATGATGGAATCTGCAATTGCCTCACTAGAAGGCAGAAAAGAACCATTGAAATTAATTTTAAAGAAGTGTTTCGTTAGCTTGCTCCATCTCATGTTTCTTCTTTTCCTCAAAGGGTAATCTTTTTTGTGTCTGGTATTGGTGGGGGTCTTTCTCAAAGTTTTTCTTTGAAATTTTCCAGTTTTGTAGTTGTTGGTTGGTATAATTTTCCATGTTTTGAATTGTTGTTGTATTTAGATTGTCAAAAATATTTCTATTTCTGCTTGTCCATAGACACCACCATGTTGTGACAAATTTTCTCATTTGCTCATTATCTAGTTTGTTGAATATTTCACATATAACTGCTTTAATTGTTTTATTCCTACTGTAGATGTTTTGGATTACCGATTCAATTTTTTGATCTATATTGCTCACAAGTTGATTCGTCTTGTCACATTTAATGAATATGTGGATTGGATTTTCTTTGCTTTGATTGCATAGTGAGCAAGTTAGCGGGACATCCAGTTGCGGAGTTAGGCATTATACCAGGGGGTGCTAAAAACTTAAAAAACCGATAAATATTTTTGAATATATAATATCCAAACAATCAGACATATTGAAAAAAGACGATAAAAATACATTACTACAAATTAAACCAATTCAATACTACAAATAGGCTCACTAGTACTAGTACAACAATCAACATTACAAATGAGCTCACTGGTAAGATAAAGGAGGCAATCTCTAATAAAAATCTTTAGTTAAAGACGTAATTGAGAAATATTGAAGAATGGTAAAGTTAATACATGACAAAATATGTCAACTCGGAGATGGTGATAGTTTGTCATTTTCACAGCTTTTCCCGCGATCCTAGAACGAAATTGACTTTGAACATAATCTTCCATTTTGTGAATGATAATAACATGCTCTGAACATAAATCAGTCACCTCTTGTATAAGAGCATCTCACCCATTCTCTCACAAATCTTGAAACTTCTTCTTTGTAATATGAACCTGACTCATAGCTGCGATGATATTTTGATCTTTCTGTTGTAAAATTTGGGACAAATGATTTGTCTAGCCCAATACAAGCTTTCATCAAATGAGAAATAAACACAAATTGACAACTCCATATGCTTTCACCTAAGCGGGTGACACTTCCCCTAATCTCCAAGGTAGCGCCATCATCAATTAAATTTTCCAACACTTTTGTTGCAGTAGAAGACAACATTAGAAGATGATTTATGGTAGTAAAATTTGAACCCAAACGTGTAGCTTCTGATCGGGCTAAAGCACATTCTTGATTCAATCCTCTCCCGGTTGAAATTTCACTCGTTTCTAACTCCTCCACCATTTCATCGTGCTGAATTTGATGGAGCTTATCTCTTCTTTTCCAAGAAGCTCCAACCATTTTCGTAATCAACAACACGCAGTTGAAGAAATCTGACACAATTGGAACTTTTTTTGTGCACCCAACAATAACTAGTTACAAGTTGGTGAGCAAAACAATGGATATACATTGCATATGGATTTTCCTTCAATATAAGAGACTTCAACCCATTATATTCACCTTTCATATTAGAAGATACGTCGCATCTTTGGCCTCTTAATTCAGAGAATGATAATCCATGGCGAACAAAAAAAACATCAATAACGGCTTTCAAAGACAATGGAGTGGTATCAAGAACATGAAACACTCTAAGAAACAGCTCTCCTACTCCTCCTTCACTGAATTGTCATGGGCCTCATCAACCAAAAAAGAAAAGAATTTGTCTCCAAGCTCACGCAAGATTACTTTTGTTGTCTTTGACACACAAGCCTTAGCTATATCCTTTTGAAGGGGGGACTAGTTAGTTGATGATTTGCTAGTGCATTACTCAACACAACACTTCCAATCTCTTTGTCTCTTGTCCCAAAGCAATGAAGCAATTCTATAATATTCCCTCTATTTTTCGATTTTAATTACTGGTCATGACCCCGAAAAGGCATTCTTTGTGCAAGTAGAAACCTAGTTGAATTCAAACTAGTAGGTAAACGAGTGCTATAAGCAGCACTTTGTCCTTTAGTTGCTACAGACAAACATCTTTAAATACTTTGTCTTTGATTTTTCAAGCCATCAAATAGTTGTTTTGCATCATTGTGTTGACTATCCGTTATCCCAACATGATCATTAAATTTCATAATATCCTTTCTCCAATTACGAAAACCATCCTTGACAAACACTCCGCTTCCATTTCTTGCTTCTAAATCGCCTTTAACGAGATAACACCAAAAACAATATGCAACATCTTTAGAAACACAATACTCTAGCCAATCTCTTACCTTGAGCCACTCCTTTCGAAAACTTCTATTTAGTTTCCCAAAAACAAATTGTGAAAAATCATGTGACAAAGGTTGACAAGGATCATTCATCACGTAGTCTCTCATGATAACATCTCTAATCAAAAGGATCATATTCCACATTAATTGATTATCATAATGTAGGGTCACTAATAATAACCCAATGTTTTTCAAAATGAGCTTTTTTCTCTCCCCTTACATCATATCCAACAACATCAATTCTATCATTTGGAGTCTGTGCAACAGAAGGATTTCTGGAAGACCCTACAACTTGATCTTCGAATTGATGGATTCTTAGTCCGAGTAACAAATTTATCCATTTTTCTCCAATAATAAACAATTCAAAAGCCCCAAAATGAACTTTCTATTCAAAAATCAAAGGTGCGCCGAATTGGTTCACAAATTCCACAAACCCTAACTATCCTCATTTACAAATTGCACTTCAATTTAAAAATCTAACCTTCTAACTTTCATGAATTTCAAATTGAATAGAAAATCTAATTCATAATTAATGTATAAACATTAATGTAGGAAATGTCAAATCTACCTTCGAATCAAAACTCAAGAGATTCCTTCGAGGTCGAAGGTGGGCAATGGCAGCGATGTTGAACCGTCCAAGGCGTGAAGGCGGCCAACCAGGAGCAACGTTGTCGGCGTCAATGTCAAAAGCGGGCGATGGAGAGCCGAGAGTCAGACGTCGAGAGGAGGGTCGCCTAGATGGTCGTGGTTCCCCCCTTTTCACTTGCCTAGTTGCGCTTAAAAAAAATCGAACAAATAAAGAGGTTGCAAGGCTGTGTGTGAAAAAAAAAATGATATAGGGTTTTAATGCCGTTTGTGAATGGGAAATAAAAGAGCAAAATGTGGATATTGAACCAGTGACCTCTATCATCCAACACAACTCTCAGCTCGGCGCCTCCCGGACTTTACCAACTAAGTACCCGTTCGACCTTACTTCAATGTATAAGCTATATTGCTTTAGTATTACAAAAAAAAATATAAAAAATATTTTTTATAAAAATTTCCCCAGAGCACTATAAGGAGGGAAACTAGTCGAATAAATATGAATATAAATCAAACCAACTCCATATCCAAGTAAATAAAATACAAGAATCCCTCCCGCTGTAGTGGTAAGGAATCAGGATCAAATCCACGAGGAAGCCTGTCAGCGCTCACCTAAATATTTTCAAATTTAGCCCCGATTTTGACTATGAAGACTACTCGATCTCGACTTGAAAGGGTCGATATCGACTGAAGTCGGTCGATTTCTTCTTCAGACCTACACACAGAAAAACAAGCAGAGTCGAAATCAAGTACATTGCACTCGATATCGACCTTAGTGACTCGAAATCGACCAGATAGTGGTCGAAATCGACTGTAAGTGCATAAAATGTAAATTTGCAGAAATAAAATAAAAGGTGTTGGAAAAGAACGTCCGAAGAAAATAAGAATGGATGAGAACATATGTGAACAGAAATAAACACATATTTGGGTTTTGTAAATCAATAAATTAAAAACTTCCGAAGCCGGGGATTCAACGCCACAACAATAACCATGTAAGAATTATACCAAGTTATAAAAGATTATGCCTTTTCATCAAATAACTTTCGTCACTAACAATTAAGAATATAGAGGCTTTTGCATAAACCCTAATTGTTACTACCCTTTTCACATAATTAATCCAAATTCATAGGGGTGGGCATGGGACGGACGGGACGAGATTAGGGTAATCCCGCGTCCTGTCCCGCGTATTTTTTGTGGGGCGGGATCGGAATGGGATTGAATATATTTTTTAAAAATCCCGCCGGGTCTTATCCCTCTCGGGACGGGACGGGTTCAAGACGGGACGGGATTTGTCCCTCATAATAAAAAAAATTAAAATACAATCTAAAAATAATAAGTAAAAAGTTGTAAAAAGGTGCAAATTAAAATCATACATAATAATGTCTAAAACCACAGTAGCCAACCTCACAAAATATGAAAATAAAGCATCACACATTTGAAATCTCATCACAAATTGAAGGCAAAGACAGCCCATTACAAATTGAAGGTAAAGCCATAAAATCCAGTAGCAATAATAGTGAGTAAGGCTAAACTACAAGTTTCTTATATATTTTTATTTTTTATGCTTTGATTATTATTTTTAATTTTAGGTTTAAATAAATATTAAGGTATAATATAAATATATTCTTATATATTTTTATTAATTTTAATTATATATATATATAGGGGTTGGTTCCGGTGTACTCAGCCCTTAACGTGTATCATGTACACAAATCTGGGCCCTTGATTCCCATAGAGGAATCTAAGCCGTTGATTCCAATAGATGATTATGCAGTTGAGTATGAATGATTATGCACTAGTATATGAAGATTTATTCAGTCGTATGAGACTGTTTTGTAGGTTAGTCATTTTGATTATTCGATGGTATCACTATATTATTCGATCGTATTGACGGATTATGCAATGGTATTGCTTTATTATTCAATGGTATAACTTAATTATTTGATGGTGTTACAATATTATTCGATCGTATTGACGAATTATGAGTATTTACTCAATGTAATGTGTGTTTGTTTTTTACCAATTCATTGAATATGCTACCGAATAATGTTTTATTTTAGCGAAGATCAATGGACAAAAAATAAAACATTATTCGGTAGCATATTCAAAGAAATTGGTAAAAAAAACACACACATTCCATTGAGTAAATATTCATAATTCAAATAATAATATCAAAAAAATCACCAATTCTACTGAATGATCAATATAGGCATGAATAATACAAAACCCTTAAGCTCAATGTGGCTCCAAATGATTTCGAACTACAAAAAAAAACACTACATTCCACTGAATAAACATATATAATTCAATGAATAATATCAAAAAACCCACCAATACCACCGAATAATAAAACTGGGCACAAACAAAACGAAAACTCTTAAGCTCAATTGTTATCGTAAATTTTTTTTTAGCAAAACATATGCAAAGTGGGTGTCTATAGGTAGATAAAAATAAATTACATCAAAAAAAAATAAAAATATTTTTTTTAAAATGCCCGAAAATAACAAAAAAAGCCAAAAAATTACTTCCCCCATCACTATTCACAACCCCTCCTTTTCTTTTCTTTTCTCTTTTCTTTATTTTGATTATTGTGAGCCTTTGATTTGGTTTGATCCAAAGGCCGAGATTTGTGTACATGATACACAATAAGGCTTGTGTACACATGATCCATATTCGATGGTATATATAGAGTATGGATCATATGTACTCAAATCTGGACCATTGAATTAAGAAGATCAACGGATGAGATTAAAAGTAACTTCTGATTATTCGATGGTATTGAGAGATTATTCGGTAGAATGAAATTATGCAGTGGTATTGGGCGATTATTTAGTAGAATAAAATTTACATTTTCTTACAGATGAATAATTACGTGAAAACAGATGAATAATCACGAACAAATAGATGAATAATTTTTGAGTACATGATACGCGTTAAGGGTTGAGTACACCGGAACCAACCCCTATATATATATATATATATATATATATATATATATATATATATATATATATATATATATATATATATATATATATATATATATATGCGGGACCGGACGGGATTTGCGGGATTCAAACTCTCCGTCCCGCGTCCCGTCCCGCGTAATTTTTGTGGGACGGGATTTAAAAAAAAATTATAAATCCCACCGAGATGGGGGCGGGATGCGGGACGGGACGGGATTTGCAGGATTTGTGCCCACCCCTACAAATTCATATTAAAATCACTTTTGTTTCAATAATACAAATAAGGGTTTACCAACTACTTTCGTAGAAGAATCATGTAAATATGGAGAGAAGATGAAATCGCAATAAAAGCTATACCTTTGATGCATTACCCTACATTGCTACGATCGGGCTCACTCTGGCCCTAAAGGTAGGGTGACTACTCGCTTCTCATCATGGTAGCAAACATTAAATATATAAAGGAAATAACTAATTGCATTAAACTAATAAGAAAACTTACAACCGAACAAGCCACAATCGTTTTCGCTCTTCACAACTCACTCGGCCTCAACCTCTCTCTATACTTTCTATTACCTAACTAGTGTTTTCTCAATAGCTTGAGAATGGAATGAATAAAAACCAGCCCCGTAGAGATTTATTTATAGTGTTCAACCCTTTCTTTTTTTTTTTTTTTTTTTTTTTTTTTTTTTTTTGATACAAGGCAATAATTTGGGGATGGTTAACCGCGGTTAAACCATCGCCCAAGGGCGTCCAACTGGACGAGGTCGTCAATCTCAACAGGGACCCGCTCGACGACAAAGGACGACAAGAAGCCTATGTGAGCCAATCTATCCGCGACCTGGTTCCCTTCCCGGAACGTATGAGAGAAGCTGACAGATTCGAAGGAGCGGCAGATACCAAGGATATCCGATACCGCCATCTCAAGCTCCCAAGGGCAGCGCCAAAGACCCTTCAGTACATTGATGAGCAAGAGACAATCACCCTCCACCTCAATCCGAGAATGACCGGACGTCGACGCCACCTGAAGACCAAAAAGAAGACCAGAACATTCCGCCTGCACAGCGGAGACCCCTCCAAGACTTCGGGCGCCACAGGAGATCACCTCCCCCCGATCATCTCTGATAATGAAACCTGCAGCGGCAAAGCCAGCATCATTCCTTGCTCCATCAAAGTTGAGTTTGATGGAACCTTGGGCAGGTTTTCTCCATTTAACTGTTTTCGGTCTAGTCCTTTTTCTAGGTTGGTTGGACTCCCTTCTCAAGGGGGTGTCCTCATCCTCCGCTTCATATTCCTTAGTCTTATTCCAACTTATTATGTATTGTTTTATATATTTTATCCATTCTTCTAGATTTCTGAGATCGTTATTATCGAATAAGATTTTATTCCTCATTGTCCAGATACCCCAAAGGGAAAACGCAAGAGTAGATTTCTGATTTGTCGAAAGTTTTTCAAAGATGTTTGTTATAATGTCCTTGTATCGTTTGCCCGTTTTATCTGTGTTCCTGATAATTTGTTCGATTTGCCTATCCAAACTACCAATAAAAGATAGTGAGCGATGACACTCAGTGAATAGGTGAATAGCATCTTCCCCGTTATGGTTACAAAATGGACATTCAAGGGGAACGTGGACTCCTTTACTTTGTAGTCTAACTTTCGTTGGGGTCCCGTCCAGAAGATTTTTCCAGATGAAATTTTTGATTTTAGGCGGGCAATCTATTTTCCAAATCCAATCCAATGGGTCTGCATTGGCTCTTTTGTTTCTCGTAATGTGCTCAACCGCACTGGAAGTAGAGAACCAGCCATTTCTGCTAGGTCTCCAATATAGTCTGTCTTCTATGTCACTTGTAGGGATGTGAACGTCGAGGATTTTTTGGACAATGTCTAGGGGTAGAAATTCTTTCAGCCTTTCTACATTCCAAGTTTTGTTTGGTTTAATGAATTTGTCTATCGTAGCGTGAGCTTGTAACCCAAGTGGGGACATTAAGGTGGTGGAACAAGGTCTTGGCTAGCCATGCCGGGTCTTTGGTGGCGTTCACTTGGCTCGCCCTCTCCAAGTAGGGAGTTGAGCTGTGTGGCTTGGGCGAAAGCCGAGGGTCACACAGTTCCTAGAGGGGAGGGCACAGCGTAAGGCTGGCTTCACAGTGTTCAACCCTTTCTATCCAAGGAAAGAACAACTATATATATATATATATATATATATATATATCCTAAGATAAATGTTTGATAAATAAAATAAATAAAACAATTAAATTCCTAGGTAACTTATGGAATTAACTAAATTGGATAAAAAATCTCCCATATTGATAAAATTTTGTTCCTTCCATTGCAAGTAAACCCATTTAGAAATCGGACTCTCAATGGCTCGAAACCGGCATATGTTGGCCACTCGATATCGACCAAGTCTAGTCGATATCGACTCGTATTCGCTGCTTCACTTGATCTCAGCTTCTAGCGTAGATTTTGACCAGGCCTTCACTCGATATCGACCATGCCGAGTCGATATCGACCTATTCGTTTCTTCAGCTCGACGTCCTGGCATTCCCGGTGGTGTATGTACTCGATATCGACCAGATGCAGTCGATATCGACTCCTTGTTGGGTCAAAATGTTGCCTTATGGCTCCTGCTCGATTTCTTGCTTAGCTTCTACTCGATATCGACTGTCTGTACTCGATATCGAGTGCCTTGACTGTTTTCTTCTCTTCTCTGAATTGCTCGTAAAGTGTCTCAATTTTTGCGAAATTAAACAAGAACTAGTGTAGATCTGCATAATTGGGAAATAAGCATAAACTACACAATTCCTGCATAAATCAAACCCAGAAATATAAAATATGTAAAGAAATCGATATGAATGTAAGCGAAAAATCATGGTTATTTGAGCGCACATCAACACGAGTCGATGAGAGGATTTAAGTTTAAGGATTCAAGGTTTGTTATGCTTGCCTAGAATTCTTGTGGTTTTGCTATGATTCAAGACTTGGTTGATTGATTGTGAGACTTGATTTCTATATTATTCATAAGTTTATTTATCATCTTGTTCTTCGTATTATATTTGTGTTATTTTCCATGACTGGCCATCTAGTTAGGAATTGCATATTAGCTATGAATCCGTTGTTGTGTTCTTGATAGAAAACAATGGTATTGAAGTAGTGATATTTCTTTGTCTTTACAGTAGATGATAACAATTGATCTATATCGTTAGATGTTGATTATGCCGATCAGGGTTGTTCCAATTGTGTCTTAATTGCATTGAATCGATATGCCAATTGGTCTAAGCACTTGAGTTCTTAATGCTATACTAGTTTGCTAGTTAGTTTATTAGTTTGGGTTATTTCTTTGGCGAGGTGAAATTTAACAATGTTTCCGACCCGTCAGGTTGGAGATAATAGCCTTAGTTCTGTTGCTGGTGTTGCCCTGACTAGTTTCCCCCTGCATAGCCCGCCTCTTCGTGTGTTTCTACAAGCTGCACTTGGTCGGCAGGTGGGCACGCAGTGGTGTTGTGCCTCACAAACCCACACTCCAAACAAGGTTGATTATTAGAAAGAAATTTAACTTGTTTGGTAAGGCGGCATACCTAGTCTTGCTGGAATTGGTTTCTGACGTATGGATCAATCTCCCTTGATGGCTCGTAGAGTGGCATAGATGGGGCATGCCTTTCGTCGGGGGTCGTAAAAGTCCCATAGGTGTTGTCGTAGTTGGCCAACGTCTCAAAGGTATCCCAAGTACGTTGTGGTGTGTACTCAAGATACCTATAAGCTGTATAGGTTTTGATCTGATCCTTTGTAGGCGCATCCAAATAGTTGAAGATGATCTCCTGGATCACATAAGGCGCTTGTCCGTGCGTAGGGCAAGACTTCAACCAACGTTTGTAGCGCTCCCAGACTTGTGCAAATGTTTCCCCTGGCTTTTGCTTGAAAGTCGTGATTTGTTGTCTCAGCTACGCCGTCTTTAGGGGTGTGCAGAAAAACCCGAAACCGAAAACACGACACGAAAACATGACAACACGACACGAAAAAACCCAAAACCGAAAAAACCCAACACGAAAAATGACACGAACCGAGAAAACACGGCTGTAAACGGTTTGTGTTCGGATTGGGGAAATCTCCTTGTCGGATACCCGAAACGAACTGTTTAAATTTTTTTAATTTATTTTTAGGCTAGGTAGTATAATACTTGCAAGGCATCCCAAGTTCGATCCCCACTGGCACCTCTTTACTACATTTTTAATTCCTTTTAATTCTTCCCTCTCAGCAGGTCCAGATCAGCAGTGCGACAGGCCCAGCAGGTCCAGATCAGCGGTCCAAAAGCCCAGTAAGGGTGTAACCGTGTAACACAACAACAACCTAGCGTCATTTAACCAAAAACAAAAAAAAAAAAAACAAATGGTTCGTGACGGGTACCCGGGTATCCGACACGTAACCGAATAGCTTTACCGTGTCGGATACTCGGCTCGAAACGGTTCGTGTACGGTTCGACAATTTAGGGTACCCGACACGAACTGATTAGCTTTACCATGTCGGATACCCGGCTCAAAACGTTTTGTGTACGGTTCGGCAGCTTAGGCATAAATGGTTTCGGGTACCCGATATTATTACCCGGTTCGTGTCGGGTACCCGGTGATGCCCACCCCTAGCCATTTTGGTTGGAGGAAAGAACTTGTTGAGAAACAAATCCCTGAGTTCGTTCCATGTGCGAATGGATTGTGGAGCCAAACCCTCGAACCAATGTGAAGCTTTCGCTACAAGCGACCAATGAAAAGCCTTTAGTTTTAGATATTCCAAATTGGCATTATCAGCTATAGTTTCGCACAAATCTAGAAATATAGTAACGTGTTCTAAAGGACATTCATTGGGTTTTCCCTCAAATTGATTCCTCCTAATTTCACAAATAAAAGAAGGACGGATTTCAAAAGAAACGCAATAGAGAACGATAGGAGATTCTGGCATTGCCAGAGTAGGGTGCATATATTCTTACCCGTTCGCAAGGATGTGCTGAAGTTGTTCCTCGAGCGCTCTTCTGGCTTGGGCTTTGCGATCAACCCTTGCTTTCCACCTTTGTTGATTCCATTCATATTCTGCCTCTCGTTAGGCGTATTCTGTCTACCTGGTGGTGAGCTCTTCCACTTGCCTCTAGAGCCTCTCAAGCCCCTGCGCCGGAGTGAGTTATACCTCGTTCTCGTTGTCAGTTGACATTAGTCTTCTCCTTAACCTTTGTTGGAGATGAAAGAAGTGTTCTGGTTCGAGAAGAGGATCAAATTTGGGTGTGCGATCAGTTCTTCGCATACACCTGTAAAATAAAAATAAAAAGAAAAAGAAAAAGAAAAAGAAAAAGGGAGTAAAAAGGAACTAAAAAGGGCGCGGTTGATAGCTTTCCTAGCAACGACGCCAAAGTTTGTTAGGAGAGAAACTAGTCGAATAAATATGAGTATAAATCAAACCAACTCCATGTCCAAGCAAATAAAATAAAAGAATTCCTCCCGTTGTAGTGGTAGGGAATCAAGATCGAATCCACAAGAAGCGTGTCAGCGCTCGCCTAAACAGTTCCAAATTTCGCCCCGATTTCGTCTCAGAATACCACTCGATATCGATTGGAATGGGTCGATATCGACTGAAGTCGGTCGATTTCTTCTTCAGACCTGCACACAGAAAAACAAGCAGAGTCAAAATTGAGTACAATGCACTCGATATCGACCTTAGTGACTCGAAATCGACCAGACAGTGGTTGAAATCTACTTTAAGTGCAGAAAATGTAAATTTGCAGAAATAAAATAAAAAGGTGTCGGAAAAGAACGTTCGAAGAAAATAAGAATGGATGAGAAGATATGTGAACATAAAGAAATACAGATTTGGGTTTTGTAAATCAATAAACTAAAAACTTCCAAAGCCGGGGATTCAACGCCACAACAATAACCATGTAAGAATTATGCCAAGTTATAAAAGATTATGCATTTTCATCAAATAACTTTCGTCATTAACAATTAAGAATATAGAGGCTTTCGCATAAACCCTAATTATTACTACCATTTTCACATAATTAATCCAAATTCATATAAAGATCACTTTCGTTTCAATAATACAAATAAGGATTTACCTACTACTTTCGTAGAAGAATCATGTAAATATGGATAAAAGATGAAATCTCAATAAAAGTCATACCTTTGATGCATAACCATGCATGGCTACAGTCACCCTGACCCTAAAAGTAGGGTGACTACTCGCTTTTCATCATGGTAACAAACATTAAATATATAAAGGAAATAACTAATTGTATTAAGAGTAAATGGTAGAGGATATACCACTTTCATCGGGCCATTGTAAAAATAACCCCCCTCCCCCGGCCGAAATAGCAAAAATGTCAAATTGACCCAACTAATTGCAAATGTAACCGGTAACCCAAACCTGTTGCAGCGGGTAAGAAAGACGGTTGAAAAATGGAAAGAGAAAAGTGAAGAAAGCAAACCTCACATCAACGTCTTCAGTCACAATCATACCTTCAAGAAACCGTAGAAATTCGAAGGGGAAACCGTCATTGGAGGGAAAATAGAGAGAGAGAGAGAGAGAGAGAGAGAGAGAGAGAGAGAGAGAGAGAGAGAGAGGGGGGGTAGAACTGATTGCTGTGACGCCGGAACTGAGGACGACGACGTGAGAGAGAGAGAGAGAGAGAGAGAGAGAGAGAGAGAGAGAGAGAGAGAGGTGAGGCGCTTACTGTGACGCCGGAAACTAGAGCGAGGGACGACCCGAGATTGGAGAAAGACAACCCCTGGTGCCGATTCCGCCATTGAAGAGAGGTAAACCCCCGTAATATATCTCGAAGCTTTCTCCTTTAATGGTAGTTCGGGGGATTCAAAGCATGTAAAATCAATTTAGGGCCGGTTGGAAGAATTGGGGGATTAGGGTTCGAAAAGTGGCAATGGGAAACCCTAACTGGAAATGTGGTCGGCGTTTTGGGGATAGGGGTGTTAGGGATGAAATTGAAGGTCGAAAATTGGTAGAAGAGGTTAGACAACCCCAATCAAACAATGAAATTGGGGATGGGAAAACTCGTCAATGGAGAGCGGGGTCCTGCTTGTGGATAGGGGAAACCATTGAATGACTAGGTATAGGAAAATCTGGGTAGAGTTTGATTTGGGGAATTCAGGGAAGAGGCTGAGATTGTTATATAGTTAAAGAAGCTATAATTCATTTTTCATTACATTGTGTCATAAAAACAAGACTAGTAAACTTGTTTTGAGACCTATTTCAGACCGTAATTACTTGGCAAATGTTCTGGTCCAACTTGATATCGCTTTGTGACCACTGTTTGAATGTTTATTTGTTTGAAGCTCTCTTATTATTTTCTTAGGCCTTATTCTCTGCTTGCTGGTTAAAGTGTATAAGTACCCTGTTGACCCTTTGGAGTAGATTTTAATGTTTTTGTGAGGATTGCAGATTGGTCAAAGAATATGCACTTATCTTGTCTTAAGAATTACATGTATTTGACAAAAGTTAAGATGGCATCAATTTTGATAGTGTGTTGCACACATGTTGATTGATGCTCCCTGTTTTTTTATGTGTAATATTTTGAGCTTTATGTCTCATATTGTAGGCATTTTGTGGTGTTGTCTATTTTGTGGTGTTTGAAATTCGTAACTCTCGTTTTGTGGTGTTGATGGTTTTTCCAAGCAATTGTGTGGTGTTGTCAAATGCAAAATATTAAAACGTCTAGCAGGAAAAATACTTTGACCGGCTATTCATTTGTAAGTACTGGCTAGGATTATTGCTGAAATGGGTCTTATCTGAATGACAGATTAAGGACAATGGCAAAAGGCAAAGGAAAAAAGGTGTCGACCCCTTCGAGCAAGAAGGTATAAGATGTAATATCTTATGAGCCAGTAGATTAGGGGCGTTAATTTTTTTTGTGTAGGTGATGTGAACATCGGTACTCTCTTATTATATTTGTGCAGGCGACTCTTGCCCTTCCTCCGTCGAAGTATTTTAGAGGGAGGTCCAACCAGATCTCCAAGATGGGAGTACTGACGGGCATGGATGATGGGCTATCTGTAGCTGATTGGCAGATGCTGGCAATGTAAAGATCGGCGCCAATGTGCCCTACTGCTCAGCCCTTATCCATTACTTCCTGGAGAGGCAACTCAAGACCCTCAAGAAATGTGAGACATGGTATGAGATCCATGGGCGACTCCTCCGGTTCTCCATCAAGGAATTTTGCCTAGTCACAGGCCTCAAATCTGGTGCAAGGAATCGGGCATTTGAGGCGGAAGATCACAAAGGCGCAATCCGGAGCTTCTTTGGAAGGGAAAGGGTCAAGGTGTCTGACCTTCCTGTCATGTGGGAGGTCGCAAAGGCGAAAGAGAGAAGTGAACGGAAGAGGTTGAAGCTTGCACTCCTCATCATTGTAGAGTGCATCCTGCTGCCAGGGGACGTGGGCAGGGGAGTGAAATGGTGGGTGGTCTCCCTCGTTCAAGACCTCGACCGATTATTTGACTACTCGTGGGGTAAGGTATGTTATTAAGCCACACACAAGAGTTTTGATGGGGCACTGGTTAGGAAGGTGGAGCGGGGAGTGAAAGGTGGGAATGAGAGGTCCGGGTACTCGCTCAATGGATTCCCATTAGCGTTCCAGGTACAAGTTCAAACTTAATGCTATTCAATACTTGGCTAGATTTGTTGTCTGTATTGTTGGGCTAATTCTGAGTATGGCCAAGGTTTTTTCTAAACTGGCTAGTAAAATACTACTCCCTCCGTTAATTAAAACTTGACGTTTTACTATTCACGCACGCTTTTGGAGGTGTTAAAAACTATATGAAATATTAACTTTTTAAATATTTTTTTAAAATAATATCATACTTATTACTATTAAGTATGAATTTATAAAAACAAATTTTTAAAAAAGTTAATATTTTATATAGTTTTTATCATTCTAAAAAAGCGTGCATGAATAGTAAACGACAAGTTTTAATTAACAGAGGGAGTATTATTCTGTCCGTGTAGATTTGGATCTATGAAGAGGTGCCGGGTGTGGACAACCACTTTGCCAACAGGAGTCGGGGGGTTATCTTTCCCCAATGCGTTCGGTGGAGCATAACGGAGGCCCACCTCCCCTATGAGAGGGTGAAGACGATGCTGGACATAGAGAATGAGGATGGGATCAAGTGTGACGATGCTCGGACGACCCTTATGCCTGAAGCGGCTGAGCGGGAGAGTTATCTGGGTGCTGGGTACCCCAATGACGAACCCGATGCCTTTTTTGACAACGTGGCGAAGAGCTGGGCTGAGGCAACGTATATTCTCGCCCCTGTCAACCTCCGCAAGAAGCACTGGGTGGCAATGGAAGTATGTCTGGACGAGTGGACTGTCAAGTTATACGATAGCGATGTCAGCTTCGTCCGCGATCGCAATCTTGCAAAGGAGATGCGGTTTGTTGTTGACTTCCTGCCCCACGTGATTGCCGCTCACCCACAGCTCTCACTTCGCTTTGCCGACAAGGGCACGACACCCATGAAGCTGACCCGAATGCCAAACATACCCCAACAGGGCCAAACGTAAGCCCTTCCTTGTAGTTTATTTTGTCAATTCCGTTCCGCATAAGCATAGTCGTCTTATTTCTTTTGGGATATGTACACAACAGAGACTGTGGTATTTACGCCCTGCGGTTCATGGAGTTGCTTGCTGATGGCGTGACAGACCTGTCCCGAGATACTGACGACGACGTCATAACCGCGTATAGTTATGCACTTGCTGCTAAGATCGTCGTGAGGTGTCCCGTTCCTCCTTCCAGCCCAACTGCTACTATCTTGGAGGCTGCGGAGACTTGATGGATCTGGTTATGTCACAAAATGTAACACTGTAGTTAACGTAGGCAAAGTACTTCTGTGTCTTGTAGGACTTGATGTTGTTGTTCGTTATGGATAGCTTTTGGTGTTGTCGTCGTTATTGGTTGACTATATAACAGTTGCACCCTTTTGAACCCTTGGAAACATTTGATGGTTACTACATGTGTTTTGTTTTGGTGACTTCGCCAACATTGTTGTAACCCAACAGGTTTGTTTAAGATAGAAGGTATTTGTTGTCTCCCAGAGTTTGATGTTTTCACCTTTTAAGACCAATATAAAATGTGGTCAGGGATAAGAAGATGATGGCTAGGTAATTACATAACACTGGCTAGGAAAATACTATAAGTGGATAGGAAATGTAGAAGCCTGGCTAAATATTCCAAAACCCAAAACATCTGTTAAAGCCAACGACAAGTTATAGAAAAGCCCGAGCTCCCCCTTTTTGACACGCATTCTACCGAAAGACTACCCGCGTCAACAAAACCAACACCCAATACTTATGTCCTCCGACGCTTCTGGCGAACGAACTCCCCACGCGATGGGTACCTGCTGGTCTTCGGTCTCCCATGCCTTCTCTTCACAGCTGGAGGTAGTGAACGGATCTGCGACGTTCGGGCGGATCCCAGGTGTCCATGGGGGGGACGGAGTACACCACTCTGTGGTAGGTCGCGTGCCACGCCTCCACCCTGTAGTAGTCATTCACTAGGGAGTACACATCGAGGCCTCGAGCCTTCGCTGCGGCTACGGCATGAGAGCAGGGGTACTGATCTATGTTGACGTGTCGACATGTGCATGAACGGGCGCTGAGGTTCACCAGCCACTTCGAGGTTCCCTTTATGACCTGGAACTCGTGATCGCCGAGGGGCCTCGCAACCATGCATATGGATGCATGGTAGCTAGACATGATGGCCTTCGCAACCCAATCCCTTACCACCTTCCCGGCCGTGCCACTTGCCTTCCTCCGTGTCTCAAACCACTCTTGCACCTTCTCGATGATGCAATCAAATAGCGCTACAATCGACATATCCCGAGGCTCTTTGAAGATGTTGTTCAGGCACTCGGCGTTGTTCGTTGTGGTTATGTTGTAGCGGTTAGCCAAGTAGTGAGCCCTTGCCTTGTTGCGGAATCCTGCTTCACGAAGATATTGTCCGGCTGCGGGGCTATGGGAGGAGAAGTCTGCGAAGAGTTGTTTGAACTCGGCTATGATGTATGCGTTGGTCATGTCGAAGTACAACTGCTGCAAGGAGCCACACTTGTGGTGGTGCTTCGCATTCTGGAAGAGGTGATATGTGTAGAAGCCCTGCTTGGCAAAGGTGTAGTTGTCACGTATGCCCTTGACGATGCTCACATGCTGATCGGAGACCCACATCAAGTCTGTGGTGTCCGGGACGACTTGAAGCATTTGTCGGAAGAAGAATGCCCAAGAAGCGTCATTCTCGCCATCCACAACCGCAAACGCAACTGGGTATATTTTGTGATCGGCATCCTGTGCAGTGGCAAAGAGCAAGGTCCCCTTAAACTTGCCTTTCAGAAAGGAACCGTCAACGGAGATGACCTACGGGCATTTGGCAAATATACATCTGTGTTATACGTGCCTTGTCAAAGGCTGGGTAAATGTATTGACTGGCTAGGTATAAAAAACAAGTGGCTAATGAATATACCTTCTGTAATTGGGGGATGGCTTCAATCTAGACCCCAAAGCTGACGAACGCGTACTTGAACCTACGTTCAGCATCCCACTCAAGCCAGGTGTGGGAACCCTCAAGCATGTATAAGTACGACGCCATTACCCGATACGAATCCTCGTCCGTTCCGTATAGGGTGTCCCTTGTTGTCGCCTTTGCGCGTCGTGCCTTCCAATAGCTGCAAGTAACTCCAAGCTCGGACTTCGATAACGACTGTATGTGGGCTGGAGTTACCGGCTTACGGGTACCAGTGAAACTGCATTACATTTCATCAATCGTGTTGGGTTAGAAACTGGCTAGAGTGTTATGAACACTGACTAGGACACATAATAGAGCGGTTAGAGTTTAACGGTAGGGGGTCAGTAAGAATTATTTTTACCTGGATACAAGACTCTTCCCAATAAGCTCGGACGTTGCCTGTCGATCGTGGTTGTGTCGAACATTAACCCTGCAGGTGTGCTCCGGAACGTACTTCCTCACTTTCCACAAACTAGTTTTCAGGTATGTTGATGCACGACACATCCACTTGCACTCGGGATCGTTGCACACCACGGAGTATACTTCCGGCGACGACCTCTTCACATGTGTGTCAAAACAGCCATCCAACGCAGACCACCTTACCCGGTTTTTCACTTCCTCCTTGGACTTCAACAACAAACCCTCATGAAGGTCAGTGTTCTTTCCTCGAGGGTCCCCTCCTTTTGGAAAAGCTTTATCCAACATCTTCTCAACATCCTCCGTCGACATCCCCGGGGATTTTCTCCTCGAAACCCACCGTTCGGCCTCGTACATCTCATCATCGGATGATATACAACCCACTGATGAAGTTTCCTCTATCGACTCCAATTTTAGTACTCCGATGTTTCCATACTCCTCCTCCGGAGAGCTCGCCAAGTTGACGGAAACAACACTCCCTTTATGCCCTCCCACATTTATATTATCCTCCTCATCACTACTCAGACATACAATTTGTTTCCCCCGGTCCACGTCCAACAGTTTACCTCTCGTCTCCTCTGTGGCGGTTGTTGGTTCTGCCCTAGCTGTCTGGATGACCTTGCCATCAGTGTGGTTTTCCTTGCCAGATGAAGTATTTTCCTTGCCATCAATGGTGCTATCCGAGCCGTTATCCGAATTCAGAAGAAGATGCGAGTTGGACCCATCGACTGTCATATCAACCAAACCACCCTCTTCCACCACGAGTGTTCTATTGTCTCCGCCTGGTGATTGACTGCGTTGTTCCATGTTCCCACACATGGACAGACTTCCATGTTGGCTTTGACCTTCGTTCACCGATGCGTACAAAGGAAGTGGACATGTGCCATCGCCACCCCTTGAGTTGGAGTACTTGAAAGCATCCCAATCACTTTCATCATCCACTTGAATCGGATAACATCCCTCCGTCTTCGTATCGAGTAGATATTTCAACTCCAACTCAGAGCACCTTGGGTCAACCGCGAGCTTCTCCATTATCTTACTCTTGACGGACCCAAACGACATGGTCTCCTCTATGAGCATTATTTTGTAGGCGTTTTGACCTTGATACACCCATCCTCCTTCGAGATGCTCCCATCGACCATTGCAAACGAGAGTAAGTAATACCACCCCTTTCTCCCCTGCGAAATTATGAGGTTAAGATGGTCCTCTCAGTATATGTTAGAGGTAAGGGAAGGATGGGGAAAATTTACTACATGTGAATACAAAACATAAACCATACTTACCCATTTTCGTTGAGGTCTGGATTTTGCAGATGTCACGTGTATCCATGTCTATGGCTACATATATTCTGTTGATGACTAGGAATTTCTTTTGCCTGGCTAGTAACAGAATTTCTGGGTTTTATCCTTCCAACTAGACGTTAATGGCAGCCATAGAGAAGAAGCAGATGTTTTGCACTTTTTGTGTCCACCTGGCGAGCTCCCCCATCTCCTTTTATACTCCCTCTGAAATTCCCCCTGTGTTTTCCCTCCATATGGTTTTGGCGGAAATTGTTTTTGTGAAAATGTGACACCCTCTCTCCTAGCATTTAATGATTGTCATTCCATGCTTCCACACCCTTTCTCCTCCCTCTCTCACATACATCACTGTAACTCTACAACCATTCCTTTTTTTTATTTTTTTTTTTGGCAAAAATGATTACCTCCCTCCCTCTATACAATCGACACCTGTCCAATTTTTCCCTCCTTTTCCAATGTGTAACCGGCAACCCATTCTAACCTTTGCCCAATAATTTGCAAGAATGACATAATGTCATTCATTTGCAAAATTTTTAGGTCGGGGTCATTTTTGCAAAGTTGGCAAGGTTTTGGTATATCCATGCAAAATTTCCTTGTATTAAACTAATAAGAAAACTTACAACCAAACAAACCACAATCGCTTTCGCTCTTCACAACTCACTCGACCTCAAGCACTCTCTCCAATTTATGTTACCTAACTAGTGTTTGCTCAATTGCTTGAGAATGAAATGAATAAAGACCAGCCCCCTAGGGCTTTATTTATAGTGCTCAACCCTTGCTATCTAAGGAAAGAACAACTATATCTATATATAAATCTATCTATCTAAATCCTAAGATAAATGTTTGATAAATAAAATAAATAAAATAATTAAATTCTCCTAGGTAACTTAGGGAATTAACTAAAGTGGATAAACAGTCTCCCATATTGATAAAATCCTGTTCCTTCTATTACAAGTAAACCCATTTGGAAATCGGACTCGGATTGGCTCGAAATTGGCATCTGTTGGTCACTCGATATCGACCAAGTGTGTAGTCGATATCGACTCTTCTTCGCTGCTTCACTCGATCTCAGCTTCTAGAGTAGATTTCGACCAGGCCTTCACTTGATATCGACCATGTCGAGTCGATATCGATCTCTTCGTTTCTTCAGCTCGATGTCCTGGCATTTTCGGTGATGTATGTACTCGATATCGACCAGATGCAGTCGATATCGATTCCTTGTTGGGTCGAAATGTTGCCTTCTAGCTTCTGCTCGATTTCTGGCTCAGCTTCTACTCGATATCGAGTGCCTTGACATTTTTCCTCTCTTCTCCGAATTGCTCGTAAAGTGTCTCGATTTCTGCGAAATTAAACAAGAACTAGTGTAGATCTTCATAATTGGCAAATAAGCATAAACTACACAATTCATGCATAAATCAAACCCAGAAATATAAAATATGTGCAGAAATCGATATGAATGTAAGCGAAAATCATGGTTATTTGAGCGCACACCAAGCACCCCCAGCTCCGCCACTGGGACATCGATACCCTTGTTTGTCAGTCTGGTTTTATTTGGAATACCATCAAATGCTAGCTTCTAGAGGAAATTCTTTATTTTAGGAAACGTACCTAGATTCTAAAATCCACGCAATGTTGTTACTTGCTTCCACATTCTGTCCAACAACATAGCACTCGTTGTTAAGAACCATATTCATCTCTATTTGGTTTCCAATATAATTTATGTTCTATGTCGATTTTAGGTATGTCGATTCCTACAATCTAATTTACCGCCTCTCTCCAGAGGATATTTTAGAGTGCAAGTCCATTCCATTTCTTGTTGTTGTCAATATACTTTTCTAATTTCTCATTTTCATCAATTCGGTTCCTGAGCAAAATTCATCAATGTGTACTAAACAGAACAAACAAACACTACTAGTATTTTTTAATAATTATAAAGACAAACAAGAGTATGTAAATTTGTATACTCAAGCTTCTAGAAAAATAAACATTTTAAAAAAGAAACGAAGAAAAATAACTGTGGTCTCGTGCGAACAACTCTCATTCGGCTATAAAAAGGCACCCCTAAATCAGCTCAAAAACCCCTTCCCCTTCTTCTTTTCCTCCCACCCATAGCTTTTGAGTTTCCTCCCTCTGCCATTTTCTCCATCCAGAGATCCCATCTCATCATTGTCCCTCTCTTCTTTCCTCACTTCTCCACTTCCCGGATCTCATTTGCAGGGAAAGCTCACGCCTTCTTCCCATTCAGATCTGACCTTTTTCTTCCAATTTCAACTCTCACTGCAAAAATTGGATGATTTAATCCTAATTCTTGATGGTGTGAGATTCATGTCTCCCGTCCTGAGCGAAATCCTCCGTTCCGGGTTTATGATCAACTCCTCCTTCCGCCGCCGCACCCACCACCTCGTTCAATCTTTCTCCGTCGCCTTCCTCTACTGGTTCTATGTCTTCTCGGAGCTCCCCTCCTCTCTCTAAACCCTAATTCATCAACCCTGTAATCTCAATTCCCCTAAATAAAGGCAAAAAAAGAAGGGGGAGAATAAAATAATCAATCTCTGTTTTTTTCTTTTCTTTTCATTTTTGGCAATGACGGACGAGATCAGGAAGCGGAAGAGGATGCAATCGAACCGCGAATCTGCGCGGAGATCCCGGATGAGGAAGCAGAAGCACCTCGAAGATCTAACGGCACAGATCGCGATCCTGAGGAGAGACAACGGCCGGATCTTTGCCACGTTGCAGGCCACCACCCAGGAGTGCTTGGCCGTCGAGGCGGACAACTCCGTTCTGACCGCCCAGCTTGCCGAGCTCACCAACCACCTCGACTCCCTCAACGGGATTTTGAACTACATGAACTCCGCCGGCGGCGGCGGCGGCGCAGCGGCAGCGGAATCGGTGGTGGGAGGTGAAATTGGGTTGCTGGGGAATCATTGGGGCTTGGGTGGGTTTGTGAGCCAACAGCCAATCATGGCTTCCGCTGATTACCACGTGTTTGGGTACTGAAAAGAAAAAAGGAAATTTATTTATTTTTGCCTGCTTGGTACGGAGTACTTTCTGTTGTCTCGTGGCTCCATTTATGGCGCCAAAAAAAGGACGGTTTGGGTTTTATTTCAAGATTAATATTTCCTCTATTTTAAAAATATGAGCTTTTTAAATTATTTTTGACATAAGGAGCTAAAAAAAGTGTATAAAATATTAATTTTATTTTATACATTTTTTAACTCCTAAAAAAACTTATTTAAAAAAACATATATATTTTTTAATGGAGGGAAAATTAAAATTATTAATCCTTTGGTTTTGGGAGGGGTTCGATGTTGATCGCAAAATAGCGGTGTTTGGTTTGGTAGCGATTAGTAACGGTTGGGTTAAGATCTTACAGTGTTGATTGAAAAAGTTGAACAACATTGGTAATTTGGTTGAACATGTCCTTCCAATGGTGATGGATGTGGGTCATGTGTAAGATTATTGCGCAACCAGAGATGTGAATTGAAGGAGTTTCTTGGATTTTGATTAATGTTTTTGATGTGGAATGAGATTTGGGCTTAATTGATTGTAATGTATTATCTCTCTTGATGATTAATGATATTATTATTATTATTATTATTATTATTATTATTAGTAGTAGTTTGTTTATGAATTGTTGAATTTTAATGTTTATCTTTTGATTGCCCCACATTGATTTTATTTCTTTGGTTGAAATTCATGATTAATGCAAAGTATGAGAGGCTTTAAATTCTCATGACACCATAATTAAGATTCTGATTACTACTTGGAGCATCATAGATGAAGGCATCAATTTAAATTGCATTATCTAGATAAATTCAATATTTGAAAGTGGTGGTTAAAGTAGATTCTTTTTACCCTCGTTATTGTAGGGCTTGTTTGGTTGAACCTAGGAAGTATGCTTCCTAGAAAGTTAATTACTTCCTATTAATTCAATTTCTATAAATTATAATTCTCATAAATTTTAAAAAGTTGTTTTGTTAATTTATAAGATAAGATGTAGGGAATTTAAATGGGGAAAGTTAAAATTTTCAATAAAAATGGTGGAATTGCAACTTACTTAGTCCCCTAAGTAAGTGAAATTCCTCCATTTTATGTGAAAATGTTTGTTGTTTGAAACTTTTCCCAATATAAAGTGGTTTGTGAATGAGAGGATTAGTCTCTTAATAAAATAAAATAATATCCAATTCAAATATAAATGGACTGATCTCGATGGAATTGGACTAAAAAAAATTTCAAAAAGAAAACAAAATAAGAAACTTGAAAAAGTGGGCAAGTGGTAAATTTTGTTTCCACCTAGACCGTCAATTAAACTTTACCAAAAAGAAAGTGTGTCCATTATTATAAAATTAAATTTGCACGTCTATATATAGTTCCAAATGCTATTTTTGCACACCAAAATTGATTGCCAAACTTACCAAAACGTTACTATTTTCATGTATAGTATTATTCACCATGTTACACAACCTATCGATGAACAAGCGCGATAAAAGAAAGGGCATAGAGTGCACCACTCTAGCTTCAAAAAAAGCATAAATGATTCGATTTCGAATTTTCGATCAATTCAAATAAAATTGAAGCAAATGGTTAGGTCTAATTTGTGAATTGAAATTCAAATGATTGAACTTTGGTTTTCCTCCGGGATTAAGGAAAACATTAAAATGAAACTAAGCACAAAATAGAGGAATTTCACTTAACAATGACCTCTTGTCCTAGTGGTAAGAGTGAGGTGTTTCCTTGTGCTTCACTATCATGAGATTAAGGGTTCAAATCCCATGTTGTTGCAGGAGTAAATCGAGTATTGAAATAAATATAAAATCAAGTTCAGATCGACTTCCCTTTCTCAGCAAATAAATACAAGACTTCCTCCCGTTGTAGTAAGAGAATAGTCAGGATCGAATCCACGAGGAAGCACGTCAGCAGCTCTCAGGTAGCTGTAAATTCTCACAGAAGCAGCAGAAAAGCAGAAACACAGAAAGGAAAGAAACAAATAAACCCGGCAAGGGCAACTAAAACAAAAGCAAAGAACAAATCAAAACAAGAAAAGACAAAGCGAAATAGCAAATAAAACGAGGACACAGAAGCTACTCGATCTCGAGTAAGCTGTCCTCTAGATCGACAAAGGTGGGTCGACAACAGAAACTCAAAAACGAAAACAAAACAACTCGACGAAGACAAGTGTACTCGATCTCGACAACAGGTACTCGAGATCGACAAGACAAGCAGAACAGAAGCAAATCAACTCGACCTAGACCAAGTCCTACTCGACCTCGACAAGACACTACTCGAGGTCGACAAAGGCTTCCTCTATGTCGAGTACAGTAAAAGACAAAAACTTTTAAAAGGGCAAATTTTCGAACCAAAACTCAGATTTTCCGACGAAATAAATCAATATGCTAAAAGACTTCCAAAGCCAGGGTTTCAACACCACAACGATAACCATGCAAAGTAACACACAAAGGCATAAAAGATCATGCTTTCCATCAAATAACTTTCGTTATTAACAAATAGGCATATAGAGGCTTTCGCATAAACCCTAATTGTTACTAACCCTTTTTCACATAATTAACCCATGTTGCATTAAGATCACTTTCGGTTCAATAACACAAACAAGGATCACCTTCAACTCTCGCAAAAGAATCATGCTTATAGGGATAGAAGATGAATTGCACAAAAGATCTGACCTTTATCGCATCGCCTCACATGGCCACCGTTGGGCTCACCCCAGCCCCAGAAGTGGGTGGACTGCTCACGCCTCATCGCAATTGCAGACATTGAATGAAAAGAACTAACTTGCATTGACTATATTCAAAAGCCTTTACAATCCTGGCAATCAACTTTCGCAGAAAGCCAAAACCCTAAAAACCTTAGAACTCTTAAACTTCTCTGTGGAACTAACTAATTGTCTCTGAAAATTGAATTGTGATATGGAATGAATAAAACTGAGCCCCCTAGGGCCTTATTTATAGTCTTCTTTCCCTAGCTAATCTAGGAAAGAAATATCTATCTCTATCTAAAATTATATCTAAAACTTTAAAAGATAAATAAATGCCATAATGGAAATAAATCTAAAAGGGAAAGATAAAACTAAATAAGGTAGGTCTTCATGTCTTGATAGATCTTGTCTCCTTGATGATAGAACTTGATGGAATCGGATAGAATCTCGGTCAAATCGACTCCTTCGGCCCCAAGGAATCCCACGTCTACTCGGACAGGTCTCGTCGAGAAGTTTCTGGAAACGGCTCTACTCGACCTCGACCACGGCTCGTCGACCTCGAGTAGGGTGGTTCGTCGACTGGACCTCCCGGCTAGCTCTGCTCGATGTGGCTCGGACTTGGCTCACAGGTGCTCGTCGACCTCGACAAACCCTAGTCGACCTCGAATAGACTGCCTTGCCGACTAGGTCTTCTCGAGTGACTCTGCTCGATGGGCTCCGGATCTGGACTCAGGCTCTCGTCGATCTCGACAAAGGGTCCTCGAGATCAAGTTGGGTTCTTCGCTTCCGCGAGTTGTCTCTTCCGCTGGCAGCGAGTTTTTCCGCGGCAGCGAGCGGTCCGTTGCAGCGAGTCGAGTCGCTGGCAGCGAGTGCCGCCTGTTTGTCCTCGACTTATCGACCAGCTCTTCTTCTCGTCAACCCCGGGCGTGGCGCTGAGGCTTCGTCGATCTCGACTAGTGGTCCTCGAGATCGAGTAGGGCCCGGAGCCGGGTTGTTCTGGCTTGCTCGATCAGGCTCTGCTCGACCAAGGTTGCTCGGTCATGCTTGTCTAGGTCGAGTAAGGCCTACTCGAGATCGAGTAGCCTTGATTCCCAGACTGGTTCCGCCGCTTTGACCTTGGACTTCTGTAGTGGTTTTCCGAGCTTTTCCGACCTTCTGTAGAATTGCTGTAAAATGCCTCGATTTCTGCGAATTAAACAGAAACTGGTGTAGATTCTATAATTTGGCAAATAAACATAAACTACATAGATTCTGTACTATCTAAACCCAAATGAATGCTATGTATACAGAAATCGATATAAAAGTTACTGTAAAACATGGCAGATTCCGCTCACAACAAACACCCCATACTTAAGCTTGCTTGTCCTCAAGCAATACTTTTATTTGTCATTCAGGGGAAGAATTCAAACTCTCAACATCTTAGATTCATTCTTATATAACCATGCAAATATGTAAAAGCAACATCTACTCACAAAAGGAGGGTTATGCAAAAACAATTTATGTGACAAAGCATTGATAATTAAGAGGACTTTAATTTAAGCTCAAATAAGGAGTAGATTGGTAAAAGGCTAAAGGTGGGCAATATTTTGCAATGTGGTGCTTATGATCCGGGGAAATGGAGTATTTCCAAACTGAATTTCATACCACATTTTTTTCATAAGATTCATCACCTTTCATACTGCTTTTATCAATAATAATGCTTTTACCTCTCTAACCTCAGCACTGCCTTCTCGCGAGTCGCAAACATGGGTGTCATGAATGGCCCCGGATACTTAGTGCTTTGGACTCCTCACAATGTGTCCCATCTCTCCAAACTATTATCTCAGAGAGCAGGGTCAATCTACCTTTATCTTCTGAGGTGATTGGATTTTCTTTCACTCATTAAATTTTCCATATATTCCAACAATTTCCTTCCAAACTCCATATAAGATAATAATCACAATAACCATATAACATCTCCATAATGTAACATCATTCTCAACATAATCCCCGGATAGGGTAAAGAATGGCAATATTTAGATCATGTGGAGCAATATATGAAATAAGGCATATTATGGCTTTCCTGATGCATAAGCATAGGTATGGCTAGGAATTATAACAATATGAGCATTATACGGAAATATAAAGTCCTCCATCATTTTATCATGCAACATGTCAAAAGCAACTTCAAATTTTACCTCATTTCATGGTTTCAAGAAATAATGCATTTCATTGTGACTTCCCTTTACTAGGCAATTTCATGCTATATCTCTAATGAATCCAATTTTGCATCGTTGAGTTCGATATAAGCTTCCATGACATTTATCAAAATTTCAATGGGGGTCATTTTTCTCATTTTTGGAAAACATGCATATAAGCACATAAATCAACAATGCATTCCAAAATAGCCATGTAGCAATTCCAAGAAATAATGCACAAGTCATGTCAAATAAATCAAATATGCATAAAGTAAGCCCTTCCCCCACCCCATACTTAAATATTACAGTGTCCTCACTGTATAAAAAAACAAGGTAAGGGTAAAGAAAGAAACTCACAAGACAGGTGTGCAGAGCCTCAAAATTTCGAATGGAAGCACCTCCTGGCCTAGTTTTAATGTAGCTTGGTTCCATCCATGGACCTGAAAAGTAGAAGACATATACCCATAATAGCAAAACTAAAAGTGTTCAAAACCAAAAACAAAAAACAAAGTCTCAAAAAAGTCTATGTACATGCTCTAGATTTTATAGTCGCTAGGCCGACTTTCCATTAATGCTCAAGGTGGCATCTGCAGGGCCCATGTAGCTTGGGCTTCAAATAGGACTCCATTTTTGTCCATCAGCTGCAATCCTCCAGAATGGATCTTGTTCACCACGAACGGTCACATCCGCTTCTTGTTGAATTTGTTAGGAAACCAGTGATCTTTTGATTTAGAGACATAGAGCTTGTCTCCAACTTCATATTCCTTAGGCTCATCATTGGAAATCCTGCACAATCGCACATACCAAGGCAGACCTCTCCCATGTATAGATAAATCTTTAATGGAAATAGGAGAAGAAAGATACATACCTTGGCTTACCTTCGCAGAGACGAAGTCGGGGACCACTGTGTTTGGTCGATCTCGACTAGGGCTAGTCGATCTCGACAAGACTGCAGGTTCTGGTGGTGGTCTTCTCGAAGAGGCAGAAGTCGACGAAGACAGGGGCTTGTCGACCTCGACAAGTCTGGTCGACCTCGACGAGGACTCCGCTCCTGGTGGTTTGCTCATCGAGGAAGAAGGATCTGGGCTCCCTGATTGGTGGTCGACCTCGACAAGCGTGGTCGAGATCGACGAGGCTGCTCCTGGCTCTGGTTGTCTCAGCGTCGAAGAAGGCCGAGTAGGGTACTGGTGGTCGACCTCGACAAGTCTACTCGAGGTCGAGTAGGGTGGCTCCTCTGGTTTGCTGCTCGACGACGCTGGCGCTGGTGGAGTCTCCTTGATCTGGTCGAGATCGACTAGGGCTCTACTCGATGTCGAGGAGCCTTGGTCGATCTTGACCCCATACTTAGTCCTTGTCAAGGCATCCGAAAAATAATGAATCCACGACGACTTACCTTGGTCCGTGTCGATTGGATTCTCTGTGTTTTCCTTGAGGATTGCCATGATCTCCTCCACCTGGGCCTCCATGTCCCTCTTTTCCAGCTCCTCAGGGGTCATATTTCTGACATTGGGTTCCCCGCAAGTGATATAGCCAGCTGAGATAGATTTGACCTCTTCCATTGGACCTGTATGCCTTTCAGTTTTATTAAAAGAATACTCAATTACCTCATCGCTGATGTTGAAGGTGAGCACTCCTTTCCTTACGCTTATGTTGGCATCCACCGTCGCCAAGAATGGTCTTCCTACTTGTACTGGGACATTTTCCACCATGCCTGTTGGAATGACCACCGTGTTGTTGGCCATGTAAAGTCTAGCATCCACAGGCTCTAGGGCACCTATCTTAATCTTGGACCAAATCGTTAAAGGCATTATACTCACGCTAGCTCCAAGATCACATAAGGCATTAATTTTGTATGGACCAAATCCAATAGTGATAGCAAACTTACCTGGATCCGGCCTCTTCTCCAATATGTCCAGATGGCTGCACTCCTCTGTGATTTCAGCCATCGATCGCTTTTTGCTCAGAATCTCCTTCAGGAACTTGACATAAGATGGCATTTCATTGAGAGCTTCTGTGAAGGGGATGGTGACGTTGAGCTTCTGAAGCATCTTGATGAAGCGCTGAAACTTTTTCTCTGTCGGGTCCTTTAGAGATTTTGTGGGGAAAGGCGGCTTCTTTTTCTGATTCGGAGCCAGAACAGACGTCGGAGGTGCCGCAGACTTTTCTATGTCGACCAGGGGCTCCTCGACATCGACAAGGCCTTTGTCGACATCGACCAGATTGGGCCGTGTCGAGTTGTTGTGTGGTGCAGACGAAGATTCTGGAAGTGTCTCCTCGAGGTCGACGAGGCTCTAGTCGAGGTCGACCATGGCTTTGTCGAGATCGACTTGCTGTTCCTCGTCGTTCTGCTGCTTTCCGATCTCTGGCTCTTGCAGTTGATGGCCGCTTCTGAGTTTTATAGCAGCGATGTGTCCAGTCTTTCCCTTAGGATTTGGTTCTGAAGATCCTGGAAGTGACCCTGACTGTTTGGGGATTCCTGCTGCTAGCTGACCAATCTGTGTATCAACTGATTTCCGCCAGATATCAATTTCCCCAAGCCTAGAGTTGACACCTTGCATCTGAGTATAGACGGAGTTGAAAGATTGCCTAGTTTCTGAGTGGTTTCTCCGTATTTCCTCCAGGACTGTCTGTATATCATCCTTTTTCTGCTCCCTTTCCGGATGTCCTGGATCTCTGTAGGGCGGAGGATTCCTAGGAACACCTTGGTTCCATTGTGGTTGCTGAAACCTTTGGTCCCCCATGTAACGATTGGGACCCCCTGCGTAAGCTATATCCTCATGGTGCTCTGCCAGCCTGACTTGCTCTGTGTGTGGGCACTCAGGAGTGGTGTTCCTTTGCGATCCGCATTCTATGCAAGACTGGTTGACAGAGAGATACTTTACTTGCTTGATGAGCTTCTTATTCTGGTCTTTGTAGTATTGCTCCCTAACATCAGGATCAATCTCCTTAGGTGGCTCATATAGGGGCATGGATGGTGCTGGCCTGGCATATGGGTTCTCTTCATAGGTTGCAGTAGACCCATACTTGTTGTCGTAGTTGGTGAGCTTCTCTAGCACACCCCATGCGTCACTTGGCGACATTGTCAGATACTCATATCGAGTATAGTGTTTGATCCTGTCCTTTGTGACTTGATCTAGAGAGTTGAAGAAGATCTCCTGAATGACGTAGGGTGGCTGTCCATGAGTAGGGCAAGATCGCAGAAGTTCCTTATAACGCTCCCATGCCTTTGCCAGCGGTTCTCCTTGCTTCTGTTTGATGGCGGTGATTCTCTGGCGAAGATGTGCTGTTTTAGCAGGTGGGAAGAGTTTGTTCAGAAACTCTTGCTCTACTTGGGCCCAGGTTGTGAGTGATCTTGCTTTCAGCCCTTCGAGCCATTTCAGTGCAGGCCCAGCGAGAGACCAGCGAAAAGATTTCATCTTGACATATTCCAAGGTTGTACCTTCAGCAATAGTACGGCACATGTAAGAAAAGTTTGTAATATGTTCAAGAGGACACTCATTAAATCTACCATAGAAGGCATTATTTTTCAGCTCTATAAGAAATTGAGTGCGAATTTCAAAAGAGTTTTCAGGGATTAGAATCGCGATTCAGGCACGACGAGAGTTGGATGCATGTAGTCCTCTGTCGTGGTTGGATATTGGGAAAGCTCAGCCTGTGCTTGTTCCCTTGCTGCTCTCTCAGCGGTGATAGCATCATCTTTAGCGGCGATAGCAGCATCCTTTGCGGCCAATTCCCTGGTAAGCCTAGCGACCAGCTGTTCTTGTGTCTCAGCGGCCGCCATGATCCTTTTGAGTTTGGAGTGGATGTGTAGGTAGCGCTCCGGTTCATCTAAGCTGTCAAACTCAGGTGTTTGACCAGAACGACGCATACACCTGAAAAGTAACTCAAAGAAACAGTGAGAACTGACTACCTAAGGCGCGAATGATTGCTTCCCCGACAACGACGCCAATTTGTTGTTGCAGGCGTAAATCGAGTATTGAAATAAATATAAAATCAAGTTCAGATTGACTTCCCTCTCTCAGCAAATAAATACAAGACTTCCTCCCGTTGTAGTAAGAGAATAGTCAGGATCGAATCCACGAGGAAGCACGTCAGTAGTTCTCAGGTAGCTGTAAATTCTCACAGAAGCAGCAGAAAAGCAGAAACACAGAAAGGAAAGAAACAAATAAACCCGGCAAGGGCAACTAAAACAAAAGCAAAGAACAAATCAAAACAAGAAAAGACAAAGCAAAATAGCAAATAAAACGAGGACACAGAAGCTACTCGATCTCGAGTAAGCTGTCCTCTAGATCGACAAAGGTGGGTCGACAACAGAAACTCAAAAACGAAAACAAAACAACTCGACGAAGATAAGTGTACTCGATCTCGACAACAGGTACTCGAGATCGACAAGACAAGGATCACCTTCAACTCTCGCAAAAGAATCATGCTTATAGGGATAGAAGATGAATTGCACAAAAGATCTGACCTTTATCGCATCGCCTCACATGGCCACCGTCGGGCTCACCCCAGCCCCAGAAGTGGGTGGACTGCTCACGCCTCATCGCAATCGCAGACATTGAATGAAAAGAACTAACTTGCATTGACTATATTCAAAAGCCTTTACAATCCTGGCAATCAACTTTCGCAGAAAGCCAAAACCCTAAAAACCTTAGAACTCCTAAACTTCTCTGTGGAACTAACTAATTGTCTCTGAAAATTGAATTGTGATATGGAATGAATAAAACTGAGCCCCCTAGGGCCTTATTTATAGTCTTCTTTCCCTAGCTAATCTAGGAAAGAAATATCTATCTCTATCTAAAATTATATCTAAAACTTTAAAAGATAAATAAATGCCATAATGGAAATAAATCTAAAAGGGAAAGATAAAACTAAATAAGGTAGGTCTTCATGTCTTGATAGATGTTGTCTCCTTGATGATAGAACTTGATGGAATCGGATAGAATCTCGGCCAAATCGACTCCTTCGGCCCCAAGGAATCTCACGTCTACTCGGACAGGTCTCATCGAGAAGTTTCTGGAAACGGCTCTACTCGACCTCGACCACGGCTCGTCGACCTCGAGTAGGGTGGTTCGTCGACTGGACCTCCCGGCTAGCTCTGCTCGATGTGGCTCGGACTTGGCTCACAGGTGCTCGTCGACCTCGACAAACCCTAGTCGACCTCGAGTAGACTGGCTTGCCGATTAGGTCTTCTCGAGTGACTCTGCTCGATGGGCTCCGGATCTGGACTCAGGCTCTCGTCGATCTCGACAAAGGGTCCTCGAGATCGAGTTGGGTTCTTCGCTTCCGCGAGTTGTCTCTTCCGCTGACAGCGAGTTTTTCCGCGGCAGCGAGCGGTCCGCTGCAGCGAGTCGAGTCGCTGGCAGCGAGTGCCGCCTGGTCGTCCTCGACTTATCGACCAGCTCTTCTTCTCGTCAACCCCGGGCGTGGCGCTGAGGCTTCGTCGATCTCGACTAGTGGTCCTCGAGATCGAGTAGGGCCTGGAGCCGGGTTGTTCTGGCTTGCTCGATCAGGCTCTGCTCGACCAAGGTTGCTCGGTCATGCTTGTCTAGGTCGAGTAAGGCCTACTCGAGATCGAGTAGCCTTGATTCCCAGACTGGTTCCGCTGCTTTGACCTTGGACTTCTGTAGTGGTTTTCCGAGCTTTTCCGACCTTCTGTAGAATTGCTGTAAAATGCCTCGATTTCTGCGAATTAAACAGAAACTGGTGTAGATTCCATAATTTGGCAAATAAACATAAACTACATAGATTATGTACTATCTCAACCCAAATGAATGCTATGTATACAGAAATCGATATAAAAGTTACTGTAAAACATGGCAGATTCCACTCACAACATCCCACTAGGACCAATTTGTGTTGCAAGCTAGTGCTCGGTCCGTGGAGGATTAGTCGATAATCTCATAACCTCCACGTCATAAAATAAAATAAAAATAAAATAAAATAAATTGAAACTAAGCCCAAATAGTAAAATGATACAGTACTAGTATATAAAAGTTGAACAGATTAAATAGCTTTTCCTTTCTTTTTGAGAAAATGTTAATGGTTTTAATTAATGAAAGTTTGAATATGAGTGATATTACTTCAATAAGTTTTTTTTAGTGTCTTATCAGTTAGTTTAATACTAACTCCGTTTAAAAATATAAATTTCTTCACTTTTTAATATATTTTTTAAAAGTTAAAAATTATGTGAAATATCAAAAAAAAAAATTACCAATTTCTAAAATTATTTTAATTTATTACTAATAAGTATTAAATTATTAAAAAATAATAAATAAGTTAATATTTTCTACTGTATTAAATGTGTTAAAAAATCAAAACAAGCTTCGAGAGTAGTGTAACGGCCCAGAATTATGATTTTCGGGTTGCATTTCAAGGGATGAAACCCCTTGTTCGGATCTTGCAATCCAGGTACAGGTCGATGTTTCAAATTCAATTTTAAGGTCAGTAAAAAAGAGGGACTTCGAACCCTACAAGCATCGTAGGGCCGTTGGGTACCCTTAACCTCTCCTAGGGCTAACTCATGAAATTCATTTCAAACGGAAGTAAGGCGGAAGCAAAATTAAGATACAAGGCGTCACGGCAGAGCCGGGTCAAAACCAAAACATAAGTGAATGATTACCATTTATACCAAGTTAGAGAATTAGCCAGGTTCTTCGATTCGCCAAAGGGTTTCCCCGTCACAGAAGCAAGGAACAGACAAGGAGCGGTACCTAACACTAGCCACGAAGTCAGGCCCGGTAATCGCATGCGGATCCTCTGACCGCGCTGAGGCCACATAACATGCATATACCTAAATAAAGGATGAACTAATGCAATACATGATTTAAATCACACAAGCATACTTCGACAGTTATAATAATATGCAGAAATACTATAAAGGGTCCAAGACAATGTCAAGTGGCAGGTCCCTCTCCTACTCCACTCCCTTTTTCATGAGTGGACCTGGTCAGTACGGTACCCATTTCATCGTGGTGGTGCACGCACCACGGAATCATAACATGATCCACTACCAAAAACACAAGAAATAGCCACGAATAGGCCACGAAAGGTCGTGGCTAAACGGTTTAGCGACGGGCATAGCCACGTTATTTACGTTCGTGGCTATATGCCTCGTCGCTAAATGTCAGATTTCCAACATCCGTGGCTAACAGCCACGAACTGACAATGTCGTGGCTAAGTTCGTGGCTAGGCCATAATCGAGGAAGTCGTGGCTAACAGCCACGAATTCAGCCACGGTGTGGTCGTGGCTGATGTCGTAACCACACACGTGCGAGTCTCCATTGAGGCTCAACGACTGTTGTGGCTGATCTCGTGGCTAATTTCGTTGCCATATGTGTTGCTAACTGTCGTGGCTAAAGTCGTGGCTATAGTCGTGGCTAGCAGGTGAACCTAATATGGCTATATTCGTGGCTAAAATTTATGCCGTGGCTATGACCGTGGCAAATGGCGTGGCTAACATTTTATGCCGTGGCTAATGTCGTGGCTAAAATATATGCCGTGGCTATGTCCGTGGCTAATGTCGTGGCAAATATGTTGCTATGGTCGTGCCCACAATGTATGCCCGTGGCAAATTTTGTTGCCACATCTTATTTAAATCTGTAAATATAATATATTTAATAATGCTGGACTCCTGCACACAAATATACCAACATAAAATACCATTCAACCATTGACATAATTTGTTCATTCCAACCACATCCAACACACAACCACCAGTTCAACCAAGCAAAACACAAACATAAGTTCAACCATCCAAAACACAATCAAACCACAACTAAAACAAACCCAAAAGTTCAGCAGTACGTACGAAATGGGAGAATACGACAAAGTCTTAAGGTAGTGGAACCCAAAACAGCAACACACAACTTACTTTCACTTGTCCTTACCCTGACAGAACTGCATCATGGTGTTGAGGAGCTTCTCCTGCCACTCTTCGTTGGCCTTCCTTGTCTCGCCCATTAGTTGCTCCCCAATAGCTATCATGTCTTGTCGGACGCTTGAGCTAACTTGTTCCTGCATTCGCTCTCCAAAGGACGACATTTCTTGCCTAAGGTTTGTGGTCACTTGGGTCTGTACTTGGTCCCCTAACTCCACCATTTCGGTCCTCAAGTCCTGCCTAATAGTTGAAAGCTCAGACATCACATAGTCCTTCAAAGGGGCATCAGTAGGAGCTGCAATAGTTGGGTCTGCAGCTTTTGGAATCGGTTTTGACTTTATGATAGCTGGCGACTCTGATCCCATGCCGACAACCCGTCCTTTCTTCACACCTCCTGTAGCCTTGATCCAAGCAGCTTTCATATCAACTGAGTGAGATCCATTCTCAGAGATAGCGTCATCAAGCAAGCCTTCTTCTTCTTCTTCTATCAACTGGTCATACTTGTCCTAATTCAAAGAAAACGACCAAGCCATCACAATCAGGCAGCGCTAGTGAATTGACCACCACAACCAAACTTTAGGAACGCCCATGAACACAACAAAAGTAACACAACATATAGAAAGCAACAGCTAACAACATAGCATGTATAATACATCATGACAAATATAAACAAGCAAAACAGACAGTCACAACATATAGAAAGCAGCAGCTAACAACATATCGTGTTTAAATTTTTTCATGTAACATGTTGTGAGTCATTTCCTGCAATTGTAAGAATGCAATGAATGATGACATCTTCTTAACTAAACAAGCGCATTTATCAGCAGATAAAGTGGCGCTCATCAAAAATAAAATAGACAAACTAACTAATTTCATGAAGCATGCCTCAAAACCAAATCCCTTTGAGGAATGAATAATTGAACACATTCAATTGGAAATGAGTTTTATACATACAAACTTCACATCCAAAACACCACTCCCCACCAACAAAAAACCACATCACATCATGTATAGCTGAACACATTCAACTGTGAACCCAAAGAACATAACCAATAACACATTCAATTGGAAAGTCCATAAGCACAAAAAATACCTAAACTTACCAAAAACAGCAAGAGAAACCAAAAATTCGAACAAAAAGTGTGAACCCAAAGAACATAACTAAACCATTCACATCGCACATACGTAACAACAAGGGTCACTTGATATTGTTACTTACCACAGTTGGTTGGCATTGAGTGCCAGCCCAAGAACCGTCTTTTTTCTTATGGCACCTTTCAAATGTTTGCCTCGGGGTTGGGTCTTGTCCAAGCTCCTTCTTCTGTAAGAAAATATAGTTAGTTAATTATTACACATATATGCAAACTAAACAGACCGTCAATTATGAATTTAGGAGTGATTGAAACTATATGAAATGGGAAAACATCAGAAACTGATATAAGGTGTACATACCAGTCGATCCTTGATTACGGTTGTTGAAACCGATCCAACACTGAAAATCGGAGTGCCTTTTTCTGCTGCGATGGCTCGATTCTCCTTGTTGACTTCAGATTGGCGGCGATATTTGTCCTCGTTTGCCCATTTCTCCTGCATTAGCGCCCATATCACTTGCTTCGCCCATGTAGGCTTCTTTGTTTTTCCAGCGCGAGCCTTCCCAAATATGTTCCTGATGTGGTCCCCTCCCTTTGTGTGGAAAGCCTTGAAGACAGCTGCTTCCGAGTAGAGAGTTTCATCCCATCGTGTTCGCTTCTGGACATATTGAACAAACAAGTGAGGTTTGAAATATTTCACACGGATGCACTGAATGTTAGCATATTATTGAAATTTTTTTACCTTGAACATTCCCCACCATAACTCTATTGTTGCTTCAGGAACATCCCTCCACCGTATATACGGTCCATCGAAATGAGAATGAATGACTTGGAGCATGACACCATATGCAGGATTTGTTGAATCAAAGCTTCATGTAAAACGAAAAAATGTTATAGCAAATGTTGTCAATATAATTGAAGTTTAAAAAAAAATCAGAGCATTTGAGAAAAACAAACACAGGTGACTCTATTGAAGCACATATATACACACACAGTCAAGACTTACAGAAGCACATATACAAACACTTGCAGAAGCTATATATATACAAACAAATTTAATCAAAGACAAACAAATTGAAGCACATATATAAAAAACATATCAAATTCAAAGACAAACAAATTGAAGCACATATATAAAACGACTTACAGAAGCTATATACAAACACTTGCAGAAGCTAACCACATACATACACACACTTGCAGAAGCTATATACACACACTTTCCTAAGCCATCCCGTAAATGCAATTGAATCAAATTAAAACAAAATTCACAAAACAAACAAAATTAATTACAAATGCACCCTAAGTTCTCTAATGGAGCAGCATATTTAGCTAGCTTCTTACTCCATCAAAATAAACAAAAGTTCCATTATTTATTCAAATTTCAATCAAAATATAAAAATTAAGAAGTTATCACATGATTTAGAAGCTATCCCATTATTTAGAAGCTATCCCAATTTTTTTTAAAGGTTCCATTATTCAAAGTTCAAGCAAATCACACTTGCATCAGATATCCCATTTCCATTATTTATTCAAAGTTAAATCAAAACAGACAAAGTTCCATTATTTAGACAAAGTTCAATTATTTAGACAAAGTTCCATTATATATACTTGCAGATGCTAGCCCATTTTGTTTAACCACATAGAGACACACACTTACAGATGATATATACACACACTTATAGAATCTGTCCCCTTTTTTTAAACATGCATTCCAATTTCCATTATAAAATAAATACACAATCCATAGACAAACAGAACGAAAAGTAAAGGACAATAGGTGACTTACGATCCATTTATAAGAGAAAAGGAGACTGGGCTATTCCACCTAGGAGCTTCGTCATTTTCTTGGTCGTTCTCCTTCTCTTGGTTTTCCTGGTTGTCTTGGCCATCCTCATATTGCAGGGCTTCCTCATTCTCTGGGGCATCCTCGTCCACGGGGTCCTCGTCCATGGGGTTCTCAGACACGACGTTGTCTTCTGTCTCAGATGGAGTTGGAGAATCCAACAAGAGAAGGCTTGCAGGTACCGGGAGCAATCGTCTTGGAGGATTTTGGGAGGCAGAGGGAAGGGTGGTTTGAGTACCTTGGGAGTCGGAGGAACGGGAGGATACAGGAGCAGAGGGTTGGGAGGCGGAGGGTTGGGAGGCTACAGGAGGAGAGGGTTGGTGGGTGGGTTCAGTACGGTGGGAGGCGGATGGTTGGGAGGCTACATGAGAAGAGGGTTGTTGGGTGGTTGAGGGTGTTGTCTTTGCCCGTTTGGTGGCCCTAGCAGGGGAGACTCGTACGGGGGCCCTTGCCTTTGTCCTGGCCGGAGATCTAACAGGTGAGGAGACCACCGGTGGAGAGGTCACCGGTTGCGTGGGTGGGTTGTGGGTTGAGCGTGTCGTGGTTGTCCTCTCCCTCTGTGGAGCCAGAGGTGGCCGGGTATTGTAGACATGGCGAGCAGATCTCCTTAGGCCTCCTCGCATCTTCCTAACTGAGTGGATTGAGAGATCGAAGAGAGGAGATTGAGAGATGAGAGCTAGGGTTTTTGGAGAGGAGAGAGGTGAATGGCGGTTTGTGAGCAGAAAATAGCTAGGGTTTCGGGTTTTGGATGAAATTTTGATTTTGGATGAAATTTTGATTTTGGATGAATTTTCAGATTTCCCTCGCCCGCGTACTGAAAATAGCTAGGGTTTCGGGTTTGGGAATAGCTTTGGTGTGTGGGCTGGGCTAAAAGGCCCATTGTTTTTTTTATACTTAAAAAAGGCCCAATAATTTCTATGGATAGCTAGGGTTTGGGAACCAAACCTCCACCAGATGCGATTTCCTCACGCCGGAAAGAGAGGGAGGCTGATGAGGACCGACTGCACTGCGACGACGGAGCTTCAGGCCCCCACCCTTCTCGAACCTGCCCCTGCAACTCTACTGACACCTTTGCTCTTCTTAGTTTATGGTGGAATTGGGCAAGTATGAAGAAGTGTAGAGCGATTGAAGCGATGGTAGAGCGACGAGGACTCCCAAGCAACTGCGGTCTGTGGTGAAGGTAACCTCTCTTTTCTAGATCTATAATTTAAAAAATTAGGGTTTTAGATTTAGGATTTTCGAATTGAGCTTGGATTTTAGTAATCTGATGGAGCAGAGTACCAAAGTAGAGCTGTCATTTATTTAGTAATACATTAATTTGTTTTGAACCAAGATGATGTTATGAGTCAATTAGGGATATGGTTCTCACTTTGATGGAGGAATTAAGATTTTTCTAACATATTTGGTCATCGAATGTTGGTATCTTGATTCCTTCTTATGTTTGCTGTCATTTATTCATCTTTGTGGAATCATCTTGAATTTGTGGAATCATCAACTGTTGGTTTCGAATGTTGAATATTGAATGCAGTAACCTGTCATTCAGGATGTTTTGTCATTGTTTTTGCCATGGGGGTCTTGTTGATTTGGCTATCGAATTCCTCCTTCTGAATTGGTAAATTGTGTTTTGTTGCTAGTGCAATTCTGATTTTCTGGTTCCAGAATTATATTCATAAAGATTATTATGTAAGACTTTGGGTATGGGATTTGGCTATCAGATTTGTCATTGTGTTTGCCATATATGGGGGTCCTGTTGCTTTTGTGTTAAAATTGCTGTCAGAGCATGTATTTGCCATTGTGTTTTTTGTGTTAAAATTGCTGTCAGAGCATGTATTTGCCAATCAGATTTGTCATTGTATAGGCATACATATGCATCTTGGCAAATCTACATTGTCAAGGCCTGTTAGCTCAAATTGGAAGAGCGCTGTGCGTGCACAGTGATGTGGGTTCGATTCCCTCACAGGTCCATATACATTACATAAAAAAACAGATCGATACATCATACTGCAGAGGGTGTTTAATCGGATTCTTCTTCATCATTAGGAACCACATCCTCGTCCAAGTCATCTCCATCATCTTCGGAGGCCATAACCCCGTTGTAGTCATCGCAGACATCATATGCACCAGAGGGATCTCGCAAGGAAGTCGGTGATTCTTCTACTTCGATGTCAATGGGCAACTGAGCATTGTTGACTTCGTCTGACTGGTATGCAGTTTGTGCATCAGCAGGGGTCGTCGATACCCATCTCTCTTCTATCTTGTGTCGAGCCCTTGTTTTGCACACATTCCACCAATCCATTCGATCCCGTGTGGCTCCTGGATATTGAAGGTAATAAACTTGCACAGCTTGTTGTGCGAGTACAAAAGGCTCGTACCGTTGATACAATTTCTTCTGGTTGACTTCAACAAAATGGTAGACCGGATGAATTTGTGTTCCACGTGTTGGATCGAACCATCTGCACTTGAAATGGGCTACTTTCAGCGGGAATTCGTATGGGCTTGGGTACTCCATCTCGATGATTTCTTCGAGAAGACCGAAGAAATCTGACTCCGCATTCGCATAGTTTGAGCCTCGAACACAAACCCCACTATTCATTGTCTTCTTCCCAACACTTTGATGTAGAGTCTCGAACTTGTAGCCATGGACAAAGAATCGATCCCAATTTTTGCTTCCACATTTGGACCCCATGCCAAATTCCACAAGAGAGTATTTGGACAAATTCCATTGCTTCCGTCCATGGCCTACAAATAGATTGTTTAACAATATTATTAATAGTTATACGTTTCATGTAATTATAATAATGCAAAAGTATTTAGTCATACTTACATATAATTTAAACCAATCCGCAAAATGTTGTTCAATGGTGTCATCTCCGCACGCATCTCCCCCCATTGTAGCTACGAATATCCTACATGTGTGAATATGCATACGTATAAGATGCATTAGTTATATGACATAAAATCGAAAATATACTTATTTAATAAGAAAAATTATCCTCACTCGAGGTATGGTTGTACTTCCGGACAATTGACCAACACGTATGTGTGTGCGGCCCTCCACTCTTTGTCTTCATTCAACCACCTTGTTCTCCCCTTGCCACGACCCACACCAGGGTGATTGAATATGGAGAAAGCAGAATCGTCACCGTTTTCGACATCATTTCTCGCGAATCTCCTAAATTTTGAAGGAACATGCGAAGGAAAGTAGTGCACCGAGAAAGATGCTATTTCCTCTCTTAAGTATGCCATCACGATTGACCCTTCGACATTACTCTTTTGGACGATCTTCTGTTTGAGATGAAATAAATTCCTCTCGAATGGGTACATCCATCGATACTGAACTGGCCCCCCTATTTGTGCCTCATATGGTAAATGGACAAGGAGATGCTCCATGGAGTCAAAAAATGATGGAGGGAAGATACGCTCTAGCTTACATTCCAGTATAGGAATCATGCGATGCAACTGTTCCATGACACCAAATGACAAGCTCGATGAACAAATTGTCTGGAAGAAGATACTCAACTCTGTCAAAGGACCCCAAACTGATGATGGTAACAACTCTTTGAAAGCAATTGGCAAGAGTCTCTCCATAAACACATGACAGTCATGACTCTTCATCCCACTGAGAGTGCAATCATCACTCATAACACATCTTCCCAGATTAGAAGCATAGCCATCTGGAAACTTAACAGATCTCAACCACTGACCCACCTTTTTCTTCTCCTCTCGTGACAAGGTATATATTGCTTTAGGCTTTGCGCCTCTGTATTCATCATCCACCTCTAGCTCAGGTCGATGACAATATAGGCGAAGATCCTTCCATGCATTCAAGTTGTCCTTTGTCTTCCCAGGGATATCCATCACGGTGTTATACACATTGTCAAACACATTTTTCTCAATGTGCATAACATCGAGATTGTGACGGATGAGAAGGTCCTTCCAGTATGGAAGTCTCCAGAAAATGCTCTGTTTTGTCCACTTATGTGAAATCCCATAGTCCGATGACGTGTAAAAAGGATCGTCAATGACTGTTAGTAGCTGATGTACCTGCTCCCATATCTGCTCCCCCGATAGCATCGACGGTGGCAAAGCTGTTTCCACATGTCCTCGATAGAAGTCCTTCCTATTTCTACGGAAGGGATGGTCAATGTCTTAAAATTTCCGATGACTATCAAACCAGGTAGTCTTCCTTCTATTTTTCAACCGAAAACAATCAGATCCCGATTCCATACAAATCGGGCAAGCCATCCCACCAGCAGTGCTCCATCCCGACAACATAGCATATGCAGGGAAATCACTTATTGTCCAAAGTAGAGCTGCACGCATAATGAAGGTCTCTCCCCTCGAAACATCATAAGTAGGCACCGACCTCCCACAAATGCATCAACTCATCAATGAGAGGTTGGAGGCAAACATCAATCAACTTCTTTGGGTTTTTTCGGACCTGGCACTAACAAGGATATAAACATGTACTCTGTTTTCATGCACAAATGAGGCGGAAGATTGTAAGGAGTAACAATAACGGGCCAAGAAGAATAAATATGTCCACTTTTGTTGAAGGTAGCAAAGCCATCACTGCATAAACCCAAACGAATATTACGAGCCTCTAAAGCAAAATCAGGATGCTTTGTGTCTAACCTTTTCCAGGCCTCTCCATCTGACGGATGACACATCATTCCTTCCTCTGTTACATGGTCTGCATGCCAAGTCATATGACTAGCTGTCGCCTCAGAAGCATATAGTCTCTGAAGTCTCGGAGTTTGAGGTAAGTAGAACAACACTTTGTGTGGAGTGCTCCTTCTGTTGCTTGCAACTTTATATCTTGCATGCCCACAAAACCTACACGATTCTTCATTGACATCATTCTTCCAATACAACATACAACTATTAGGACACATGGCTATTCTTTCCACCGGTAGACCCAAACTTCGAACCACCTTCTCAGTTTCATAGTAACTAGTGGGAATCTTATGGTTAGGAGGCAACACTTCATCATACGATTGCACGAATCCATTGAAGAGTGGCCGGGGGACATTATATTCACACTTCAGGCTCATAAGTCTGCTTACAAAGGACAACTGAGTATGTGAAGTACAACCTGAAAACACTGGTTCATCAGCGGCTCTGAGCACTTCTGCAAATTGCGTTGCTAAGAGATTAGCATCCTCTGTCATCATGTCTTCACCACCACCATGATCAGCTTCTTGGAATTGAACATCATTTCCATCATTATTAAACCATGGAGGAGGAACAAAGCTCCGACCTGAAATTTCAAACCCCATCAACTTCTTGTAATTCATCACATTTCAATCGATCGAACATTAAACGTACAATATATGATATAAAGTTCGAACTTGCAATGTCAAACACCATCCTTTGTTCCCCCGTTAAGTGATCATACATAGACGGATAATTCTGATTTGGAGGCGCAATAGTTTCACCATGTGCTGTCCATCGATGATAATCACTCATAAACCCACGATGATATAAATGATTCTTAACCTCATCTATGCTGTACCATTTACAGTTAGTGCATCGCCAACATGGACATTTAATCTTGCCTTCATCGACATAAAGTGGATGCTCTAATGCAAATTTTATAAACTCATCCACCCCTTGCAAAAATCGATCATTTAATCCTTCATACATCCCTGAATGATCATCCATATTGCACTCCACCAATTTCTGTGTATATATATATATACAAATACATAATGAATATTAAACATACAATTTATAAAATTCTAAATGGGTGGACTAATTAAATAATATATTAAAACCCATTGAGATATATATAAATAACCATGAACACAAAACCTTAAACCCATGCACACAACTTATATTGCTATTAAAAGTCCAAACATTTTAAAAAGTAAATACATATTCCATATAAACACATCCCACATGCAAAAAGTCCATAAATTTCAAAGTCCATTATTATTCAAAGTCCATATACATTTCCAAAATCAAACACAAAATCCATAACCACAACATTTTTACACTCTACAAATTCTGATTATTAAATATCTATACAACTAAGTACTTAATAAAATATATATAACATATAGCATATATATCTATACTCAAATATAAAATATCAAATATATAACATACCTCTCAACTTCAAATTTTCATCTCCCACTTGAAACTCCAACCCCCTCCCCCCCCCCCCCCCCCCCCCCCCAAGTTCACTGTGAAGAAGACGAAACTTGGACCTTTCGCAGGGAGCTTTCACCATCAAACTTAAAGTGGACAACTAGAAAAGTACGAATTGCATTAATGAACTCAACTGTAAATAGCAACGGCATTAGCCACGGATACGACCGTGGCTAATATTTGGGCTCCTTAATTCGTCCAGAGCTATTGTTTGGGCTTCCTTATTCATTGGGCTTTGACCTTCTTTGGGCTTTGACTACCTTTGATAGTCAATTGGACCATGTTCAGCGTTTGGGCTCTTACATTGGGCTTTGACTACCTTCTTTGACCTCCTTAATTCATTGGGCTTTGACTACCTTTGATTTTAAATTATTGGGCTTTGTGAAGAATTACCCAACTTCGGAGGAATCAACTAAGAAAGCCCATGGTGATATTAGCATCGAATCCAGCCACGGATATTCAACCAGGGGCTATATCCGTGGCTATTGGCCACGGATATAGCCACGACATATGGTTCGTGGCAAATGGCCACGAAGGAAGGGTACGTGACTCATCTCTTTAGCCACGGGCCCAGCCACGACGTTTTCATTCGTGGCCAGAGGCCACGAAAAGAAGGCATGCTTGTCATTTTCATTGTCACGGGTACAGCCACGGGGTATCAATTGTGGCTAACGCCGTGGCTAACAGCCATAAATATAGCCACGCCAGTAATGCTCGTGGCTAAAATCCACGATTTTTTGGACACGAATTTATTTCAGCACCCCCAGTCACGGATGTAGACCCGAAATATTTCTCTCCCCGCCTAAATAGCGACGACATGTCAGGTCGTGGCTAATGTCGTGGCTATCAGCCACGACATTAGCCACAACCCTATGACATGGCTAAAAAATCCGTGGCTATTTCCTGTATTTTTGGCAGTGATCATCATCATCATCATCATCATCATCATCATCAAGAATAGTGTAAAGTAAATCAAGCTCGCCCGATGGTGTTGGGCCATCAAATCATACTCATATCAACTCGATTGACCCAGGGCACCCGATGAGGGTGGGCTACCCTATGACCCTAGCAAATACTCTAGGACTTCACAGATAAAGACCATTTTGTATTTAAACACACAGAGTAACCACATGCTCATTTCAATGCAATCCTAGCATGATACTGCATGACATGCTTTATTATGCAACACCTACACATTACATGACACATCAGACAGGAGGTTCAAGTTACTGAGTAAGTCCCATAGGTACTTACCTGAAGATGCAGAACAATAAGATAACACAAGCAATGGGCCAAATGCAAGTCCAAATCAATCCAAAAGCAATACACACATATCATCAAGCCATTGTCATAAGCTACCAGACCAACATTCATAAATATAAAACCCGAGTTCTCAACATACTCAAAACCAATCGATAGTAAAACCGTTTTCCTAAACATTTTCGATACTATCAACATCAACCAAAATCATTCTCCCAATTTCCTTTTCAAAATAACCATCATCAAACCAAGACAAAGAATCCTGACATTGGAAATGACACTTTTAACATAACTTCAAGCTCAAGATCAAATAGTTCAAGTTCCGTCAAACCTCTTCTTTACCAATAAATATTAAAATAATATTTCAAAACTCATTTCCCAAAGTATCCCCTTTCAAAACGTTTCCATATATAAGAGTCGGATCAAGAACCGACAAAAGAAGTCCAAGGTGCAAGTTGAGGGCCCGACCAAGCTACTAGGGGCATGTCACAGTCGTGAGAGGGCCGGTGGCGGCCGCGGCATCCTTCCATCCCCACCGCGAGGCTTCTTCTCGCCGGCCATGCCCGGCCGCGAGAGGTTGTCCCGCGAGAGACCTCTCGCTGATGTGACTCGCGGTCGCGAGGGCCGTTGTCGCGGTCGCGAGAGCTCATCTTCAACCTTTGGCCTGGGTTCTAACTCGCGGTGATGACCATATGGTTTCACGGCCGCGAGTACGAACCTGGGTTTGTCCGTTCTTGCTCGTTCTCGTTCATTTCAAACCCGTTTTCGTTCAAACTTGTTTTAAAACCTTTATAAAGCAAAAAATTATGCAACCAACACAAAAACGACTCCAAACAAGACTAGAGGGGAGGGCGGAAGAGGGATTACCTAGCCTTTTAAGGCTTGTAAAAATCTTGAGAGAAGGGAGTCTTGGAAGCTCAGATCCGATGACTTCTTGTTACGAAGGAGCCTAGAAAGGTTAAGTCTGAGATAAAAGAGCAACTTTATTGAGGAACAACCTCTAAATTAGGAGATTCAAATAGGGGAGGCTTACCTTCTGCACAAAACTGAAAATGGGGGAGAAGAGGCTCGAACCCACACCAATCCACGAGAGATCTAGGGTTTCTTGACCTTGGAATATAAAGAAAGAAGTCAAGAACACACGACAACAACCAGATTCAAGAAAGAATGAGAAACAAGGGAAAACGACACGATTTACCACTCAAACAGAGTTTCTGGGCTCGGAGTCGCGGCAGCGAGGAAGAACGTCACAACCGCAAGGAAGAACTCCTGTTGCTGGGTTCTTGGACGCGGCGGCAAGACAAGGAGTCACGGCCGCGACATTTCCCCCAAATCTTGGGTTTTTTCTCGGATTTGGCCTTCTAAACTCGATTTAGTGGTTCTTTTTGTGGGATGGAGACTTCTTGGGGTAGATTTGAGGTGCTAGGCTCAAAGAAACACAAAAGGAGAGGAGAGATTTGGGAGATTTGGATCAAAGGGAGGGAAATGGAGGCTTTTTGGTTTAGGGTTTTTTGGAAAGCTATGTAAGATCCATTTTGGGAGGTGAAAATCAAGTTTTGGTGACTGATTGATCAGAGTGGAAAGTGAGAATCTTTTTAGGGATTTGAGAGGTTTTATAGTGGCTCTCTAGGGTTAATACACAAGAAGACAAAACCATTAAGAGGAGAGAGAGAGAGAGAGTGGTGAGAGGGAGAGAGAGAGTGTGTGTGTGTGATTTCGCTCTTCCGACCTTGAGTCCCGACATCCGACATTCCAAAATCCGACCCCATTTCCCAAATTCATTTCCAAAGACACTCGAATTCCCGAAATAAAAAACAAGCAAGTAAGATTTAAATCCGTCATCTAAAACTTAAAACATGCCAGAATATGTTTGTAAAACTTCTAAAATGGAATTTGCTCGAAGACGATTTTTCAAAACTTTCCCTTTTAGAAACTCAAAATTCCGTTCTTTACATTCATCCACCTCTAAAAATAAGTCTCGTCCACGAGACTAAATCTTCGAAACTGCGCAAGTCATCCAATCCAAAATCCGCATTTTTCAAAACCGCTTAAAACTTCCCTTCCCCAAATCGGCCCCCCAAGTCGAAACTCGAGAGGTGGATACATCCACCTCTAAGGGATAATCCCACATTCCTTCCTAGGTTCCAAATTATTCCATCATCACATCTCAACAAGTACCATAACCAAAAGCCTCATCTACTCATATATAATCATAAGATCATAAGCCATCCCTCACATGGAAAGTCACAACATCACATCATGGCCTTGAACCATCAGCACAACCATATAACCCTCTAACGCAACCAAAACATACTAGCAAGTCTTAAGCACCCGAAGAACAATAAGTCCCAACATACTACGAGTCATACTAACAATCCAAAACATACTCGACATAACAAGGTCTCATAACATCATATCACATCATAAGGTACATCTAGATCATATTGAAGGCATCTCAGGTCAATAATCGAATGCTCATAACTCACTATGCAAGCACACATGTCAAGAGATCAATGGGTTAGATGTCATGGAGTTAGTACGCCACTACAAGTCACACAGCACGATTGCATATCAACATCGCAATACCAGTAGAACCAGTCACGACAGGGGTTTTTCATTTAATGAACACATGACTCACATAATCATCTTATCAATCTATCCAAATTCTATTTCACATTGCCACGACAGATTTATCATATCAACCATTAGCATTATAAGGGTATCGATAGAGAAATTTCATCATAAAATCAACAAACCAAACTGATTGTCAGCACATTAACACAACAAGATCATGCTATTCAAGATTCAATGAAAGGGAAGATATAGCCATATACCAAGCATCAAAATGTTAACATGCTCATAAAACATCATTTCAACTCATTATAATGCCACATAACGATCATTTAACAATCATGCACCATTATCTCATATATACAAGTCATAGTCATACTCCAAGTCATATTCATCATTCAACATATCTTACAATCATGCTTGCCAACCATACAATATAAAATCATGCTTTCACATAAAAACACATTATTATCTCATATCTCATAGCACAACACATCCTATCATGCTTCTAAAATAACATAACAGGATAGCAAAACATCAATATATCATGATAGCAATTGTCACTTTCAACTAGATTTTAATATGGCATATTAACATGTAATTCCATATTAGGTTCATCATGGTCGTTATCTAAGAGCACCCGCATCCCTGCAACCCAACATGGTTCCATATTTTCAATTTTTATCATTCTCTCTTCCCTTTATCCTTTTAACAATCCATTATACTTTTTCACTCACATCCCTACAATTCATAAGGGTTCCTTAATTTTTTCAATTCTTTTACCAAGATTAAAAATAAAAAAATTATATGATATAATAATAATTATATATGAATTTAATTATCTAATATATTTATGTGTACACTAAATTAAATAATTATATATTCGTAATTTTTAGCATAATTTGAATAAATAATAATAATATGATTTTGAATCCGCAATTTTAGCACAAATGAAAAACTCGAAACATCATTGAAATTAGAAATGATCGACATACATAGCATTTGCAATTGAAAAAGTGACATGCGAAATGAAATCAGACATGAACTCAGAATACGAAATGAAACCATACATGAAATCGAAATACGAAATAAAACCATACATGAAATTTTAATAAGTTCTAAACGTACACATGCCCAAACTTTTGCCAGATGTATTCAACCAAATCTTCTTTGAGTTGATAGTGTGTGCCTCTGTTTCGAAGTTGCATTCGATTGTCCAAGTACTTCTCCATGGGGGCTGGTCGCCTAGTAGAGTATGATGAGTCATTATCCTCTGCATGATCAAACTGAGAGAAATCATAATTGAAACTATACGTTTCTCGTTCATTTTCCACTATCATGTTGTGCAATATTATACATGCTCTCATTATCTTTCCAACAAAATCAATATCCCAAGCAAGAGTTGGGTTCTTGATTATGGCAAATCGAGCTTGTAATACGCCAAAAGCCCGCTCTACATCTTTGCGTGTTGCCTCTTGTAGTCGAGCAAATAATTTAGCCTTGTGCCCTTGCGGTAATGTGATTGATGGTATGAAAGTTGCCCAAGGTGGGTAAATCCCATCAACAAGATAGTAACTCGTGGTATACTCATGACCATTCACAACAAAATTGACTTGTGGCGATAAACCTTGCAAGACATCATCAAAAACTGGAGAACGGTCAAGCACATTGATGTCATTACACGTACCTGGTGTTCCAAAAAATGCATGCCAAATCCATAAATCGTATGATGCAACCGCCTCAAGCACAATAGTTGGTTTTCCTTCTTTCCCTGAGAATTGACATGCCCATGCAGTTGGGCAATTTTTCCATTCCCAATGCATACAATCGATGCTACCCATCATTCCAGGAAATCCCCGCATCTCACCTACATGGAGTAATCGTTGCATGTCTGTTGCGGTTGGTCTTCGAAGGTATGTCTCGCCAAACGCAGAAATAATACCCTCAACGAACTTGGTTAAGCATTTCCTGCTAGTGGATTCACCAAGGCGTAGGTATTCATTAACAGCATTCGCAGCCACCTCGTATGCTAAAATACGTATAGTTGTCGTGCATTTCTATAATGTTGAAAGGCCCATCCTTCCAGTAGCATCTCGCTTTTGTTGGAAATACTCTACATCATTTGACAATTGGTTCACAATGCGTAAGAATAAAGGTCTTCGCATTCTGAACCGTCTTCTAAACATCGCATTAGGATACACCGGTGCTGGATCCTCTGAGAAGTAGTCATCGAATAGGCGTTGATGACCCTTTTCACGATGTCTTTCTATGTAAGCACGTCGACGTGGTCTAGAACTTTTCCCTTCGCCTCCATTCGAATTTTCTTGAGCAAGACAAATCCACTTTAAAAGAGTTTGGTCAATTTGTTCATCCAACTCATCAGAGGATGATCCAGAAGAAGGCATGAGGAAATTGAATGAGGGTTTAAGGGGCTCCATAGGGATAGAAGAGTGTTTGAGGGTGAATTTGATGGAGATTGATTGTGTAAAACACTACCACTATATATATGAACAAAACACTAACTATTTGTAAGGAGCCAATTTGTCGTTTCCTCTTCGGATCTTTTGTGGAGAATCCATTGGAACTTGCAGATGTTGGGTCTTCGCATGGGTTGTCACATCTTCTCGACTTTTGCAGATATTCCATTGAAACTCACATCGACTCGATAATCACAAGGAGTTGTCACATCTTTCTAGCTTTTGCAGAGATTCCATTGGAACTCACCAACATATTAATTTTAAAAGATATTCCATTAGAACTCATAGATAAACATCATCAGCTAAATACATGAAAACATAAAATAAACATTAAATGTAAAACATGTGAAGCTAGTCTTCACTTAGGAAATATAGATAAACATAGAACAACATAAATGATGAAGGATTACACATAAAACATTGGCCATGTAGATAACTAATTGCTAGGAAACAACTTAGTTATAAGCATTTTCTTAATCATCTCTTCTTCTTGTGTAAGCTCCGATTTCGCCAGTAGAACTCCCAATGCGCTCATATTACTTGCACGCAAATAGTCGCTTGCAATCTTCTCTTGCTTCCCAATTTCATCACTCTTTTTCTTTCCTCTTGCCTCCCTATTTTCCATTAGCTTATTGTACACTTCTTCAATTTGCTTTATAGAATCAGTGGAGCTTTCAACAACTTTCTTTCCCTTGTTTGCTGCAGCCTTCTGCCCAATGGGTCTGGGTGGAGCACTTGTAGGGGTAGATCCCCCACTTGTAGAGTACGATCCATCTTCATTTAACTTTGATCGTTTAGATCTCTCTCTAGTACTTGCAGATGCTGCCATATACATACTTCTCCACTTTGGCTCGTTCCTCAACTCACGCCATGCATGCTCAAACACAAAATCGTAGTTCATATCCTGTAGGAAAATTTCATGTGCCTTTTTTAAAACATCAACCTGACTTTGCCCACTGGATTGCAAATTTGAGGCTTGCTCATAAGCTCCCACAAATTTTGAAACATCAGGTGACATTTTATGCCATCTTTCTTTGCATGTGGATGCAATCCTCTCAACACCATCCCCTCTATACATATTATAGTACTCAGCTACTCTCTCCCAAAAGGCAGTGAGGGTAGAATTTGTGGTTGATATAGGATATGTGCTAATGTTAATCCATGCATTTACCAGTAATAACTCTTCATTCTGGCCCCACTTCACTCGTTCACCGGTTGAGGGTCTTCCACTTCTCCCACGGGTGGCTCTTCCTCCTCTTCCACGAGCTCTTCCTCCTCTCCCATGGGTGGCTTGAGCAAAGGTGCCATCTTCGGGGGTGGGTTGTATTTCATCTAGGCTTGTTGCCTCTTCTTGTGTGTTCCCTTGATGCATTTGAGAAGTGCTACTAGCTCCCAGTGTATTAGGAGAAGGATTTGTAAACATTTGAGAATGAGAAGAATTAGTAAGCTCCGATGGATTCATATAACCTTGATTTTGTTTAAAATACGGAGCACTTGAGTTACTTTCAAAGCCTTGAAAATATGACCCTGTTGGGGCATTTGGATTAGGGTGATGGAGTTGGTAATTTTGAAAGGGTGGTGAGTTTTCAGACAAATCAAGAAAATTGAAAGGAAAATTAATAGAATGATGATAATCTTTTGGATGGTTTGAATCCATCTCAATTTTCAAACAACATAGAAATAAAGAAACAAGAAAGTGTGGGATATGAGAATGTGAGGAGATGTTTAGGTTGGATATCCTTTTATAGGCAAAATTGTAACTTATTTTGCTCTTTAAATTTTTTCCCCTTGTTTCATTAGAATTGTTTATTTTTAAAAATCTACTTTCAAGTTTCAACCCAATTAATTTAATTTTTTTTCATTAATTAACTATATTCATGTTTTTTTACATATTAAAAAATATGAACTTGCAAAATATATATACTTTCAAAAAAATTATATGGCTAAATTACACTAAATAAATAACATATCACAAAAAAAAAAACAAAATTTATCATCAAAAAAAAAATCAATGCATACTTGATATTGCAAAGGAATTCTGATGGCCATGTGATCCCCTCCTTGACTCCTCCTGCAGTCTGTAGCACATAGGGGCCCACTTTGTATTTCCTTTGTATTGTACCGGTTGTTTAGCAAACAACTTGTCCCATCGCTGTTTGTAATTTTTTTGCAGGGATCCCTTTTTTTAATATTAGGTCGCTTAGCTATTGGGTTTAACAACCCCAATGTAGCTGCTCTAACATCGTACCAATATATATTGTCAATCCACATAAGCAAGAAAATTTCCACATCATCACAAGTCAAAATAAACGCCATTTCCCGCTCGCTCGTCTCCAACTCTCTAGGGCAGAACCAATCTTCGTCTAGACTCACCAACATCAACTCAGACAACATCCTCTAAAAGAAGTCCCACTCCATTATGATATTCCAAGTTCGCCCCTCATTCAACCAAACACTCACATACACCATCCACCTCTAAGAATCCAACTCCTATCTCTAACATCACACCCGAGCACCCTCTCATACTATATCCTCAATTCTCTTAAGGTCATTTCTTACACTTCCCACACTTCCCAAGATATCACCAACATCATGCCCTGCTAACCGAATCTCCACTAGAAACTTCTCGATCACCGCCTAGGCGACCTATTGCTAGCCATACCCCCACCCGAGTTTCACCTAAAAGCTCATCGGAACCACCAAGCATTTCCTCTCATAAATCCCAAAACTCGCTCGGTCCTACCCACGCCAACATCCCTCTCTCGCGACTTACCTCATAATACCATAGATCATCCTAACCGCTCAAATTCTTTCACCACTTGTCAACCACTCCACAAAAGAACCTCACCCACAGGTTTAAAGAACAACCAATCATGAAAAATCATCACACATAAGGTCTACATCATATCAACTATCATTCATAATAATAGCATCATGGATTCATCATCAATTATTGCAACAAGACTCAATTTACCATCATGCTCAATATTTATTGCAAGGCATCATGTATAAACATAATCAAGTCAAGTTATCAAGTTTCATCATAACTTTATCAAATAAATAATTCAGGTTTCAACATTTGGAGTTCATACCTATAGGCAAGGAATTTATATCATGCTTAGCAACTCAGAGTAGCAACACATCAAGACATCATGAAACATCAGAATTGTAAGGCATCGAGTCATATCATCATAAATAATGGACAATCAGGCATCATTCATCACCAAGTCGGCACATAAATGCGTCAATTTCATCATCAAGTCAGTGCAATATCGTCATTACTAATTCAGAAAGGGTTAGCAATTCAAATGGAAGACACTCTCGCTTGCAAGTCATATCGTATCTAGTAACCGTCACGCACCCTCAAAACATGTTTGTCCTGCCGACACCGTTGATCCTGAAGCCTGTGGGTTGTGGGCCCACGCCTCCGCGGTGTTGCTCTATCGCTATCTAACTTCCCGTTCCTATTTCGATGCGGTGACTTGTCCAATGTGTCGCGTAGGAGTCCAAGTTAGAAGAGATAGGGGAGGGACAAGAGCAGACAACCCAACGTTCCTTTCGGAAATAAACACAGGTTGACACTAAAGACGACACTAGAGACAAAACTCCGACCCGAGAATTGCAACGATGTCCTTATGGATGTCTATTAGATTATAATCGTGATAAGCAAACACGAATTCATCATGGAGGATATCAATCACGTTAATCCACACTGATGTCTATTAGATTATAATTGTGTCTTTGATATGAATACGAACATCGTATTCATATCAAAGACACAATCGAGTCCTACACTGATGAGAAGTATGAACTGCATAATGACCAACCAATTGATGAGAAGTATGAACTGCAGGATTCCGTTATTATCAAACATTAACTTTGTTGAACATAAGCACGGGGTCGTGTTATAGCAAATTACGGGATGTACTGGCCGGTCTAAGATGACATATATCTTTTTCTGTTGATGGGCTATTTGGTACTTAATTTAGGAAACACTTAACGTTTTAAAACATGGTGTCAATGGCATTGAAAAACATTCAGGTTTTTCTCCTAACCTCTAAATAAATGTGGGATGAATTGAAGCAAGGAAATACATCGTTGAGACCGATTCGTTTGCAGAGTGAAGCCCATTGATGTATATAAGTGTACTGGTCACTCTTGTAGGTGAATGGTAAACAGCGTCACGTGATGTCGATGGCACAAAAAACAAAATGATTCTTTTAAACTAAATTTTGACGGTTCGAAATTAGACACTAGCTGTGATGCTTCGTTTGGATTTGTTCGGGACCCTAACGCTAACGTGATCCCACTGGTGACAGCACTTGTAATCACTCTTCTACATTGTTTGTAGAAGCACTTGGCTTGCATAATGGTGTTCGACAAGGGATTGGTTCTATTATAATCTGCTAATATAGAAGGAGATAACTTGACTATTATTAACTCATATTTACATGGAAGTGGATGGTGTTGCTGATAGGATTGTACATCTGCCCTATACTATAGTATCCCTGCCGACGATGAGTTGATTGATGATGCAGAAATGCGGGGTCTCGTTCGAAAGGACAAGTTAGGGTGGAGCTATACTAGGACGTGTTAGTTCAATTCTAATGTATTTCCTTATTTCCAAAAAAATAACACTACTACAATTAAGAACTTTGGCAGCGGTCAAAAACCGCCACCTTATATAGGATAACCGCCACCAAAACCTTAAGGCAGCGGTTTTTGACCGCCCCTTCTGCTGCCGTCGCTTTAGCTCTATGGTAGCGGTTTTCATGACCTAAGGCAGCGGTTTCACAAGGAGGAGACAATCGCTGCTAAAGGATAAAAGTAACCGCTGCCTATTACTCTAAAGTGGCAGTTTGTTGCTCCACCTTAAGAAGCGTTCTTACTATATATTGGCAGCAGTTTTGAATTGAAAAATATATAGCTTCCAATTGCATTTTAAATATTTTAAATACATTTATATAATCATAAATAAATATTAAATATTCATTATAGTATCAACATCAACATATATATTTAAAACAAAATACTTTCATTACTCATAAAGTAATATTCATTACATTGAGAGATCCGAAGCAATCGATCTACAAAATGATTATTTGATTGATCTACAAATTGGTCATTCAATCTAGCCATATACTACTAGTTTGCAATCTAGACAAAGTGGAATAATGAATAAATATCCATGTGCTAGGTTTGACACTAGGTTGATCTGCAAAATGGTTTAGAGATCTGCAAAATGGTCATCAACAAACAATTTTAGTCAATTTAAGATGCATATATAGATCAAGTACTACTATACCATTGATTAACAAATGGCACGAAATATAGTGCATTAACAATTTCAGTCTACCCTTCCCTTGTTTAATACTCCCTCCGTTAATTAAAACTTGACGTTTTACTATTCATGCACGCTTTTTGAGGTGTTAAAAACTATATGAAATATTAACTTTTTAAATATTTTTTTAAAATAATATCATACTTATCACGATTAAGTATGAATTTATAAAAACAAATTTTTAAAAAAGTTAATATTTTATATAGTTTTTATCATTCTAAAAAAGCGTGCATGAATAGTAAACGACAAGTTTTAATTAACAGAGGGAGTAGCAAATTGGGCATGTAAATGTTTACCTTATGCATTCATCTCCGTAATAGTTGGCTCCCCCTTTTGCTTCATACAACGCTTTTTTCCTGTCTCAAATATCCAAAATACTCTAGTGAGTGAACATATAAGTAAGCTCCGTCATTTTTAGTATCATATTGAGGCTGCATGAATGTATATTTGTTGAAGGATATGGTCACTAACATTAATTGTAGAAACAAAAAAAAAGCAATTGTAGAAAAAAAGTCACTACAGAAAATACATTTATACTTAAACAATCAGCCTTGTTTTCCTAAATTAGATGCATATACATAGTATAAATCTATTTTTTACTCAACAGTCACAACAGAAACATATTAGTTCTCAGCACAAGATCAATGTCAGAAAAATAGTTCTATACATAATCAGCCACTGCAGAAATAACTCACCATCATGTGAAATAAAAAAAGGCACATTCATAATTAATCATATGAATCTTCCAAAAAAAATCTGATTCATGAAATAAAAAGGTCACATCTTGCCCCATCCCAAAATCTATAACACATAAAACCCCTTCAGCTAGAAATTGCCATGCCCATGTTCCCTTCAATCCAAATGACAGAAGCACATTAATATCAATTCATGTTATTTAAAGGGGACAGAAACCAAATTTAAAACCAACCTGCAGTATCATATTCTTCCCATGTCAGATATCTTCTCAAAAGGGCATTCCACATCCAAGGATTGAGCACGAGTCTTGGTCGGACCTACAAATTTGATGGAAGTGAAAAAAATGTTAAATGAAATCTATAAAGAAAAATATATCCTGAAAAGGCCTAAAAAGAGACATACTTTCGTAAAATAAGATATGCTAGCATCAGGAATGGGAAAATCAAAATCGTTTACTAGTTGCAAAATCATTCACTGGGAAAATATTTCATACACCATGTTCTGAGGATGGAAATCCAATTAATTTATTGGTTGCAATCATCACGAATAGGAAAATCAAGCCCAAGTTCATGTTGTCATATGACTCATAAATTAAGCTAACATCTAGCATGCATTACGCAGTATACATTATATATCTATATGTGGGAGATAAATATTTCATAAATGTCACGGGAAAATAAAATTACACAAATAAGATAAAGAGATAAAAGATACATACTTTCACAAAATAAGATTACTACTATATATCGTCTTATATATTTCCTAGGAGGTTAACTATTGTATATGTTAGTCTAAATTAATTAATTATATTATAAGTTATTTTTCTAAAATTTATCTTGATAGCTTCTACTCTGTATAATTTATGTGGAATAAGAATTAACATCTCAAGGAGCTTTATAAGAGATTCTTTATTCCTCCTGTTTTGAAGTTGTACTAGCTAGAAAAAATATCAAACTCCAATGGATGTGTTGCAAAGCTATAGACATTTCGTAGTTGTGTTAAAAATCTAAAGGTTGGATCTTCTAAACTATTATTCTGATTATAGACTTCACATAGGTGTACAATATAGATTAAAGAGAGAAGAAAAGATTTTTATCAAAAAGTTAACTACTTCACATAGGTGTATAGTTTATTTAAGGAGAGAGAACAAAAGAAAAGATTTTATCGAAATTAAGTATTTCTTTAATTCTACTCTCAGTTTATATTTCCCTAGTATTATTTGCTTAGTTGTTACTTGTTAGGAATCAAATTGTGACATCATTCTTGCAGCCACTTACCACCTGTATGAGGTGTTAATTAAGGTATAAATCATTGCGCAGCTCGTGTGCAAGCTCTTTGTAAATTTGAATCGGCTAGATTCTTTACAGATGCATCATTACCCCTACATACATTTAGGGAAAGTGAACAAACAACAGAGAATATTGTTAATTGCTTAAAGCATATGAGACAGTAGATGAAAGAAAATAAACGAAGAAGGGGTTATTTCATTATATATTTTCTTTTACTTATCATATTGGAAAAAGTAAATCAAATTATGTAATTTGGCTAGTTTTAGAAAGATAAACAGAAGACATATTTAGCAAAAGAAAGGTAAGTATTATGTAATCCAAATAAGTTAATGCCTAGATATGAAAGACTCCTTTTCATACTCCTTGTACAAGCCACCTATGCTACCCCGTTCTTAGACCCTTGGACACTCCAATTTATGGATAGGAAAAAGATACAACCTCGTATAATTATATATACTGACCACATAAAGCATGCGTTGTGGAACCGAATATGTACTGATAACAAGTAGAACCCCTTAGTTCTTCATTAATAGAGACAAACTGAGCAATCCAAACATTTTTAATAATAAAAGCACATTTCTATTGATTTGATACTAGATGCTACTGAATGAAACTCAACCAGCAAAGTGGAAAAAATCTTCAAACAATTGATGGAATCGAATACTTGGTGTTTCTAGCAAATTTCTCTCACCCAGATTGCTGGATTTTAATCGCTTGAAGCTTTGAAACATCAAAAAACTGAAGTCATGACATGATTAGATACAAGCAACTAGAACCATGAAATGGTATTTGATAACTTTAGAAATTGAAACCCTCTATTCAAAATTCTTTACCAAAATCCAAAACCCTAGATATATAAACTAAAGAACCCTAAACCTAGGTCTGAAGCATCGATGGAGGCGGAATTAAAACCCTAGATTGAAACTTCTTAATCATTTGGAAGCTGCTGCAAATGAATAAAGTCTTCGAATCAGTAAAAGCTTTAGAAATTAACTAACCCGGAGATATTGCTTCCCCTCGAACAAGTCAGACCTCCAATCTCTTGAAGCTTTGAAGGACTTGAGTCACTTGAATGTTCGAATTTCTCTCAAATCGAACCGGCAAGTTACTTCTCCCCCAAATCGCTGAAAGCTTGAAACCCTCAAGATGATTGAAGCTTTGAATTTCTCCCCCAAATTGTTGTTGCGTCCTAGTCAGGCTTCCAATATCTTGAATATTCGTCATCTCCAGGCGCCGCTCCCCCAAATCGCTTCTCATAAGCTAAACCTAGACTATCGGGCTTCATGGGATGGGTTTTGTTGGGAAAAAAACATTTTATTATAGCGGGTTTTTGAAAATTTTTAGAAAATAAGGCGGGTCAGGGCAATGAAAAATTAGTAAGCCGGCCCGCTATCACTTAAACCGCCCCCATAGGTGTTTTATTTTAGTGGGTTTTTGTTGAACCGCTGCCTTTGTTGATTTTAATTTAATGAACCGCTTCTAAAGGTATTCAAACCGCCTCAATAGACCCGGGATTGAAAAACCGCTGCCACAAACGCTGCTATAAACTAAACGCTGCCACGAACCGCTTCCTTAGCAAAACCGCTGCCATGAACCGCACCCTTTGAGCTTTATTGTGGTAGTGTAACAATATATTTTTACAGGTTTTGAATTTGTTTTAATCATAAACTTAAAACTAATATATATATATATATATATATATAGGGTTGGGTTCGGGTGCAAAGGTCACCAAAAGTGAGAAGGAAAGAAGCAATTTGATTGGTACATGTGTGCAAAATTGAATTAAAATTAAGAGACACGCGGCTTCCCCAATTACTTCCCCAATTAATTAGTAACACACACCCAAATTAATTAGTAACACCCCCACCCTCAACTACACACTAATTAATTGCACGCGCCAAACTTTTAATCAATTAGAAATTGTACGTACATGTAAAAGTGTTCACTTCAACTTTTAAAAATCATTTTTTGACATTTTCACTTGTTAAAAAAATATAAAAAATATATATTTGGGTGTAATTTAATTTTATCTACACATAGACACCCACTTTGTATATGTTTTGTTGAAAAAAAAATTCACAAGAAGTGGTTCAGCAATTTTATTCACAGTGGTTCGGCAATTTTATTCGCAGTGGTTCATCAATTTTATTCACAGTGGTTCAGCAATTTTATTCACAGTGGTTCAGCAATTTTATTCACAGTGGTTCAGCAATTTTATTCACAGTGAACCAATCTCTATTTAGCCACTGAACCAACCTATTTAGTCACTGAACCAACCTCTATTTAGCCATTGAACCAACCTATTTAGTCACTGAACCAGCCTATATTTCGCCACTGAACCAACCTATTTAGTCACTGAACCAACCTCTATTTATTCACTGAACCAACCTCTATTTAGACACCGAACCAACCTATTTAGTCACTCTCTATTCGATCACTAAACCACTCTTTATTCGTTCACTGAACCACTCTATTCGGTCACTGAACCAATCTCTATTCGATTACTGAACCACTTTATCCCGGTCATTGAACCACTATCTATTCGGTCACTGAATCACTCTCTATTCGGTCACTGAACCACTCTCTATTCGGTCACTGAACCACTCTATTCGATCACTGAACCAATCTCTATTCGATCACTAAACCACCCTCTATTAAGTCACTGAACCAACCTTTATTATGTCGCTGAACCAACCTCTATTAAGTCGTTGAACCAACCTCTATTTAGTCACTTATCCAACCTCGATTTACTCACTGAACCAACCTCTATTTAGTCACCGAACCAACATCTATTTAGTCACTGAACCAACATCTATTTAGTCACTGAACCAACCTTCCTATCGTACATAATCCAATAATTCAACACAGAACAACAAATTAAGTGAATGAAAAAGAACCCTCCCCCCCTTCCTTCGTTTCTGGCCTCTTTGAGCAAGCGAGAGATTGGGATGAAGCGCTGGCCTCTTTGAGCTCGGTCGAGAGCAAGCGAGAGATTGGGAGGGCGAAACCCCGTGGATGGAACCGACGGGTGGCGAGGTGCCTCCAAATCCTTCGAATCTGGGCGCAGGACCTCCGATTCAACCCTCGATGATCTTCAATTGTTGATCGACAGCCTCTAGATCTTCAAGATCCATGGCTGTGTGACAATCGCGGCCGCCAGATCCTCCGTCTCATCGGCAAATTCCTCCCTGGTCTCGGCAAATTGCTGAACCATAGCGCCCCCTACGCCCGTTGAATCGCCGACCTCCTCCTTCTTCTTCCAGATCTTCCAAGCTCGTCGCCCCCTACGTCCAGTCCAGCCCCCGCCGTCGGCTGCCGCCGGAAACCATAGCGCATCCGCTCCCTCGTGGATCTCCGATGTCGGCGCAGAAGTCTTTGAATTGAAAGTCGGTTGATGACGACGAGGATTCGAATGTCGAGTTGCTGATCGAGCTTTTCATCCGGGGATGAGGACTCGTCTAAGGCTGCCAATGCTGGAAGAGTGAGGCGGAGAAGAAAACCGACAGGAGATGGGAAGGATGAGAGCGGAGAGCCGAAGAAGATGAGAGGATGAGGCGCGTGAGGGTTTTTTCCTTTAGTTAAAAATCAGATCTGTTTCCACCAATAGGAACGCTTCTTTCCTTCTCACCGGTATAAGGTCTTCTCACCTGAACCCTACCTCAGTACTCGTGCTCGCTCAACAATAATGGTGGTGAGATCTGCTCTTCCCTTTCCCTTGCCATCGGTTCATGACTCCACCTCTGCTAGGGTTGCGTAGAAAAATACGACACGGTTGACACGACACGAAACTGTAACAAAATGATACGAAAAAACACGAAACGAAATAGATAATGACACGATTATGACACGAAACGGTAAAACACGACAATAATCGTGTCGTGTTCGGATCGGCTTATTTCCCTTATCGTGTATCCGATACGACACGATATATATATATATTTTTTTAATATTAGCATTATGTGATCATAGATATAATCATATCATATATATATATAGAATAAATGTGTTTACATATCATTAAATGCAGTTTGCCCAGTTGGTGCGGTGATTTTGCTTGCGTGTGGGTAGACGCTTGAGGTCCCAAGTTCGAACCCTTCCCTTGCTTATTTTTTCAGCCTTTCTTTTCTTAATTTTTTTTTGTCTTAAACGCATCTTTTTCTTTCATTTTCGGATCTCAGCCTCTTCAGTCCTCTCGCTCTTGCATACTAGCGGCTAGAGTTTCGTCTTGAGCTAGCTTTACAGTTCTATCCGCGGACGGTTTTTATGATGATGTAATTATCCCTTTGTGCTAACCGGTTTGTGTTTTTTACTTTATTTTTAGGTTTTTACAGATGTTTCTAATATTGGTTTAGTCAGTTCAGACTTCAGATCTTGCGTATTCTTCTTTGATTTCCCCCCTCTCACTCTAGCAGACTCGCCGCGACGCCACCCAGCCCGGCCACGACTCACCTCTCCCTCTCTTCTCCTCGCTCTTCAGTCTCATCTCGATTCCTCGCTCGCTCTCCCTCTCGAGCCTCAATTCAGATCTGGCGCTTGCGGTCGCCCTCAGCCTCGCTCGATGGCCGACCTCAAATCCGGGGATGTTCAGTGTTCACCCAAAAAAACACGTTCAGGAAAAAAACAACCTGTACGACAACATTAGGAAAAAAAAAGGAGGTTTTTGTACAAATCGTGCCGTGTCGTGTTATACGGGTATCCGACACGAAACCGTGTCGTGTTATCGTGTCGGATACCCGGTACTTATCGTGTCGTGTTCGAATTGGCACTTTTCCCCTTATCGGTTTCGCATTTATGCCGTGTCGTGTCGTGTCGTGTCGGATACTCGGTTGTGCACGGCACTAACCTATGCTGCTAATACGTCACCTCCATGAGCCGACCTTCGTTGTTGATTTTCTGACCATCTCTGCAAAACCCTAACTAATTCCATTGATGACCGTTGTTAGGTAGATCGTTAATCAATCTCTTCTTCTTTTTTTTTTGTCAGATTTGGTTAATCAATATGTCTTTCTCTTATTCTATGTAAAAATTCTTTATTATGTGTAATTAGTTGACATTTTCCTTATTGAATTAAAGATTTAAAATTTATGCTAAATATATTTATGCTATGATTTTGAATAGATTTTGATCAAGTTGACATCTTGTATCTATTTTGATTTTGGCTTGTTTAATTCGGATGAGTTGTATGGAGTTTGCAAACTTGCATTGCCAAGGCAAGTTCTCCAATTTTTCTGTTTGACGTAAAAGAAAGTAAGCAAAGTTGAATTTTTCCTTTTTCAAAAATTTTTTATATAAAAGGTTATGAATCATTTATGAAATCTGTCAAACAAAACTACTCCGTATTGTTTAACCCTTCTTGCTTAACTTCTTTGCAATTAAAGAATTGATTACCTTTCTATTCTTTTCTTACACCCAAACGAGCCCTTAATTCTTTTTTATTTTGTACCACAGGTCCACAACGTACTATTTAAAACTGTTTCCTCACGTGTTTTTTGTTGGTGTGGTAATATTATTACTGTTCTAAAAGAAACAAGAGGTAAAGTGAAATGAAAGAAAATAAAGACAATCCGTATTTCCTCTCCATTAACGATTTTAAATAGCATTTCATCGTCACTTTCAAAGCAACAGTCCATTTGATGCTGCGCGAATCTTCTGATGCAATCTAACTTAGATTTTCATTTATTTTATTTACGTATTACAAAATCTTAAGGGATCATAAAATCTATCATTTTATAAAAATAATATATATGAGATATATTAAATTATCACAAAATCTATTATTTTATCAAAAATTATTTTATAAATATTGTACCGGTTATTTTTAGTCATTAAAATTATTTATTTTAGGTTATTTTATTATTAATTAATCAAATTTTCAGGATGTACCCCTCAGGTATCGCTTAATTCACCCAGTGACAAATTCTTTTACCTCTATCACGTGGTGATGTGCTCGGGAACTCTCCAAGCCGTCAGGATCGACGAAGAGGTTCCTCCTTTATTTGAAGGGATAAACCTTCTACTAGTGACCGGATATATATGGCAAAATTCACATGTCTCTCACCCTTGAACCTCCCACACTCGATCTCAATCCTCTTGGAATAACACTCGGAGGATCTCGACCCTTCGACACCTTCGCCTCTCACTAGGGTGTCTCCCTCGGCATCTCACTAAAGGATTTTCTTTTTAGCATCTCACCAAAAACATGATCATTAACCCGGAATCAAATGAAGCAAATGTGCTCAACTTTTCACTCAAAAATTCAACTTGTATTAAAAATGGGAAACCTTACAAATATATAAGAGAAACTCTAGCCTCCTATGTGTTTACAAGCGATGTGGGATACTTTTTAAATAGAAAAATATAAGAAAAATCTATAAGTCTAGATCACATCATCCTCCCCTCCTTTGAAAAAGATTCGTCCTCGAATCTTGCATTGCCCTTCCGAAAAATGCGATACGCCCCTGTACGTTGGATCTGCGTAAGGTATCGATGTTCGGTCCCGCAAAAGCTCTTGAATCCATAAGGCCCTTCCAAATGGTACATTACGCCCATGTACGTTGGATCTGCGTAATGCACTTCAATGGTTGGTCCTGCACAAAACGCATACGAATGGTTGTGGATGCTTGTGACAACAACACGAAAAGATTGAGGAACCCTAGCCAGAAACTCTGATACCACTTGATGTACTCGGGAACTCTCCGAGCCGCCAGGATCGACGACAAGGTTTCTCCTTTATTTGAAGGGATAAACCTTCTACTAGTGACCGGATATGTATGGCAAAATTCGCAGGCCTCTCACCCTTGATCCTCCCACACTTAATCTCAATCCTCTCGGAATCACTCTGAGGATCTCGACCCTTCGACACCTTCGCCTCTCACTAGGGTATCTCCCTCGGCATCTCTCCAAAGGGTTTTGTTTTTAGCATCTCACCAAAAATATGATCCTTAACCCGGAATCAAATGAAGCAATGTGCTCAACTTTTCACTCAAAAATTCAACTTGTAATAAAAATAGGAAACCTTACACAATATATAGGAGAAACTCTAGCCTCCTATGTGTTTACAAGCGATGTGGGATACTTTTTAAATGGAAAAATATAAGAAAAATCTATAAGTCTAGATCACATCATCCTCCCCTCCTTTGAAAAAGATTTGTCCTTGAATCTTACGTTGCTGTTGTGAGCCTAATTTTCCATGTTTTATACTTACTTTTATATCGATTTCTGCATGCATTTCATACATTTGGGCTAGAATAATACAGATTCTATGCATGTAGTTTATGCTTATTTGCCAAATTATGGAGTCTACACTAGTTTCTGTTTAATTTCGCAGAAATCGAGGCATTTTACAGCAATTCAGAGGAAGGAGGAAAAGCTCGAAGTCAACTACAGAAAGTCCCAGGTCAAGGAGCAGCTAAACCAGGACAAATCGAGCTGGAAACGAGAACAGAAGCACTCGACACAAGAGGTCGATATCGACTGCACATGGTCGATATCGAGTGAAGAAAACCGAGTCAAGATACCAAGAATCGACTAGAAAATGGAAGCAGAAAGCGAGAGGTCGATATCGATCACTCTGGTTGATATCGAGTGAAACCTGGTCGATTTTCCTCATGGAGCCCAATATCGAGTGTCAGAACCCGAATCCGAGAAAATAGCTCAATATCGACCATATTGGGTCGATATCGACCAGTATCTAGGAGCCGATTTCGAGCTGTTTCGAGTCCGAGTGCTGAGATGTTTTTCTTCCACATTAAGCAAGAGATATTCTATCAACTCAAGAGGAGATTTATCAAGTTCTATCAAGAGAAGAAGGATCTATCCACATTAATTCTAGATTCCTTTTAGATTTATTTCTTTTATTTCCAAATTTTATCTTTATATTATAGATAGATAGTTTTAGATAGAGATATAGTTGTTATTTCCTAATTACCTAGGGAATTAACACTATAAATAAAGCCTTAGGGGCTGAGCTTTAGGACATATTAAACCACATTCGTATCAAGTAGGAGAGAGAGAGAGAGAGAGAGGGGGGGGGGGAGAGCTTGTGGCGAGAGAAGGTGAAGAGTTGAGAGACGACTTGGCTTCGATTGGTTGTAAGCTTTCTTATTTAGTTTATTTTAATGCAATTTAGTTCCCTTTTATTATTAATGTCTTTCTTGATGATGAAGAGCGAGTAGTCACCCAACTTCTAGGGCCGGGGTGAGCCCGACGGTAGCTATGTAAGGTGATGCGGTAAAGGTACAATCTTTTGATGCGAATTCATCTTCTATCCGTACGAGCATGATTCTTTTGCAAAAGTTGAAGGTGATCCTTGTATGTGTTATTGAAGCGAAAGTTATCTTAATGCAACTTGGATTAATTATGTGAAAAAGGGTTAGTAATAATTAGGGTTTACGCGAAACCCTCTATATTCCTATTTGTTAATAACGAAAGTTATTCGATGAAAAAGCATGATCTTTTATGCCTTTATGTGTTACTTTACATGGTTATTGTTGTGGTGTTGAAACCGTGATCTTGGAAGTCTTTAGTTTATCGATTTATTTCATCAAGTTTCGTGTTCTGTCTTGCGAAAAGTTGCAATTTTGGTTTCTGTTTCTACTCGACGTCGAGCACTGTTACTCGACATCGAGCACTTTTGGTCGACGTCGAGTAAGTTTAGTCGAGATCGACCAGTTTGCTTTGGTTTTCATTTTCTGTTCGTTTCTGTTGTCTGTTTTTATTGCACATGCATAAATTTGTGACACTAGTACCTTTTCGAGGATGGTAATTGATTGCAGGGATATTTGGCAATAAATCTATGATGTTGAGAGTTTTGATTTCTTCCCCTGTATGACAATCAAAAGTACTGCTTGAGGATAAGCAAGCTTAAGTATGGGGTGTTTGTTGTGAGCCTAATTTGTCGTGTTTTATACTTACTTTTATATCGATTTCTGCATGCATTTCATACATTTGGGCTAGAATAATACAGATTCTATGTAGTTTATGCTTATTTGCCAAATTATGGAGTCTACACTAGTTTCTGTTTAATTTTGCAGAAATCGAGGTATTTTACAGCAATTCAGATGAAGGAGGAAAAGCTCGAAGTCAACTACAGAAAGTCCAAGGTCAAAGAGCAGCTAAACCAGGACAAATTAAGCTGGAAACGATGACAGAAGCACTCGACACAAGAGATTAATATCGACTGCACATGGTTGATATCGAGTGAAGAAAACCAAGTCGAGATACCAGGAATCGACCAGAAAATGGAAGCAGAAAGCGAGAGGTCGATATCGACCACTCTGGTCGATATCGAGTGAAACCTGGTCGATTTTCCTCCTGGAGCCCAATATCGAGTATCAGAATCCGAATCCGAGAAAATAGCTCAATATCGACCATATTGGGTCGATATCGACCAGTATCCAGGAGCCGATTTCAAGTTGTTTGAGTCCGAGTGCTGAGCTGTTTTTCTTCCACATTAAGCAAAAGATATTCTATCAACTCAAAAGGAGATTTATCAAGTTCTATCAAGAGAAGTAGGATCTATCCACATTAATTCTAGTTTCCTTTTAGATTTATTTCTTTTATTTCCAAATTTTATCTTTATATTATAGATGGATAGTTTTAGATAGAGATATAGTTTTTCTTTCCTAATTACCTAGGGAATGAACACTATAAATAAAGCCTTAGGGGCTGAGCTTTAGGACATCTTACAACACATTCATATCGTGTAGGAGAGAGAGAGAGAGAGAGAGAGAGAGAGAGAGAGAGAGAGAGAGAGAGAGAGAGAGAGAGAGAGAGAGCTTGTGGCGAGAGAAGGTGAAGAGTTGAGAGACTTTTTTTTTTTTGAACCGGAAATAATTCGAAGTCTCAAACATCAACTGAAGTCTGCGACAACGAGAGGCCGAGAAACGGCAGACGGACTAACTGTCATGATACAACCAAAGAAACATAAAACAACAAAAAACCCGAATGCAAAAGATCATAGAGAAGAAGGCCAACGGAGAGGAAGACATAGGACACCGGATGGAGGATGCGAATGCCGAGAACATGGGAAAGCCGAGGGACAAACACGACGTCCCGATGCCGGGGAGACAGAGGCAGAAACCCAATAGCGGAAAGGACGTCTCATGGGGAAATGTGGATCAACGACGTTCACCCCACCTAGATGAGAGATCTTCGAGGATCACGGACACTTCCAAGGTCAACACGAACAACAGGGCGCCCGAGACTGCAACTTCATCCGGAAACTAAATGAAACCACATCCAAGAAAACGACTCCACCACTCAGCTGGACCAAAACACAAGATCAAAGAAAACGGGTAAAAAGGGTAAAAGCGAGTCAGGCATGAAACGGGTAAAAAGGATAACACGCACAAATTAATTATTTTTAGGAGGAGTTGATAGTGTTGGTGTATATTCATATAAAAATAAATATATAAATAAACAGACGATTTTTTTGTTTATTATTCCAAAGAGGGAAGGGAGATTTTTTTTTAATTAATTTATTTTTTTTGTAAATCGAACTAGAATAAAGGATTTTATGTTTTTTTTTAAATTAAGTGCTTGGCGTGCAAGGATAAGAAAAACCCTTGCACACCAAGGAAGGTGGTAGCAGCGAAGATAGGTCAGCGAAGACAGGACACGCAGGACGGAGAAGGCACAACCAAAGGCGGTCGGCCGGCGGAGCACGAGGTCAGGAGGTTGGTGGAAGAGGTTCTAGGGTGGTCGGAGGGTCTCAGGGGCTGGATTTGAGGCCGAAATCAAAGCACTGGACGGCGATGCACCGCCAAAGGCGGCCGGCCGGCGGCGCTCGAGTCCAGGAGTGGTGATTGTAGGGGTTTTAGGTCGGCCGGAGGATCTCAGGGGCCGAAATTAAGTAAGCTTTGGGGTCGAAATTGAGCCGGAATCAAGGGATTGAGTTCAAAAACCAGATAGGTTCGAACTCAACACAGATCTAGGCCAAACCACTAAGGGAATGTAAGCTATGGTGGCGGGGGATGTTGTGGTGGCGGCGACAGCGGCGATCGGGCCACGGAGGGACCTCGATCGTCAGAGCATTAAGAAGGATTTCTTGTTTTGTGTTTTTCTAGATCTGGCAGTGAAGAGGGGGAATGGAAGGGGGTGGGTGGAGAATCTGAATTGGGGGAGGTCAGAGCGTTGCCGGCGCCCATGGAGGAGCAACAGGCCGGCGACGGCCGAAGCCAATGATGGGGGGAATAGAGTGGGACTGGTCGGAATAGTGGCAGTGGTGAGGGTAGCCCTTGTAGGAGCTGTTGGGAGGCCAAGTATAGGGTGGAAACTGGCAGCATTGAGTAATCCAACAAAGCCAAACCAGAATCCAGTTCACAGTGCGAGACGGAGCAAAGGGTTTGAGTCTTGTTTGTTCATGGGGGTTACCCAAAAGTTGATTTTTTTTCCCCCAAAAATTAATTTGGGATGAGATAGTTGGGGTTAAGATTTGTGATCTAGGTTGTTCCCCTTAGTTGTTAGTGTTGATGATGGTAGTTGGGGTTGAGATTTTAGATCTCGGTTGTTCCCCTAAATTGCTTGTAGTTGTTTGTATTGATGACGGTGGTGGCTGTGTGGGATCGATGATGATCAGATGGTGTTTAATGGTGTTTTGGTGACTGGTGTTTGTTGTTGATGGAATTGGGGTTTTGGGTTTCTAGAGAGAAAAGCTCTCTCTCTAGATTCGCACCAGCGCGAATTTTTGTTGAGAGATTATTGGGCTTTGATTGGTTGTAAGCTTTCTTATTTAGTTTATTTTAATGCAATTTAGTTCCTTTTTATTATTAATGTCTTTCTTGATGATGAAGAGCGAGTAGTCACCCAACTTCTAGGGTCAGGGCGAGCCCGACGGTAGCCATGTAAGGTGATGCGGTAAAGGTACAATCTTTTTATGCGAATTCATCTTCTATCCCTACGAACATGATTCTTTTGCGAAAGTTGAAGGTGATCATTGTTTGTATTATTGAAGCGAAAGTGATCTTAATGCAACTTGGATTAATTATGTGAAAAAGGGTTAGTAACAATTAGGGTTCATGCGAAAGCCTCTATATTCCTATTTGTTAATAGCGAAAGTTATTCGATGAAAAAGCATGATCTTTTATGCCTTTATGTGTTACTTTACATGGTTATCGTTGTGGTGTTGAAACCCTGATCTTGGAAGTCTTTAGTTTATCGATTTATTTCATCAAGTTTCGTGTTCTGTCTTGCGAAAAGTTGCGATTTTGGTTTCCGTTTCTACTCGACATCGAGCACTATTACTCGACATCGAGCACTTTTGGTCGACGTCGAGTAGGTTTAGTTGAGACCGACCAGTTTGCTTTGGTTTTCGTTTTCTGTTCGTTTATGTTGTCTGTTTTACTAGACAGTGTGGCCGACGTCGAGGACTCTTCTGGTTGAATTCGTGCTGAGATTTGGAACTGAAAAGGCGGGCGCTGACACGCTTCCTCGTGGATCGATCCTGACTGCCTTCTACTACAACGGGTGGAAATCTTGTATTTCTTTGCTTAGACAGGGAGTCAGTTTGCTTTATATTTTATATTTAATCCATACTTGACACATCCTTCTGCAACAATAGTTGCCCTTCGGAAAAAGACGATATGCCCCTGTACGTTGGATCTGCGTAAGGTATCGATGGTCGGTCTCGCAAAAGCTCTCGAATCCATAAGGCCTTTCCAAATGGTAGATTACGCCCCTGTACTTTGGATCTGCGTAATGCACTTCAATGGTTGGTCCTGCACAAAACTACAACGGATGGTGGTGGATGCTTGTGACAACAATACAAAAAGATTGAGGAACCCTAGCCCTGATACCACTTAATGTGCTCGGGAACTCTCCGACCCGCCAGGATCGACGATGAGGTTCCTCCTTTATTTGAAGTGATAAACCTTCTACTAGTGACCGGATATGTATGGCAAAATTCACAGGCCTCTCAATCATCTCGGAATCGCACTCTAAGGATCTCGACCATTCGACACCTTCGCCTCTCACTAGGGTGTCTCCCTCGACATCTCACCAAAGGATTTTATTTTTAGCATCTCGTGAAAAACGTTGATCCTTAACCCGAAATCAAAGAAAGCGTATGTGCTCAACTTTTAACTCAAAAAATTAACTTGTATTAAAAATGGGAAATCTTACACAATATATAGGAGAAACTCTAGCCTCCTATGTGTTTACAAGCGATGTGGGATACTTTTTATATAGGAAATTATAAGAAAATTCTATAAGTCTAGATCACATCACGTGGTACCCCTAATGTTTTTAATTCTTTTACTTCGTGCCCTTCTCTCTTTATTGTAGCAGTTCCCGTTAAATTGGGAACAAAAAAATTTACTTGAGATTCAAATCGAAAGAGAGACAGTACACACAAGCTGGATGTGGGGGCCATCAAAGTCAAAGCAAGAAGGGATGAAAAAGATGAGTCAGCACACAAGGAAACCGTCGACGAGGGAGGAGTTCAGACAGAGCAAAAGGGAACCCAAATGAGACATGGTTCAGGAGGTGCTCACCCAAATCAGTACGAGGCTCGGTCGGGGTTCACACCTCCTCCCATGGCTCGGATAGGTTCAAGGACGAAAAAGAAAGGACTAAAGGTAGCCAACCAGGTCGAACCCAGTCGGGCCACAAGCGAACAGGTGGACAAGGAGATTTGAAGCAAGGATGTGAGGGATTGAGACAAGTGAAGTATGGGCTTAGTGTCATTGTAATTAGGCTTAGACTAAGTTAATTGGGCCTAAGGCCTATAAAAGGCAAATAAGATATAATAGAAGGGTTATGGCATGAATTGCATAATCTTCCCTTCAACCTATCCATTCTCCTTCTCTCTCTACGTCTTATTCTCAGCTCCTCTAAACTCTGATTTCTCATCTTCCTTCACCTTCACCTCTCTTTCAACTAGATTTCAACCCTAGATCGTCTCGGTTGGGTTCGATCCTGAAAAATTGGCATCAAATCCATCATCCTCGGCAATGGAAGAAGGCACGCGCATGAAGACATTCGGAGATTCGATCCGGTAGATCAATCTTTGACTGGACACTCAGGAGAGGAATCTGCAACACAATCCGATCAGATTCACCAGCTCTTGATCAATTTCGGGAAGCAATTTGAAGAACAACAACAATGAAATAAGAGAAATGAAGGGCGATGGATGTGATTCATGGACCAGATGAAGGACATGCGTTCAAGAATCGATGTTATGGTTTCTCCCCGCCCTGATACAACTTCACAACGAAACGGATCTCCGGATCCAGTGAAGACTGATTTGTTCGCAGAGGTCTTGAGCCCCGGTCAAAAGGACAGGGAGATTAGGAACTCTAGCGGCGGAAGTGGAAATTCCAACATTGACTAAAATCAAAAGACGGCGAGAAACAACGAGGGCTCAAGTTCTTGGAATTCTATTTAAAAAACGGGACTGAATCGGGTTCCGAAATTAGAATTTCCGCCTTTCGATGGTAACAAACCTCGGAATTGGGCCCGGAAATGCGATAAATACTTCGCAATATTCAAGATCACAGAAGAACAAAAGGTAGAAATTGCATCCATGTATGTCACATATAGGGCTGATGTTTGGTTACAGGGGGGCTTGATACAGAGGCCAAGATTGAGGTGGCAAGCACTGGTGGAAGTTGCTTGTGTACGCTTCAGGGAACATAATTGATTGAAGAATTTTACAAGTTGAGATAGGTGGACGATTAGGAGGAGTACAATGAGAAGTTCAAAGAGGTTCGAGCGTATATGCTTTTCGATAACCCGACCTTGCCTGAATCCTATTTCGTGCCGAGTTACACCAGTGGTCTGAAGGACGAGATCAAGTAATTGGTTAAGCTTGGATGACAGAAAAACTTGGCAAAGGTTTTCTAGCAGTCGCAGTTGCACTATAACGTTGTTCAAGCCATTGTGAAATTCAGTAAACCTCCCTGGATGAGCAACTCTTTCTCGCCAAACCAAGAACGATCAGACATGCTTAGGGACCGAGCCGGAACCAGATCGTTTGAGAATAACGAGTCTACAATGGAGCCAGTTAGAAGGAGAAATAAAACATCATCTCCAATAGAATCGAAGAGGCGTGCAGGGCTTTGCTATAGGTGCGGGGGCATGTATTTTGTGGGTAATAAATTTAAGACCCAAGCCACCCTGCATTACTTGGCTGTAGAAGATGTGGCGAACGGTAAGGGTGATCCAAATGAGTTGGATTGGGTCAAGGAAGAACAAGGAGGTGAAATGGGTAAAGAGGTTCAGGAGTCACATGTTAATGCCTTAACAGGAAGCATAAGAATGAGTGCAAAGTCAAGGGAAAATAAGTATTGGCACAAGTACTGATGTCAAGGAAAATGGGCAAGCTCCATTTATGGAACAATGTGGCAATTGCACCAGCCTCAGGACAAGACAAAAAAAAAATACACAGCCCTATAGGGGTTTGGTAGCAGCTATTACCTACTATGTTTACAGTCTTTACTCTTTACCTTCAATTTTTTTGCTATTAATCTTCAATTGTCTTGGACAACTTTCCTTGTGTTGTGTTGGGAAGCCTATAGTTTTTTTTAAAGCCTTGAGACAAGGCTTTATTAGGGGAAGGTAATATAAGGGATTGAATGCCCCAGTCAGGGTGGCTCGCTGGTGGGGAGCAAGGGGGGATGTCAGGATGTCTCGGGTTCGATCCCTACCTCCGCCTCTTTCTTTGAATGAAAATCCAAGGTTTGCCTTGCTCCTTTCCATTGGGTCGAGCCGGTCGGCGTAAGCCGATTTACCTAGTGCGTGGCTCTTGCCGGCTGAGTCACGTACCCATGGTTTGCCACCAAAGGTGGGTTCCTCGTCATCAAAAAAATATATAAGGGATTGAATCAAGTGGAGCATGGGCTTAGTGTCATTGTAATTGGGCTTAGATTGAATTAGTTGGGTCTAAGACCTATAAAAGGCAAATAAGATGTAATAGAAGGATTATGGAATGAATTACATAATCTTCCCTTCAACCTATCAATTACTCTTCTCTCTCTACGTCTTATTATCATCTCCTTTAAACTCTGATTTCTCATCTTCCTTCACCTTCACCTATTTTTCAATTAGATTTCAACCCTAGATCGTCCTAGTCAGATTCGATCCTAACAAATGATGGTCACCGGTGGCCGTTGAGCTCGCCAGATTGAGATTCACAGGTAAGAAGGTGAAAGCGGGCAGATTAGGGAAGCTAGAACAAAGTGCCCCTCCAACCCCAATGTCGGCCACCAGCAGCGCCCCTACGCCTGGTCTTTCGTTGTGCAACTATGTGAGACGTGTTTTCTCTTTTCTTTCCCCCGATTCTTACAAGTAATTTGAATTTTTTTTATTTAATTTCCAAGGTAACGGGAACTGTTAAAATAAAGAGAGAAGAGCAAGAGGTGAAAGAATTACAAACTTTAAGGGTACCACGTGAAAATGGCAAAAAAAAAATTGGTCACCGCGTGAATTAAGCAATATCTGGGGGTTAACTCGTGAAATTTTCGTTAATTAATTATCTATTGAACTAGGGGTGGGCACAAATCCCGTAAATCCCGTCCCGTCCCGCATCCCGTCCCGAAAAAATTACGCGGGACGGAGAGTTCGAATCCCGCAAATCCCGTCCCGTCCCGCATATATATAAAATTATATATATTTTATATATATTTAATTAAAATTAATAAAAATATATAAGATATATTTATATTATACCTTAACATTAAAACATAAATATATAAAATAATAATAAAAACATTAAACATAAATTATATGAGAAATATATATAAGTAGTTTGGTTTGGTTACCTACTGATGGATTTAGTATTGGGCTGTTGCCTATTGGCCTTCAATTTGTAATGGATTCCACTTTTGTAATGCCTTAATTTAGCATGTTTGCTTACTGTTTTTATGAAATGGCATGACTATAATCGATCAGTGCTACTGTTTTTTTTTAATGTAATGTCATGACTATAATTTGTACCCCATTTGCATCTTTAAACTTGTTATTTTGGATTGTGTTTTAATATTTTTTTACGAGGGACAAATCCCGTCCCGTCCCATCCCGAGAGGGATAAGACCCGGCAGAATTTGAAAAAAAAATATTCAATCCCGTCCCGATCCCGTCCCGCAAAAGATGCGAGGGATGGGACGCGGAATTACCCCAATCCCGTCCCATGCCCACCCCTATATTGAACAATCAAATCTCAAATAATTATGATGATGAGATTTTATTGTTGCAAAACCTGTTAATTTTATGATTGTTTGAAAATAAAATTTAATTTTTTTTAAATAAACTATTTTAATCGTGGGTGTTTTTGCTAACTAGACTATTTTGAATTTTTAATTAGGTGATTAGCACCCAAACTAATTTAATTAGTAAAGGTAGCACCATCCCAAATTGAGTAATAATGGTCAATGGTCAACTGTTTGACCAACTCATTCGGTTTTTTTTTTTTTTGTGATGCTATTTTTTACTGTTTTGATGCCATTTTTTTTTACATTTTATTTTCGCTTTGATGCCACTTTTCTAATGAAATCGATTGATGACATTTTTTTAATGCCACTTTTTTCAAATCTTGATAACATTTTTTTGTTTATTGTGATGCCGCATTGACCATTGATGCCATTTTTTTTACCGTTGACTACTGATGACACTTTTTTTATATAAATTTTTTGATGATATTTTTTTTTTAATGTGGTGCCATATTTTTTCAAGGTAATGTTTTCGTGATGCCATATTTTTTCAAGGTAATGTTTTCGTGATGCCATGTTTTTTCAAGGTAATGTTTGATGCCATTTTTTCCTTTAATGTGATGCAACTTTTTCAAAGCAGTGTTTTGACGCCATTTTTATAATGTAATTATTTGATTCCATTTTTTTAATCAAATCGTTTGATGCCACTTTTTTTTTTAATTTGATCAATTGTATATCGATATATTTTTCATCGATTCTACTTTTATTCACTGACGACATGTTTGTGATTACACTTCATTGATGCAATCACTTGTGATGACATGTTCATTACATTTTTATTCAAGTGATGACACAAGAGCGTAAAATGTGATTAAACTTGATTGATTACATATTTTATTAATGACTTTTATTCATTGATGACATTGTTTGAAGAGGTAAATATATAAATGTCGGCATAAAGTCAAAGGAGTAACAAAAGACCAAGACCAAACTAAGGATCTTGTGTAAAAGGAAATACATCCCACCACTAAGTCCTACTGCTATATACGTCCACCCACTAACCCCCATTAAATAAGTCAGTCCGAGAAGATATGTAAAACCAGGCCACTTTAAAAATGCATATATTCATAACAAGTTGTATAAATATATGCACAATTAAAGTGCTGGCCCTAGGCGTGGCCACGGGTTACGGGTCAACCCGTGACCCGCCGGGTCGTACGGGTCAACGACCCGCCGGGTCCGGGTTGGCGGGTAGGGACGGGTAGCGGGTTAGGGTCGGGGAATCCGTGACCCGTGACCCGCCGGGTCGCCCTATTTTAAAAAACTAGCCGTTTTTCATGGGGCCCACATGTCGGAGGTTTTTTTTTAAAAAAAAAAATGTAGTTGTTAGACTCTTGTAACGGCTAGTAGAGTGCTTGGGGCTATAAATACCCGACTCCTCCTATCACAAATCACATCCAATCCATCAATCACCTATCAATTTGATTTTCATAAGCTCGTAAGTTGTAATCATGTCCGGTGACAACCTCAAAGAGGCGATGTTTCGAGATCATTACGATAAGGCGGATGTGCAAGCCGATCGATCATTCGTAGCCGTTTGTCGTCATTGTGCTAAAAGGTACAAGATGCGGAATAACCTTGGACATGGTAATTTCAAGGGTCACATCACCAACAAGCACCCCGAGAAGATTACGAACGATGGCGCTTCGGGCTCGAGTGGGATGAGTGGTGGTAAAAACTAGTCTATTATTCCTATGTCCTAAGTCTTAATCCTATGTAGTGAGTATTGTAGTAATGTAGTAAGTTTCTGTTTTATGTTTTTAAGTTTTTATGTTATGTTATGTGAATCGGTGAATGTGAGTCGTGATTTGTAAACGTGTATTCGTTTCGGTTTACAATAAACTTGTGTTTGAATGATTCAAATAATAGTGTTTTATAAGATAATATTTGTGCTAATTACCTAACAACTTAGAAAAAATTACCTAAACATTATATATTACATTTAAAATGTTCAAAAAATAAAAAACTACATAAAATAAATTAGAAACTTAACATATAAATTTAATTAAAAGTTAAGCTAGTTAACTAGTAGCCAAACACCACCCAAAAAAAAAAATTTGAGTCGGCCAGGGCAACGGCTATATCCAACGGTCGACCCGGCGGGTCGACCGTCGGACCCGGCGGGTCGAGCGTTGCCCAACGGTCGGATTGGAGGGAAAGGGCTCGGTTTGGCTCTATAAATAGCCCATTTCCCTCCCAATTCCAACCCACACCTCACTCATCTCCTCTAATCTCATCTTCATCTCTCTAATCACTCTCTAATCGCTCGATCTTGTCTCTCGTAATCCCGGTTTCGTAGTCTCTCTCTTAAATCTCCTAAATCTCTTCAATTCAACATGTCGGGTATCTTCAACCGAGTTACTAGGGGTCGCAAGAGTGTTAGTGGAGCCCCATCTTCATCGACCTCGAGTGTCGGAGGAGACGGCTCGAACCCGGCGGCGGCACCAAGCCTTCGTCGAAGTGCATCGGTCTCGGCGGCGAGCGGATCCCGACGTCGTCGAGATGATGCTCTACTCGCCGACCACGTTGACGAGATCATGGAGGAGGAAGAGGCCGATCTCGAGGCCGATGGGACCCCACAAGCCGGAACTCCGACGATTCCGACCCAAGAGTCCGGGTTCCCCGCCGAAGGGAGCCAAGGAACTCCGGCCGATGGCGACCCTATTACTACGACGGAAGTTCGAGCCACTACTTTCAAGTATTGGTTCACGAAGGGTCCTAGGGAGCCGACTTGGGAGGAATCGAGTTGCGCCGCCGCCAAGTGCAACTTCTGCTCCACGGTCTACAAGCACAAGAAGTGAGGCGGATATGGGAACTACGGTCGCCATATCCGTTTGAAGCATCCTGAGAAGCTCAGCCTCGCCAAAGGGCAAACTCAACTAACCGGGTACGCATCTTCTTCCTCTCAACCCCGTGGTTTATGGTCTTATGATTATCGTAGTTGTCATGATCAATATGCGGAAATGATAGTTGTCGAAGGTTTAGCTTATAGTTTTTCACAACGTTTATGTTTCAATGAATTTATTACGCAAAATGTTCAACCTGCATGGCAAGGTATTAGTCGAAACACGATTAAGAGGAAAATACTTAGACGGTATAACACCCGTAAAAATGAATTAATCGAATATTTTCAAAAAAACCATGATTTACACGTTTCGATTTGTAGTGATATTTGGACCGACCATTGGCAACATCACTCATACATGGGTGTTACTTGCCATTGGGTTGATCAACGTTTTCAATTGCACAAACGTGTTTTAGCTTTTCGAGTTTTCGACGAAGCACACACGGCACGAAACATAGGAGGTGTCCTTTTAACGGTTTTACAAGAATATAGATTAACTAAAAGAGTTTTTAGTATCGGTTTTGACAACGCTTCTGCCAACACCGCATCTATCCCAGATTTAATCCAAAACTGTCAGCCCGGGATAGGCGGCAAGTTTTTCCACATCCGTTGCGCCCCTCACATTTTAAACTTATGTGTTCAAGATGGTTTAACATATTTACAAGGTGTTGTTGAACCAATTCGATTTGTTTTGCGGGCACTTTGGCGAAGCAAACAGCTTCGCCAGCAATGGAGCGCTTATAGTCGTGCTCACCAAACCCGCCCAAAAACGTTCCCCAAGGACGTTTGCACTAGGTGGAACTCCACTTACACAATGATTTATGATTCAATCGCTTACAAGGAACTTCTTTCCGGTTTTGCAACACAAAACATCCCGGACACACACATATTTGCGGATGTGTGGACTCAGGCCCGGGACGTTGTGGAAGTTTTCAAAGTTTTTTACGACGCAACTCGGACGTTTTCCCACGTTTACATTCCTACATCAAACATTTTTTGTTTTATTGCAATGAACGTAGCAATAGCCTTTCAAGACGGGATTAACACGCGTTCCATTTCCCAAGCGACTATGGAGATGCGACAGAAATGGATCGCATATTACAAAGTTATACCCGACATTTTCCTCGTAGCGTGTTGCTTCGACCCTAGATATAAATTAAACGGAGTTCAATTGTTTTTAGAAAACTATTATCCGACTTTAGGAATTGTGGATGATCCTGGTTGCAATGTTACAATTATTGTTGCTAGAGTTAGAGGATTGTAAGAACAATTATATACTGAATATTCGACGGGCGATAGAGCGCCCTCCGGTCGTCCTCCCGTGCCTTCCAGTTCAAGTGGGTCACGAACCAGCATCACCGCTAGAACTAAGGCACTTGCCCGAGATATCTTTGGGTCAAAGAGGTCGAGATCTTCGTCGAGCCCCCACTCGGAGCTCGACGAATATTTGTCCACTAACTTTGATTTTCTCAGCGATGAAGAGGAAGATTTCGATGTCCTTGGGTGGTGGAGCCGTCCCGAAAGACAAAGATTCCCGACGTTGCAGGTAATCGCCCGACAAATACTTGGGGCACCTTGCTCCACCATAGCCGTCGAGCAGCTTTTCAGTCGCGGAGGTCAGATTCTTTCAGAGAAGAGATCAAGGTTGCTTCCCGAGAACCTCGAGGCCCAAGTTTGTCTTGCAGATTGGAAGAAGGCAGAGATGCGGATGCAGAAGAACAACTTGATGACTGATTCCGAGGATGATGACGGAATAGAGACAGAGTCCGTTGGGAGCTCCATTGATGGCGCGGTCACAGATGGCTCGGGAGGTGGAGGATCCGACGATCAAGAAGACTAGAAGAGGAGGTACCCGGGCCGGGGTTCAGACATACAGGTAAAAGAACTACGTGGGCTTTGATTCCTCACCTCCGGGAGGATAAACCAACACTCCCTAATACAAAAATTGTACAACTTTTTTGTAATTTGTAAAACTTATAGAGTTATAAGTTGTAGACTTTTTAATTTTGAAAATTATAAGATGTAATATTACATATTGTATTTTGTACGTAAATACTAAAGACTCAAGTTATGATTTGTGAACACGAAAGGATATTTGTCAAACATATAGGCGTTCAATTCCCGTTCCCTTTCTCGACAAATCCGATCCGACAATTCAGATTCCGAAGTTCGAACTAGTGCAAACCCGTCCAACCCGGGTCCAACTCGTCGGGTCGACCCGGCGGGTTAGACCCGCTGGGTCAACCCGTCGACCCTTTGACCCGCCGGGTGACCCGAACCCGCCAACCCGTGGAATTCCCGGGTTAGGGTTCGGGTCGCCCTTCCCCGACCCTTGACCCGGCAGGTCAACGGGTTCGACCCGTCGGGTCAAGGGTTCGGGCCACGCCTAGCTGGCCCTGCATCGGAACTTACCCATTCAATGGGGAGAGACAAGCCCATTCATAAAAAGGCACACTCCAAAAAAATGTCTCACATCACCCGGCCGGCCCAAACAAAAGACCCAACCCGGATCACTTAACACAATTGAAAGAAAATGCCCAATATCCCCCATATGACAGCTAACTCATTATAGAAGCCCCCATGCCTATTTAGCCAAAAGTATGACAGCAAAAACAAGCAGCTCCACGCAAGATGCTTCAGCACCCGTTGTTCAGCACCAGTCAGACAACACGACCGACGATAACACCAGCATACACAGCACCCGGCGCACCCACACCACCAATATATCAGGGACAAAGAGCACTCATCCCGGATGATAGTCTTCATCCAAGGAATCCCCGTCCTCGTCAATATCGGACTCACAATCAATGTGTGCTGCGTAATTTGTGATGACATTAAACTTGAGTTTTGCTCTTAGCTTGAATATTGGTCACACTTACCGTTAGCAATAATACCATATATGTTAATTCTTATAAGCAATCAATACATCGGATCAAACCGATCATATCCAAAACACTAAATTGGTAGTTCCTCCATTTACTCCTACTCCTAAATCCCAGTGCCCCTCTTATCTCCTGGCCCTTCTATCTGACGAAACACCAGAAAATAAATAATATTTATAATCATATGCATAAACGGGTTCCCGCAATATAAATTAACCCGTATTAGTTAAATGGTGGATTTTTCCACCAACCCCCACCTAAATCCACCAATTAGGGATAAGCCCATAAAATGCCATGTAGATGACACTTGTCCCGAGCCATGCAACACTTGTCCTCAGCCATGCGACACTTGTCATTGTTTTCTCTACATGTGTCGGGCATGGCACATAAGGCTCTTATTATAAATAAGGCTTGATGTCCTGAAAGAGCAGAGGTCGGAAACTGGAATCTCATTAGGCCTAGGCCGAATTCCCTGGCCATGAGCCCCCTTCTCAAGCGGGATTAGTCTCGACTAGACCGACACTTGATAGAGCCCTGTAGGGAGGACGGTTGTCCGCGAATGGCTTGAGCTCGGATCGGCACAGGTTTGGGTACGCCGACGGTAATCTCATCGCGCGTCTCAGGTAAGCCCGATCGTCTGAGCTCACCCGCGTTCAACTTGAACCTGGAACCCGCCGACATGGAATTCTAAAAATCGGGTTTCGTCACTGGCGCCGCCGTCTGTGGGAAACACTCTCACGCTGAGAGGTTTCCAAATAATCAATTTGAGGTAAATTTTCGGATTCATCCTTGCTTCAAATTCTTCTGTATTCAATTATTTGAAAATGCCATGAGCAAATTCATGAGTATAGATGGCAGACTAGAGAAGTAATTAAGTTGGGTACGACATTTATTTAGCTTCGTCCGATGTACGATTATTGAATTAATCAGGTGTTCAATTGATTTTATATGAATCCGGTTGAGTTTAGATTATTTGAGGAAGAGTCGAACTGAAAAACCCCTCTTATCTCCTGCTTTTCATTGTCCCCAATATACTCATGCTTATCTTCTTCTGCTCTAGGTTTCTGGTTGTCAAAGAATCTGATGTGGTTTCGCCTGCCTTTGATTTGGAGATTAAATGCGACTATGTATTGTTACATAGTGTTGAAACCAAAGGAAGAAACTGGTGTTCTGGTTGTTCCAAGGATTGTATTGAAGCCCAAGAAAGACGTGGTTGCCAAATCAGCCGCACGGATCGTTCATGAGCAGAGGAAGTAAGTTTTTGGCTTGCTAAAACATTGTATGTAGTTAGTAGCATTTGAAACGTAAAAGGGTCTATGCAGGAAGTAACATAAAGTGTATTTTGTAATTTATTTATTCCAGTGTGCAAGCTTATCGTAGATAATTTCAAATATTTTCTGGGTTATGTCTTTCTAATTCTGCTAGAATTTATTTTCTCTTGGGTATATCCTGATATTTAGGGGTTTTCCTAGGAAAAAATGGAAACATAATTGTCTCTTCTAAGCAAATCAGTTGGTTATGGCCCTACTCTATTATGGCGGCCCTTTTTTTTTGCTTGTTAGCATGGCTATTTTGGTTATTTCTGGTGTTTAATGCATGATCTTATAACCCCATGGAATTCTAGCATTCTTGTGGTGGTTGATCGCTCTCTTTGGCAGACAGTACTCTTCGCTGACTCTGCAATAGGTATGCTCTCCTTCTCTTCTCTTTTTTGCTATTTCTTTGCTTCACTCTACAACAAGTATAGGTATTCTACCAAATATGTACTTTTCTTTGCATTTGATGCCTCCCAGGTGAACGTAGACTTTTTATTTATTTGTGCAGGTTTGGTTGTGGGAAATTGCTTCTGGATCTCTTCTTTCTACATGTGAAGTTGGATATGATGTAGGTTACACATCTTTTTTCTTTGGGATGCAAGGGATCATTTCCCAGAAAACAAAGTGTTATACACCAACCACATTTTTTTCCTGCACTCCTCTACGTGTCGTGCAAGTGAGGATTTTGAGGCAAGTGAACTCACTTTATCCACCAACCACATTTTCATGTTGAATTTAATTATTGGTAATTTCACCACATATTGCTATGTGTATTTGAGGAATATTGAGTACTAGAACCATTGAGTTGCATATCATCATTGCCGGATTGGACTTCAAGAATTTAAATGATTTAGATTTTGTACACTGTTCCATCCTATAAATGCATGGGAAAGAGGTTGTTCTGATTTCTGATGGGTTAGAACTGCTTGATTACTACTGTTTTATTTGTCCGTTCATCCACCAATCTTGTTTGTAAAGATGAATTTAGAAGTATAGCAAAAGTGTAGAACTAACTGATTACTTCTATTTTATTTGTTAGTTCATCCACCTACCTAGTTTTTAATCACTTTTAGGATCTAGAAATATGGAAATATAGATGAATTTAGTAGGAGGGTAGAAGTGTATGATTAGTATAAGAGGTTAACTGGTGTATTCATTTGTTTATAACACAGTTGATGTCATCCCCTCACAACATCTGCTTCATTTCTTCTCTGTTCGATGTTTTTTTTTGTAGTTGAAGAGAAGTGACTATTGATTGTTGAACTTCAATTGCACAATGAAAAGGGAGTTAAAAATCTGAAATTTGTAACCTCAACTATAAGAATGAGGCGGGATTGGTTTATAGCGGGCAGAGATTACTATCCTAGGCTAACCCATTTCCATTGGAGTAAACTAGTTACTAAACTCACTAAATGGGTGAGCAAGACTCGTATGTTCTTCATTCTTTTTTTCTTTACAAACCTTGTAAATTATGCACGTTTGCTTATTTGCTTTTTACACTCATGGCTGCGGGGAATATATTTCAAACCTTGTCTTCATTTTACTTTCTAAACACTAATTACATTTCATCATATTTAGAAAATTTGGTTCTTTATCTATTTAAGAAGGGGGGACTCGCTGAGTAAGGGGACAAGGGGTTTTGGCATTTTTCTAAATGATTCAACTTGTCCTTTACTCTCTCGAAGATTTATTACAGCTTGTTATACACTGGTCTATAAGTTGTGAACTTTATTGATTATTTCACTGGCTTATCTCCTAATTTGTACGAGAAAATATTGCAAGTAGCGTATCACTCAAACAAGATATTAAGATTTCTAGAAAAAGTAAATCCATGTATTTCATTGTTTGGTGTTGTGTAGCTACCTTTGATTGGTCGACTTTCTTATTTGTTGATCTTGTGATTAAACTTTGACATGTTGTAGCTGTGAATTATGCCTCTGGCTTGAATTTCATAACAAGAGTTTCAGATTTTTTTTTTCTTTGATTGATGTGATGAAATATTCACATTTTTCTGGATCTAATCTATAAAAACTGCATGCACTTTATTTTCATCACGGTCTTACAAACTTGGCAAATTTTGAGTAGAAGATATTTAGGCACAACTCTGATCACTAATGTCACCAAGACATGCACTATATGACTCTTATCCATGTTTAAATTGTTGGTTTCATGTTGCTAATGGTATTTTTTATTTAGGCGCTGGACTTGTGTGCACCCACTTTAACTTGTCTGTTGTCATAGTAATTTTAAATTTGAATACATGTTTAATATGTATGTGTTATTGGTTATACATTGCAAACAGAAAGGTCAGCTGGTCCTCCTCTAAAACCGCTAACTGAGCAAACCTTTGACAAATTGAAGACAGCTAAAGTTCCAAATATCTCTGAAGCTTCTCATGAATCAGCTAGTGCTAGAGAACCTGCATCTCAGGGGAGTGCTCTACCAGCTAGAGTTCCAGATATCTCTGATATCGCTGATGTTTTCCTATGGCTTAAACTTAGTGTTACTTAATCTGCTATGATTTAAAAGTCCCCTTCATTTGCAAAAGTGTATCTTTCAAGTACCTATCTTTTGTAAAACATTTGTAAAGGTTGATTTCTTGTTTATCTACATGTTCATTAAACTACCCTTCATTTGCGAAATCTTATTTTATGAGAAAAGGGTGTTGTATATCAAACGGAAAAACATCTAATTATAGATGAAGCGTGTAGTGTCTTAATAGCTGTGAAATCGAACCATTACATAAAAACGGATGCTAGTATCATTATAGACGTCGTCTGAATAATCTAAATCAATGTGTAACATATATTTTTACATCACAGTGTTAAAATAAATTGATATATATTGCTAACAACAACATCTTTATAAAAATGTAAAACGATGTCTATATCATGTTAATACATCGGCTATGCACATATTTCATGTGGTATATTATCCGAAAACAATATAAAATCACAAATTATAAATATGAAATTAATATACATGTAATCAATATAATAAAAAAAGATGTCTATTTTGTTTTAATACATTAGTTATTTTTAAAAAAAAGTGATGTAAATGTAAAATTTAGGCTTGGTGCGAACATCTTCAAAAGCTTAAAAATGAAAAATAAGGAGGGTTTAATTACAATTGAACATGTAATAAACAAAATTGAGGGGTTGATTTATATCTATATTTAAAATAAAATAGATGTTTTATCCAAGAAAAGACATCTGCTTAAAACCGATGTGAAAAGTTTTGATCTTGTACTACACGCACATAGAGATCAAATTTTTTTTTGAAAGACATCTGTTGACAACAGATGTCTAATTGCCTTTTTCTAGTAACATTTTTGTTGTTTTCGAAGTACATAGACAATTTAGATTTTATGGATACCCGTGGGTAACCCGTGCCCACAATACCGGACGGACTTGGACAATACACTAAACCCGCGAAGCGAGCATAGCTTGGCTCGCGCGCGTCCACAACAATGGTATAATATTTGGGGTAAAACTCGCCCCAAGCCCAGTACGTGCCCACATTTGCTCGGGTCTAATTACATTACAGTTGTTAGTGATGTAGGTTCTTGAATCCGCAAAACAGTATAGTGACGTTTTTAGTGCCATTCAACAAATAAGCAAGACTGAAGGTGTCAACGGTTTATATAGGTACAACCTTAGACTCGAACGTTTTAAATCATCATTTCTTGGGTAAAAAATTTAGCCCCCCCTTACAAAAATTTCTGAATCCGCCACTGGGCTCTTTCATATGTGAAGTTAAAAACAGAGGTCATTTTATTTCTACCCTCTACACACGTCCAATTTCTCAAATAGATCGAAAGAATCAAGAACTGGATCTGTCGAGCATCCGGTCGTAGAGCTTACTCCGCGTCGGGCATCCGGTCGTAGAGTTTGCCTCCCGGATCGGAGATTATATTAAGACCCAGGACGCGTGATCTTGCTCCGCATCGGGCATCCGGTCGTAGCATGAGCCTCCCGGATCGAATATTTTATAAGTCCTAGGACGCTGGAGCTGGCTCCGCGTCGGGCATCCGGTCGTAGAGCTTGCCTCCCGGATTGGATATTTTATTAAGTCCCAGGACGCTGGAGCTGACTCCGCGTCGCGCATCCGGTCGTAGAGCTTGTCTCCCGGATCGGAGTTTTTCATAAGTCCTAGGACGCTGGAGCTGGCTCCGCATCGGGCATCCGGTCATGGAGCTTGTCTCCCGGATTGGAGTTTTTCTTAAGTCCCTCGACGCTGGAGCAATGCTCGCAGAGGGCCTCCTGCTCATAGTTGGTAAGCTCGCGGAGATAAACTCGTAACGAGTATAAACTAAGTCCCTCGGCACTGGAGCTATCGCTCACGGAGGGCCTCTGATCGTAGCTTGAGTCTCTCGGAGCACATTTGATAAGTCCCTCGACGCTGGAGCTATGCTCGCAGAGGGCTTCCTGCTCGTAGCTGGTAAGCTCGCAGAGATAAACTCTTAACGAGTATAAACAAAGTCCCTCGACGCTGGAGCTATCGCTCGCGGAGGGCCTCCGATTGTAGCTTGAGTCTCTCGGGGCACATTTGATAAGTCCCTCGATGCTGGAGCTATGCTCGCAGAGGGCCTCTTGCTCGTAGCAGGTAAGCTTGCGGAGATAAACTCTTAACGAGTATAAACTAAGTCCCTCGGCGCTGGAGCTATGCTCGCAGAGGGCCTTCTGCTCGTAACTGGTAAGCTCGCGGAGATAAACTCTTAACGAGTATAAACTAAGTGCCTCGATGCTGGAGCTATTGCTCGCGGACGGCCTCCGATCGTAGCTTGAGTCTCTCAGAGCACATTTGATAAGTCCTTCGACGTTGGAGCTACGCTCGCAGAGGGCCTCATGCTCGTAGCCGGTAATCTCGCGTAGATAAACTCTAAATGAGTATAAATAAATAAAAACCTTCAACGCCGAAACTCTCATCCGCAGAGGGCTTTCTGATTGAACTACGAAAGGTTTGATTCTCTTCCCAAGAGATACGTAGGCAACCCACAAATGAGTTGGGTGAAGCCCAGACCAGACAAACTTAGTTAAAACTTTACGCCAAAAGTCTGATATATCGAGTACTCTTCCGAAGGAAGACGAAGTCCAGATGCATATGTTGTCTCGTTTTGAATCGAACCCTAGCTAAGTCTCATCTTAACTAAGGTTCGAGGAGTTGTGACGAAACACCAGAAAATAAATAATATTTATAATCATATGCATAAACGGGTTAATTCCCGCAATATAAATTAACCCGCATTAGTTAAATGGTTGATTTTCCCACCAACCCCCAACTAAATCCACCAATTAGGGATAAGCCCATGAAATGCCACCTAGAGGACACTTGTCCCGAGCCATGCGACACTTGTCCTGAGCCATGCGACACTTGTCATCGTTTTCTCTACATTTGTCGGGCATGGCGCATAAGGCTCCTATTATAAATAAGGCTTGATGTCCTCAAAGAGCAGGGGTCGAAAACTGGAATCTCATTAGGCTTAGGCCGGATTCCCTGGCCATGAGCCCCCCTTCTCAAGAGGGATTAGTCTCGACTAGACCGACACTTGATGGAGCCCTTCACGGAGGACGGTTGTCCGCGAATGGCTTGAGCTCGGATCGGCACAGGTTTGGGTACGCCGACGGTAATCTCATCGCGCGTCTCAGGTAAGCCCGATTGTCTGAGCTCGCCCGCGTTCAACTTGATCCTAAAACCCGCCGACACGGGATTCTGAAAATCAGGTTTTGTCACTATCCTCTCCAATTTGTACTTCTCGGTTTTCTTGCCATCACCATTCCAAGCAGCATCAACAATGGGCAGAGAAAGGCATTCGGCTTGACTGTCTAATTTTGGAGAAGAGGCTAACTATGACAGAACACCGATAAATGGAGATTCACATGAAATTGATTAGCTTGTCACACTTTCTCGACTAGTTTATCGACATCAATACTCAATTGATTGTCCTGGACCATCGAGATCTTTGGCAATGCCAAGGAGATTTGCAGAGAGCTCATTAGCATTTCATCGAGCAGTTGGTGAGCGCCCGTGCTGACGAGATCTTTTGCAAGGAGAGGACCGACGCCTCTAGACTTGGACATCTTCCTCAGCAAAACATCGTTGCAATTCAATGTTTTCCCCAGAAAACCACAACATCGAGCATAACCCTCCCGGATCGAAAGACAACAAATCATCATCCCTGGTCGGAAATTGAACTTTTCCTAAAATAATTACATCGATAGCGGACTCACCTGCTAGAGATTATGTCAATTGTATGTCCTCATCGGTTTCTTTAGGGATCTCCATCGCCTTCCTGATCTCCTCTCTTCCAAGTTTCCTTTCAAAGCAAATCGACTGATTTGGGCGCATCAATCCGCATCTGTTGACGAGTCTCTTTTGTCATCGGAGGCGAGAGTCGAGAGAGGAGATGGCGGCAGATCTGACGAGGGCGGCGGGAGATGCGGACAAAACCGACGCCAGCGAGGAAGACAAAGAAGGCGGGACGCCAGTGTACTGAGAGAGAGCGAACAGGGAGGGTTAGGCGGCTAATTTTTTTCCATAAGGTGTCAGAGCGGCCAATTTAATTTCCTATGGTGCTAATAACCAAATTGAATTAGCAAAAGGTGATATTTCACCAAAATTTCCCTTTAATCTTCACACAAAACTTAATAAAAATTAATTTTAATATAATTTATTACCAAAACATAAAAACATACGTAACAAATACTAGTATTACCTAAATCAGCAATAATACTTCCATACATATCAAGCAAACAAAATGACTAAACTGTAGCAACGCTTTACAAGTTCAGATGTACGAAGACTCGAAGAACAAAGCTCGCAAATCGGTTACACCAAACATCTTATTTAACCATGACATCGTCTCAGCAACGCAATACACACGCCCTGGAAGCGTCACATTATCACTATGAACGACTTGGAAGAAACACACCCGTAGCAGCTCAAGCGGGCATGGGGGCAAGAGTTGCTAAGGCCGACTGCAGTTTTTCCTTGCTTGCACCCACGACCCTTTCGATCACTTTCCCCTCCTTTAAAAAGAGGAAGGTTGGCATCGCCTCCACTTCATATTTCTCTGCGATTTCCTGCAACCATCGATTCGTTTTACAAGTGAGAAACAAGGCAGCATCACTCATGTCAATGAAAACAGGGGCGATGAAGTTCATTGTTTACCTTGAGCTCATCAACATCCACCTTCAGGAACAGGACATGAGTCATCTTCTTGGCAAACTCAGCTAGAATTGGAGCTATGAAGCGGCATGGTGGGCACCATGAAGCTGTGAAATCCACCACAACCTGTCAAATGAATCACCGAATTAGTCTCACTAGCTATGCCAAGGTTGACAAACGCGTTATAGGACCGCTCATGTCCTTGCTTGGGATAGCTGACAGAAAATTGCCCAATCCCTAAAGTGGTTGATATAGTCCAAACTCTCTTTTCCATCTAAACTACTACAGATATAATTAGTCACTATGTTAATTGTTCCAGTTACCTTTATCATGTTCTTCATATTTGTCAAACATGATCTATCTGACTATCTGGAAATCAACTTTAACAGGTTGATATACATAACAAAGTCTTCAACATTTCTTTAAGCCTATTTGTAAAACAGTAACACACTTTCTTAAGCAATATCATAATATTTGAAGTTATCATTTTTTTTCTACATCAGAACCAGTGTCAGTAGTGAACAAATTGGACTGAAATTATGCTGATGCCATGAAAGTGTCAAGAAGAATTACATACAACAAAAAACCAGATATATACATCCTAACAAGATTTACAATATTGGCTAACTAACGAAAAAATTGGGTTCAGATCCTATTTAATTGAGACTATTATCCTAATTAAATATAGGGCTCGTTTGCTTAAACGCCAGAAGTAAAAAAAAAGGGAAATTCCGCATGGTGCCCACGAACTTTTGCAAATTCCGCGTGGTGTAAAACGTTTTGAAAAATTCCGTGTGGTGCCTACGAACTTTTGCAAAAGTCTACATGGTGCCCACGAGTTTTTTCAAAAGTTTATGTAATAACAATAATGGGTTTTAATATTGAAAAATTGAGATTAAAAATTATATTATTGTACATTATAATTTGAAAAAACACTCTACAAGATTGGGTATTGGTTTGAATTTTTTTTTAAAATTAGTTTTTTTTATATAAATTTTCTTAGAGATAAACTAACCAATTTTTTTCTCAAAAATCTTACGTCTTTAATTTTTATTTGTTCTCAATATTTAGTTTTTATTTATAAGAAAATGAGGGGAAAAAAGAACTACGGAGTATTACCCATTGTAAAAAAAATTGATACAAAATTTTAAATATTATAAGAAGATATAAAAACTTTTCCCCATTAAACCAACTTTCATATGAAATAATTTTTCGGTGAATTTTTTTACGTAGTAACCGGGGTTGAAGAATTTAATAACGTGATGTGACATTATAAATTCCCGAAATTCAATTTTTTGTTAAAACTAAATTTAACCAATTTAATTTTATAAATCGTATTTTAGAGCGAATTATTTACTTATCAAATTTTATAAAAATAAAAATTGGGTATTTAAGAACATGGTGTCATACTATTTTCCTATTTTTAATACTCAATTAAAATGTGAAACTTTTAATTGTGTATTACACAAATTATCTCATATGAAAATTGTTTTAATGTGGAAAAGTGTACGTGTATATCTTCTTGTAATTTTCAAATTTTCTATTAATAATGGTTCATTGTAAATGGGTAATATTACTACATAGTTCTTATTATTTTTTCCTCATTTCCTTATAAATAAAATCTAAATATTAAGAACAAATAAAAATTAAAGGCGTAAGATTTTTGAGAAAAAAATTTGGTTAGTTTATAGGTAAGAAAATGTATATTAAAAATTAGTTTTTAAAAAGATTCAAACTAATACACAATGTTAAGTGTTTTCCAAATTATAATGTGCAATAATATAATTTTTAATCTCAATTTTTCAATATTAAAACCCATTATTGTTATCACATAAACTTTTGAAAAAACTCGTGGGCACCATGTAGACTTTTGCAAAAGTTCGTGGACACCACGCGTAATTTTTCAAAACTTTTTACACCACGCGGAATTTGCAAAAGTTCGTGGTCACCGCACGGAATTTCCCAAAAAAAAAAATCAAGAGGTTGTTACTCAGGAATTGAAGAAGAAATTAGATGACTGGATCAATTTAGGTGATTGGAAATATATACCAATGGAGAAATTTTTTTTAACTTGTAAAAAGTTAAAAGTGAAACTTTTTTTTGTATACAAGTAAGAATTCGAAATACGAGCCATCTCTGTTGTCTTATAAATCGAGTGGCAGTAAGAAACGACAACCGGACAAACCATCGGCAAAACAAAAGGAAAATCAAACACAAAAGAAAAGGATCATATAACAAATCTGAACATAACCACAATCAAACAGCCTAAAAAGAAGTATAGGAAGACCCAGGATGAACTTAACTCCAGTTGGTAAATGAATTTCCTAATTTCGAAGAAAAAAATATACTTTCGGATGCAATCCGAAGCCAATGAAGTTAATCCAAAAACACTGCCAACTGAAACTTAAATTTATAGGTTTTTTTTTCTGACATGAACAAGTAATCAAACGTACGCTTGCTTAGTAATACTTCTTGCGATTTTCTACTACTTAGATTTTCAATTAAAAAGACAAGCTCAAACTCGTAAGTTGAGTGCCTAGAGTAGAAACCTAAAATAAAACCCTAATTTCCTATCTCAACTAGCAAAATTCATTAACTAGTTCATCACAAATTGGAAATTGGGAATAAATTGTGTTGTTTCCATCACAAAAAAGCCCAAATCAGATCTCTTTAAGCTCGTACTCAACGTGTATCATCACATCAAACGGATCCTTGCAGATAAATATCGGAAAAAATGCAAATCAGAGTAAGGAGGCGGAAAAAGAGGTACCAATTTCTGAGAAGTTTTCTCCCTCTCGAAATGCTCCGTCCATTCCACGACCGTGTGGCAGCCGAGGACTTGTCCTTCTTCCGCCATATCTCACCTTCTTCTTCTTCTTCACGAAATCCAAACAGGGAGTGGTATCTGGAGATGAGGGTTGAGCACTTGGGCCTGCCGACACCTGTATTTATAGCAAGCGATGGATATTCGCGTGGAGGGAAGATTTGACCTTCCTTTTGGACAAAATTACGATTGTGCCCTGCGTTGGCGCGGTGCGAATTGCCATTTGACTTGTGAAACGTGTTCGTCTCTGTCTCTCCGGATTTGTTCACACCGAAACGCGTTTCCGAAGAAATACAATACGATTATTAATGCGTTCTCATTGAATGACTTTTTTTTATTTTACAAGTTGAATGACTTATTCACTGATTTCATAAATATGAAATAATTCATTATTCAACTCCGTATATCGATCTTTCTAATTAATAACGATAGATAGGTTATTAGGTTAAGAACATTAATTTAAAAAATCTAGCAAATAAAATATCAACCACATAAAAATAATATTAAAATAATTTCTTTGTGGGGGAATCTTTTTCTAATTAAACCGATTAATTAATAACTATACCTAAGGCTAAGGATATAGGTGTGAAAAATCATTTGTATGCCCATTGGAAGTTAAACTTTGATAATATAAATAAATCATATGATATGCTCTCCGCTTGTCGGGAGAGGAGAGTCAATACTCTCTACTAACAGACAAATGATTTGATATGCGTTTTTCCATTCTCAGATTCTTCTCATCCTGCGAGGCTTTCATAAAGGCGTACACATTCTCCTGCGGGGTCTATTCGGCCCTTACTGCTGAGCTATGGGCTGTGTTTCATGGGTTGCATCTCGCAGCGCATATAGGCATCACAGCGCTAGTGGTTGAGACTGATGCCACTCCTGTGTATGAGTTACTTGGTGTTGGCACGGTCACTGCCCATCCAGATGCTAATCTGATTGCAAGGTGCAAGCGCCTCTTGGAAGACGTGGGCTGGGAGGTTCGAATTCAACACGTCCGAAGACAAGCCAACGCTACCGCGGATAAATTAGCTAATTTGTCCTTTACTCTCACGCATTCTTATAAGGAATTTGATGCTCCTCCTGTATCTATATATGACACGGATGCTATGAGGTGTACTGCTACCACGGAACCCTTTGATTTACATTAATAATTTTGGCCCCTAGGCCAGCACTTTGATCAACAAAAAAAAAAAGATTCTTCTCATCCTCATTCACATTAATTGTAAAGATTACAAGGTGAAAGGTATATATACATGTGAGAGAGGCAGCAATAGTTGGGCTCCATTGGGTTCTTTCATGGTGGGCTTATATGAGCTGATTTAATACTATTATGTATCATTACTTTCTGTTGTGTTATCTGCCCCAATGTTGTCACAAAAAAGTGTGGGCGAGTGAGGCAAGAAGATACATAACTCAGCCAGCAAGGATTAATGTAACCACAAGGTCTCACATGTAGCCTCAGCAAGTGCGCGGTACTCAGCCTCGGTGGATGATCGTGACACGGTTGGCTGTTTCTTCGAGCACTAGGAAATGAGATTTGCACCATGAAATACACAATATGCGCTGACAGATCGATGATCACCCTTGTCGCCACCCCAATCGGCATCACTGAAGGTCGTTAGGCAGTGTTCAGGGGTCGACGGAATGCGGAACTGAAGATGTGCAGTGCCCCGAAGATAGCGAAGTATTCTCTTGACTAGTTGCCAATGAATCTCCCTTGGATCGTGCATAAATTGGCACGCCTTGTTGACTGCAAAAGAGACATCCGGCCTTGTGAAACCAAGGTATTGTAAAGATCCGACAATGCTGCGATAAAATTGTGGATCCGAGAACTGAGGGGAAGTAGCAGAGGCATCAAAATTTGGCGCCATTGGCGTGGCAACTGGTTTGGAATCAGTGAGACCGGCTCGAGAGACAACGTCAAATATGTGTTTTAATTGATTGAGGAGGAAACCCCGACTGTCCCGAGATATGTCAATTCCCAGGAAGAAATGAGCATGCCCTAGATCTTTGATAGAAAAGAGAGAGGACAAGAAAGATATGAATTTTGTGGCAAGGTGGGGGTTAGATGAAAAAACTAGTAGATCATCTACATAAATAAGGATGAAGACACAATGATGGGATGAACGAAAGGAAAAGAGGGAAGTATCGGATTTTGAAGGAGTGAATCCCATATCCACTAAGGCATCACTTAATCTAGAAAATCACGCTCGGGGAGCCTGCTTTAACCCATACAAAAAGCGATGCAGTTTACAAATGTAAGAGGAGTATTGAGGATGAATAAAACCTGGCGGTTGCGAGATGAAGACTTCCTCGTCGAGTGTACCGTGTAGAAAGGCATTCTGCACGTCTAGCTGACGAACAAACCAATTTCGCATCGAGGCAAGAGAGAGAAGGAGGCGTATGGTGGATGGTTTGGCTACGGGGCTAAAGGTGTTGACGAAACACCAAAAAAATAAGTAATAATATTTGCACTATCACGAGTAAATAAGAATATATAATTATAAAAGGTTCCCCGCTATACAAATAGAACCTTATAAGTATGAAGAATGGGCGAATACAAATCAAGATACAGACTTAAGATGTCCGCGGATGATAAAAGATACAGACCTAAGACGTCCGCGGACTATAAACCGCCCGCGGACTATAAACCCGGCCAATATGTGGAAAACCCCACTAAAAACCCCTACCGACACGTGGCATCACACATCCGACACTTGTCCTAAAACGCGACACTTGCCCTAAAACCCAAGCCACTTGTCCAAAGATTCATGCAAAGGGGGCTCATCTTGGTCTATAAATATCGAAATAATGGGCCATTTCAAAGGGTCGGAAATTGGGATCTCTAACGGTTTAGGCCGGATTCCCTAGCTTTGAGCCCCCTTTTCAAGCGGGATTAGCCTCGGCTGGTAAAAACCGACATTGATGGAACTGAAGGAGGACGTTGGTACGCGGATGGCTTGAGCTCGGATCGGCACAGGTTTGGGTACGCCAACGAAATCTCGTCGCGCGTCTCAGGTAAGCCCGATCGTCTAAGCTCGCTCGCGCTCCACTTGATCCCGGAACCCGCCAACATGGGATTCCGAAAATCAGGTTTCGTCAGGTGTCATGATAATTGAGGCCGTGGAGCTGATGATAGCCTTTGGCGATAAGCCGCACTTTCCGACATTCAATGGAGTCGTCGGATAAGCGTTTGGTTTTGAAAACCCATTTAACGCCCAAGACATTGGTGGAGGAGTCAGGCGGAACAAGGGACCATGTTTGGGTTCGAAGAAGGGCTTCAAATTCGGCATTCATGGTCGAGCGCCATTCCGGATACTTAACATCCTCGGTGTAAGAGGATGGCTCTTCCGGAATTGTAATTGTGGCTAGGCAATGGGGTTTGTGTGGCCAGGGAACTGTGCCATCAGTTCTGATCAACGGTTTGGTGATATTATCTTTGGAGCGAGTGAGCATTGGATGGGTTGGAGCGGGCGGAGGGGAAGGAGAGGTTTTTGGCGGTGGCGTCATAGGAGCTGAATTAGGCAAGGGAGAAGGAGAAGGCTGGACTGGCAAAGAAGAATTGGAAGGTTGGGCCGGCTCTGGTGAAGTGGGTGTCACAAAGGAATGGGCCGGAGGTTAGACTGGAGCAAATTAGGCTGAATTAGATACTTGGGGCTCATTTAAAGGGATGTATATCGGTAATGAACATGAGGTAGAAGGTTGTGGAGAGGCAATATAAGAGGGATTGGCAAAAGGAAACTGGTCTTCATGAAACTTCACATCCCTTGATATAAAATTTTTATCATGGACCCAATCATAACAACTGTAGCCCCTATGATTTGGTGTATACCCCAAAAATAGACAAGGAGAGTGAAGACTCCACCTTGATTGTAAGATCTTGAGAACTAACGTGCAGGTGATCTAAAGGATGATGAAAGACAAAAAGGCTGGGTTTCAAGGTCTTGAAACCCAGACTAAAATGTTTTGATCACTTATGCATTTGTCTATTTCAACTTGTTCCTTTACAGGAAAGAATTCGAGGCCAATCTTGTTGGGCCTAAATTATAATGGGCTCTATATTGGGCTATGAGATGTGACTTGGGTTTTATCGATTTATATATGAGTTTCTCATCTAACCCATTTTGTGTACTAGATACATTATGCATATTCTTTCATGATTTCACTTTTCATACAAGGAAAGAATCGATTCATAGTTGATCATGCTTGATCATGAAGAAAGTCGAAGGAACATCTTGGAAGGCACACAAGGATCTGTTTTGGAAGGAATTCAAATATCTTGGAAAGAATTTGAAATTCAAACGGTTTTCCCTCCAAGAAACTCTACAAGTGTTCCTACTATAAAAAGACGAAGGCTAAGAAGGATGGCAACTAACCAAGCAATTAAGCAAGCACTCAAGCATTCATAGCATCCTAAAGCTTTCGTCAAGTTTCTCTTACATTCTCCTAAATCCTAGTTGGTGATCATTGCGTAAGAGTTGAGAGAAACACTAGCACTTATTGTACAAGTCATTCAAATTATACTTAGAGTTTTCATACTCGATCAAAGCACACTTAGTGTGTGGTGTGAGCTTTTATTTCACTTGTAAGGTTGAGAGCTAGAATAGAAGCGGTGAGGCTTTGTATAGAGAAAGGGAAGTTTCTCTAGGAAGTTCTAGGCTCAAAAGAAGTGAAATAAGAAGTGTTTGAATCCTACGGATTGGACAATCCTAGGCGGGGACGTAGGCAAGTTGGTTCCGAACCTCGTTAACAATTCGTATGTTCATCTTTTATATTCCGCATTTACATTGTCATATTCGATTTTACTTTGTCAAGTTCTGATAGCCTATATCAAGGTCTTGACAAGTTGCAGTAAATTTCTATTGTTGCGAAAATCGTCCATACTCTATTCATCCCCCCTTCTAGAGTATTATTCATCGCCTTATAGACTCTTCAGAGAGGGTCGAAAAGAGAGTTTGTGAGATTGATAAGGACGAAGATGGGGAAAACAAAGGCATCCAAAGACCCGAAAATGAGAATAATTGGGCAGCTTGTCAAAAAATAATTTCAAAGGGTGTTTTGTGAGAGAGGAGGGGAGTGGGGAGTCGATTTTGAAGGAAGACGGTGGTTTGGACCGCCCCAAAAACGCAAGGGAATGGAAGCTTCTTTGAGGAGTGTGAGAGACATGTCAATGATGCGTCGATGGCGACTTTCAACGGTCCCATTTTGTTGATGGGAATAGGGACATGTGAGGCGATGACTAATACCCAAGGATTGGAAAACGGGTGTAAGAGGCTTGAACTCCGCTCCATTATCCGTTTGGATGGAGATAATATTTGTGGAGAAAAAAGTTGTCACAAGCTTAATAAAATTGCCAACCACTGATGCAAAATCAGATTTTTGCTTTAGAGGAAAAAGCCACACAAACTTAGAATAGTCATCAACAATACTAATAAAATAGCGGAAACCATTATAGGATAGTTCATGGGTTGGGCCCCAAGTATCTAAAAACAAAAGCTCCAGAATTTTTGTGGAACAGATTGGGCTTTGAGGATGAGGGAGGCGGTGGGCATTGGCCCAACTACATGCCTGGCAGCTAATTGTCTTAGGGTTAGCTAGATGTAATGTACGGAGGACAAAACGTTCAACGGTGGTGGAAGGGTGGCCTAGACGCCGGTGCCAGAGGTCAGAATTAGAGACTGTGGTGGTGGAATCGGAGGTTGGTGATGCATCGATCGTCTCCGGAAAGACATACATGCCGTTCCTAGCGGGGCCCGAGAGAAGAAGATCCTCCGTCTGCAAATCACGCACATGAAATGAATTGGGAAAGAATTAAAAAAACACCTGATTGTCTTGACAAAAATTTTGGACAGAAACTAAGTTTTTGTTTTAACAAGGGAGCATGAAGAAGATTGTTGAGATGGAAGATGTGATTAAAGGAGAGAAAAGAGGCAGAACCGTGATGACGAATCGGGACAGTACGGCCATCTCCGAGGGAAATTTGATCGGTGCCGTTGTAGGGAAGGGTGTCAAGGCGCAAATTGCTTATATCCTGTAAAGGCCCGGATTTTTGAATCATAACTTTTGGTAAAATGAATTTAAATCGGATATTTGAAGGAAAACTCGTCCTTAGTTTAATAAATAGAACTCGAAACTCTTAAAGCGGGTTCCGGTCAAATTTTGAAATTTATGCAAAATAGATTTTATTCCACTTTCATAAGTCGAGAATTGGAAAATAATGTTTGGATTTCATTATTGAATTTGGATTGAAAGATTTAAAATTTATTATGATCGGGGCAAGATAAGGTCGAGTGAGTGGATTGCGAGGTGTATTTCCGGGTATTTTGAAATTCAATTGGGTCTATAGGTTGTCTTGTTCCCCTTTATAAGATTCCAACCCCCTCCAAACCATCTTGAGTTAACAATTCCCACGCCACCATCTCCTTGCTTCTCCATTTTGAGCAAAGATGTCACAATCATTTACCTCCCCTTGCCTGTAGCCTCTTGGTCCGATTGCAGCAGCTGTAGACCACCTTTTTTACTTCAAAAGGATCTCAAACCCACATACTCCCACCCCCAACATCCTCCTCATTTATTTGCTTTCAGAACCCACACTATGACACCTCCCTCCTCATCTTCACCTTCGTTCTCCCTCCTCCGACTTGAAGAAGCCAGCTGCGAGCTCTCTCTCTCCTCTGTACTATCGAGCAGTAGCAGCAGCAGCCACACGCCCGTCTTCCCCTTCCCTTCGAGCTCCCAGCAGCCGCCCCAACACCTCGGAGCAGCCCGAAGTCCGACGACTCAGAGATGAGAGCTCCATGTCGCCGAACCCTCACCCTTCCCTGTTTTTCCGATCAAACCCCCGGGTAAGGCTCCTCCCTCCCCTTTCGAACGAAAAGGCTCGCAAAGGTTTCCCTTTTTTGACCTCGCAATTCATTCTAGGTCGGGAATCGCAGCCCCAAGCCTTTGACGACCCCAGATCGCGCCTCCGACGAACTCCGGCAAGTCGACGCCCCTCGGTGAGCTTCGACTCTCTCCCCTTCTCTCTCGTGTGTCATTTTCGATTCTCTTCATGTTCATAGTGGTCGGGGAAGAGCGTCGTGAGCTTGAGAGTGGCTGAGGGTCTAGTGAGAGCGAGGGTCCGGCGAGATTGAGCGGAGCAAGTGAGCGAGGCGAGCAAGGGAGTTGAGCGGGTGAGTAGGTGAGGTGTGTGGATGCAAAGAAGCCGAAAGGTGAGGGCGAGGAGAACGGAAGCGGGCGAGGGAGCGAGAGCCCGAGCTCCGTCGGAATTCTGGGCGGAACAACCCAAACCAGAGGACGAAATCGGGGAAGTCGAGGAAGAAGAAGACGAGGCGGGCCCCGCCTCCAGCTCACGTCCGCGTCAGCCCCCTGGCCCACTTCCTTTTCTTTCTTTCCTTGTGAGTTCGGGTTTGCCAGAGATGGTGTAGAGTTGGGTTTATTGGGCCTATTTCTTACTTCCAAATAATGAGAGCTTGGGCTGGGCTGTGTTTTTCTTTCCTTTGGCCCGGATTATTGTGTTTTAAAAGAAGAATTTTTGGGCCTATGTTTATATAATGTACTCAGTTTAGAAAATTGAAATGAGTGGGACTCTGATTGGATTTTTATAAAATAAGGGGAGGTCGGTTTTGACATCTTACAAATATAAGGGGCGATTTTGGAAATCTTATAAAGGGCTGATTTTTATTAAATAAAAATGGTTGAAATTTTTAAGAGATTTGGAGGTATTTTATGAAAGTGTTTAAAAGAAATGGTATTAAAAGTATTATATAATATTATTGATATTAAAGATATAATATTATGGTGATTTGATCTAACTTGAGGTTTTAAAATAGTTTTGGAAAATCTTGGGAAAATGACTTACCTTACCTAACTTGGTGAATAAATTTGATGACTTGTGTGTGATATTATATGCTTTAAGTAATATTAGAAGTAGACTTATTTATATTACTTATATATGTGTTAGGTGATCATCTTGACATGTTGGCTTTCTGTATACCTAGTTGTTGTCTTTTGCTGTTCTGCACTTCCAGATGAGTTCCTATATGAGCTCACTCAGATTCGAAAAGAGATCTCCTTGCTTGTAGCCATGTGCATACTAGGTGCTTGCATTCATAATAAAGCATGTCATGTAATATCCTGCTAGGATTGCACTCATGATTGAGCATTTGTTTACTCATTGCTTTTGTAAACAGAACGGTTGTTATCTGTGAAGTAACTAGAGTCGTTGCTAGGGTTATAGGACAACCTAGTATCATCGGGTCCCGTCCTGAGTCAATCGAGTCATGAACTTCCTTATATTATGAGATGCATGCGGGCTTTATTGTGGATACGGGTTGGGCATGCGTGCCACCCGATTATATGGAATGCATTCACGAGCTAGCCAGCCTCCGCCCTATCGGAAGGGGGTGGAGGTAGGAGAGGGATATACCACTTGGTATTCGGTGCTAAGGCCTTATTATATTTATGCACTTGATCTTAGGACCATGCTAGTGTGTTAATATTCCGCCTTGCATCTAGAAGCATCTTTATTAGGACTAGTGTGTGTATATGTCTGCTTGTTTGGGATTATATTGCGTAGGGCTTCGATCTGACACCGCCCCGCATACATTTTTTTTAGGTTTGTTTTGCAGCATGATTATTCCTTGTTTCCGTGACGTGGGAACTCTCTTGGGCGATCTCAAAGAAATGGTTTAACTCCACTAACATTGTATATTAAATTTCGATAAATACGCTTATTGATTTGGTTTTGACTTGGCTTTGTCGTGTCACCCTCTTGTATTACACCTTGATTCTACTATTTGCATGACTGTTGGTTTTCCACGCTTAGACTTATGACAGGTACAGGGGACTTCCCCGGGGATTCCAACGATCCCTTCGAATTTTGGGTATGAAATCCCACTTTAAAATGTTAGGATAGAATTTCAAACCTTCAACCTGTACTCGGGGCGCAAGATCCTAACGAGGGGTTTCATCCCTCGAAACGTAACCCGGGAATCATAATCCCGGGCCGTTACATATCCGGTGTGAAGTGGTTGTTAGCGGCGGTGTCAGGGAACCAGTAGGAAGTGGTTGCGTTCGCCTGGAAGGATCTGGGAGGATGGGGCTGCAAAGCTTGGTCGAATCGAGAACAACACCTAAGGGCAGTGTGACCTCGTTTGTCACAGATCTGGCACACCGGTCTGTTGTCCTGTTCGCCGGAGAAAACAGTGCCCCGAACTCGCCTAGTGTTTCCTCTCCCGTTGGAAGAGTCGCCTCGACCAGAATCTGACGAGCCTCGACCTCAACCACAATTAAAGGTGCCGCGATCGGATGAACCTTGACGAAAACCACCACGGCCACCTCTCGTGGAGGTAAAGTTGGCCTCTGGCTGAACAGCGTTGGTGGTGTTGATAGAGAGTGGTGGAGCGCCGAGTATTGAAGTAGAGTTGCGAGAGAGACGAGCTTCATGAGTCATAAGGTGAAAGAGAACATGATCAGAAGTCGGCATCTGCGACTGAGTGGACAACGACGTGATGACGCTGTCGTAGTCACTGCCGAGGCCGGAGAAAAGCCGAATCACAAAATCTTCATCGTCGACGACCCGGCCTGCTGCCCGAATGACATTGATGACAGTCTTGACTTTGTTGAAGTGCTCGGAGACATAGTCGGAGCCCTTCTTAAGGTTTGCAAGTTGAAGCCGAGAATGGACCAATTGGGCGTTGGAGTGAGCTGCAAACAAGGTGTGGAGGCGATTCCAGGCTTCAACAACAGTGTTGCACTCAAGGATTTGAACCATAATTGGTTCCGTAAGAGACGAGGTGAGAATGGTGGTGACTATATTGTCTTTAGATAACCAGACAAGATATGCCTGGGAGGACTCATCTGTGGGTTTGGTGATGGACCCATCAACAAAGGAGAAGAGATTGTTGGCTTTCAAGTAGGAGGAGATTTGTTTTCTCCAAAGAGAAAAAATTGCCATTGGTGAGTTTGATGGTGTTAATGGCTGCAAAGTTGGGAAGGGATAAGGGAGAGTTGGAGGACGAAGGAATTTGGAGAGCCATAGCTAGGGAGAGGCAGAAAGGTAAGAGAAAACAGGATCAGAATTTGAAAAAAAAAATGGCAGGATCGGTTGCAGAAAAGGAAGGAGAAATGAGGGTGTAAGATAGGTTGTTTTTCTAGGAGATGTCAGAAATTGGTGGTGGGTTGGTGGCGTTTGCATATGGCTCTTGATACCATACTAACAGACAAAGGATTTGATATGGATTTTTCCATTCTCAGATTCTTCTCATCCTCATTCACATTAATTGTAAAGATTACAAGGTGAAAGGCATATATACATGTGAGAGAGGAGCTGATATCTTACAGCAGCAATAGTTGGGCTCCATTGGGTTCTTTCATGGTGGGCTTACATGGGTTGATTCAATACTATTATGTATCACTACTTTCTGTTGTGTTATCTGCTCTAGTACTCTCCCGCGTTTCAAGTTCCGTTTTATATCTCCGTCTAATAATTTAAGTTGTTTGATTTTTTGACACATTTTTTAATGTATTAAAAAACTCTATAAAATATAATCTTTTTTTATCAATTTTGTTTAATTTCAAACTTAATTAGATTTAAAAAAATTAGAGTTTTTAACACATTAAAAAGTGTGTCAAAAAGTCAAACGACTTAAATTATGAGACGGAGGGAGTATAAAAATAAAAATAACCATATATACACTAATACACACACATACTAGTATTTGTTGTCCGCACGTTTGCGTGTTTTGTTAGTAAATTATATTTTATTATATTAAAATTACTTTTTATTAAAAAAAAATTGTGAAGATTAAAATAGTTTATTTGAATTTTTTTAAAAAAAATTTCAAACAATCATAAAAATAATAGGTTTTGTAACGACTTAAAATATGAAATTGAAAATTAATATAAATATTTTGATGATAATTTAGGGTTACGGTTCAATAGATAATTAATAATGTAATCTTAGATATAATAAACTAAAATAATCAATCTTAATGACTAAAGATAAAATAATTCAAGGTACAATATTTATAAAATAATTGGTAAAATGATAGATTTTGTAACCACTTAAGATATGAGATGAACACATTGGATGACATGTGGATAAAATATATGAGGTCATTGTCTAAAGTGACTTACATATATTGGATCATCATTAATTTAGTGTAAAAAAACCCAGGTTAGATAGCACCATATATAAAACGACACATAAGCAAATTAAATCAGATGAGACTTCAAATCTTTTTTTTAGTGTGTGTATGTATAACAGTTATTCGATTATGTGTCGTTTTAATACGTCTCTTGTTGTCATGTCAATTAATGATGATCTAATATATTTAAGCCACATCAGAGAACAATCTTTCCAATTATCCACGTGTTATTCTATGTTTCTAACTTAATTGTTGACTATGATTAATTGTTGATACTGTATAAATAATCAATTTCATATCTTAATTAGTTGCAAAATCTATCATTTTAATTATAAATATTCAACCTCATATCTTAATTATTTTAAAAAATTTCATTTTAATAAATATATTTGACCTCATATCTTATTAGTTACATACAAAATCTATTTTTTTTATAACCAAGTTAAAAGACCATGTAGATAATTTTTTGAAAATTAACATGCAAACTTATAAATATTGTTATACGGTATAATAGTAGATTTGTTTTTGAGATTATACCTATGAAAATAGTACGGAGTAATTTATAGAGGCAATTGCACAAAACAAGCCCCCACCCTCTGAAACTAGTTTGCATAAATAAACTTCCTCCCTTGATTTATTGCAAAACTATACCCTCCTTGAAAAAATTACAGGCCTATCCTGGTAAAAAAAAAAAAAAAGGTTTACCGGATGCTTTATGGGGAGAGAAAGAGAGAGTATCATTTTAATTAATAATAGTCATTGTCAACCGTCACACGAGAGGGTTTTAAATCGCCAAGGAATAAAAAGGGGAGGGACCTGGAAAACAACTTGTAGAGAGACGAGCAGTGAAAGAAGAAAGAAAGGCAAAAGAGAAGAGGAAAGCGATCGGAGACAAAGAGACGAAGGGAGAGAAAAATAAAGGAAAAACAACAAAGGGGGAATAAGGGAGAAGACTCGTGTGGACTAGGTCAGAGATAAAGAGATGAAGAAGAAGAAAAGAGGACAACAAAAGGCCCACCACACAGTGAAGCTCAACGAAAAAGGCTCATTCAAGTATGTAGCCTCTATCCTTCATGTTGTAGTTATGTTCTTCATCACATCGATTGGGGAATTTGGATATCAATTGGTCGAAATTTGGCAATGTTGGATTGCCCTAGAGCTCGGGTTAGGGAAGGGGTTCGAATTTGGGAATTTTGATATGAATTGGTCGAAATCGGGCAAGGGAACTATATGTGGATGAGAGGTTGTCCATTGACATTGGGTAAATTTTGCTGTGTAATCGAAGATGTAACAGTTGTCATGTAGGATTAGGCAGGCAACATGCGAATAGTAGGTGGGTGGAAGGGTGGACATACAATGAGTTGTGGAGAGGGTGGATTCAAAAACGAGGGATTCAAGGGATGAATATAAGGAGGCATTGTTGGGAAATGTTGGGATCAATTTGTCGAAAAATGGGTTACAATGTAGAAATCTGGGGAGAATGTGTGTATTGAATGGAAGAAGAAACAGTCAAATGGGGTTCCATAGAGGATTATGGGATGGTCACAACGTGGTTCATAAGAGGGTTGTTTGGGGTATATAGAAGTGATGGGTAGAGTGTGGTGGGTAAATAGTTATACAGTTGTGTAACAGGGAATTGAATGTATGACGTGTAAACCTGAATAGTGATAGGAAAAACCTTACTAGTGGTGGGTATTATCCAAGTATGTGACAAGGTAAGACCAATATTCAAAAGGTGACATTACTATACAAAGACTGTCAAAGGCTATGATGCCATATGTAAATGTTACTTATGCGAAGTAGGGAGGTTTGGATTGGGTTAGATTGAGGTACGATATGATATTATTGTGTTTCTTAACGATGTTTGTTGTTCAACAATGTAATGGAAGTTATTGTGTCAGTGGTTTTGTCTAGCGATTTAAATTTTTTGTAGACTATATATGCGGTCCTATAGGAGGACAACTTTAGAGGGAAATGTAGCCAATTCTCGAAGCTACAACTCCTTCAACACCAAGATGACGTGCTTGACAAAGACTATTGGAAACTTCTCAAGGGAAGGCAATTGGGGCCAATTGTCAACCTGGGGACAAGGGTCCTGTTCTCTGCACAACTTGTGCATTTGTTCCTTCAGAGCCAGGGTAAGATGCACAAGAAGTGGGAGACTTGGTACAAGGTGCATGACTCTGTCATATACTTTTCTATAACGGAGTTTGCTATCATCACAGGGATAAACTATCGGCCCATTCCTCGCACTGGCAACAAGGAGGAAGACAAGGGCGCATTGCGCGATTTCTTCGGCCCTGATAAGGTGATGGTCGCCGATTTGGAGTTGTGATTCCAAGTCGCGATGAAATCTCAGACGTTCATGTCGAAACAGTTCAAGATAGCGTTGTTGTTGTTGGTAGAGGGAGTCCTACTGGCGAGTGAACCACGCCGGGCATGACACGGGTGGGTTGTGAAGATGTTCACGGATGCCGACCGCTTTTTTGCCTACCCGTGGGGTAGGGTGGTGTACGAGCGCACACACTCTAGCCTCATAAGCGTCATCGAGAGGAAGTCGTCGTACAAAGTGAACCCGAATGTATCTCGACTCAGCTACTGCATGTACGGGTTCCCCCTTGCTTTCCAAGTACGAAAATTGTAAGTTATACATGGTTTGAATTGCATATAAATAGCCATGTTAGATCGCTAAATTTTTTTTGTTCATCCTGGTTGTGGATGTACGAAACCCTTCCCGTTGTTGGAATGCAGTTCGCGGTCTAGGTCTCCTCCACGATGAGGCCAAGGTTCTTGAGGTTAGAGTCGTGCAAAGAGAACCTCACGTATGACTCCGTGATCGCCCGACTAGATGAAGCGAAAGATGATGGCGATTTCGAGGAGGGGGTGATTCCAATTCTCATCCCAGACGAGGCAGAGAGACAAGGGATTGGCCGAGCATTCTACCAGCATAAGGCACCCGATGCATTCTTTAACACCATTATCTGCGCGTTTAAAGTTGTTAGCTGCACAGCTCACCCGCGTGCAATCTTAAAGCCATTTGGCTCCAACTTTGGGGTCCGCTTCGTAGCCAGTGGGAGACATCCAGAGCCTTGAGTCCAGGATAATGGCGAAGCTGGAGGAAATGAGGAGGTTTCTTATCAATTCCAACTAGCATGAACTCCTAAAGGTAATTATCAACAGGGGTACGAATGCAAGTGATAAGGTGTGTTCTACGTTGATATACTCCTAGTGCTTGAAGGCTAACGACCTCCTAAAGTCACTAAACTGTGTTGTGTTGACATTGCACTAACGTTATCCGCCCGTGCTACATGGATGTGAGTCTTTGGGAAGGGATGGAACGCAAAGAGGGGACGCTGCTGACCATGAGGTTGAATCGCATAAGGCACCAATAAGGCTTCTTATTGAATCCATCCTCTTATATACGATCATTGTTAGGAGGAGCTTTCTATACATGATGTTGTGGTTAATCCACATGTTTCTCACACTAATGACAACGAGCAAGTTGTAGAGCCTCGGGTCAACAAGGAGAAGGTAAAACCGCCTTCTGATCACTGTCATGTTTTGGTCTGTTGTCTGTCTTGTATATTGTTGCTTGAACTTGCGTTTGTTTTTATTGTTGTGTTGACCACAAATACGTAGGATGACATCTAGGAGATTGAGGGCCAGGGTAGAACTAAGGGTCATCAACAAACAGGAGGTTGGTGCGGATGCGGATTCTAACAAGCCTACAGTAAATATTTTTCAATGCCAACTAGGATAAATTGTATTAGTTTACATGTACACAGTTTAATATTGGATAGAAAATTTGCATATCTTATCTGGGTACTGGTTAATTACATGATGAGATAGAGTTAGTTGAGATGTCTCAAGCGGGGGACTAAGGTAGGCCAAAGAGGGCATGTTGTCCATCGTCGTGACTGGAATTGAAGGACATAAAATGACTCAATCAACGAATAAGCAACATGCGTCGAAGGAAAAGAAGGGTGTGTGGGCACTGGACGCGGTCGAAGGGGAAGGACATAAAAATGATTACCCAATTTCATATATAAATATGGAGAATATTCCAAATTTAAATGGAATACGACGCTATTTTTCATCACATTCTCCATCTTAGAGAAATTACATAATCCATTTTAGGGATTGACGACTTGTGCACTCTGTGTCAAAGCTTTATACATAAAGAGTGGGTGATCGGGTTTTATCATATCTACCATGTGGTCAGTTCGGTTGTAGACTATCACAAGACCAATTCGTAAAGACTGGAGATATGCTCTAAAATGGGCCGGTTACGCCCAATTTCTTATTGGGCCTACCACGAATCTTTATTGTAACAGCCCAAATTGCACCGAGCTAATATTATTATTGTGTTTAAATAAATTAAATTGAAAAAGGGAAATTCACATGACGTTAATAGTAGTACTTTACTTTGCAGTTGTACGCGTGTAGTCCTGATTACTGCGAATTTTTGTGCCCCCACTTCGGGTGTGTTTGGATTCCGAAATGCATTAAATATAATGCATTATTTTTACCTCGATTTATGTGCATGTTTGGTACATCACATATTTTATCTCGATTTTTGCGACTTTTTTAATTATTCAACCAAACATACACATAAACCGAGGTAAAAAAAATGCATTATAATTAATGTATTTTGGAATCCAAACACACCCTTCATGTTGGGTTTCTTTTGACTGACTGAGAGGGTTTTAATTTTGGCCTTAAACCCTAGAAACCCTCTTTTTCCCCGGACAAGAGGGAAAAGCAGTTTTTAGTTGCAGGCAATGGGATCTCTTGCCCCTCTTTCGTCTTGGATCCCCGAAGACGACCTCCTCCTTAAGAATTCGATCGAGGTACGCCTTTTACTCCTCGATTTTCTCTTCAATTGTTCTCGGTTTTGTTACCTCACTGTTTCTGATTTCGGAATAGTTCAATTCAGATTTAGGTTCATGTGTTGGTCACTGTATTTGCTTAATTTGTGTCTCTTTTGGCCGGTTTCTGTAGGACCGTTATAATCAGGGAATCGGTTTAGGCTAAAAAACAAAAATAGTAGTAGATATTATATTACATCAGGAGGTATGTGGAGTGTTTAGTTAATTTGGGGCAGGAAATGGAGTTTTGTATTGGAAGGTGGTTAATAGGGTATTGGATTGTGGTGTAAGTGATGCAGTGTTTTTAATTTGTTGGTTTGTTTATTTGAAATTTGGGCTGTGAATATGATGAACGCTTGTCGTCAGGGGGTTTATACTTGGTGCTACAACTTCCAAGAAAAACGCTTTAGCTTGCTTCTGGCGATATTGAATCTGGAAAAGTTTCCTGAATGAATTGGATGTACTTAATTGCCTTATTATTTACTTCTGTTTAACCATGTGCATTGAGCAAAGAATAAAGATGTATTGGTGCCCTCCGGGGGGGGTCATCTTCGGTGGCTGCTTTAGTGCTGTACGATTGTTCAGGCTTAACAGTCAATTGATTATGTTGTAAATGTGATCTCGTGTGGTTTCAAATTTATGTGCTTAATGGAAGTGCTTTGAGAGTGTTCCTAGTATAAATACGATTTAAAAAAAAAACATTTTCTTTCCTGCAAATCCTTGATAATATTCTTGCCTTGTGCAAAGGTAGCTCAGTGGGGGTCTTGTTTGAATTTAAGTATCCACAGCCAAGGTTAAAACCATGTCCTCTGCAGCCTGAGATGATGCCTAGCTCATGTGTCCAAACCTTTTTCCTTCTCATTTTTTATACATGATTGAGCTTCATCTCCCTGGTGCTTAACTCGTCAAGAAAAAAACACATTCATTATTTATGATGGAAATGTGCTTCTTTGTTGGAGGATCAGTTATTGAATGAGATACACTATATGTTATAAATATTAAATTTTAGTGTTCTTTGATCCCATATTATTACCATTCAAGTATAGTTTCTCCATAATCCATAGCTTTATGGATTTGAATTCTCTTGAGCTCATTCAAGTTCTGTTCCTACATTTTTAGGCTGGTGCATCTTTGGAATCGCTTGCTAAAGGTGCAGTTCGGTTTTCTCGGAGATTTACAATTCGAGAGCTACAAGAGAGGTGGCATTCTCTCCTCTATGATCCAGAAATCTCTGCTGAAGCTTCTGAACTCATGATGGAGTTTGAGCGTTCCACTTCTAATCTTGCCTCAAAATCAAGTAAATTAGAAAGCTCAAAAGAGAGCAAAGGAACTCAAAAAAGAAAGGTCGAAAGTGTTCGGAGATGCTATTATGCCAAGCGAAAGAGAATCTGCAATGATCCACTTAACCAGGGGGATTTAAATTTCTTTGTTGCGCCGGCTGAAAATTTCTATCAGAATGGAAACGAGGCTGCAGGTTGCGACATCCTTGGAGATCCAATGGATAATCATTTTGAATTAGGAAATAGCAACTTTGATGATCTGCATCATGTTTTTCCACAAGATGTGAGAAACAATATTGATGGAGCTTCTCATGAATCTGATAACGGAGATTGGAGCAATCTTGAGCAACATCAAATATGCGAACAAATACCTCATGTTTTTGAACATGACATGTCTTTGGGTGGGAGTTGTGCTGTTGTTGGAGGAATAAATTCATCAGAAGAAATACATTTTCAGAATGGTTTGGCAGAGAACTTAGATGTGAATCCATTGAGTAATGGTAATAATAATATGTATCCTGATTTGGAAGGGGATCATGTCTTCAACTCACCGATTTCAGAGTGTGAGGCTTCTTTCCAGCATTTGCAGTATTCATCTCCACCACCTGCTATGCCAGTCTGGCAGAATATGGATGGCATGTCAGCAATGGAGATGCCAGGTGATCCTCAGTTGAGAGATAAAAGTCCTCAAACAGGGGATGCATTTGGGCTTCTAGATGATGCTGCAGAAATGCCTTCAGAATACAACATTGTCCACTCAGATACTGAATTCAATAATCATATGGTGGCGTGTGCTGAACTAAAAACCTCATCATCTTGTCCACAGTTTGACCTTGTTACTCTATTGAATCTCAGTGATGATGATGAGATGCTCTTGATGGATGATGATGGAAAAGAAATCGATAAGTATGGTTTAAACAATCTCTTGATGGATTCTCCTGCTGATGTGTATGACGATCAAAATCAAATCCTGAATGTTTCTGAAGTGGATGCTTCGATAGCCCCAAAATCCAATTTGCTTAATCCGAGCAGTCCTCCTACAGTACAGCAAGGCCAGAGTGGCAATGATTTGGATACCAGCACAACACAAAATCCATCATCTTCATCTGGTATAAGCCCTCGACTTTCTGAACTTTGCGAGCCTGTTGTGTGCTGCACGCTGAATACTGAGGATCTGGAAGTTCCTTGCAATGACCATGTCATTTTCCCTAGTAAATCACGTCTTGCATCTTTCAACCGAAGAGGTCTTAATGAAACTGGTCATCCAGGTTTAAGTGTCAAGGATATTTCACATAAACAGCCAAGTGAAACTGGTCTTAGCTTGCTGAACAAAGAGATGAAGAGATTTGGTGAATTGCATGCAGCATCGCAAGCAAGAGGACATGGAACCGGTCTAAATCATGCTGTTGCTGATTGTAATGCTAAACTTGAGTCGCCTAGAACTGAAAACATCAGTAAGAACTCCAAGCATCTTGGCACTGCCAGTTGTAACACTCTGGTATCAAAAGAGTTGGTTCCTGAAATTGTGTCCAACAAACAATCTTGCCCTGATCCACCCGACTTACCAGTCAAGGTTTCAGATGGCTTGAATAGCCATTTTGAATCTCGTAGTCTTGGAATAAAGCAAGAAGGGCAAGTGGTACCTGCAATCAAGAAATTAGAAGCGCACACAGAATTAGTAACTAATGATGAAATCCCCCCAGAAACTGAGGGAGAGCCCTTATTATCTGATTTGGAAGAGCAGTTGTCTGATATTGATGATGACGATGCTGATATACCATATTGTTCAGATATTGAATCGATGGTACAATTTCTTGGCCTTTGAATGATCTTAGATACAGTTATCATTCTTCTTTCCTTCTAACTCATGGTGCTTTCTTGCAGATCCTTGATATGGACTTGGGCCCGGAAGATCTTGAATCGTACTCTTACAGGGAAGGTGTGTTCTTCCCCAGTAGCTTGGCCGCATTAGCTGTTCCATTTTATGTGATATATTATTTTCTTATACAATAACTCAGTATAACTCTCTTAAGCGCAATATGGAATGTTCAGATATATCCAAAACTTATTTGAAGCTATGATTTTTTTTTAAATAGAGAAAGGAGGATGGTTTAAAATTTTAGGTAGAGGGATTTCCATAGGGTAAATTTGTTTAGTACTCTTAACAATTCAGCACTTTGATATTTCAGTAGAGTCACGAATCATGATGTTATTTCCAGGACGTTCCATAATAATGTATGCTTTTATTGAGTTCCATACTTCGTGTGGCTTGTCTGTTCATGCAGTTGCAATGTATCAGAGTGAAGACGCAAAGAGGGCAATCATAAGGCTGGAGCAGGGTGCTCGTGCTTATATGCAAAGAGATATAGCATCTCACGGTGCATTTGCTGTTTTATACGGCCATCATTCGAAGCACTACATCAAGAAACCCGAGGTATATAAAGTCAAGAGAATATTTTCCGCATAGCCATTTTCAGTCTGTCTTTCGTCTTCGATTCTGTGTCAACTTTTATGTTAACACTCAAAACATCATCCCTTTAGGTTTTACTTGGGAGAGCAACAGAAGATACAATCGTTGATATTGACCTGGGCAAAGAAGGGCGTGCGAACAAAATCTCAAGACGGCAGGTGAGTTTGCATAGCTCTTCCTTGCGTAAATAAGGCATGTCCTCGTCGTTCATCATACTCAATTCCTTGTTCGTTCCAGGCTGTCATTAGGTTGGACGAGGACGGGACCTTCCACCTAAGGAATCTGGGCAAGAGTTCAGTCTTAGTCGATAACAAGGAGATCTACCCAGGCCAGAGCCTCTCTCTTCCCTCGGATTGTTTGATCGAGGTATGTCAATGTTGTAATTTATACAATTTCAATATCGTGGTAGCTTTTTCTCACCCTGTTTCTTTGGCTGCACCAACCAGATCCGGGAAATACCGTTCATATTCGAGTATAACAAAGCGCGAGTGAAACAGTATTTGACGATGCCACCCAAATAAGGCGAAGATTTGGCTTCTTTTGATGTAAATGAACTGAATTGCAGAAATTTTATTATATTTATCGCGCCTTGTTCATATGATTCTTGTATATTTCTCCGTAGCTTTTCAAGTTTCTTATTTGAGCTTCTTATTTTTGTTAACAATTTTACCGGCTGTCTGTAATTCAATCTCTGTGTTGTCTACGAATTCAATTTGTTCGATTTAAATTAAATCCATCCCATTTCAATATTTCATTCCGTTATTGAATTGAATGATACTTCCATTCCATGTCTCAGACCCAAACCAGTCCAAATTGAATTGAAATCACCTGTTGCACTTTATGCTGTAATTTTCGTGATTGATCGATTAATTTTCGTGGTTGAAACTTGAAAGTGTTTATAGCAATTCCGTAATGTTGTTCTTGCTTCACAATCATGATTGGTCGGACAAACTCTTCAATTCCATCCGTTTCTCAAATCTGGTGCTCTTGGCCAAATGGCCCAATGGAGCCCATATGCTTCATATTAGGGCGGCCCAAATTTCAAAAATAGAAACAGTACCCAACACCAAACAAACCCTAACGATTTTGGGGGATGCAATACAATTTCACATTTTCACTGATTCAGTGACCCTCAACATCTGTTGACCGTTTATTAGTCTTTGCATTTCCGTTTTTCGGATAGTGTTTGATGAAGCATTCAAGCTACAAAGTTGTATCATTCATCGAAATCCATTGACGAATTGTTCTACAAGTGTGTATCATTCAAGCTACAAAGTTCCGTATTCACACAGCGATCACAGATTACAGATTTCTTGTAATCGATGGGGAAGAAGAAGTTTATTGATAAGAAAAAGGCGGCAACCTTCCAGCTATTTGCTCGCGATTCGTTGGAGATTGGCCAAAGCGAATGGGCAGATATCAATCATGTCTTTGTGCGCGTGGATAACAATCCCGTTCGAATTGATGGATTTCATGAAAGTCATGGCGATGATTCAAATTTCGACGGCCCACCTGATGATTCAGAGTCCATGTTTGCTGATACGCCTGAAGATGGAGGTTTTGCCGCCGAATCGTTGCCTGCTCACGTAAGGAGAGAAATATTGGAGCTAGGGTTTCCGGATGATGGTTACAATTATTTGTCTCATATGAGAGAGATTAAGAATGCCGGTGGAGGCACAGCTTACTATCCAAATCCGAAGTCGAACCTTGCTCAGATTTCGCTTGATGTGAAGGTCAGTTACCTTTGCTTGTGAAATTGCAGATTTCTGGTACCGTTTAGATGATTTCATTTTCACATCTTTTATCTGGACTCTGGAGTATGATATTTATGTCCTGAGTGTGGAAACTATGAATTATAGGCATATGATGCCTCAAATGTACGGGTAGAGGGTGCACATGTTGAAGCCAATGAGGAAAAGATCATGTATAGTGTAGCAGAGAAGAGTTTGAATGTACGAGTTCAAAGAGCAGTTGATCCTGATGTGATAGCTTTGCTTGATGCCGACGATTCACAGTTGGGATCAGATGTTGAGGATTTGGAGGAGGATTTTGTTGTCCAAGCCAATCACCCTGAAGCAGGGTCATCATCTGTTGAGATAAATTTTATTTCAGCTGACGAGTCAGAGGATCACTTGGTTGATGAACTTTCTTGCCTTCATATGAACCGAGATATTGATGATGCAGGGGATTGCCCTGATGAAGGCAAGGATAGGATTGATGAGAAGCCAAGGGTACGCAGTATTTTGGACGAGCAATATGACTTGGTGAGATAATTCAGACTAACAACTTTGTTTTTGCCTATTTCAGGTTCATGTAATCTGTATTTGAGTGTTCTACGTCAATGAAATCTATTGCTGCAACTTTTCTTGGGAGTTGGGATGTTTCATTTGGTATAGGATACGCCCTTGGAATTGTAATGAAATATGCCTTTATACCACATTATGTCGTATTTAACATGTGCATTGAGCAACTTCTGTTTATGTGTCTTACAGAAACCTTAGTCCCTCTTAGAAATTTGGTATCTGACTTGTCTGAAATTCCTTTGTATGCCAGCTGGAACCACAAGAATATGGTACAGATAGTGATAATGATTATGGTGATTTTGGGGATGAAGAGGCAGAGCCTCTAGCAAAGAAGCTCGGTAATGTTCTTAAGGATCACAAAATAGATGAGTTGAAAGTTTACGATAACTACAAGGCCCCAACTGATTTAGTGAATGATGAAGCTAAATTACCCGAGTTATCTGGTCCTGCAACGGATGTACTTCGACGATGTGCAGAATATGCAGAGATGTATGAGAATGAAGATGAATGTGGCGTTGTTTTGGTGGAAGAAAGCAGTGATGAGTCAGAGGCACAGGATTGTGAAACTATCGTTTCAACATACTCTAATCTTGATGATCACCCAGGGAGAATTGGAGGACCAGAAGTTGCTAGGAAGATCAAGCTGATTCAAACCATGTCCGGGGCCCTGAAAAACAGTAACAGTAGCAGTATAATTTCGTTGAGAGGGAAAGAGAGGTTGCCTGTAGATTATTTGCCACACAGAATAAGCTCCTCTAAGGAGAAGGTAAAAGTTGCTGCTAAAACAGAACTGCCGACAAGGAGACAAGTTGGTCAGGAGTCCAAGGAAGAGAAAAAAGAAAGAAAGGTACTTCTACCTGTCTTCAAATACTTGTTGAACATGGATAAAGTCACAAAGAGAAGACGTAAAATAATTAAACCAGTGCAGAACTGTTCTTGAGTTAATATGGAATTGTAGGTTTCTTTTCTGTTTTTTCCTCATTTCAAATTGAACATGTTCTTTTGGTTAAGTTTTCTTGTTTTGGTCCATTCTATCTACAAACATACAACTAGCTTACATGTCCTTGTTACCAGGCAGCTGTAAAGGAAGAAAAACGAGAGGCTCGGCGTTTGAAGAAGGAAACGAAGGAGCTTTATCAAGTCGAAGCTAAGCGCGCACAGAAGATTGCTTCAGTTTCTGGTCCATCATCCATCCGCCTTACGTAAGAGTCTAGAGGTAACATTCAAGGAATTATAAAGTCCTAGTAGGATTATAATTAATTCCCGGACGCATTTTATATTACTGTGCTCGGATTGCCTTCCATGAAAGAACATCAAGTGGTACATTTTGCTCCTTCAGTCCCTACTCCTGTGGATCAATCTGATTTTTGCTTGTTTCCCAGTGTGTGCCTGTCTGCTAATATTGGCATGAAGTTTTATAATAGAATCAGTACCAATTGTTATTAAAAAAAAATAAAAAATCAGTACCAATCGATGTCTTTTCTTTGTACTTCTAAGACTTTGAGTAATGTGAATATATAATATTCCACACATAACCCTTCCTGATTAGATTTAGCATCTGATGATACCTGGAACTTCTGTTGATTCTTGTGGTTCTCAGAAATACTCTTGGTTTCTTAAACCATTGCATCATCATCATGTAGTTCTGTTAATTCCGATTTGACACCCTTCACATGGATGCCAAAGGTTTGAAAGCTGAGACTGACTAGCCCACGAACGCCTCAGCCGAGTAAGCTCTAGAAGTAAAAGAAATGGGGTGGTTTTGACATCTTGTCTATTATTCATGCAACAAGATTGCTTTTATATCACCTTTTATACAAGATTGCATCTGGAAAACCGGAGAAGTCACACTTGAAAGTAGAAAAACAAAAGACGAGTAACAGCTAGAATTTTAGAGTGAAAGAAGCGGTTACCAAAACCTTGCTAGGTAACTACTCTAGGCGTTTAGTGTAGAGAGTGTCCATTGTCATGTGGAATGGGGCCTGGACCTTCCATGCCTTCAAAGGGCTCAGGGTTCCAGTACCCGAAGTAATCTTCTTCAATGCTTGCAGGGTGAACCCGCCTGTGATCTCCAGAGCTCCTCTTCAATCGATTGGCGACAAACAAAGGAGATGTAGGTGACAGTGCTGTCATTGCAGGTGAGTTCTCTGAAGACAATGAAGAGACTTCTGCAGCTGAAGAAGTAGAAGATGGTGGCATTAGGCGATCAGACATGGATGAGACAGGCAGGATGACTGGGTATGCTAGGGTTACAACAACACATAAGAAGCTCATGAAAGGGTCCGGTATCGTAGACATGGTGCTGCTGAAACACGCCGTTTGTCTGAAGAACCTTCTAGCTTTTTTTATCTTGGTTTTCAGCATGCCCATCTTTTGATATGATTCGGCTTCAGGTATCAACAGATGGCGAAAACCCTACTTTTCTGACCTTATAAATTAAGATTCGGCTTCAGGCAGATAGAAGGGGTTTCGCTTATGAGGAGGATGAAATTGATCCTCTTGGTCCACACTCACACCTGAGGCATGAAGAGCTGACCATGTATCTGGTAAGTCACAAGGGGAACGTTGCTTCCGGGCAATCCGGGGAAGAAACTTTCATCAATATTATGTGCTTGAAAAAACCCGAGTCTCGGATTCATAGGAAACATTTCTGTTTTCGTCCGTGTCAAGTCAATGTAACCAACTTTACCATAAAATCACCTATGTTTTGTGGTGTTTAAACTTGGATCAAGTTTTCATTAGGCTCTGATTCTACGAAATCTATTCAGAGGACTGTGAAAACAGCTTGGGGGGTTTACATTGGATGACCCAATCTCTTGCTTGCTCCGAGTTATTTTATACGCTGTAGATGATACCACTAATCTTTTTCAAACTTTCAACAAACAAGTATTATGCAGAAGTCGTGAATTGTATGAGTTCGAGCAGTGCCTGTCGACTGCGAGGAAGTGTTTTACCCCATCGTCTTCGTCGGCCTATAAATTTGAAAGTGGTCGATCGACTGTTTGATTTGGGGAAAAACAGGTGTTGAATTTAAGCTGCTAAATCTAAGAACTCTAATATACAGGCCTTGTATGATGGTTATTTCGTTTTTAATCTTTGAGAAATTAGCTCTGTCCAGCAAGAAAACGCAAATGGTGTCGTGGTGTAGTTGGTTATCACGTCAGTCTAACACACTGAAGGTCTCCGGTTCGAACCCGGGCGACGCCAGATTTTTGTTTTTTTTTTTATTTCTACTCCACGTTAACCGTTGAAATGGCACTGAACTAGATTCCGTTAATTGCTAAGCCACCGACCTTATTCTTGCATGAATATATTGAATGCTTTGGGTGAACGAGGCTACTACATAACAGATTTTAACCCAAGCGAACGATTTCGAAGATCTAGAAAGAGAGAGACAAATACTTAAAACCTTTTCTCCTTCGATTTCCTTGTTTTTGTTCTTCAAATACATGGAAAAATGGAGTACATCGTTCTTTAGTCGTTCTCGATTTCTTCTTTCCATCTTCCCGATGACGATAAGATATTGTATGAGCTTTACCTTTCCTAGGAGCTCATTATCCACATCCCCTCACCGAATATGTCAACCTAGTTGAGCCGAACTTCTACTTTGCTCGTAGTTTAAGGATTGTTTTTCTTTATCTTGCTTTGTTTGATTGGTTTACAGCTTGTGGGTTGGTTTGACTTTTTTCGTTGCATCATGACGGTGAGTCCGTTTAGTGTTTCTTGCACTCTCTCAATTTCCCAAACTTTTTGTATGATATTTTGAGTTATTATTTGTTAAATAAATGGAAAAATAGAGAATTTCACATCTATCATTTAATTTGAGAGAGAACATACTTAACTCTGGAGCGAGCCATCTTATATGATTTACACTGATAACAAGTTTTCAATCAAAGTTATTTCGTAAAAGGTAAAAGAGTATAGTATGATATAGATCAAAGTCCCATTTTTTACAATAAAATGAATAGTCCAACCGGCTTATAAGATCTGTCTACCCCATACTTTTAATTGGATGTTATATGTACTTGTAGTCTAACACAAGTTAAATGAAATCTTATTATAAACTCAATCGATAATGGAAAGAGTAACATATCCACTTATATACAAAACTTATTTATCCCATGTATATACTTTCGATAGGAGACACTTGTTTTTTTTATATACAGTAGGTAAACAATTGTAAGGGTCTACATAAACTGTAGACCACCTCCATGGTCATCCTGGAGGATGATGTTACAAAGATCCTTATTATAAGGGAGAGTAGAAATATTACAAATAACACCATGCTTAGCTATAAAATCAGCGGCTTTGTTGGCTTCCCTGTAGCAGTGATGAAATTCCACTTTGATAAAGTTACTCCACATTAGCTTGATCTCTTCCAGCTGTCTCAATATTTCCCAATTTGCTTTGATTTCACCCCTAATGTCTTGAATTAGCACTTGATTGTCACTTTCCATGATCCCTTTCCTTAGTCTTAACCTGTGAGCTTGATGCAGACCTGAACAAAGAGTTGCTGCCTCTATTTTGGAGAACTGTACATTTACAGATCTCCTCATGAAATAAATCAATAATACGACCATTTGAATCTCGAATGACCCCTCCCACCCGACTTAAGCCAGTGGACTTGACAGAGTCATCTACATTAATTTTGCAAAAGGCCTCTTTTGATTTAGTCCACTTTGTCTTGCTCCTTTTCCTAAATTTCTGCTTTACAACGTGACCTTAATTCGTCGAATGGTTCCAACTGGCCTTATTCGCAATAATTGTTATTTCAAGTCTGAATGTACATATTTGTTAATTTATTCATTAAAACATTACTATGTTTAATTACAGAATGCATTGAAATGTGCACTATTACTAGAAACGTAGTAACTATGTTGAGAGCTTTGCGTCTCGGCACACTCAACTCGGTCCAGCTGAATAGAGCGAGTGGAGTGGTTGTGAGGGGAGGTGGGGGGGCCCCACCGTCTTCAATGAGATTACTGCTGCTGGTGGTGGGTCCGGTCAACCACCCCTCATTTACTCTTTTTGGATCCGGTTGGCCCAATTGCCACTTTAGTTTTGCTTGTTTCACCTCTTTTGGTTTACCGATTCCACCGGTACATACGACTACGATACAACAGAGTTACTGATTTTTACTCTTTTTTTCTCTCAACTTTTGACAATACCACAAATATGCAAGCAGTCAAGCACTGTCGGCAGTAAACATCCCAACAAAACCCGGTTTTAATCCTTTCGAAACCGATTCGTCTTAAATACCCGAAAACTCAGTAGAGTACACATCCATCCATTTCGTCGACCGAGCATTTTATGGAGTGTACCTGCTTAGACTCTTTCTTGAACGTAGTGTACCTGCCAAATACCTCTTGCCTGTAAATAAAATATTGGTTGGTCTACACCAAGCTTATAAAGCGATATCTTTATGGAGGCAGATGAAATCGATCTAATTAAGCAATTAATTAATTAAGTCCATGGAGTTAAAATGACCATAATTAAATTCGATCACATATTAATTTGAGCCTTAACTTTCAAACCCATGATACGATAGAGTCATTGAGTCCCTATTGCTTGTACAATGTACTCCGTATACTATAACAATAATTACCAAGGACGCGACGCCCTTTAAAGTTAAACCAAGATGTCCTTCAAATAGTAAAAACAAGGACACATACGGTTAAATGAAAATTTACCTACTATAGTGATAGTACACTACCCATGTACATGCAAGTGAACATGTATGTCCATCAAGAAATAAGCTATAGGTGTAGAATTTAGAGAGGGATAAAACCCTAATAGATTGACGGTGGAAGCCTCCTATTCGAGAAGGCAAACGCACGTTTATAATGTTATTATTCAACCTTTTATATAGGGATTACAATGCTTGGAGAATAAGTAATATAAAGATATCGATAATCTAAACATACCAAAGATATATATATTTCTAACCTAATATAACAATATTAAAGATTATATCATAATACAATCATAACTAATATATCATTCCTAATATATATATCTCTAACACGCACCCGTAGTCGAAGCGAGAGTAGAGCCACGCACGCTAGCTGAAGGCTGGAAGCATAAGATAGATCTGCGGTTGATGTAGATGGCTAAAACACGAACGACGAGAGCTCGGGAGTATGAAAAACCCATCAACGAACAACAAAGGCGAATGACGCCCTGCAATTAGACAAGGTAGAGACCGGTAAAGTAGAATCGATAGGGTAAAAGGGGTAGAGAAACATATATGGATAGGGTTAAATTTTATTTAAAATATATCCAAGCCATTAATTAAGTTATCCATCAAGTTAAAATGACCATAAATTCAGACATTTTAAAATTTGCCAATGGAGTTTATTAATTAGCTAGCTAGTAATTAACCCATATGAGATCTTATTCCAAATAATGCGGTGTCCTCAAACTGTAAAAACAAGGGACGTGCACAGACACAAAGTTGAATGGAAATTACCAGCCTACCGGCTATCAGACATGCAAATGGATATAGTCCAGATTAGACCTGTGAAACGGATCAAGTTGTCTCGGGTTCAGTTCAATTACGAATCAGATTGACCAATGATCCCTTCATTCTAGGCTCTAGTACTGGTAAGAGGTTAAAGGTTTAAATCTCACTTATTTATACTGTGTATTAATTAGTGAGTACTCAAATCTTCGTTGACTTAATTGAGATCCTGTCTGCTAGCTATGTTGCTTAGCTTTTTCAATTCGAGCAATTTGCAGACTAGGACTCGAACATGTGTTTGTATTATAGGGCGCAGTTTAAACACCCAATTAAGTTGGGCAATCCCATACACTACAAACATATGCCCCCATCACATCCTTCAATTATTTATAAATGATCACTTGACCAACCTCTACTCACAATTTTTCATTTAATTTGTTAAAAAAATATCCTTAAAAACTTAACATATTTATAAATACATACCCCAAAAACAACATACACATTTGCTTCTGCTACCCACCTTTACTTGTCCAATTTAGGAGCCTTATTTTTTCACTCCAACTTCCGGCCAAAACATACACTAAATGCAACACCATGTACATACATTCCTCCAATTTATCCTTCACTCTCTTATTCCTCCTCCTCCGCCTTACCACCGCCCTCTCGTCTAGCGGAGGGCGGTGGCAGGTCCTCCAACGGAACCTCGGCATTGTAGCCATGCACATGCAACTCCTCCACAACGATCGTGTCGTGATATTTGACCGCACCGACTTTGGCCCCTCCAACATCTCTTTGCCCCAGGGCAAGTGCCGCATTGACCCCCGCGATCAAGCCATGGTCTCCGACTGCACCGCTCACTCGGTCGAGTACGATGTCGCCTCCAACACTTTCCGCCCCCTCGACGTCTTTAGCGACGTCTGGTGCTCCTCTGGCGCTGTCACCCCCGACGGTCGGCTCATCCAAACTGGCGGCTTCAATGACGGCGAGCGTGTGGTCCGCACATTCTCCCCATGTGACACGGGGGAATGTGACTGGCGGGAGCTGGGCAACCAGCTCCTCGCCCGCCGCTGGTACTCCACCAACCACGTCCTCCCCGACGGCCACGCCATCATCGTCGGTGGCCGCCGCTCCTTCAACTACGAATTCTTCCCGAAGTCATCCTCCAAAGCTTCTAGAAACCTCTACAGCCTCGAATTCCTCGCCCAAACCAAAGAGCCCAAAGTGGAAAACAATCTCTACCCTTTTGTCTTCCTTAATGTGGACGGCAACCTCTTTATCTTTGCCAACACGAAATCCATCCTCTTCGACTACACCCAAAACGTCGTAGTTCGGACCTATCCAGATATCCCGGGTGGGGCCGCGAGGTCTTACCCGAGCACCGGGTCAGCCGTGCTCCTCCCTCTGAGGAGCCCGACTGACGAGGTCGAGGTGTTGGTCTGCGGTGGGGCCCCCAAGAATGCGTACACAAAAGCGGCTCAAGGTGAGTTTCTCGAAGCCACAAACACCTGCGGTCGGATCACGATAACCGATCCGAACCCAAAATGGGCCATGGAGGCAATGCCGACGCCGCGCCTAATGGGCGACATGCTCCTCTTACCCAACGGTCAAGTCCTCATCATCAACGGGGCGAGCGCGGGCTCTGCGGGCTGGGAGTACGCGCGGAACCCGGTTCTCGCCCCGGTCCTCTACGACCCGAACCGGTTACCCGGTTCGCGGTTTTCGGCCCAAACCGAAACCACAATCGCGAGGATGTACCACTCGAGCGCGATCTTACTAAGGGACGGGAGAGTGCTCGTGGGCGGGAGCAACCCGCACATGGGGTACACCTTCGACGGCGTCGACTACCCGACGGAGCTCCGTCTGGAGGCCTATACGCCGTCGTATTTGGACGAGAGCGTCAAGAGCCTGAGGCCCGAGATTGTGTATCCGGGTCGGAAATCGAGAGTCGGGTACGGGGATGTGATGAGGGTTGGGTTTAACGTCGCCAGTGAGGAGGATTTGGGGGAGGTGAAGGTGACGATGATGGCACCGCCGTTTAATACGCATTCGTTCTCGATGAGTCACCGGCTGTTGGTGTTGGGCGCGGCGGGGAATGTGACGGAGGTGGGCGGTGATGGGTACGAAGTGGCGGTGAAGGCGCCGAGTTCGGTAAATGTTGCGCCGAGCGGTTATTATTTACTCTTTGTGGTAAATGGAGAGATACCGAGTGAGGGAGTATGGGTGCACATTCAGTAATAATAAAGTGGTGTTAATGTTATTATTAGGCGAAATTGCAGGAAACCACCCTTTAAATGGGGTAGTTTGCAGGAAATCACCCTTTAAATTTATTTTTGCAGCAAACCACCCTTTAAATATTGTAGTTTGCGGCAAACCACCCTTTAAAATACATTCATTTAAAAAACACCACCCATCATCACTTTTCATTAAAAATTTATCAAGTAAATCGAAATTACCTTTTTACCCCTTAATATATACTACATCCGTTTAGAAATAAGTGACGTTTGACTTTTTGACACGTTTTTTAAGTAGTTAAAAACTATATAAAATATAAAGTTTTTAATTGATTTTTAAAATAATTTTATACATATTAGTTATAAGTTTAAAATTATTTTAAAAAATTAGTTAAAAAAATTTAATATTTTATATAGTTTTTAGCTCCTTAAAAAACGTGTCGAAAAGTCAAACGACACTTATTAATGAACGGAGGGAGTATATTCTTTTAAGGATGTTAGAAAGAAAATTTTGTTATATTATTGCGTTATCAATATAGCGATTGTAACCTTATTTAAAATATTTAACTAAATATAATTTTATATCAATCCAAGGAGAGAATAAACATTAAAAAATGTTTTCACTTAAGTCACTTAATATAATATATAAATATTTAGATATAGATATAGATTATATATTAATTCAATGTATTGAATTAAACTCATTGGTTTGAAAAAAAATATAGAATATCTTAAGGATTTAAAAAAAATATAATTGTAATTGAAGCTTATTGATTAAAACACCTAAAAATAAGTTGGTTATGGGATTCTAAAAAAAAGTGGGTTATGCCAAATCATCATAAGTACTTATATATTAATATATAGTAGATATAGATGACACATCATCTTAATTAAATTCTTATAAATTAATATTATATATAGATATATATATATATATATAGAGAGAGAGAGAGAGAGAGAGAGAGATTTAATATAATAAATAAAGATTTAAATATAGATTCCAATGATTTCAAACATAATGTTTGAGAAAAGAAAAGAAGAGATTTCAAACGTAATGTTATTCATTAAATTGAAATTAAAGGCATACAAATACAATTTATTTTCTTTCTAATAACCTTGAAATATAATACTTCCTCCGTTCGGCAAAACTTGACGTTTTACTATTCACACGCGCTTTTTTAGGAGCTAAAAACTATATAAAATATCTAGTTTTTTAAATAATTTTGTTAACAATTTCGTAGTTATTATTAATAAGTACAAACTATATAAAATATTCAATTTTTTAAATTTTTTTTTAACAAGTTTGTACTTATTAAACGGAAAGTTTTGCCGAACGGAAGGAGTATATATTTTGGGGGGTAAAAGAGTAATTTTGGTTTAATTAATAGACTTTTAATTAAAAGTGCTGATGGGTGGTTTTTTCAAATGAATGTATTTTAAAGGGTGGTTTGTCGCAAACTACTATATTTAGAGAGTGGTTTGCCGCAAAAATAAATTTAAAGGGTGGTTTTCTGCAAACAACCCTATTTAAAGGGTGGTTTTCTGCAATTTCGCCTTATTATTATTGTTTCTTGCAGGGGAAATATTATTTTTAATAAAAATGTATTCAAGTTTGTGTTAATGCCAGGGTGGATGGTAGATGGATAAGTTAGTATGAGGAAGTGGGGAGATTTGTTTGGTATAGTGTTGTGTAATTAATTTACTACCTTTCCCTCCAAAAAAAAAAAATTTACTACCTTTTTTAAAATAGAAAATAAAATATATATATTTTTTATAACTTCTTCATTTCTAATATTTCCTGAGTTATTTATTTTGGAGAATGTTAATTTAGGAAAACCTTTCTATATTTTATTTATGTTGTTTCTCCATTTTAAATAATGAAATGGAAAATCTATATATTGAACTAAAAAACACCTTAGAAATTAAAAAAAAAAAGTCTAAAATTTTCAAAATAGAAGCACTAATAGTAAATGTATTACCTGCATTTACACAATTTTTTATTTAGAAACCCGTAGGATTTTAGATTTTTGTTAGGTGCATTTGGATGCTTATTATAATTTTCCACGTTTTTTCAAAGTATCGGAAATTTTTCCTCATAAATGGTATTTTCATTCTCAACACCCTAAGGTGTCGAGAATCTCTTCATATGTGACACTTTATAATGTCGAAAATGCATGACCATTAATTTGATCGATCGGTATCTAATATATATTCTGAATTTCTAATCTGTAGATTTCAATAAATTCAAGCGATATATTGAAAGAAGATAAATATTTGGTAAGTTTTTTTTTTCTTCATGAACAAAGGGCAATAGTATGTATATATATATTTAAGGGAGGCTTTAATTACAAGTTTATAGTAAATGCTAAAAGACAAGAAAGTAGTTGTGATTTGCCATAACTCCCTACAACTCGGCATTAGATTATGTTTCATATGTGCCTATCAGTTTGGGCCATTACTTATACTAAGAAGTGAGTTGAGAATGACTAAATGTACATGTTATCAATGGACCCGAGGGTCTTCTATTTTTTTTTTTTTTTTTTTTTTAATGTAGGGAGGGGTTTTGTGAAGAGATCTGTTTGATCCTTTGAGGAGACGAAGGAGACATATAGGCTTTTAGCACGAACACGTTCTCCAACAAAATGGTAATCCAAATCAAGATGGTTAATAAGGTGATGGAGTAATGGGTTGCTTGTGAGGTAAGTAGCACCGATGTTGTCGCAATAAAGTATCAGAGGATGAAGCAAGAAGATGTGAAGTTCAGCTAACAGAGATTAGTCTCGCAAGTGGCTTCAGCCAGTGCTCGATACTCTGCCTCAGTTGAAGATCTTGAGACTGTTGGCTGTTTCTTAGAACTAAGTCCAAGAAATCAAATTTGAACCATGAAACAATACGCACTTACAGATCAACGATCACTTTTATCTCTCCACCCCAATCAACATCCCTGAATGTCGATAGGTGGTGCTGAGGAGCCGATGATATGTGAATTGAAGTGTTGTAGTGGCCTAGAGTTATTGTAATATATATGCGATTGCCAATGGACGTCTCTTGGGTGTCGCATGTACATGTGAAGGAACAAATCCCAACTTGATGAAAGTGTCGCTTAGTCTTGAGAACCAGGCGTGGGGGGATGTAACTTACTGATGTGAGAGGGGTATTGTGGATGAAGAAAGCCTGACGGTTACGAGATGAAGATATCCATCATATCATCAAGTATCTCGTGAAGGAAAGTGGGGCTATTACATATATTGAGAAGTGGGTCAAGAGTGGCTAAATGTATAAATTGTCAACTCAATTGACCCGAGGGTCTTCTACATCATTCACTCGTAGTAATAAAAAAATGTTAACGAAGTTTGACATAGTTTTGACATAAGTCAAAAAAATCTCACGTACACGAGCATGATATATAAAACGGTGCAAAATTTGATTGTCTTTTTTATAATCAACAAGTTATTTAGTTGCATTATACGTAGTATTATTCAGTTGCATGCAGTGAGTAGTTATTCGATTATATCATAATGTGTTGATATTTATTTTTTCCAGAACTTAATGCAAAGAAATAACCCCTAACTATAACCAAATAACTGTCCAACACAACAACTAAACTACCCATTTTAACAAAATAATTAACTACCAAATATTGTACATTTTAAAAAGACCTTTTTTTTTTTTGACAACGAGAAACCCACCTTTGGTGGCAAACCCCGAACACGTGACCTAGCCGGCAAGAGCCACGCACCAGGTAACCGGCGCGGCTTACGCCGATCGGCTCGACCCACTGGAAAGGAGCAAGGCAAACCTTAGATTAAAATCCAAGGAAAGGGGCGGAGGACCGGAGGTAGGGATCGAACCCGAGACCTCCCGACATCCCCTTGCTCCCCACTAGTGAGCCACCCCGACGGGGGCAAAAAGACCTAATTTATTGATCATAGAAAGGGCCGGTTGTGGGTGGGTTTAAAGGAAAACTTAATTTATTGATCTTTTGCAGTGGTGGGCACAAATCCCGCAAATCCCAGTCCCATCCCGGTCCGGTCCCGATCCTGGTGGGATTTAAAAAAAAAATAGTGAATCCCGTCCCGGTCCCGTCCCGTCCCAATCCCGCGGGACGACCTCCGTCCCGTCCCGCATCGTCCCGCGCCCACCCCTAATCTTTTGTATAGTTTTTGTAATTTATGTGTGAGTTGATGAGAATTCTTGTAATTTAAGGGGTGATTTTAAGTAATTTTCCAAAATCAAAACCGAAATTTCAGTTCTTTCATCCGCACTCCTTGTTTGTTGTATGCTGTCTGAGTTTTTCCTCACCCACGCTTTCTCGCTGTGAGATTCTTGAAAGGTCTAACCGTCGATGTCAATTCGCAGTCATCCTCTCTCGTCTCTCTCATTGCTCAGGTGTTGTACTCCCGCCCACCATTTTCATCGGTTTTGAAGCTAAAAGAGACGATGATCGCGCTCTGTGTTGCTTTCAATGTGTGTGTTTTGCTTACGATTCTGCTTTCTTTGTTTCTCCTTTCACTTTTGTAGCCTCTGAAGTAATAGCGTCGAGTTCGAGATGACACCAAACCTGCCGTCTAGTTCTAGGCAACTGTTTTCCGCCGAAGGATCGTCTGGTCCTTCTGTTGAACTCAACTCAAGCCCCGTAAGTCCCTCTGATCTTTAAATTTGCTATTAGTTTGTCGAAATTCGGGATTTCTTGCAATTTTTCGCTGATTAATTGAGAAATTAGGGTTTCTTAGAACTGATGGAGTCTCTCTAGTACTGAATTTCAGGGTTAATGATGCTAAGATGACATTTTAGGTCGTTTTGGTGCTTCTGTTAGTCATGCTATGGTTCTCGTAGGGGTTCTTTGATATTCCTAGGCTTCGGTTGAGGCAGAACAAGAATTTCAAGAATCATCCACTGATCCACATGCTTTATTTTCTTGTATTGATCCTTTTTTTTTTGTTGGATTTTTCATTTCTATATTTGATAAAGGATGATTGGGTTGTTTTCTTCCATTGATAGAATGAGATGACTCTATTGGAGGATCTTGGGATGTAAGTATTTATGAGAATATGAGATTGTTGAAAACTGACAAATGAAGCCTTGAGAAACAAAAAGGAACAGATATATTCATGCTCTGATGCTCAGCTACACATACAATTGTGTGCCTAGTGCAGAGGAATTACAGAAAAGGTGCAATGAGTAACAACCAATCATGGATGGTTGGGATCCATCTTTAAGAACCGGATTGTGCTCTAAAACTTTATAAAATTGTGTGTTTGTTTGGATTGTATTTTGGGTTGTATTCATATTTGTAATCCTAAAGATGTTACTTGGGATTATGTTTTTATTTGGGTGATTTATTTGGGAAATAATGAATTCAAAGATTATGGATTTAAGTTTCTCTGCTTATTGCCTATATACATGTGGCTTGTGTGTATTATGTTGTTATTAATAATATGAAATTACTAATCTGCTGTTTTCTTGTAAAAAAAAATCAGCATCCTAAAGTTAGAGCATTCATTGACAAGGTCATCCTGTGTCCTTTACAAGATATTGCAATTCCCTTGTCCGGCTTTAGGTGGGAGTACAGTGAGGTAGTTACTTTGGAGTTCTGCTATGATATATTTCCATCTCTATTTTTCCATTTGTAATCTCAATTTGTTTTTTTTTTTCCATTCAGGGAAATTTCCTTCACTGGAGTCCACTCTTTCATCAGTTTGATACATATTTCAAGACATATTTGTCTCGTAGGAATGACCTGCTTCTCTCAGATCATGTAAATGTAGTGGAAGATGATCCTTTCCCTAAACACGCAGTATTGCAGATATTAACGGTGATGAGGATAATTTTGGAAAACTGCCATCAGAAAAGTTCTTTTAATGCCTTAGAGGTATGAAAAGTCGAATCACTTGGATCAGTTGTTTTACTTATCAAAGTTTCCCCCCTTATACTTATTATCTGTATCCACTATTTTCATGTTCCTGGGGTGATGTTCTTCTTTCTTTTTGTTGTATACTTTCAGCATTTCAAGCTTTTGCTTGCATCTACAGATCCAGAGGTTCTTCTAGCAACGCTTGAGACTCTTTCTGCACTCGTTAAAATCCATACCAAGTATCTTTGGAATACGAAGCTTATTGAACTTGGGTCGATTAATAGTTGCCTTCTTTCCATGGCTCAGGGCTGGGGAAGCAAGGAGCAGGGATTGGGACTGTATTCATGTGTCGTGGCAAGTGAGAAAAGTCTAGAGGAAGGATTAACATTTTTTCCATCAGATATACAACAAAGTGATGGAGAGTGTCAGTCTAGATTAGGTTCAACCATTTATTTTGAATTGCATCCACAGAGGTGGGGTGAAAGTAGTAGCAGTGCAAAATTTGCTACTTCAGTTGTGATAGAAATGCGGGATTTACAGCTATATAAAGAAGATCCTCTGTTACTTCTGAAGCAGTGTGTTGATAAATACAATGTTCCCCTCGACCAGAGGTTCTCACTGTTGACAAGAATTAGATATGCACTTGCTGTTAGATGTCCTGCAACATGTAGATTGTACAGTAGAATTTGCCTTCTTTCATTCATTGTGCTTGTGCAATCTAATTGTGTGGGTGAAGAGCTGGTCACTTTCTTTGCTAATGAGCCTGAATATACGATTGAGTTAATCCGAATTGTTTGCTCAGAAGATTTAATATCAGAGTCCATTAGAGCACTTGCAATGGTTGCAGTTGCACTGGGAGCTCAATTGGAAGCATGCAAAAAATCATATGTTCTCATATTGGGAGGATCTATTGATGATTTTTCTGAAGAGAATTGGATGGCCCTGTTAAATGTTCTTCAGAAGGCACTTTTGTCTTTGAAAAGCTGTAATGATCTATCATATCTTGCCTTTGCCGAGGCTTGGATCCAGTTTTACCTGTCGAATAATTATTATTTAAGCATTTCAGATACCTGGAGATCAGGAATGGTTCTCACCCTTCTACCGCTTTTGGAGGATTTTGATTCTTGCCATTTGCATCTTGTTTGTCATGCTGTCAGAACTCTTCAAAAGCTCATACGTTTCAGTGATAATGCTAAGTCCCTCCTTATAGATTTGGGGGGAGTTGAGCTTTTGGCACAGCAGCTGAAGGTTGAGGTAGATATGGTAACTAGCTTGGGTGGAGGAAGGGATAGTTCTGTCATTACTACTGAGTGTTCAGATGATGGACATTTGGACACCCAGACGAGGCTTATCAAAGCTTTGTTGAAAGCACTTGGGTTAGCTATATCTGCACCTGCAAATTCTTCTACGTCCTTGAATCCATGTGACAGTTCATTACCCCTTTGTCTTATATTTAGGAGTATTGATAAATTTGGAGGTGATGTTTACTGCTCAGCTGTGACTTTGATGAGTAACATTCTCCATAACGACCCTACGTGTTTTCCTGCTTTGCAGGAATGGGGTCTTCCTGAAGCCTTTCTCAGTTCTGTGGTTGGTGGAATATATCCTTCACCAAGGGCACTCACTTGTATTCCCCGTGGCCTTGGTGCTATTTGTCTCAATAATAAGGGCTTGATGGCAGTTAAAAAAGCATCAGCAGTACATTTCCTTATTGACATTTTCACCTGTAAGAAATTTATGATTACTGTCAATAAAGCTCTTTTTCCCTTGACAAGGGCTGTTCTACAGCATTTGTGCAATCTGTCCTCAGTTAGAGGCACAGTTGTTGATACTATCATTGAAATTGTCAATAAGATTGCCTCTTTTGGAGAAAGTGGCTCCTTTGTAGGAAATGGTTCATTGGATTCTTTAGCAACAGCTAAGCGAAATATGATTATGGATATGGATTCTGGAGAACAAGGAAATGATGCTAGTTCGAGTCAGGTTAGCAAAGATGACTCTGCTGTGGAAGGCACAACTGGTGAGCAATTTATTCATTCAAGTATCTTTCATGTGATAGTGTTAATCAAGATCACAATGGAAGATCCTGAAACTTGCAGGCTATTTGTTGAGAAGTCTGGGGTTTATGCTTTATTAAAGCTTCTTCTCCAACCTAGTATCATTCAGTCTTCCAAAGGGATGGGTATTGCTTTGTGCAGTACTGATGTCTTCAAAGGTTTTACTAAGAATTATCCTGTTCCTCTGGCCCGTGCATTTTGTTCTGCCTTGAGGGAACATTTGCAGAATGCTTTAACTGGAATTAATAAGGTTTCTGGAACCTTTTTATTGGATCCTAAAACAAACCCTGATCTTGTCGTCTTTCCATCACTGTTTCTTGTTGAATTCCTTCTCTTTCTAGCTGCATCAAAGGACAGTCAGTGGGCTAGTGTACTACTTACAGAACTTAGTGGTGATGGAATAGATGTTGTACAAGGTCTTGGGTGTGTTCACAAGGAAATCTTGTGGCAGATTGCTCTCCTAGAGGATGCACAGTCCAATGTACCTGATGGAAAATCTATTTCTCCATCAGAATCATGGCTTTTGGCATATGTTACAATAGCAAGTGACCGGCAAATATTATGGAAGAGAAGAATGTATGAGAGCACGGAGTCTGAGTTTTCTCATCTTCTAAACCAGTATAGGGACCTTGGTCAATCCGGTGGGATCAAGCAACTGCACCGTTATGATAATATAGCAGAGTCACTCTCATTCCTCATTGTTCATATGTTTAAGGAGTTAGGTAAAGCAGTGCTGCTGACTTCTCACTGTCAGGATGATACTCTGGATGTTTTTCCCAATTCCAAACGGGTAGTATTAACTTTTGCCGATATTGCACTTGAACACGTTGACTTCGTTGGTCATACAAGTCCTTCTGGATTAGAGACATCGGTATCAATCAAAGGTCGTTACCTGGGCAAGGTTATTGATTTCATTGATGACATCTTAATGGTCCAACCTTATATATGTAATCCAATCCTGTTAAATTGCTTGTACGGGATAGGGTTTATTCAAACACTTCTAACCGCATTTCAAGCAACTAGTCAGTTGCTCTTTGCTGTTAATCGAAGTACTGCATCTCAGTTAGAGCACTCATGGATTTATGGTCCTTCTGCTAGTTTTGTCAAGCTCATGGAGAACCTAGTGACATCATCTTCTATTTTATCTCCTTTTACAAATCACTTGCTTGTGCAGTCTATATCAGATGGTCGTGTTCTCCACTCCATGGTGCTGAAGTATGTGCTTCCAATATGGACCCACCCACAGTGGGTTGGTTTTGACTATGCTGTCATTGCACCCATTATCTCTATTATTAGTCATGTCTATTGCGGAGGGGAAGTAAAAAAGGTTGGTGGCAGCACCAGCGCTTGTATTGCTGCTTCTCCTGCAAATGAATCAACAGTTGTGGAGATGGGAAGGGCAGAAAATGCCCTGAAACTTGTGGCGGCTAATTTTTTGGAGTTGGCAAAAGATTTGCTTCTCTCTCCTTCTGATGAGGCCAGAGAAGATGATGAACTTGCTAGTGCACTTGCCATGTCTCTCAGGATTTCTGGATCAGACTCAAAGGAAGATGCAGATGTAACTCATCTATTTGAAGATGAAATGATCCAACTTCCCCCAATTGATCAGTTATTATCGACGTGTGTGAAACTTCTGCAGGCAGAGGAATCTCTTGCATTTCCGGTTCGGGGCCTACTTATGGTTATGTGTTCCCAAAATTATGGACAGAATCTATCAAACATTATAGCCTTCATCATTGATCAAATGAGGCATTCTTGTCCAGTGTCTGATGAGGGAAAGAATAAGGCATTGTTTGCTTTATTTCATATACTTGCTTTAATGCTTCATGAAAATCCAACATTGCGCAACGTTGCCCTGAAGAATGGGCTGGTAGAATTTGCCTCAAACTTACTACGTGATTGGAATGCTGGACGTTATGATGAGGATAATACACAGGAGCCAAAATGGATAGCAGCTGCTTTTCTTGTGGTTGATCAACTGTTACAGGTCGATAAAAAACCGAATCATGAGACTTTAGAGCTATTGAAAAAGAACACCGATAAGATCCAGCAAACCCCAATCACAATTGATGAGAGTAGTCAAAAATGTTTAATCCAATTGGCTTGTAGTTGTATCAGGAAGCAACTTACTTCAGCAACATTGCATGCTGTTTTGCAGCTATCTGCAACTCTTACCAGAAATCACTACTCAGCTGTTAGTTTTATTGATTTTGAGGGTCTTACACTACTCCTTAGTCTTCCAGCAAGTAGCCTTTTCTCTGGCTTTGATAATATTGCGACTTCTACAATTCGTCATCTTCTTGAGGATCCGCGGACTTTCCAGCAAGCAATGGAATCTGTGATCAAGCATATTGTCATGACTGCAACAAATAGGCGTTCTAATGGAAGGCTAACACCTCACTATTTTCTTTCAAAATTAACTTCGGTATTATCACGAGATCCTGTAGTTTTTATGCAGGCTGCTAAGTCTGTGTGCCAAGTTGAGATGGTTCGTGATAAGTGTTGAAATGTGGTTGTCCCACATCGGTTATCCAGAGAATCCTTGAACAACATATAAGGTTGGTGGGCTACTCCTCTCATTGCCAATTGGTTTTGAGATGGAACCCCGTTCGGGTTTATGTGTTGTTCGAGTCTCCCGTATGTGGGCCCGCACACACGACCTCCCTCCAGCGTCTTGACCCGCACCAGGACCAACCGAGTTTAACATGGTATCAGAGCCGGGTTCGGCTAGTTTCGGTCTTCGGATTGGTGGGGTCGTTGGCTGGCCTTGTGGCATGTCGCGGGCATTGGTTCCCATATAAGCGCATGTGGCAAGTGCAACTTGTTCGCTAAAAATGCCGTTGCACTTGAGGGGGCGTGTTGGAATGTGGTTGTCCCACATCGGTTATCCAGAGAATCCTCGAACAACACATAAACCCGAACGGGGTTCCATCTCAAAACCAATTGCAACTTGTTCGCTAAAAATGCCGTTGCACTTGAGGGGGCGTGTTGGAATGTGGTTGTCCCACATCGGTTATCCAGAGAATCCTTGAACAACATATAAGGTTGGTGGGCTACTCCTCTCATAGCCAATTGGTTTTGAGATGGAACCCCGTTCGGGTTTATGTGTTGTTCGAGGATTCTCTGGATAACCGATGTGGGACAACCACATTCCAACACGCCCCCTCAAGTGCAACGGCATTTTTAGCGAACAAGTTGCACTTGCCACATGCGCTTATATGGGAACCAATGCCCGCGACATGCCACAAGGCCAGCCAACGACCCCACCAATCCGAAGACCGAAACTAGCCGAACCCGGCTCTGATACCATGTTAAACTCGGTTGGTCCTGGTGCGGGTCAAGACGCTGGAGGGAGGTCGTGTGTGCGGGCCCACATACGGGAGACTCGAACAACACATAAACCCGAACGGGGTTCCATCTCAAAACCAATTGGCTATGAGAGGAGTAGCCCACCAACCTTATATGTTGTTCAAGGATTCTCTGGATAACCGATGTGGGACAACCACATTCCAACAATAAGCCATATATTATGTTGCTGAAGAATGATGACAAAGATAAGGAGAAAGATAAACCAGTGAAGGAAGACAAAGCTCAGATTGTTGATGGGAATACTGCTGCTGGCAATTTAGTCTCTGCCAGTGAAAAAGTTGGGCATGGTAAACTTCATGATTGCTTTGTTAATGTAGTTGAGCATCTGCTGAATTTGGTCATAGCATTTGAACCTTCACTAGAAGTGAATACAGATACCAATGGGGTATCTGATTTACAAACTGTCTCTGATATGGATATGTATAATGCTGCAAACAAAGGGAAAGGTAAGGTCGTTTCCAGTGCATCACAATGTACGAAAACTAACAACCAAGATTCTGCTTCATTAGCCAAGGTTGTATTTATATTGAAGCTGTTGACAGAGATTCTAGTGACATATTCTGCCTCTGTTCATGTTCTTTTGTGTATGGATGCTGGAGTTAGTAGCTGCAAACCCCCCCTGCCACAGGGTCATACAAGATATTCCTGTTCTAGAATATTCAACCATATCCTGCACAAATTTGTGGTCAATAAAGAGCAGATATTAGAATCTGATTTGTGGATGTCCAAGCTAGCTACCAGAGCTAGTAAGTTTTTGGTAGTATCTTGTCTTTGTTCAGGCGAGGCAAGGAATAGGATTTTCACGGAAATCAATTCTGTGTTCCATGAGTTTGTTGAAGCAGCTGATGGTTTCAGGTGCCCTGGGCATGATTTACAGACATTTATTGATCTACTTAATGATGCTCTGGGTTCCCATCATCTGATTGGGTTATGTCCCTCAGCAGAAGCTGCTGACACTTTTATCGATGCTGGGTTGGTTGGGTCTCTAACTCGGACTCTCCAAGTGCTTGATCTAGACCATCCCGAGTCATCAAACCTTGTGATTGGACTTGTCAAAGCTCTGGAAATTGCGACAAAGCAATACATGGCAGACATTGGGAAGGCAGACAGTTATATCAAAGCATCTGGTGGACATGGAAATTTTGTCGAGGAAGATGAAGAGCATCATGTGGAAGATGATGTTGATCAGGAAGATTACGAAATTGATGAAGACGGGTTTGATGATCTAGATGATGAAGAAGCAGAAGAAGAAGATAATTTTTTTGAGGTTTTCGGTACAGACAATTGTTTTCCTCCACATCCAATGTTAGTGGAGCAGCCTCGTTTTCTGTTCTCAACCTCTTCAAGAATTTCAGACAATTTTCACACACTTGAATATTATCTCGTAGCTCTTTCAGATAGTGTGGAAACCAATAGAAACATAGACGACACATCTTTGGATACTATATTCGGATCTCTAAGGACTAGGAGTCAGGGATATATTCAAGCTAGTGGCAAGTCTGGTTTACCTGTTGTAACCCAAGAATTGGAAGTTTTCCTTGTGTCTTACCTGGCACAGCAGCAAGCTCAGAGGCTCCATCAGTCCCGGGAGCTTGAGGGGAAACTTATGGAGATGGATGGTGCATCAATAATTTCTACTTTTCCATCAGATCAGAGAGAAGAGGTGTGTAGACCAAAATACCAGGCTGGCAGTTGTAATATTTTTCCTCTTCTTTGTAGTTTGTTTACGTTGTAATTACTTTTTCATCAGGTTCATTTGACTTCCTCTGATTCTGTTCTTGCCAATCTTACACATGCGCTAGTTGCCGAGGAAAACATGTTACACAAAAGGTTGGAAAATAGTTATCACATTGATGCTTTTTTTTGGCATGTATTTTAGAAGCCAAAGAGTTGAGCCATCTAGACGAAGTGAAGGATCAAATCTGAACAGTGATAAGGATAGTTTTGCTTTTGGCAGATCAATTGGAGGTAAACTACCTCCTGTTAAAAGGTCTCCCTTAGTAGATGCTGATGCCTTGAAGGGCATGATCCGTTTGCTTCAAGTATTTCAGGTTTCAAATGAGGGAGATCCATTAAAGGTAAGCTACTAATCTTGTTATGGTTCAAGTTCTTTTTACCTACAAATTCCTAATACCAGTTCTGTATGTAGCTGCCTTACGAGGGCCATCTCCAGAGGCTTCTTTTGAATCTTTGTGCTCATAACGAAACAAGAACTGAACTTGTTCAAATGTTGATGGGAATGCTGCTTGATACACAAAAGGCCGGAAATCAGTTGACTGCTTCCGAACCTTCATATCAGTTATATGCTTGTCACAGCTATGCTATGTATTCTCTTCCCCATTTTTTCTAAGGTAACTAACCAGTTTTAGTTCCTTTTTACCCCATCCGGTTCTTGGCTATTCTGTATTTTACAGTATGCTGGGATCTACTTTTTTCCCTGCACACTTACTTATTCGAGTTAAAATGATAATCAGGGACTTTTAGTTTATTGGATATGTAGCAAATTACTTCATCAAAATGATCAGTGTTGCTTGTAAATTGCAAGTTTGTTGTACCTGTATTATTCTGTAATCTTTGTCATTGGATTGAAGGAAAGGATAAAGATGGCATTCTATTTTGTCCAAAATATTTGTGGACAAACATTCTGGCAAGCCTGTTAAATTGGCTCATGGTTAAGCTTCTTACTCAGTTTAGTTGGTGCTGGGATAGATCTTAGAGACAGTGCATATCCTTGTTATAAATAATTTCATTTCGTTCTCTTTTTGTTACATAGGAGTCCCACCATTCGTCTCACGCCGTGTACTTGAAACAATGACCTACTTAGCGTATAACTGTCCTTCTGTTGCAAAGATTATGCTCGAGTTCAGGTTGCCCCAACAGTCTCATCAGGCATTTCAAAGTTTTGATGATCAGCATGTTGGAGCGAGGATGCCTGAAAATTACTGCAATGTTATGAAAGGTAAGGAACAGGAAAGTAAACCATCAATTGCATTACTGTTGGGTCTCTTAAATCTTCCGCTGTATTTAAGGAGCAGGGCTCATCTTCAGCAGGTAAATACACTCCAGATGAGATCTTGTTAGTCTTGCATTGGTTTCCTACTCGATAGTCTTAGTCTTCAATCTTGGTTATATTTTTCATTTTACTGTAGTTGCTGAAGTTGTTGGATGTTCTCATCAACAATGTTGAGAGCAAATCGAATTCATTGGACGGATCTGGGCCATCTATTTCTGACGAACATTCTGCCTCCCAAGTATCCACAACTGATACCGAGATGAATAACAGTGTAGCAACTGTATCTTCTCAGCTTGATGAAGCTCATAAAAGTGATGAATCTGCTAAATCTTCTATTGGAGGTTATGAGGCGCAAAACATGTTGCATAACCTTCCCCGGGAAGAATTAAGATTACTTTGTGCATTACTTGCCAAAGAAGGGTATTGTGGACTTACTAAATTTTTGTTGTCATACATTATCATCCTTGTGCTAATTAAGTGCTAGACTGCTAGTTAGCGTGATGTGACTCCCTTCTATTGCATTACCTTATTCTGTTGATGAGGCCCTCTGGCTCTGGTGATATTACTTGTGTTTGCTATTTATCATAATGTCTGTCCTTTTCCCCACCTTTTGCTCGGCTACTCTCACTGTGTTTTCTTTTAGTTCCTTCAAAGCTAACTCATGTGCATTTTTTATCTTCCAGCTTGTCGGATGCTGAATATACTGTTGTGGCTAATTTACTGAAGAAATTAGCCACTTTTTCAGCTACTCATTCCCACGTTTTTATCACGGAATTGGCAAATTTGCTGCAGAAGTTGACAAAAGCAGCAATGGAGAAGTTGCATGTATGTAGTGATCCTGAGAAACTACTGCTTCCGTCTTATTCAAATGGTGCATCAATTCTCAGGGTGCTTCAGGTCCTAAGCTCTCTTGTCGCTTCATTGAGGGAACATGATGCTGACGCTGCTTTTTCCAAAGCGAGGGATATCATTGTTGTTGTAGAACGACTTTGGTCTGAGCTATTTTCTTGGATAGAGAAGGTTGAGAGCTACTCGCATTCTGCAGCTGATCCTGATTCATCTCGAGCAGATACTTTTAAAGTTTCTAATCCCATGCCTGCATTCCCAGTGGGTACCCAAGCTATCTTGCCTTACATTGAGTCTTTCTTTGTTTCTTGCGAGAAAATATGCCCTGGGCAATCTGATGGGAGTCAGGACTATTCTGCTGGTGCTATCCCCGGCATAGATGATGCTTGTTCTTTGATTAGAAAGCAGTTCCGTGGCCATCTCTCAAAGATCAATGAAAAGAATAGTATGTTTGTTAAGTTTTCTGAGAGGCATCACAAACTGTTGAATGCCTTTATGCGTCAGAACCCTGGATTGCTTGATAAGTCCTTCTCTCTCATGCTAACCATCCCTCGCTTCATTGACTTTGACATTAAGCGTATTCATTTTCGTTCAAAAATAAAGCATCAACTTGACTGTGTGAAGATTTTGGTAAAGCGAGATTCTATTTTGGAAGATTCATACAATCAGCTACACTCGCTATCTACTAAAAAGCTGAAAGGATGGCTGGACGTGCACTTCCAGGATGAGGAAGGTATTGATGCTGGTGGGCTGACCCGGGAATGGTATCAAGTGTTGTCCAGGGCCATTGTTGACAAAAGAGCTTTGCTGTTTACTACAGTTGGCAATGATTCAACCTTTCAGCCAGATCCCAATTCTGTCTGTAAAACTGAACATCTTTCGTACTTCAAGTTCGTTGGACGAGTGGTAAGTACTTATTACAATGTTGAATGTAGATTAAAAAAGCAAGAGAAGATTGCAGTTTGATTGATTGTGAATTGTTGCTAATGCTTGTCCTACGTATCCATTTAGGTAGGGAAGGCTCTTTTTGATGGGCAGCTAGTAGATGTTCACTTCACCCGATCATTTTACAAGCACATGCTGGGTGCTAAGGTCACTTACCATGATATAGAAGCTATAGATCCTGACTATTACAAAAACCTAAAATGGATGCTTGAAGTAAGTTCTCTTGGTAGTTATAAATTCCGTTTATCGTGTAATCTGCTTATTTTATTGTTGTATCATAGTTTCTACTTTTAATTTGCAGAATGACATAAGCGAGGTTCTACATCTGACTTTCAGCAGGGAGGCTGATGAAAAGCTGATATCGAATGAAAGAACAGGAGTGAGTATACATTTTACTCAGTTTCTTAATCCTATTTGTCATTCATTTTTATTGCCTTTGCAAAGATTGATTTGGAATTCGGAATGATGGATCCAGGTGACTGATTATGAACTGATTCCCGGTGGACGAAGTATTCAAGTCACAGAGGAGAACAAGCATCAATACGTTGATTTGGTTGCAGAACATAGGTTGACAACTGCAATCCAACCCCAAATCAATGCATTCCTGGAGGGCTTCCATGAGCTGGTTCCTCGAGAATTGATATCCATATTCAACGTCAAGGAGCTTGAATTGTTGATCAGTGGGCTCCCTGTTGTTGATGGTAAGTCATCTGTTCATTTGGATTTTGTTCTGACTTCTGACCACTCTAGCTGTACATGGTTAACTCGTGCTCAAACTGTTCGACAGTGGATGACATGAGAGCAAATACCGAGTACCACGGGTACACCGCAGGAGATCCTGTCATCCAGTGGTACTGGGAGGTTGTTAAGGGTTTCAACAAGGAAGAAAGGGCTTGTCTTCTGCAATTTGTTACAGGAACTTCAAAGGTTGTAAAGAGAATCCAAACTTTTTTTTTCTTTTGTTACGAAAACAGGAATCCGATACGTCTTAAGAGTAAATTTGGTTCGTGTTTATGTAGGTTCCTCTTGAAGGTTTCGGTGCAATCCCTGGAAGTTCCGGAACACACAAGTTGAAGATAGCGAAAGCATACGAAAGCATTGATCATTTGCCTACAGCTCATACATGGTTATTGATTGCCCTTATCCTTACTTTTCAAATCTTGCTTCATATTTTTTTTTCTGTTATGAAGAAATTGTCTTTCTTTACCCGAGTATACATGTTGATGCAGCTTCAACCAGATTATTTTGCCGAATTATCCTTCAAAAGAGCATCTTAGGGAGAGGCTCCTGCTTGCGATTCATGAAGGCAAAGAGGGTTTTGGATTCTGTTAATCCCTTGGAAGAACTCCAATTTTGTATAGCAGTATAGGTATACAGGTTTAATAATGGTCACATACTCACATGAGAGGGTGTAGATATATAGTAAAATCCACTGTTTTTGTAAAGATGAACCTACACATTTTGATTTTGTACAGTTTATTCTTCAAGTGTATACGGAGTATTTGACACTTGCTAGTGGCAAATGGCAATGGCAGTTTTTTACTCTTTACCAATGTGAGTTTGCTTTTTTTTTTTTTTCCCTGTTCACAAATGTGAACCATTACTATGTACTATTAATTTATTGCAACTTGCGGTCTCCGAAGATCCCTCATCCAGGTGGGGGGAACGTCGTGTGATCCACACTTCCCCAGGTGTCGCCTTTGCCTTACGAGGATTTCTGCTTTCCGTCTTTCCGGCGGCGAGACATCGTGTCAGCTAGTGCTGTCCTATGCGCTCGCTATCCACTGCTCCGCAACGACTTCCTTCCTCGCGATATTGTGACCGCTAGTTTGCTTAGGTATAGAGTTTTTTCCGGGTTTTTTTGGGTTCTCTTTTGTTGTATTTTTGTTATATTTTATATTTCGTTGTTGTATGTTTAGACGGCTTGCCGTCTGCCGGCCTCTCGAGGTCCGGGCCTGTCCGACCTCGAATTATTTCCTTATAAAAAAAAAAATATTTATATTTATTGCAACTTTTAACTATTTTTGAATGATCATAAGTTAAAGATGGTCATCTGAGTCATGTGAATCAATACAGGCTATATAGGAGAGCTTGAAAAAGTCGCAGATAACACACATTTAGCCCCTCCAAAACACATCGTCTAAAAGTGCAAATTGAACACCACTAATCCATTTTTTTTTTCGGCAAATCAATATTCTAATAAATACCAAATTGTTCAATTTTGCCAAAAAAATTGCCAAAAGCACAAATCTAAAATTGTTAGGCTTATAAGTGGGCAATTCACATGACTCAAATAACCATCTTTAGATATTGTTAGGTCAACTCACATGACTCAAATAAGCATTTTTAGATATTACCAAAACACATGGCTCAAAATTGTCAAATTAATAGTATCAAATCAAAGATTAATACTGTACTACATTCGGCGACTACTAATGCACGGTATTTAAGAAATGAAAAACACTATAATATAGTATCATATTTTTATATTATCGTATTTATTATTAATAAATATAAAAAATTGATAGCTTATATATTTTTTAACCTCTAAATAAATATGTAAAATATGAAGTGACTTAAATTTTGAGATAAACAATTATTATACACTCAAAGAAAACACATAAACTAAAATTGTTACTAGATTTAAATTAAAAGTTAAAATAGTTTGGAACAATCCTCATAATTTTTAAAGGGGGTTTGTTGAATGGCATTAAATAGGGGTGGAATTGGTACAATATCAATTGGTTTTTGTCGTTACCACGTACCAACCATTTATAATTGGTAATCCTAAAATCCAAACCATTACCAACCAACGAAGGAGTTGTACCAACTTAATTGGTTACCAATTAAGTTGGTTAGTACGTGTTGGTAATGGTATTTTACCATGTTTTGGGTGTTTGTTGTTGCAGGAGTTAGTCAAGTATAGAATAAGAATATGGATTAGAACGACTCCCCTGTTCCAGCAAATAATTACAAGACTTCCTCCCGTTGTAGTAGAAGGTTGTCAGGATCGATCCACGAGGAAGCACGTCAGCGGTTTCAGGTAGCAGTAGATCCCACAGACAAGCAACAGAAGCAAAGACAGAAGCAAACAAAGCAAACGAAAGCAAGGAACAAAGCAACTCGACAAAAGCTAATCGACAACAGCAAAGTACTCGACCAGACAACTCGACCGAGTTTTGTCGACACAAGTCCTCGACGTTGACAAGTTACTCGACACAAACAGCTGATCGACAAGATGTTCTCGACAAGACACAGATCGACAACAGAAAAAGGGAAGGAACTCGACTCCAACAATCTCCTCGACGTCGAGTAGATAACTCGATGTCGACAAGTTTCTCGAGGTCGATAAGAGCAGAAAATTAAATGCAAATGCTTTTCGAACACGGAACACGAATTTCGATGAAATAAATCAATAAACTAAAGACTTCCAAAGCTAGGGTTTCAACACCACAACAGTAACCATGCAAAGTAACACATACAGGCATAAAAGATCATGCTTTCCATCTAAATAACTTTCGTTATTAACAAATAGGAATATAGAGGCTCTCGCATAAACCCTAATTGTTACTAACCCTTTTCACATAATTAATCCAAGTTGCATTAAGATCACTTTCGCTTCAATAACACAAACAAGGATCACCTTCAACTCTCGCAAAAGAATCATGCTCATAGGGATAGAAGATGAATCGCACAAAAGATCTGACCTTTATCGCGTCGCCTCACATGGCCACCGTCGGGCTCACCCCAGCCCCAGAAGTGGGTGGACTACTCACGCCTCATCGCAATCGCAGACATTGATGTAAAAGAAGAAACTTGCATAAAACTAAATTCAAAGCCTTTACAATCTTGGCAATCAACTTTCGCAAAAAGCCAAAACCCTAAAAACCTTAAACTCCTAAACTGTATCTCTGAATGGAACTAACTAATTGTGTGTAACTTGGAATCTAACTGAATTTGAATCAATAAAACTGAGCCCCCTAGGGCCTTATTTATAGGCTTCTAATCCTCGCTTAATCAAGGATAGAAGATATCTATCTTTATCTAAAACTATATCTAAAAATTAATGATAAATAAATAACTTAGTGTAATTAAATAAAATAGATAGACTAGGATTATATCTAATGTGTGGACATCTTCTTTGGTCTTGATAGATCTTGATATAATTTGATAGAATGATGAATCTTAGCTTGCAAGGCTTCTCGATGCTCGGACTTCTCCTCGATCTTGGCTACTGGAGTCCTCGATATGTCTCCTCGACATCGACAAATCTTATCGACGTCGAGTAAAATCTTCGTCTTTAGCTCAGCAACTCGTACTCGACGTCCAGTGCACATGTCGAGTAGAAACTTGTCGATGTCGACAAATCTTGTCGATATCGAGTAGACTTCTCAGCTTCCAGCTCTGTTCGTAAAACGCACTTTCCCGCTGCCTCGTTCGTCGGATTGACGCATATGACCATGCGTTGGAAAGCTCTTTCCGAGGGCTACAACTCTCATGAAGACATCACAGCCTGATTCAGAATGATGAATACCAGAAATTGGCCTTCTCTCCAGCTGCACCATTCTTGGCTTCTCCATAAGTTTCCTTTAAGCTCCAAAATGCGTCCGATTTCTGCGAAATATGACAAAAACTTGTGTAGACCTCCATATATAACAACTAAGCATAAACTACACATATTTTGTATCATTCAAGCCCAAATGCATGAAATGCATGCAGAAATCGATATAAAAGATAATGTAAAACATGGCTAATTAGGCTCACAACAGTGTTGATGAAAAAAGCACACAAATAATCAAATACAATACAACTTAAATAAAATTTATAAGTAGCAACAACATAAATATGTAAATTGTTCATACATTTAAGCACAAAAGCAATATAAAGACTTAAATTGTCCCGATAATATTCAAAATAACATGTCCACTCGCTTCCGAATAAAATTTAGGTTTTAGTCTGATCCGAAGCCGAGCTAGTATTCCTCCATTGATTAAATTTTTTATATAAAAATAACAAATATAAAAAGAAATTAAGTTAATAGGTAATACTAGTACCAAAAATAAAATAACAAATAAAAAAGAAATAGGAAATACGAAGTACTTATTAACTTGAATAATAAACAACAATAACAAACAACAAGTCTTATAACCCAAAAAAAAAATACTCCAACTTAATGTAATCTTAAAACAATTAAAATATCATTAAAAAAATACCTAAATGTATATTGGTAATAGTTGGTTGGTAATTACCGTACCAACCAATTGCAAACCGGTTGGTAATGGTAATCCCAACTTTCCCGTTTCGATTACCATTAACATACCAACTTCTGACAATTGGTTCGGTTGGTACGTGTTGGTACGGTTTTCGTGGGAAATTTTCCCCAGCCCTAGCATTAAAGGCTGCAACACGGGCACACGGCGCAACGAACAAGTTCTAAAACAAAGCCTCCAACTAGGTCCAAAACAATTCGTCAAAAATGGGGAAAACCTTCTACTAATGCTTATAAGTTAAACTTTGATGGTTCTATGAGGGATCATGTGAACGCATCATTAGGTTTCATTATTCGTGACGCTAATGGAAAACCGATTAGTATGGGGTGAAGGTGTTTGTCATGGGGATCCGCCCTAATGGCGGAAGCAGTGGCACTACACAAGGGAACTAACCGAGCAAAAGAGCTTGTTATTGACAATCTGCTAATCGAATGTGACAACCTCACTATTATAAAGGGTGACTGGATCTGCCATTGGGAGATAAAACTCCTACAATCTGATTCTAAATTAACTCTGGCTTATTTTAATTCGGTTTTTGTTCGTCATATTTTCATGGGCACAAATGCTATAGCAGATCGAATTGCATGTCTTGCTTATAGTTTTTCTGTCAACGATGTTCTGAAAGTTGATGTGGAGTTACGTAAGGACCCTCATTCATTAGGACACACTAGGGAAGAATGAAGCATTTTAGTTGGTAGTTTTTGTGCATTCTTGCTTAAAATTTTCCTTGTATTCAAAAAAGAAAAAAAAGAAAAAAAGAGGATTAGTTGAATTTAATCATCCATAAAAGGACATCTTAACTTCTCAAGTGTTTTAGCAACTTCTCAAGAGGATTTCCTTTGTCGCTCTTTCTCACTACTCTTTCTCATTACATTTTTTAGCAACTGCCGTCGTTTTTTTTTTGAATACAAGGAAAGGAATTAAGATGCAGCTATCATTATCGAAGATAACGCCATCCTAGAGCGTCCTTTTGGACGAGATCCTGAAGAACCGGATCAGCAAGCAGAAGATCGTCGACAGGGATGCTGTAAGCCAGGTGCGCGACCCTATCGGCAACAACATTGGATTCCCTGAAAATATGACGAATGGAAATAGAATTAAAAGACGAAACCATAAATCGAGTGTCAGATTGCAGGAGTTCGATGTTCTAAGGGCAGCTCCAATCCCCAAGTAGGGAATTGACAACATGCAAGTTGTCACCCTCAATTAGAAGGTTTTGAATACCCATTTGTTTTGCCTGAAGCACCCCATTCCTAATAGCAAGGGCTTCGACAAACACACAAGAATTATTATTACAACGGCCATAGTCAGCAGCGACGACTACTGCTTCTGAATTCCTAATAACAAATCCGAAAGCAGTATCCCCAGAGCCCAAGAGTGAGCCATCAAAGTTAAGTTTGTAAGAAGTCGAAGGCGGTCTAACCCAACAATGGGTGGAGCGCCGAACCTGGCCTCCCCTGCAATGATTCAAATTACTTAAAGGTTTCCTGGGCGTATCCGGAAGGAAGGAATCTGCAACTGCCGTCGTTTTAATCCAATTAGAGCGCTTCTTTTCTTCTTTAAAAATAAATATAAAAAAACTTTGTTATTTTAGATATTTTAATTTTTAATTTTCCGATTTGGTTGGGAACGAAAAATCCATCGGTTGCTGATTACCAGTAAGGATCTTCTACTCCCTTCCCTACTCCCCTCCCTACTCCACCAAATTAGTTTAACATTAATTTAATTTTAAAAAAAATTAAAAAAAATATATTTATATTCTTCACATCTATTTTTATATATTTACAAAATTTTATTTTGAAAAATGATGTTTTAATATTTTTAATAATTATATTTTGTAAAATATTGCCTTATTAATTTTTAAAAATTTTAAAACATGATTTTTTAAAATATTTTTTTATAAATATATAAAAATAGATGTTAGGAATATAAATATAATTTTTTTATTTTTTTTAAGATTAAAGAAATATTAAAATAAATTAATGTTGTAGGGAGTGGAGTAGGAAAAGTGGAGTAGAGGATCTTGTTTGGCTGATTACCTCCAAAACACACGTGTCGCAACGTCATTGCGCTACGTCTGACGTGGATTACAGAGGCGGTGAGTGCGCGTTAACGCACTGCCTATACATTTTGCCCCCCTCCACAAATTTCCGTTTTTCTCCGTTGCTTTCCACCCCCCCTCCGAGTTTCTTTAATTTTCGCTCCCACGCTTCCCTCTCTCCCCTCTCTCTCTCTCTCTCTCTCTCTCTCTCTCTCCACCACACCGTCTCCCTCCCTCCGCAAATCGCTTCTCTTCAACCTCTCGAGGATCTCTCAACGGTTTTCTGCATCTCGTCGCTCGCCGCTTCTACTGGTAAATTCGTTTGTCTCTCTCGATTCGTTTACGCTACGATCTACACTCCTCTGGATTTTGGAACTTGTTTTTTGCTTGATTTGAAAATCTTCGATCACTCTCGACTCCGAGGAAATACTACATCGTTTCCTCGTTTTCCGTATGCTAGTTGAGTTTATAGCCGGAGCTGGTGGTTGAACAATCCTAGGACATAATATAATATTTGTGCTAAAGATCGTTTGCTTGCTATGTGTAGTATTTTGTAATTAAATCTCGCAGTTTCGAGTTGATTTTTCCTTGTCGCTTAACGAAGTCTTGTTTGTCGCTTTTGCTATTCCTCTGTTTCTTGCTTGATCAGGTAAATGCGACTGGATTTTTGAATCTTGGCGAGGTACAGTGGGAGAACCGGAGAAGAAATCCAGATTGATCACCATTTATTTTAAAATTTTTCCCTTGCCGGTACGAAGCTTATTGAATCGCCAAAGTTTTTGAGCTAGCATATGTGTTGCCGCCGTTTACAAATAATTCACATCGGTGCAAGATTTTTTGAGTTTTAGTTGTTCTGGCGTGATTTCATTAAAGCAAAAAAGTTGCTCAGTCGTGCGGGCGAGTAATCGGTCCTCGATCTTCTTGTTGGGGACTGTTCTGCCCGTGAGACTCGTGAAATGCCTCACCGAACTACTTACTTCTTCCCGAGGGAAGTACCTGGTGACAACCGTGGCCTGATCCAAAAGCCGTTTTTTACAACTAGCACAGACCACGAGAAAAATTCGCCTTCTGGCACCACTACCTATTCCAATGGCGAAAGGTTTGAAAGCGATTTCAAAAAGCCATTAGCAGCTGGAAAAGATCGTGTAAATAGGGACAGTTTCCTTCCAAAAGACAACGCCCAACCGTTTGCTTCCCATTACAACTGGCTCGCCGACAAGAGCTACTTGAGATCATCGCCCAAATTGAACGATGACGAGCACGAGCTACTCCTTCCGCCGGAATCCGTGCCGGATGTGCTGCCTATTCCGGCGTCTGCGACGGAGGAGAATGTGTACGGGAAGCTTTCAGTGGCGCGGTTTTCAGGGAACGAGTGCAGCTTTGAGAGGCAGGAGGCATTGCCTAGGAGGTTGAGTGAAAGCAGCTACTGTGAGAGCTTTTTCTCCGAAACGACGGTGGATGGATATGAGATCAGGGAGGCGCAGACGATGTTGCAGAGTCCCACCGCTAATGGCGAGGATGAAAAGAAGAGGTTAACTGTAGTTGGCAGCGATGGAGGCGGTGGCGGTGATGGTGGTGGCGCAGATGGTGAGAACTTGGCTCTAAACATCAGAGAGAGTTATTGTATGCAGCATATGTTGGCGAGGAGACTGTCTATTCAGGCGTCGCTTACTGAAGATCATGCCCTGTTTTTTTCGGAATTCGGTGCTTTTGAAAGCCGTAATCCGTTTTCTGATGCTGCAACGGTGTCTTACCGTCTATGGGTACTTTCCTTGAACTAGTGTTTTACCTTTGTCTTCGTATTGCCTACTATCTATTTGGACTGTCAATCTTACTCTGATTAAAGTTGGAGTCATTGGACTGTCAGTTCCATGGGTTGCACATGGGTTATGATTGCACATGGGTTCATGGGTTGTTTAATTTGCGCACTCCAACCCTGATATATTTAGGCAATAGACAGGAGTTTCCGCACTAAAACCATGATGTGTTAGGCAATAGACTGGAGTGCACAAACAACGCATATCATCTCCTAAAAGATATTGGGGGATATACTCTTTTTATCTTCATTTTTCTCCTCTGTGTGTGTTGGTTGGGGAAGTCTTTTCTGGAATATCTGATGAGATCGGTTTCTTGTTAATATCTAATGCCTCTAATGTGATGCTGCAAGTTGGTGTGACACAAGCCCCTTAATTATTTTCCATGTTATTATTAAGGATTGATCAGCTTTTATGCTGAAAATGTACTTTGCGAATTTGTTGCTTTCTTTTGCACTTAATTGAAGGCGTTTGAACTTGAAGCATTTTGATCAAAGGAAGAAACAAGTTGATCACTGGGTACTGCATTTTTGGTACTGCATTTTTTGTCCCTTAGCCAGACATTGGGTAACGACTAAGAAAAGTTTGTTAAATTACAGGTTAATGGGTGTTTGTCTTATGATGACAAGATATCAGATGGTTTCTATAACATAGTAGGTATGAATCCTTATATGTGGGTGATGTGCAATGAACTTGAGGATGGTAGACGGATCCCATCTTTGGCATCCCTGAAAGAGGTTTCACCAAGCGGTTCATCAATGGAAGTGGTTCTTGTTGACAGACAGAGTGATTCTGAACTTCAGGAGCTAGTAGCCAAAGCACAAGAGTTGGCGAGTGCTTTCGAGAACACATCGGTCCTAGTGGAAGAACTTGCTAAACTTGTTTCCATCTATATGGGGTATGATTGACTCTCAAATCTCTCTTCACTTTTACATTAAGGTTATATTCTTTAAGTTTAGGAGTTTAAATGTTTTGGTATCATAGGGGTTCATTTCCTTTCGAACAAGGGGATTTACACTTGAGATGGAAATTGGTCAGTAAGAAACTGAAGGATCATCATAATTGTGTGGTGGTGCCAATTGGCAGCCTCTCTTCAGGACTATGTAGGCATCGTGCAATTCTTTTTAAAGTGAGTTAAGGACACCCTTCTTACCTGTATTACATGCCTTTTATGGAACTGCTGATTCTGTTTGGACTATACACCATGTCTGTAGTATTTTGGATAGTAACGGTTAAGTTTGCATGTGCAGAAATTGGCGGATTGCATTGGGTTACCATGTCGAATAGCTCGAGGTTGCAAGTATTGTGTAACTGACCACAGGTCTTCTTGCCTAGTCAAAATTAAAGATCACATGCAGTTATCAAGGTCTGGTATTGCATGTTTCAAGATTAAACCTTATCTGGGCTAGAGAATATTTGATAATATAATGCGCTCATCCGAAAGTGAAATTATCATCTAAAAACTTATTGATACTTCACAGGGAGTATGTAGTGGATCTGATTGATGAACCTGGTAATCTACATGGTCCAGATGCTTCAGTCAATGGAGGTGTACTTTCTTCACTACCTACACCCTTTCAGAATTCTCATTTAAACAAGGATCAGCCCGGCTTCCAGTTACCCAGTGCAAAGAACATATGCTTTTCTCATCATGAAAAAATAGGTAATATGAATGCATGGTGTTATTTCCTCTTTGCAGTTTTCTGGTATACTCCAAAATAAAGATGCTAAAAACTTCTAGTATTTATATCTTCACCTTCTGAAATTGCTGCATCTTCCCAGTATATCATATAGGGGAAAAAATGCAGTAGCATGTTACTGGAAGCTAGACATGTATACTTACATGGAATGATCATTATATGATCTTAGATTCAGCTGCATTACCGGCTTGTATTTTTCTGATCAAGTATAATCTTTAACAACATATATCCGTGGCATTCGTCCAGCTTGTGTTACTAACTTTAGCATCTGTTTTATTTCTTAAATATGCTTTTTGGGCTCATTCACTTAAGGTTTAAACCAGATATGTTCGTTCTTAACTGAGTGCATCTGTATAATTCTTCACTCCATTTGATTGTCTTGTGCAGGAAGAATTAAAGGAGGCCAGTGCAATCCTTCATTGCTGACGAAGGTAATTGAAATTGTCTACAGTTTTCATGATCAAGTTCATAGAGTGGAAGCCTTTCTCTAAAGGGTGGCTCTGCATTTTGAGAGTTCTCACTGTGTTGCTTGTGACTCTCAAGACTGAATTAACCATGAGGGAGTATTCTAGTCAAGAAAAAGATGAGAATTGCCATGGCGAAGTTGTTACTAGGAATCAGCAGATGCACCTTGCTTCAGCCTTACCTAGATATCTGAATCTTGAACCTTCTCTTGCAATGGACTGGATGGAAATACCATGGGATGACTTGCATCTCAAGGAGCGTGTTGGTGCTGGTAATGAATTTTTTTTTTTAAATTACTTGTTTGAGTTGTTTTTACCAAATGAGATCCCTAGTAATCACATAATGTAGATGTTAATAGATTTGCCTCGTTTATTGGTGCCTGCAGGATCTTTTGGGACAGTGCATCGTGCTGAATGGCATGGATCGGTTAGTATCCACATTTTTGGTTTTAATAAAAAAAGTCACAAATATCAGCAATATTATTCTCAATTGATTGAAGAATGGCACAACATCAACATTGTTGAACCTTTTAAATGCTTTGTGAGAGAGTCAAGTAGATTCCATGTATTGGAACTTTTGACCTATCAACAAACATTTATTAAACTGAAGTGTTGCTTTGCCAATAATGAAATGTTCAGTCCCAGCTCATGTGCCACAAGTCTTGTGACCATTTACTAGTTCTTTATTGTCCCTTGTTCTCTCTATGACTCTTATCTATACCTATTCCTTTTTGCTACCTTTGTAGGATGTTGCAGTGAAGGTTCTGACTATCCAAGATTTTCATGATGATCAACTAAAGGAGTTTTTGAGGGAGGTATGTTGTGCCAAGTTTAGCGACTTTTTTTTCTCCTAATTGTTTGCCTTCATAAGTAGCTAGAGATACCACAGTAGTCCGGAGAGTTGGGGATTTAGTTTTTATTTAATTCCTACTAATGTGTCCAGAGATATAAGGAGATCCTTGGTTTATACAAGAAATAGCTGAAGTATAAATCGTCTAATATCAAATGGCTTAAATTTCCTAGCTGAATCGCACCGTGCAAAATTCTATCGTGAATCTTAGCCACCACCTCCGTCTACCTCGATTATAGTCTGAAGAGTATTTCTTAGATGCTTATAGGAAAAAATAATTGATATTATAGGAACTGTAATCCTGTAAAAGATTGTTTGTTGCTAAGCTCATTGCTGTGTATCTGATCACTGGGAACTATGATCTTTAACCTAAAGGTTGCAATAATGAAGCATATCCGTCATCCAAATGTGCTGCTCTTTATGGGTGCTGTGACCAGAAGTCCCCATCTCTCCATAGTAACAGAATATTTGCCTCGGTGAGACAGTTGTAACATCTGGTTTATTTTAAGTGTTCCACTTGCTCAAAAAGTGCAACTAATTGCATCTTCTTTTTTTCAACATTCAGAGGTAGTCTGTATCGGCTGATACATAGGCCTGCAGCCGGGGAGGTGATGGACCACAGAAGGCGGCTTCGAATGGCACTGGATGTGGTTAGTGGACATCATTGCTGCTTCATTTTCGTTGTATTAAGACGTTATCCTGAACGATCTTACACATTGATGCAGGCCAAGGGGATAAATTACTTGCATAGCCTTCACCCTCCCATAGTGCACTGGGATCTGAAGTCACCTAATTTGTTGGTTGATAAAAATTGGACAGTGAAGGTTTGTTTCCAAGCTCCTCCTGTCTCTTTGTTTTTCTTTAGTGGTCCGGAAATTGATACCATATTGGTTTCTTTTAGGTGTGTGATTTTGGCTTGTCGAGATTCAAACCTAATAGTTTCCTTTCATCAAAGTCTGTTGCTGGAACCGTAAGCCACCTCAACTCTTTTCAGATGTATTTTCTTCTGGAAACTGTGAACATCTGATGGATGCCTTCTTGTCCATATTTCGCCTCAACTTTCATTAGAATTGGCAATACAAATAATGCATGTTATTGAGTTGCACATCATCTGGGTAAAAACAGGGTGATGCCTTGTCAAGATGTCCACTTTTCATGGCCTCATGGGCATTTGTTGTTTTGTCCAATATAAACATATTAGTTAAAGCAAGACACTTGTTTGTAATCGAAGGCTAATGGTTGCTTCTTTTTTGGCGGGAAAGAAGGAATTATCTTTGGGGATCATCATCACTAGATGTGTTATATGACTTGTAACTTTTCATTTTCAGCCTGAGTGGATGTCTCCTGAATTTCTTCGTGGAGAACCATCAAATGAGAAATCAGATGTGTACAGTTTCGGCGTGATCTTGTGGGAGCTTGCCACTTTGCAACAGCCTTGGGGTGGACATAGTCCAGCTCAGGTAACCTAAACCATAAATTCTCAAAACTCAACATCATCAATCTTCTTGGTAGCAAGTGTTGGAGATATTTTTGCCGTTTCTTATGGCATCTTTGTATCATAGGTTGTCGGAGCTGTTGCTTTCCAAAGTCGGAAGCTTTCCATTCCAACAAACATCTCACCAGTGCTGGCTTCACTCATGGAAGCTTGCTGGGCAGAGTGAGTTTCTTTCAACCAAAACACTAACATTAATCCTCCCCTATGATCTTGCAAGCTATGTTTCAACCAGTTAAGATTCAAATAAAAATTTGATTGCATGCATGGAACCATATGATTGAAAGTTTGAAACAAATGCATGTTTTTTCTCTAACTGTCTTTTCTTCAACGTACCTGATCGAATAAATGCACTAGATCTTTCTACGAAGCAGCTTAGATTTCTCCTCATTGTGTTAGTAAGCTAAGCTTGTGATGGATTGAAATATGTACTATTACTACTACACTAGCCTTTGCACTAATCAGAGCCAATAAATATATGGAAGTTGTTTTTGTTAAGGATGACTTTAGCCAAGATCTTAATAGTTGCTTCGTTGTTTGTTGCCTTGATAGTGATCCCAGTCAAAGACCGTCGCTTCCAAGCATCGTCGTCACCCTGAAAAAGTTGCTGAAGGCTGCCACCCAAGCTCATTGAGATGGGTGGATGATGATTTTTTTAATTCGTTAGGGATTTGCAGGTTTAGACAATAATTGCTGTCAGATGGCTAGATTTCGCAATTCAGAAAACTAAATAATTCTTGGTAGCATATATTTTATGCTAGAGTTGGTATGTTTTTTCGTAAACGAATCATGGGACATATTTTAGTTTGGGTTCGTTTCCGATTCGAGAGATTGTTTACATGGTAGTAATGATCTAATAATTAAGCCATTCTGTATTTGGCTTCCAATATTTTTGGGTGTATGTTAATGAGTAATATTAGGGTATTTGATATAATGTAATTGTACATTTGTACATATCTACCTCCTCCAAACGTACAAGGACTACGTACGGTGTTTGTTGTAGGATGATGACCCTGTTGGAACCTGTTAATACAACAAGTAGCAAACTCGTTAGGGATGTAGGCCGAATCTTGTTTCTGTGAAGGGGCTGGGCTGCGGTGAAGCGTGGTATGGCTGCGGTGAAGCGTGGTATAGGAGCCACTGAATGAGACGTATTTGCCCTCGAAAGTGGTGCAGATCGTATGCGAGGCAACGTCCCCCAAGGATTTCACCGTCTTCTCTCACAGGTGCACTCGAGGGAGAGAAGTTGGAACTGGAACAGGCGCTCAGAACGGGAAAAGGGTAGGAGAAAACAGGGAGAGAGGCGATTGTGTTCGCTGTGTGTTTGAAAGCAGAACCCTAACTCTTCTTATATAGGCTCCGAAATCATCCTTAGCCCGCAAGCAAAGGAGAGATTCGAGTCTATCAACAGAAGGTTTGAGTTTATCCAAAACGATTTTAAAAAGATTTCGGAAAAGATAAAATTTCCAGTAAAAAAATAGATATTCGCGGATAAGCACGAACAAGCTAATCCAACCCTAATAATAATTTTTCCGCAAAAAATTAACTCCAACTCCGATCTCGGAGCCCGAGGCCGAGCCGGACGGCGGCGGCGGGCGCGCGTGTGGGTGCCCCATCTCCTCCTCAACCTCTCAATGTAGTTAGTGGAAGAGTTTCCTTAAAAACCCTTTAGGGTACCCTTGAACTTTCCATGTGGGATGTGGGAAGTCCAAAGGGCACCTTCCTTAAAACCCACCTTCTATATGCATTAACTCCAACAATCCCCCACAAATGCAGATAGAAGGGTTTAAAAACTGAGGTTTTGAAAACAAGTTCTGAGCGTGTCGAGGTTAGTGCTTAAATGTTGATGTCTTGCGACTTGAATCAGCACATAGTGAAACTAGCAATCCTTTAGATAGAGCGAATGGCCAGAGGCCTTGAATTCCTCCACTTCGGGGTAAACCAACAACACACACCTTCCACGGGGTCCTGTAACGTTCCGCTAAGTCTTATCACATAAGACATCCAAGTTTTGGCACACCTTGGGTGCTCATGAGTGTTCTAGTGAGGACTGCCCTAAGTCTCACCTTGGAGGGTTGCCAATTCCTCACACTCACGTAGGTAACTTCAACATATCTGTCTCAATACAGAATACCCCCACAATGGGTTATGAAGTCATTAAGAGCTCTAAGGCTCAACCTCTCTACTGTCGTTCGGTGATCTATCAAGTCCGTCTCAAAAGGACCACCCAATGCCTGGGCTATAGAATCATTAAGAGCGTTAGCTCAACCTCACTATACACTTGCCATAGGAATGGGAGATGTGTATCTCATATGAGTCTTTCCATGGCCTGCGTTCAACCAAATTAATGGTTTCCGCCACAGATTCCTCATCTCACGGGCTTTAGCCCCATTCCCCTCGACGTGTCAAGGACTAGCCTTCTGCAAAGTCCTTTGGTCAATGGATCCGCAATGTTCCTCTCTGACCGCACATACTCTAAAGAGAGTACCCCATTTCTTATCAACTGCCTCACAACCTCATGTCGGATGCGTATATGCCTCTTCTTGCCATTATACGTTCCGCTGTTTGCCACTCCAATGGCAGCCTGTGAGTCACAGTGTAGAGAAATCGCAGGAGCTGGATGCCCCCACATTGGTATATCTGCCAGTAGGCTTCTCAGCCACTCAGCCTCTTGCCCTGCTAGGTCTAGAGCTATAAACTCTGACTCCATCGTCGATCGGGCTATGCAACTTTGCTTTGCAGATTTCCATGAGACAGCTGCACAACACAATGTAAAAACATATCCACTAGTGGAGCAAATTTCATCAGTCCCACTTACCCAGTTTGCATCACAGTATCCTTCTAGAACGCAGGGAAAACCCTCAAAATGTAATCCCCAATCAAGAGTGCCTCTAAGGCATCTCATTAACCTTCTAAGTGCAATCCAGTGTTCTTTGCTAGGATTATGTGTATATCTACTGAGTCTACTTACTGCATAAGCTATGTCAGGCCGAGTATAGTTCATCAAAAACATTAGACTCCCAATCACTTTAGCGTATTCCTCTTGGGAAACACCTATACTTGAGTTCTTCACTAACTCTATGGTAGCATCATATGGGGTCCTAACTGGCGTCACATCATAATTGTTAAACTTTTTCAATACCTTCTCTACAGAATGGGATTGAGACAAAGTAAAGCCATTTTTAGTTCTAGTCACTTTAACACCTAGAATCACATCAGCTTCACCTAAGTCTTTCATTTCAAAGCGAGAGGAAAGAAACTTTTTGGTTTCATTTATCACATGCATGTTAGTGCCAAATAACAACATATCATCAGCATATAGGCACACAATAACACAACCAGAATTGTACATCTTGGTATAAACACATGCATCGGATCCACTAACCACAAATCCAAAACTCAACACAATGTTATGGAATTTCTCATACCATTGTTTAGGTGCTTGCTTTAGGCCATATAAAGATTTCTTTAACCTACAAACCATGTTCTCCTTACCTGGAACCACAAAACCCGGAGGTTGTTCCATGTATATTTCCTCATCTAGATCACCATTCAGAAAAGCAGTCTTTACATCCATTTGATGTACTAAGAGCTTGTAATTAGATGCTAAAGCAAATAATGTTCTAATGGTTGCAATCTTAGTTACAGGAGAATAGGTGTCAAAATAATCTACTCCATGTTTCTGTGTGAATCCTTTGATTACTAGTCTTGCCTTAAATCTTTCAATAGAACCATCTGTTCTATGTTTCCTCTTAAAGATCCCTTTACAACCAATGGCCTTATAACCTCTAGGCAGATCAACTAGTTCCCAAGTGTGATTACTAGTGATAGATTCAATTTCACTGTTTACCGCATCTTTCCAAAAACTAGCATCAACAGAACTCATAGCTTCTTTATATGTTCTAGGTTCATCCTCTATCATGTGAACATAAACTAGAGCTTCATTGATTTCATCTAAATCATGGAGTTCAGTTAAGAAAGCAGTCACAAAATCAGGACCATAGCTAGTTCCAGTTCTACGTCTTTTACTTCTTCTAATTTCACTAGGTTCATCAACATTGATAGAAGCAGGTAAAGACAAAGATGCAGGTTCAGAAACAGCAGGAATACTATCATGATATTTCTTTAAAGGAAAAATATGCTCAAAAAATTCAGCATCACGATATTCACACATAGATCTGTCATGCAAGCACATAAACCTATAGGCAACACTGTTCTCAGCATAACCAACAAACATGGCATCAACAGTCTTAGATCCAAGATTATCTCTCTTAAATGCAGGAATCCCAACTTTAGCTAAACACCCCCACACTCTCATCAACCCTAGGTTAGGAGGATGTCCTTTCCATAGTTCATAAGGGGTTTTGTCTAACTTCTTATGGGGTACCTTGTTAAGAATGTAGTTTGAAGAAAGAACAACTTCACCCCACAAAGAGTCGGGTGACCCAGAACTCACAAGCATAGAAAGCATCATGTTTTTTAAAGTTTTGTTCTTTCTTTCTGCTACTCCATTCGATTGAGAGCTATAGGGTGTTGTACGTTCATGAATTATGCCATTATTCTAACAGAATTCTTTCAAAAACGTTGTCCCATATTCCCCACCTCTATCGGATCTAAGTCTTTTAACTTTTCTGTCAAGTTGGTTTTCTACCTCAACTTTGTAGATTAAGAACATTTTCTCTGCCTCATCTTTAGATCTCAGCAAATACAACTTGGTGTATCTAGAATAATCATCTACAAATGTGATGTAATACCTTTTACATCCTCTGCTCTCAGAGTTCCTAAAATCAGCTAGATCGGTGTGAACTAATTCTAGTAATTCTATGGACCTCTTTGTTATAGGTTTGAAAGGCTTCTTGGTGAACTTAGCTTCCACACAAATTTCACATTTTTTATGATCATTATTACCCAAGTTTGAGATTAGGCCCATTTTATGCAATTTGTTCACAGATTCAACATTCACATGACCTAATCTAGCATGCCAAAGATCAACATCAACAACGATATAAGCGGAAGTAGAAGCTATATTAGCAGAATCAACAACAGTTTGCAAAACAAACAATTCACCAAACTTATAAGCCTTCCCTAAAAACTTTCCATTCTTGGACAAGACTATAGAGTCACCTTCCATGACTCCCTTTAGCCCGGCTCGAGATAAGAGCCCTCCAGAGATCAGGTTCCGTCGCATGGAAGGCACATAAAAGACATTCTGCAGGCTCAGGATGTTACCTGAGGTGAGCTTCAGCGAGACCTTCCCTTTGCCTAGCACCTCTGACTGGCTTGAGTTCCCCATGTAGACTTGCTCATCTCCGCTTGCAGGTTCGAACTCATCAAACAGCTCTCTGTTGGCGCAGAAATGCTTTGTGGCCCCAGTGTCCACAATCCATTCGGTCATGCTCGTAATGATGTTAGCTTCAGTGACCACTACAACAATGATTTTAGGAGCACCATCTTCAGCGACGTTTGCAATGCCTTTGTCCTGTTGTCCGTTGTTCTTTTGGACAGCATACTGAGCATCCTTCCTCTCACGGCAGTGGAACGCCCTGTAGCCTTGTCGACCACACACATAGCAGCCTGTGTTGTTCTGCTTCTCTCCATTGTTGTTCTTCTTGAACTTCGCAGGCTTGTTGTTTTGTCCTCCAGGGCCCTTCTTGTTCTTCTTGTTGAAATGCGGCTTATTTCCTTTCTTGTTGACCTGCGGAGTTTCAACAATGTTAGCTTTTACCGTGTCAGCAGCAGTGTTGGAGGTCTCCTTCTCCTTCAGCCGGTTTGCTTCCTCAATCTTCAGATGGCTGACGAGTTCCTCCAAGGTAAGATATTTCTTTTTGTGTTTGAGGTGATTGCGGCAGCGTGCCCATGACTCAGGCAATTTCTCAATCAGGACGTTCGCCTGAAGAACTTCGCACATCTTCATCCTTTCAGCCAGTATATCCGCTACCAAATTCTCGTACTCATGCACCTGCTCCATGATAGGCTTGTCGTCCACCATCTTGAACTGGATCCATTGTCCAGTCACGTACTTGCGCTTCCCAGCATCGTCGGTGTCGTAATTCTTGTCTAGGGTTTCCCAGATAGTCTCGGCAGACTTCTGGATCAGCATGCAGCAGGTCGAACAGAGCGTTCGTCATGTGGTTCAGCAGGTAGCCTCTTGCAGTTTTGTTGTCGCGTTGGTACTTCACGAGCTCCGCAGAAGGCGCAGGCGGGTTGGGTGGCGCATCGCCATCAGCAACAGCAGGGGCGGCCGGGGGGGGGGGGGTCTTGCAGCAACACATATTCAATCTCCAGTTGCTCAAAGAAGATCAGCATCTTCTGGGACCAGCGCTTGTAGTTCGAGCCATCCAAAGGCTCCAGCTTTGAGAGATCGAGCATCGGCTTCTTGTAGGAGATCTCGACGGCGACCATGATCCTACTTTTCGAAATACGTTTCTCACTGTAGGATGATGACCCTGCTGGAACCTGTTAATACAGCAAGTAGCAAACGCGTTAGGGATGTAGGCCGAACCTTGTTTCTGTGAAGGGGCTGGGGTGCGGTGAAGCGTGGTATGGGAGCCACTGAATGAGAAACGTATTTGCCCCCGACAGTGGTGCATATCGTATGCGAGGCAACGTCCCCCAAGGATTTCACCGTCTTCTCTCACAGGTGCACTCGAGGGAGAGAAGTTGGAACTGGAACAGGCGCTCAGAACGGGAAAAGGGTAGGAGAAAACAGGAGAGGGAGAGAGGCAATTGTGTTCGTTGTGTGTTTGAAAGTAGAACCCTAACCCTCCTTATATAGGCTCCGAAATCATCCTTAGCCCGCAAGAAAAGGAGAGATTCGAGTCTATCAACAGAAGGTTTGAGTTTATCCAAAACGATTTAAAAAAGATTTCGGAAAAGATAAAATTTTCAGTGAAAAAATAGATATTCGCGAATAAGCACGAACAAGCTAATCCGTAATATCTTCAGCCTCAAATAATAATTTTTCCGCAAAAAATTAACTCCGAGGCCGAGCCGGACGGCGGCGGCGGCGGGCGCGCGTGGGTGCCCCATCTCCTCCTCAACCTCTCAATGTAGGTAGTGGAAGAGTCTCCTTAAAAACCCTTTAGGGTACTCTTGAACTTTCCATGTGGGATGTGTGAAGTCCAAAAGGCACCTTCCTTAAAACCCACCTTCTATATGCATTAACTCCAACATTTGTTTGTGACACCATTCCATTGTATTTCCTTTCAATTTTGGTCGGTTCACATACTAATTAACGTTCATTGATCGACATATATATATATCCCGTGTTTCAATGTTTTAAGGAAGAATAGCAAAAAATACCCAAAATTCCTATGATAGTTGCAAATATACCTTGTTTTTTACTTTATTGCAAAAATGCCTAATTTAATTGCAAAAATGCCTAATAAAATTGCAAATGTGCCCAAAAGAAAAAAATATGTGAAATAAATAATAAATAAAAAAAATCGGATTTTCCTATTTTATAAAATAAAAACGAAAAAATAAAAAGAAATAAAAACGGAAAAAGAGAAACAAAAGGACCGAAAAAACAAAAAGAAAAAAAAAAGAAAAACAACAAGAAAAAGAAAAAAGGCTGTAAAATGGGAAAACATAAAAAATAAAAATAAAATCAGAAATATCCCTGTGCCTTCTCCCTCGTGCGAGCGAACGAGCCTCCTCCTCCGTCGGCGTTGAAGATCTTCTCTCAGACCGAGCCTCCTCTGCCGGCGGCTTCTCATTGGAGTCGGCTCTTCTGTCTCGCCATCAGCACTCCACCGTTCCGCCGACATTTTCGCCCCAAAGCATCTGCTCTTCTCGATAGTTTCGGCACAAAGCATCGAGCACCATCGTTCCACCGCCGAAGCCAGCAAAAATACCGGTGAGAAGGTCGGAATTGTCGCCAATCGGTCATCATCAAGTCGAGTGTTGTCCCTCGAAGCCCTCTGTCTTCGAATTCGAGAAACCTTAGGTACGTTACTGATTCCTCCATTCTCTTGTTTATGTCAGATTTCTGCCAAAACAAACCAAATCTATCCATTTAGATGAATCCAAACTTCCCTTACCCATCATGTATTTAAGGGACCGGAATACTCGGTTTCAGATTATCAAAGTGTATATGGTGTTCTGCACATAAGGTGTTTGTTAAAATGTATGAGTGAATTTGTCAATTGGGGTGTTTATTGTGTTTCTCTGGGTGATTTTGCTTATTGTTCTGACTTTGGGATTGGGTTTGATGTATGAGGACAAACTAAAGTTTTTGAATTTGAAGTTATTGTTTTATCTCTTCCCTCTCTTTCTTTGTGTACGTTTGTTGTATAGTGATTGTGGCTACCGAGTGTAAATTATTTGTATGTTGTCTGAATTTGAAGTTTTGAGGAATCCAGTATCTAGTTAGTGTCTAGAATGAAGATTAATGTACTCTAAGCATTCTACCTTTGACTGGATGAGTATTAGTTTTGGGTGTTGTGAACATTTTGCATGAAAGTTCATTTAGCTTTCGTAAGTTGGGCACTTGGGCTCTAGATTTTGTAGGCATCTTTCATTTATTAATATTTGATGTTTAAGCCTATCTTGGTAATAATAAATAGGCTTAGACATTTATTGTGTACTTGATTTCCATTTGTCTCTGGTCGTTTACTTTCTAAACATATGTTGCTTACTGAGCATCATGAAAGGCCTTTATGACTCACATTTTTTGTTCATAGGAGGTTCGCAGGCATGGCCATTACAAGAGGAGGGAAGGAGGTATTAACCCCTTGTCGATCGAATGAGATGAAATCCATTGATGGGGATCAAGCAGAACGACAGAAGAGGAAGCGGAAAGCACCTGCCAACGACAAAGTCAAGGGGAAAGTCTTCAAAAAAGATGTAAGTGCAATTGTTTGGTCATTCTGTCTTTGGTTGTGGCTGAGTGGATTGTATGAAGTTATTAGCTATTAGTCTATCTTTTATCTCAAATTACTTGCAAATATTGATTTATTCGCAGATACAATATAAGTTTTACACCGGGGACTCAGTTTATGGAAGAATAAATCTAAATGCAAGAAAGACAATTATTTTTGATATTGAAGAACGTCTCACCCCCGGAGATTGGGAAAGAATTATAAATGGACCGTTTGGGAATATCGTAAAGATGATGAAAGAGGTATCATACTCATCCCAGCTTATACATGGTGTATTGATGAAGCAACTTCAAACAAATAAGTTGTGGGAGACATGGTATGATGTTGGCCAACAAAGCACGACAAGTCCACGCAATTTTGGTTGCCGAAGAAGACGAGAAAGATATGTTGTCAAAGTGTTACTTTTCAAACGAAGAGAGTGATGAACACTTTGACAACATAGTCAAGAGCACAAAGACAAGTGCCGGTACAAGCAGGACAAAGCGGAGGCAAGTAAAGGTTGATGTTGGGACGAATGACAGGGAGAGCAATGTAGATTCACTAAACTCAAGAAATGTAATGGGTGCTATCACAGAGTTAACACATACTATGAGGCGGATTGAGAAGTCATTGGTTGAAAGACTTGAAAGGATAGAAGCGAGGTTAGATAAGATAATTATACCTCAAAGGAACACATCCCCACGCCTGTCTCCGGTGACCAAAGTTGGTTCGTTGATCGATGATCATGATGATCACGATAACGAGGTATGGACTACCCTATGATAGAATGTTGTTTATTTTTGTGGATATATTTTATTTGTTTACCTTATGTTAATTGGATTATGCTTATTGTAATGTTAGTAGAAGTCTGCACATTCCAGATCGGATCATGAGTTCAGTGATGAAGTGAAAGTCTTTGGTGGGAATGCAGACGGTGAGCTCCCGTGCACTAACTTATCTAAGGACGCTATTATTGAGGGTGCAAAGGTAAGTGAACCTGAGGAGGTACATGAAGTTCCTCATAAGAGCGAGGAACCACTCGGGAAGAAGTCAATCACTTGATCGACGAAGGTGCTCGATAACCCAAAAAGGCTCCTTCCAGTTCGCAAAAAAGAGAAGTCGAAACATATGTCCTCCCCTTATACAGACTCGAAATGCATCGAGTTGGAGAAGGTGCAAAAGCCGATAAAAACTTACAAGATAAGAGGGAGGGCCTCAAAAGTAGCTAAGGGTGCTGGAGACCACCTTCCATCAGCAGAGCTGAGTGCTTGGGTTGTTTCACCGGGGTAAGTTCACTTGTGAGTTAGTGTTTGGGAAACATAATTTACACATTGTCTCTAATATTTGTATAATTTTGTAGAGAGGATTATCGTGATGGCCCAGATGGGGCAACATTAAACAATGAATTTTTTAAGAAGCTACTTCAACCTAACGTGTGGTTGACAACTGAGGTAAGTGCACTAACATGTTCATTGACTAACAAGTTATGTTAAGAGTATGTATGGTTTCAATAAATTATTGGGATGACGTGTTACAGCACATGGAGCAAGTTCTTTACTTTCTTCGGGAGATGATAATCAAAGATGAGACCAAGATTATTTTAGATGGATTTTGGGTAAACAAAATTCAAGCTCTGTGGAAAGACTGCAATGCTAGCAAAAGCTCAGACAGTACACATCAGATTCTGTTCAAGTACTTCGAAGGGCGGTTGCCGCAGTTGCATGGGAAGAGTTGGGAAGCTGCAGAACATCTCTATGTTCCATTCAACTTGGAGAAGAGACACTGGGTTGCACTGCAGATCAGTTTGAAAGATTGGTCGGTATATGTGTATGATTCGGACCACGGGTTGTACAAAGATAGTGTTTTACTGAACTTGTTAGAATCGGTAACAAATGGACTTCCCCTAGTGTTGAAGCGACCTGAGACATTGACCAACCATGTTGGAAAATGGGGTGAAGAGCCATTCAGGGTGACTCGCGTCCCCGGTTTGAAATCTAATAAGCGAGGGTAAGAGATTCAATTTCAGTACTTATATATGTTAATATCCCTTTTGTGTATGCATAACATTGTGTAGTATGTATTTGGCAGGGGTGATTGCGGGGTATACACGCTCAAGTACATTGAAGTCTTGAGCACTGGGAGGTCTACCTTGGAGGCAATTGCAGACAAGTATATTGATGGCTACCGCAACTCTTTCGCGCAAAGTGTGTGGGATGACAAATGGAAGAAGCCCATGTGATAGTGTGTGTTAGAAAGTAGTAAAGTTGAATGGTTGATGGTTTTTTGACGGATATATGTATATATCCTACTAGGAACTCGACTCGTATTATATTATGCTAGGTTGAAAACCTTAGGCTTAACATTCGTGGGTTTAGTATTTTGGAGTTTGAATTTTGGATTATGCTAGGCTGACAACACCCACTATGGTGGCTTCTATCATCATTGTCCCATTTCTTTGTCGGCTCTGACTCATGTTATGACTAATATGTGATCTGATAATGTTCTGTTATTGTGGCATTGACTACGTTGCAGTGAATATTGAAGTTGAGAAAGTTCATATCATGTGCTTTATTTCCCATTCATGCTGTCAGCAAACCATATTTCAGTTTGGTGCATGAGTTATTGGCTCTCTGGGCCAATAGCATATGGTCTCAAGTTCTCACACTTTATTAGCAACACCTTTTCATTCTTTCTATACCATATGTTACATACATACTGACATGAATATATATTTAAATTGCTATACCATATGTTACATAAATAGTGACAGGAATATATATTTAAACATGTCAGGATACATAAATCTTGAGTCGTAAAAGGAGTCCCACGATAGTTTTTTAAGTATTTGACAGGATATCGCCTATAACATGACAGGATATTTGTTTCAAATGTCAGGATATATACTCACACGTTTTCGCAACCAAAATTTCTTATTATTGACCCAATTTTTCACATTCGCCAGGGACATCATTCACCATCAGTTTTGCAACAACAATCCGGCAGGAAAAATAAAATAGTTTGACAGGATATTTTTAACCACATGATAGGATAAAAAAAACATATTTTGACAGGATGTTACGTAAATACTGACAGGAAATATATTTAAACATGTCAGTATACGTAAATCTTGAGTCATAAAGGGAGTCCCACGAAAGATTATTTAGCACTTGACAGGATATCAACTATAATTTGACAGGATATCTGTTTCACATGTCGGGATATATACTCGCACGTTGTCGCAACAAAAATTTCTTATTAATGACCCAATTTTTCACATTCGCCAGGGACATCATTCACCATCAGTTTTGCAACAACAATCCGACAGGATAAATAAAATAGTTTGACATGATATTTTTAACCACCAGACATGATAAAAAAAACAAATTTTGACAGGATGTTACGTAAATATTGACAGGAAATATATTTAAACATGTCAGGATACGTAAATCTTGACTCGTAAAGGGAGTCCCACGAAAGATTATTTAGCATTTGACAGGATATAAACTATAACTTGACAAGATATCTGTTTGACATGTCAGGATATAGACTCGCACGTTTTCGCAACCAAAATTTCTTATTAATGACCCAATTTTTCACATTCGCCAGGGACATCATTCACCATCAGTTTTGCAACAATAGTCTGGCAGGATAAATAAAATAATTTGACAGGATAGTTTTTACCACATGACAGGATAAAAAAACAAATTTTAACAGGATGTTACGTAAATACTGGCAGGAAATATATTTCAACATGTCAGGATACATAAATCTTGAGCCGTAAAGGGAGTCCCACGAAAGATTTTTTAGCACTTGATAGGATATCAACAATAACTTGACAGGATATCTGTTTGACATTTCAGGATATATACTCGCACGTTTTTTTTCCAATTTCCAGAAAATCCAAAAAATCCTATTATTTTTTAATTTCCGAATTTACGTTTTTTAACAGATTTTCTTTTTCGAAATTCTGTGTTTTGAAAAAAAAAACTACGAATTTATGTTTTTTTCCAAAATTATTTTTTAATTTCCAGAAAATCTGTTTTTTTTTCCATTTCCAGAAAATCTTATTAATTCTATAAAAAAAATTCCGAAAATCTTTTTTTTTTATTTCCGAAAATCTGGGTTTTTTTTCCAATTTCTCAAAATCATTTTGGTTTTTCTGAAATTCTGTTTTTTGAAATAAAATCCGAATTTATGTTTTTTTATATCCGAAAATCATATTTCTTATTTTATAATTTCAGAAAATACTAATTATATATATATTTTTTAATTTAAAAAATGCTTAAACCAAGCATACTTTTATTGCAAATATGCCTAAATAGGCATCCCTTGCAATTTGGTAGAATTATGCCTACTTTTGTAACCCTTTTTTCTGGGTAGGGTATATCCGCAAATTCGCCTTCTGTAAAAATTTTGGAGGGAGCTTCCCGACACATGCGAAATTTACTTACAACGTGTGGAGAGGTCGCTAAGTCAGATTGGATAATGTTGCCTAGCTCGATGTATGATTGGAAGGATCAAGCTAGCTATGTTTCTACACGTTGATGCTAATTAAGGGTACAGTAAGCGTGAAGATGAGGCTTTATGACGGTTCTTACCAAGGTAATGCCAACTTTTTGGGTGCGATGATGGCGGAGGGGTACAAATTTTTGGGCATGAAAGGTTGTTGCAAGGGGTAGTATTTGATCGTGTACTGAGGCCAAAACCAAAAGAACCGGAACTTTGCTAGCTTGTTAGAAAGAAAAGTCGGGCAGAGGAGATGCAACACCATATTTTGAAACATGCATGGTTTTCATTCATTTTGCCCATTCTATTTCTATATAGTAGTGAAAAGGCACCAAAAGGGAAGATCGGAATGGAACCTCTTAAATTCCCACCTGTAGTAATTGCAGATCGAATGGATCGAGTAGGACAAATGAGACCAATTTGTGAATAGTGATGTGTTTTGGTCCAATTCAAGATGTTGTGATGTAACTTTCCCCTCTTGCCTTCCATGTGAACTTATTTTTACTCCATCACTGTCACACACCTTACTCGCATTTCTTTATTGTAATATCTATGATGACTTTGAGCCCGGATTTTTTAATATTCAATTGGGCACTTAGGCCCTAAATCAATTTAATTAGTTTTGCCCTAGACCCCTTCCCAATAGAGTGAGTTGTAAGTAAATTTCGCATGTAAGTAAATTTCGCATGTGGTCAACCGTAATTTTACTATATTTTATTTTCACTTTGATGCCACTTTTCTAATGAAATGATCGGATGACACTTTTTTAATGTCACTTTTTTTAAACCTTGATGACATTTTTGTTTACAGTAATGTCACATTGATCATTGATGCCATTTTTTTTTACTGTTAACGACTGATGCCACTTTTTTTATGTCAATTTTTTGATGATATTTTTTTTACCGTGATGCCATATTTTTGATGATATTTTTTCAAAGTAGTATTTTTGATAACATTTTTTTCTTTAATGTGATACAAATTTTTCAAAATGGTATTTTGATGTCATTTTTATAATGTAATTATTTGATGCCATTTTTTTAATCAAATCGATTGATGCCACATGTTTTTAATTTAATCAATTGTATATCGATTTATTTTCATCGATTATACTTTCATTCACTGATGACACGTTTGTGATTACACTTCATTGATGCAATCACTTGTGGTGACATGTTCATTAAATTTTTATTCATGGATGACATTTGTTATTACGCTTCATTACTCACAATTATTTATAGTGACAATTTTATATAATTGATGACATAAGAGCTTAAAACGTGGAATCAAAATATTGTCACCTTATTGCACATATAAAAATACAAAGTCTTTGAAACTACGACATTAATATTGATGCAATCGCTTGTGGTGACATATTTACTACATTTTTATACAATTGATGACACAAGGGTATAAAATGCGATTAAACTTCATTGATGACATCTTTTAATGATGATTTTTATTCATTGATGACATTTGTGATTACACCTCATCGATCTCAATTATTTGTGATGACATTGTTTGTTGATGACATTTTTATTGATAACATTTTTATACAATTGATAACATATGAAATACCACATAACATGTCTCCCCTTCTTATTTCCAGGCTTGGGACCGATTATAACCTAGATATCAAGCAATAAACAAAGAATAAGGCACCAATTTATCTCTTACAATCATATAATTTGATGATAAAAAAATGTTTAATAACTACCAACAATATATAAGTTCCATTCAGTGGTCATATTAAACAAGTTTGGCTAGTTATAATGTCATTCAATTCTCACAATCGAAGAAACTATTTCTTACAGTGCCAAGGGAAGGAGCCAACAGCTTCAAAGAAAAAGAATGATCAAGAAACGCTGAAGCACAACAGCTTCAAAGAAAAAGAATGATCAAATGCCAAGGGAAGGAGCCAGTGTGTGCTAGCCAATGAGATCCTGAAGCCTATGCTTCACTGTTTCAACGCGCTCTGCTGTTCCACTGCAATCTCTGGAGCTCCACCAGCTCTCGCATCATCGCGCTCTTTATCCTTTCTCAGCTTCCCCACCTCAGTCTCCAACCCAGGTCCTAATGCTTCACTGATAGCCTGCTGGAGCCGAGGCAGCCCCCTTCACCTGCGAATATTATTCAACAGATGCTTCCTTCCTCGCAAAAAGAACTCATTCACAAACTCCCATTTATCAGTCTCAATCTTGCGAAAGCCCTGAACATAAATGTACCCTAAATCATCATTTCTTTATATGTTTGATAACAAATTCAACCATGCAAACAAACACCGTCAGAATCTCAATTGCATCACAATAAAACAAATTCATGTAACCAGGCCGGAGAACAGTCTTGAATGAAGATGCTCCAATCTCAAGTCTGTCAAAGCAAGCTCAGAGGACCTGTTTCATAAAATACAGAATGAGAAATTCTGGATTCAATTGCGAACCAGTGATTGATAAACTTTAGCAAAGCAACCATTTAAGAAGTTTTCACAATGCATTTGAATAATATATGCAATAGACACCTCATCGTTTTATGCTTCAAAAAAAAAAAGGATAAAAAAAGAGGTTTACCTATCACCAAGTACATCATAGGGCACTTTGTGAAGGGGATGAACCATCATCCCCTGACAATCTAGCCAATGATGCAGGTGCACAAGCTGCATCAACCATCATCCCCTATCACCAAGTACATCATAGGGTGCTTGATCCTACTAATGAAGCCAAGAAAGCTACCTATGAAAGTTATCCACCAATCACATGTAAACTTTAGAAAACTGGCATAAACACCTCAACAAAATGAAACATGAGTACCCAGTGTGTACGTATAGTGCGCTCAAACATTATACAAATCCATAGTACCCACTACCCTGATTCTGCAGCAAGAATGGCATAGCAACATTATACAAACAAAACAGCATAGGCAACTGATTTATTGATGCTAGAAATCAGTACACCTTGTTCCATAAGTGGATAGACAGTATACACATGGGAATAAAGGCTTATTGCTCTTGACATGCCTTAAACAGATGTCGGAATCATCACTTTAGCTAGCTGCCACTAAATCTATCTATTGGCAAACATTTCATTTCAGCATTCAAACTCACCCCCCAAAATGAATAAGTAAACAAGAATGAAAGGGAATCAACCACAAAAAAAAATTGGGGATAATGTAAACCCCAACCAAAATGGAATCAAATGTCACAAAAAAAATGAAATGAAGATACACAAACTGGCATCAAAATCCAGAGATGACAACCCCTTTCAAACCAAAAAATGAAATGAAGATACACATGTTTCACCTTGTAGGCGAAGATGATGATTTATCAGACTTGGAAGACTTTGCATCCTCGCTGCTTCCCATGGCACTGCACTTGATCACTCTACAGGTAATTTAAAATCCTGAATCAAATGCAGAATTAGTCACTGAGCTAAACAAATACACACAGGTAGGGCTGGGCAAAAATTCCCACGAAAATCGAACCAACTCGTGCCACCCGAACCAATTAAATTGGTAACCAATTAAGTTGGTTACCAATTTAATTGGTACGGTATACCGAACCAAGTTTCAGAAGTCGGTACGGTAACGGTAATTGAAACAGAAAAGTTGGTATTACCATTACCAACCGATTTGAAATTGGTTGGTACGGTAATTACCAACCAATTCCTACCAATATATATTTAGGATTTTTTTATTTATATTTTAATTGTTTTAAGTTTTAATGTAAGTCCATAACTTTTTATGTAAAACACTAAAATTTAATTAGGGAAATAAAGAGAGAGAAAAAAGCCTAGCCTTAGGTTTTTCACCATTCGGCTTCATCCCTTTAATGACGGTCACCCTCTGAAATCTAAGTTCATTTACCTATGTTATGCTAGGGCTAAAAAAATGTATATTGTTTTACTGATTTTTATTTTAAGTATTACCTATTAACTTGATTTCTTTTTTTATTTGTTATTTTCATAAAATGCTTTTAATCAATGAAGGAATACTAGCTCAACCTCGGTTAATTCAGACTAAAACCTAAACTTTATTTGAAAGTACATGAACATGTTATTTTGAATATTGTCGGGAATATTTAAGTTTTTATTTTGATTTAGTGCTTAAATACATGAACAATTTAAGTATTTATGTTGTTGGTACTTGAATTGTACTAAATCACTTATAAGTTTTAATTAAACTGTATTGTATTTGACTATTTGTATATTTTTTCATTAACACCCAAAACATGGTAAAATACCATTACCAACCCGTACCAACCAACTTAATTGGTAACCAATTAAGTTGGTACAACCCCTTCGGTGGTTGGTAATGGTTCTGATTTTAAGATTACCAATTCAAATTGGTTGGTACATGGTAAACGAAAAAAAGAATCGGTAATGTACCAATTCCACCCCTAATCTGAACCATGGTAAATTTATTTTCTAGTAGAAGAATTGAATTTCGGATGATGAGGGTATTTATTAAACCTATTTTCCCGGAATTACAACTTTTTTTTGTATAAAGTCCACATTCGAGATCAAGCAGGCATGATTCTCGAGTGATCGGTAACTCCGAAAGACGGTAAAACCGTCACAAACAAAGACAATCAACAACTCCACAGAGAAGCGGAATAGAAGAGCTGATCGTATTAAGTTAAATAAGTGTTTTTGGGTTTTCCCCTACATAGGGTTCGTATGGGACACAATTAATAAACTGGCTAAAATTATAAACATGGTAAAATTTATAAACAGATGGTAAAAGTAGTTAAAATTTTAAACAACAATATAATCTGCGTATGGGGTGAAATCTGTGTATGGGGCGAAAAACACTTTATTTGTAAAAAGTGGAGTTTATTTGGTTGTTATTAGGGGTATTGTGATAATTTCAAACGAAATAAGATAAAAAGGAGGGGGTAAAACAATACTTTTGTAAAATAAACACCCAAATAACCTCCCTTTTGTATCTTTTTTCACACATTTTTAACTGTTTTTTGTTTATTTTGCTCCTCCATACAACCAATAATTCTGTTTATTTTTTAAACAACCATAAACGTTTATTTTTTAGCTGTTCTTTTTAACAGCCATACACACCCATAGTGACATATAAAGTGAAATATAATATTTTACAAACTTTATAGTGTATATTATTATTATTATTATTAAAGAACGCATATAATTAATAAACGACGCATAAAAAAGGATAAGAATAATGTAATACGGAGTATAAAATAGCATCTTTATTTAATGAAGGAAGTAAGAGATAACCTAGTGACTTGATTTTGGAAAATGGCAAGTTGTTAAAGTTGGTTGGGTCGTCTAAGACAAGCAGGAGGAATGTCGTGTGTTAGTCTACGTATGAGAGACATGAACAACACATAAAATCTAACGGGACATAAAAACCAATTGGCAATGAGAGGATTATCCCGTCAAGTTTATGTTGTTTAATTAAGAAATGTCAAAATTTCTATTTTTTTATTAGGTAAAAATTTGAGGTTAGACAAGTTTGAACCTCGATGGTCGACAAGTCGATAGACGGAAAACCGTCTAAAAAAACAAAATACAAAGATGGTACCAGATACAAGCAAACACACTCTACACAAGCGAAGCTAAAACAACTAGACCGAATGGGATGAGGACGTAGACTAATGATGAAAGCCAAGCACTCCCCGGTGGCAGCACCGCAGTCTAGTGATACATCAAAAGACACCTGTGGACAGTGAAGACGAACCTCCAAGGAAATAGCCTTCCGAAAAAATAAGATGCCTATCAGGACATAAATTTCCAATGTTTAACCATCACATTGGCAGCCGGGATCACGTGGGACAGGTCCCGTGCTGTTCCCTCTCCTTCCCCGATAATTAGAAAAAAAAAAGAAAATTAATTAAAAAGAAAAAAGAGAAAAAAGAAATACTCCATCCGTTCGGCAAAACTTGTCGTTTTAGAGTTTTGTTTTTGTTCGGAAAAACTTGTCATTTTAGATATTTTTGCTTCTACTTTACTAAAATGCCCTTGATTTGATTGATGTGTTGTGAGTTGTAGTTTTTGATAAAGTAAAAAGTAGAGTAATCAATGAGGGTAAATTAGTAAAAAAGAAGTGTAATTATTAGCTTTATTAAAAGTTGTGTGAAGGGTTAAAATGACAAGTTTTGCCGAACGGAGGGAGTATTGAAAAGGTACCAGTGGGGGGAAAGGTACAGGTGATTTTCAACACCACATTGGTCCCCTATCAGAACATACAGTAATTTTTTTTTTGATAAGACCCTATCAGGACATAAATGGTACAAATCAAGACAACAACTACTCGTACTCTCGTACTCCGTAGTAATTAAATACTACTCCCTCCGATCGGAAATATTTGATGTTTGACTTTTGTGCACGTAATTTTAGGAGCTAAAAACTATATAAAATCTTATTTATTTTAATTAATTTTTTTCATAGTTTAATATTTATTAGTAATAAGTACTAAATTGTAAAAAAAAATTTATTAAAAGATTAATATTTTATATAGTTTTTAGCTCCTTAAAGTACGTGCAAAAAGTCAAAACATCAAATATTTCCGATCGGAGGGAGTAGTACTGTACAATACAGTGAGTGTTTTTGGTGGGATATATTCGGTCAAGGTGGTTAAGCTTTGAATTGATTGAGATGACTGTTGAAACTTGACAAAAATCGCCAAATCTTTGAAACAACCTACAGTATCGATATATAGACAAATAGAGATGGAAATCAACCCGTAAAGATCCGATCTATCCATTAATCCACCCCGAATATATGGATGAAAACCCGAATAAATAGATAAATAAGTAGATGATGGATTGATGGATTGATGGATGATTGATCGGATCGGATATGAATGAAGGGGTGTCCAATCCACCACTCGATCCATCATCCGAACAACACACCCAATCCACTAAAATTGTTTATTATATGAAATTTGATCATATCTTTTACGCATCTTATATATTATATGTAACTTAACTTGATAGTTTGAGTTTTTATTTTTGTGTAAGTTGATGAATGATGAGTATGTTAAATTTAATATATTAAAATTTTATATTATTTATTAAATTTTATTTCCATTTTGAAAATTACAGTGGACATTTACATGAAATTTCTTACCCATATATTTCACCCGATCCACCCAATAACCCGCGGATGATGGATGTATCGGATATGAATGCAAGGGTTAGTGGATGATGGGTGGATCAGGTGGAGGAAATTTCTAAACGGATCGGGTGAATATAAAATCAACTAATCTACTTCGATCCGATCCGCCCACCATTCGACCCACCCGCCTCGGAGTTTGGGAAAAAAATAAAAAATTATTTATATATATATAGTAGTGTTGTAATAAGTAAAACTAGGATGAATATAAAATCAACTAATCTACTTTGCTTAGTTGGTTGGTGGGAAGGAAGTAAAGTAAAATGAGACAAAAGGTTGGGGTTCAATTCCTATTAGCCTCTTTTAAAAAAAAAAAAATTTCAAGCTTTTTTATTCTTTGTTTAACTTGCATTCCACTCTCTATGTTTCTTCTCTATTTAATTATATTCCCACTTCCCCACCTCCCTATTATAAACAAAAATTTCAAGTTTTTTTTATTCTTTGTTCAACTTGCATCCCACTCTCTATGTTTCTACCATAATTAATTATATTCCCACTTCCCCACCTCCCTATTATATACAAATGGGGCATTTGCCATATAGGACACGAAATTGGGCTATATTAGGAATCTGTCTCCCACCCTCTCCATATTTGGGATTTGTCCACCGAATTTTTCATCATGCTGAAATTTTTGTTTTCAGCAAAAAAAAAATTTCCACGAAATTTAGTTTTTTTTTTCCCCGCGTTGCAGAAACTGCTGAAACCGAAGTTGCTGAAATTGAGTTCTTTTTTTCCACGTTGCCGAAATTACCGAAACCGAAATTGCTGAAATTGAGGTTTTTTTTTCTCCATCTTACCTTGTTTTTTCCACGTTTCTTGGGTTGCTGAAACACCTGTTCCCCCTCTGTTTCAACAATTTTTTTTCTTTTTGCATTACTGTTTGTTTTTCACGTTGCCGAAACCGGAGTTGCTTAAACCCCGATTTCAGCAACGTTATTGATGCTAAACCCACGGTTTCAGCAATGTTGTTGTTGCTGAAATCGTGTTACGGGGTATAAAATTTAGCCTATGCGGGATTCGAACCCACGTATTTGCGCATAGCACATCGCTCTACCATTGAGCTAAGAGGCTTTTAAAGGAGATTTAAAGCAAGTTCAACAATTTCAGCAAATTCTAGTTTTAAAGCAAGTTCAGCAACACCAATTTCAACAAAAAAAAAAAAACAAAGGACCAAACTATGAGTCCTCACCAAAAAGAGTAAAAATATTCCTCTCACGAGTCTAACTCCAAATTTCCTTCCACAACATCGTTGTTGAAACCCCGATTTCAGCATTGTTGTTGCTGCTGAAACTCCGGTTTCAGCAACGTTGTTGATGCTGAAACCCCGGTTTCATCAACTTTGTTGGTACTGAAACTCCGGTTTTAACAACGCATTGTTAACATAATAAACAAACTCACCACGTCAATTGTTTGTAGCAAATTGCCAAGCATGTGAACATGCTTCGCTTCATCGTTCACACCATCAAGCATATGTTCTCTATGAAGCAGTCCATGACAGCTGGTATCCTCTGAGCCACTGTGATCATAGTGCAATATGCAAATTCCACAAAATTGATTTCATCCTAACAAATTTTGCTAATAAAAATTAATTTCAGCATTTCAGATTCCACAAAAAAATTTGCTAAAATTGTTAATATCCAAACTCTAACAAAGCAAACTCAATCACATAGCAAACTAACCACAAATTCACTATTCATTACCAATAAAAGTGCTTAAAACAATTTGTATTTTTAGATCCTCTTTGATGGAAGCCAGATGAAGCGAACAAAATCAAACCAGAAATCGATCAAAACAAAAACGCAAATAAGCAAACAAACCAGTAAAATCAAAATGATTAAAAGATTAAAACACAAATCAAACGATTAATTCACTTACAAATTAATATACTTACAAGTTCCTCTATTTTACCACAATTTCACCAGCATCGCCTTCTTCAGCCCTGAGGATTTCCGCACCAGCACCGCCGCGGACCTGAGAATCTGTGCCTTCGGCGATCGATGTCTTCTCCTCGCTAGAAATCTCCGGGATCGGCGATCGTTGTTCCCATGGAAACGTGCTGAAACTCGGAATCGGATCTGATTCCAGAGAGAGATGACGAACTCGGATCTGATCCGCGATCGGCAATCACTAGAGCAGGCCAGCCAGCCGACCAGGTCGTCCTCCTCTGCGGCGGTGCGCTGGGAGATGACGAAATCGACGGGGAAGGAGATCTCGGAATCGGATCTAATTCTAGAGAGAGAGAGAGGACGAAATCGGATCTGATCCGCGATCGGCGATCGCTAGAGCAGGCCAGCCAGCCGATGCTGACCGGGTCGTCCTCCTCCGAGCACCAGCACCGTCTTCTTTAGGCCACCAGCCGATGCCGACCAGGTCGTCCTCCTCCCAGCACCAGCACCGTCTTCTTCAGGCCAGCCAGCCGATCGCTAGAGCAGTCCGGCAAATTAGGAGATCTCGGAATCGGATCTGATTCCACAGAGAGAGATGGGGATAGACGAAGGAGATGAATCACAGAGGCTGAAGAGGACGGCGGCAGCGTCGTACGACGACGATGGTCCACGGCGTTTCCTCAGAGCGAGAGAGAATGAAGGGCGAGGAAGAGAGCGAGAGAAGTGTTGCTGAAACCCTAGAAATCTCTCAGATTTGGTTAAGATTTCAGGGGTAATTTTGTCCAAAAAATTAGAGGTGGACAAAAACCTAATTTGCCGGACTTGGGAGACACTCCCTCAATAAGACCCAAAAAAAAGGCCGGTTGGGCAAATTTTCTCTATACAAATTATCTAGCAGCCTCCTTTTTTTAAAAAAAAATTTCAAGCTTTTTTATTCTTTGTTCAACTTGCATCCCACTCTCTATGTTTCTACCCTATTTAATTATATTCCCACTTCCCCACCTCCCTATTATAAACAAAAATTTCAAGCTTTTTTATTCTTTGTTCAACTTGCATCCCACTCTCTATGGTTCTACCATAATTAATTATATTCCCACTTCCCCACCTCCCTATTATAAACAAAAATTTCAAGCTTTTTTATTCTTTGTTCAACTTGCATCCCACTCTCTATGGTTCTACCATAATTAATTATATTCCCACTTCCCCACCTCCCTATTATATACAAATTATCTAGCTCTAACTAATTAAACCCCATAAAATTGGTAAAATTAGTCTCTTTTTTTTAAAAAAAAAATATTCATCGGTCTCCCTCAAAAATGTTTTTTTATTATTTGTTCAACTTGCACCCACTATCTATATTTCTACCCCCTTATTTAATTATATTTCCATTTCCCGACCTCCTTATTATATACAAATTATCTAGCTATAAACTAATTAAACCCCATAAAATTGGTGAAATTAGGATTTGATTATGAGAATATATAAATTTTGTGAAATTTTCATTAGAGTTTGTGATTTTAAGAGTAAATTTTGTGTTTTAATTATTGTGTATATGTGATTTTGAGAATGAAGTTTATGAATTGAATTCAGGGGTTTGTGAATTGAATTTGTGAAGCTTTATGCAATATTTGTATTTTCGTACCCTACATATTCAAATCACAATTTCTATTATGTCTTTGGGAACCAAAATATATTATAAAGTTGAAGAGCTTACAATCTTAACTAAAGTGCAAAAGCCTTGAATTTAATATGATTGAATTTCGATAAGTGTACACTCCTAAATATGACAAATGCTTGAATTTCCAATGAATGACGAGAAACCACTATCATAGCAACCAACTAAATGAAGTCTATTTTTCTACAATTCACTGCTAAGTTTAAAGGCGTAGCTTAAGTAAAAGAGTTTATTCAAGGCCAATATATCAGTACACACTAGAAATTTTGCCCCGAAATTTCGCCCCACCTTTCAGAGGATCATGCGGCATCACTGCATCCACCCATAATCCGATCCATTTCCATCCCTAAGACAAAGCGGTACCATTTGCACTCTTTCTATTCGTTTAACAAAGTTAATTATCTTAACCTTAAAGTTGCAGGAAACTTGTACAAGGATCGATCGATTTTGTACACGGGATAGAGTATACAGTATCTAGAATCTAGATATATACACAAAACCATATAATATTGTTTAGAGTTAAACACGAAATAGAAAGTGGAAACTGGGATAACATATGGTCGGGGAAATTATATATTCTACGATTGCATACTTACATGAGTGGTTTGTTACACATGAAATCAGGGAGGTACCCAGAAACATTTGAGGGGGAGTCACCATAGTAGTACATAATAAGATCAGGAAATAAGTCGTAAAAAACATAACTGTGAGTCCTTAAGGGATCTCAGAGGCCTACTCCTATATATATATATATATATATATATATATATATATATATGTAAGTGCAAAAATCCGCACCATGGATGTTGAAGAAGATTGAGCTCTGTTGGCGAGATCCAATCCTGCGAAATTGACAAAGAACGAGGTCGGGGCGGGGCTTGTCTCCCCGGAGGACCCTCCGACGCTCAAGTCAGTTGTCGTCCTTGAGAAAGAATATACTTCCCCTATTTATACTAGTTGAGCGTAAAAGAAACGGGCAAAGCATTTAATTAAAGGAATCGTAACGGTTTTTATATTTAATAAATGAAATCATTACCGTATTTAATTCGGTCGACGCTCTTAATGCACAAAACCGCTATCGTAATCAATATGCGAAACGATAGCATCAATGTCGTATTGAATACTCGGCTCTATTGGTAAAATACCAGAACATCCTTGTGCTATGATGACGGGATTTCCCTATCTCAATTGCCCCTCGGGTTTCTTCTTCATGTCTCGATGATGAAGGAAGCCGAAAAAAGTGCAAGGTGGAGCTTGTTGACTGAGCGACCATTTTGTCGTAGATGGCAGTCGTTAACTCGTAGTTGGCTATTGGCCGTAAGTGGATATCGTTGACCTTGATCGGCTAATTTGGCCTTGATCGGCTAATGTGGCCTTGAGCGGCTAAGTTGGCCTTGAGCGGCTAATGTGGCCTTGAGCAGCTAAGTTGGCCTTGAGCGGCTAAATTGGCCTTGATCGGCTAAGTTGGCCTTGAGCGGCTAATGTGGCCTTGAGCGGCTAAGTTGGCCTTGAGCGGCTAAGTTGGCCTTGATCGGCTAAGTTGGCCTTGAGCGGCTAATGTGGCCTTTAGCGGCTAAGTTGGCCTTAAGCGGCTAAGTTGGCCTTGAGCGGCTAATGTGGCCTTGAGCGGCTAAATTGGCCTTGATCGGCTAAGTTGGCCTTGAGCGGCTAATGTGGCCTTGACCGGCTAAATTGGCCTTGATCGGCTAAGTTGGCCTTGAGCGGCTAATGATATGCGGTCTTGCCCCTTGTAATCTCCTTTTCGAATCCATCCGAGATAGGGGGCTGCAGGGACCAAAATCTGCAACCTTGAAAGTTTGGACCGCTCGCCGTAATTACTTGAAATAATCGGGCCAATTTTGCAATTTGTGAGAGTTCTGGGGCGGATTTGTAATTATGCCAAATCTTCATCAAAGTAGATCATCTCCTTCGACGCGTAGGTTTCGTAGCAGGCGGCGGCGGCGGCGGCGTGGGGCTTCAACGCGGGATCCCCGGCGACGAAGCGAACCCGACGAGGGGTCCCTGCAATGTCGAGCCATGGGTGCGAACTCAAGATCACTTCGGTCCTGCCGGGTGCGAACTTCAAGATTGCTTCGGTCGTGCCCCGGGCCATCGTATTTGGGGCCGGTATCGTTCTCGTGCATAGCTTGCCTCCCATGGCTTCTTTCGACCTTCGGTGGACAAGGCGGCGCGCGATTGGGTTGAACCAAGTCGGAGGAGGCCGGACTCGGCAGCTATTCCCGCTGCTAGGGTTCCGTTCGAAGTCGCACAAAGAGAGCCGGAATTGGCGGCTATGGTGCAAGCTCCAATCAGATCCCGTCGGAGTCGCCCAGAGAGATGGAGGAGACCGGAGTCGGTGGCCATGGTGGCGATGTAGGCTCTATCAACCGGCGTAGTGCGGTGGTGTGGCGAGGCTCGGATCTGACGGGTTTCGAGCCCTGAGGGAGGGTGATCCAGTCGAGTACAGCATCTCGGTCGGCGGAGGACGCCGTGGTGGTTGCGGTGGCTCCTACAGATCCGGCACTTCATACCGCCTCACATCAATCTTTGTTGCTTTTTTCATTGAGAGATCGATCCGATCTTACGACTTTTTGATCGATTTCCCACAGACGGCGCCAAATGTAAGTGCAAAAATCCGCACCATGGATGTTGAAGAAGATTGAGCTCTGTTGGCGAGATCCAATCCTGCGAAATTGACAAAGAACGAGGTCGGGGCGGGGCTTGTCTCCCCGGAGGACCCTCCGACGCTCAAGTCAGTTGTCGTCCTTGAGAAAGAATATACTTCCCCTATTTATACTAGTTGAGCGTAAAAGAAACGGGCAAAGCATTTAATTAAAGGAATCGTAACGGTTTTTATATTTAATAAATGAAATCATTACCGTATTTAATTCGGTCGACGCTCTTAATGCACAAAACCGCTATCGTAATCAATATGCGAAACGATAGCATCAATGTCGTATTGAATACTCGGCTCTATTGGTAAAATACCAGAACATCCTTGTGCTATGATGACGGGATTTCCCTATCTCAATATATATATATATATCAATGGGTCAAAATCATGAGGGTACAACGGTCAATATACACGATATGGACAAATATAGAATAATGACCGCTAACATCCTCCCTCAGTCGCAGCTAGAGGTGAGCGAATAGCAAGACTGGAACGAAAAGAAGTAAAAAGAGGAGTAGGTAATCCTTTTGTGAAAATGTCCGCATACTGATGTGCAGAAGGGACATGTAGTACCCAAACCCGGCCTAGCTAGGGTGACCTTCTCTCTGACAAAATGGATATCAATCTCGATGTGCTTTGTCCGCTGATTTTGAACCAGGTTCGAAGAAAGATAGACGGCGGAGACATTGTCGCAGTAGACCAAGGTGGCCGCACGAAGCGGAACCCGAAGCTCGCAGAGGAGGTTGCGAAGCCAGCAGGTCTCCGCCACGACGTTGGCTACACCACGATACTCGGCCTCGGCACTAGAGCGAGAGATGGTCAGTTGACGCTTGGAGGACCACGAGACAAGTTTGTTGCCAAGGTACATTGCGAAACCAGAGGCGGAGCAGCGAGTTTCGGGATAACCCGCCCAATCAGCATCGGAGTAGGCAGTGAGGGTGTTGAACCTGCCGCGACAGAGGAAAACCCATGTTAGTGGTGCCCTTGATGTATCGGACTATCCGCTTGACTGCCTGGAGGTGATGCTTGCGGGGATCATGCATGTATAAGCAAATCTGCTGAACGGGGAAGGCGATGTCTGTCCTAGTGAACGTCAGATACTGGAGGGCACCTGCCAGACTACGGTAGGTGGTAGGATCATCAACCTTAGGACTGGAGGCAACATTGAGCTTGGACTTGCAGTCAACAGGAGTGGTGGCGGGCTTGCAAGACGTCATCCGGGCTTTGTCGACGATCTAAATGGCATATTTATTCGGATGAAGAAACAACGCATCATGAGTGCGAGTCACAGAGATGCCGATGAAGTAGCTCAGGGGACCAAGATCAGTCATGGCAAACTCCGAACGCAGCAATGCCATCAACCGAGACAGTAATGATGAAGAAGATGTTGTGAGCACAATATCATCGACGTACAACAGAAGATAGGCAGTGTTAGGCCCCGAATGAAACACAAAGAGGGAGTGATCAGACTGGCTGCCTTGAAAGCCAATCCCGGTGAGGTATGTGGCGAATCACTGATACCAGGCGTTTTAACCCATAGAGAGACTTCAGGAGAAGGCAGAGGTGGGAGGGGCGCGAGCGATCATAGAAACCTGGTGGCTGATACATATACACAATCTCCTGAAGGTTACCATGCAGGAAGGCATTCTTGACGTCCAGCTGGTGAATAGGCCAGTCCTTGGTGAGGGCGATGTTCAGAACTGTGGGTATGGTAGCGGGTTTGATGATCGGGCTAAAAGTCTCGTCATAGTCCACACCAACCTCCTGAGACTTGCCATTGACAACTAGGCGAGCCTTGTGACGCTCAAGAGTCTCATCAGACCTGTCTTATGTTTGATAAACGACATGCAGTTAATGATATTAGAGTCCCGAGGCCTTGGAATGAGGTCCCACGTGCCGTTTTTAATTAAAGCACTAAACTCATCGACCATGGCGGCGCGCCAGTTCGGGTCCTGTAAGGCCTTCTGTGGTGATTTAGGGAGAGGGGATATGTCAGTGGAATGGGTGAGGAGGTTGTACTTGAGGTTGGGTTTGAAGATCCCGGATTGGGACCGGGTCTGCATGGTTGGGACGGGGGGAGCAGGGGGGATGAGGGGAGCGACGGGGGCTGCGTGGGGCGGCCGAGGCGGCGCAAGACCGGGTAAGGGGCTCTGGGGTGAGACAGGGGATGCGGGTGCAGTAGCAAGCCACAGTTGCTGCATTGGGGGTAATGGGTTGGGCGCAGCAGCAGCAGGGGCTGCGGCCGCGACATTTGGGGCGAGGATATGGTTGACGCTCTTGTCGTGGCCTGGTGTAGGATTTAGCGGAGGAGGGGTGGGAACCCGTTAATGTCGGGTGGTGTAAGGGGGGTGGGGACAGCCGAGGCAGGTGGTGAGGCGAATGGGAAGGTTGGTTCGTAAAAAATCACATGGCACGAAGTTACAACTCGATTGGTATCCAATCGATGACAACGATAACCCCGATGGTGTGGGGAGATACCCAAGAAGACACATTTGATGGATCGTGGGGAGAGCTTTTGAGGAGCGGTAGCACTCATGTTGGGAAAACAAAGACATCCAAACACTCGGATGTGATTATAGGAAGGTTAGCGATGGTAGAGTGCCATGGTTGGGATGGAGTTGCCAATTTCTTTGAAGGGAAGTATATTGTGGAGGTAAGTGACCATGTGAAGCACATCAACCCAAAAGAAGAGGGGGAGAGAGGCGTGATGTAGGAGGGTTCGAGTTTTGTCATTGAGGGTGCAGAGGATGCGTTCCGCTTTGCCATTTTGTGGGGAAGTTTGTGGACAAGAGAAGCGGAGAGATATCCCATGTTGTTGAGAAAAGGAGCGGATGAAGTTGTTGTCGAACTCGCCTCTCATGTCACACGAAATAGACTTGATAAGCAAATTAAATTGGGTGCGGACAAACATGTGAAAATTAACAATATGAATTTGTGTTTCCGATTTGTGGTGTAGAGGAAAGACCCAAACAAAATTAGTAAAATAATCAAGAACAACCAAATAAAAGCGAAAACCACTAGCACTCGGAATGGGAGATGTCCACAAGTCACAATGTATAATGTCAAAAGGTGCAAATTTAAGGGAATGAGAAATGCTAAAAGGAAGTCTCTTGGTCTTGGAGATTTCACATGAAGTGCATACACCCGAGGTTTTATTACAAGAAATAAAATTGCTAGAACGGAGACATTGAAGCACGTGATCGCTAGGGTGGTCAAGACGAGCGTTCCACAAGTCGGAACCAAGGGTGACGAGGGCGGTGGGGGCGGCATGGGGTGAATGGAGGGCGGCGGTGAGTGGATAGAGGTCGCCAGAACTATTGCATCGCATGATTGGGGTCCCCATACGAAGATCCTTCACAAGAAAACCAAAAGGGTCAAATTGGACAGCCACGTGATTATCGATGGTAAATTGACGAACAAAGATGAGATTTTTGAGAAGGTCAGGGGCAAGTAGGACGTTGTTAAGGTGAAGGGGTGGGCCATTGGGGATGGTCGCTTGACCTGAACCGACAATTGAAAGGGGTGCGCCGTTTCCGACATAGACAGACGGTAAAGTGCTAGAATTAACAACAGTGTGTAGGTTATCTGGTGCGTTTATTATGTGAGAGGAGGCCCCGGTATCCATATACCAGTTGTCGTCCGGCTGCTGAAGTCCCATGGAGGATAATGCAGTAGAGAGATTGGTGTGCAGAGGGGTCGACGACAGCGGATGAGAGGCGTACAACGTCGGAGAAGAGGTCGGCTGCAGTGGTTGGTGTTGTGGAAAGACCATCCTCGGCGGAGGTTATCCCGCCCACGTGGGATATGGGCAGGGCGGCGTTCCCCTACTGCGGCTGCTGCGGGTACCACGTGTGCTGCGCCCGCGGCATGTTGCTGCGGCCGCTGCGTCTTCTGTTGCCTCCTCTCTCGTGGCCTCCGCACTATTGGTTCAGCCTAGACTGGTTGGTAGACGAGTTTTGGGGGTAAGGATCCGTGGGCAGGAAGTCCTTGGAGGACACAAGGAGATGAGATGGTGCCTGAGGGCGGCCCTTACGGCTTTCCTCCCTGGAGAGCATGTTGTGAGCCACTATGAAAGTCGGTAGTGGCGAGGTGTTGCTGATCATGCCGCCGACGACATCAAAATTGGTGGAGAGGCCATTGATGAGTTGAAGGATGATGCGCTCTTCACTGATCTTCTGTCTGACATCTCCAAGGTGATCGACGATGGCCTTGATGGCAAGGCAATAGTCGGAGACGGTGGAGAAGCTCTCTTGACGGGTGTTGATGAACTTTCCCTCAAGATCCAGTGCCCTAGCGGATTGATTGTCATGAAAGAGGCCCTTGATGCGGAGCCAAACATCGCGAGCGGTGGAGCCTGGTTGGAGGACGGTAATCAGAACATCCTCGGATATGGTGGCATAGATCCATCCCAGAATGATGGAATCAAGGCGGTTCTAGAGAGGCTCGGGGACATCATCCGAACGGCCAGAGCCATCGATGTGGGCAATGACATCATGACCCTTACATGTGGTATTGAAGAGTTCTGCCTAGGTGTGGTATTGAACCTTCTTGAAGTTTAGGGTTAGAGGAATTTGGTTTTTGATGCTGGTAATGGATTGAGCGGAGTGAAAAGGGTTGTGGGGCTGCGATGTGGGGTTTGGTGGAGGCGGCGATGGGTTAGGGTTATTTGGGGGAGGCGTGGAGTCCACAACGGAAAACATCGTAAAGCAAAAAGGTGGGGCAGCGGAAGAGAAGGGGGGGGGGGGTGCGGTGGTGGATGGGAGGAGTAGCGGAGGCATGGGTGGGCGGCGGCGGCTGAGGAGCGGCGGTGGCGCTAGGGGTAGGCGGCGGCGACGGATCGCTTTGTGAAATAAATTTTTTTAGGGTTTCACAAAAAAGGCTGATACCATGTAAGTGTTTGGATAACTGAGTCTCTAAGGGATCTCAGAGGCCTACTCCTGTATATATATATATATCAATGGGTAAAAACCCTTAGGGTACAACGGTCAATATACATGATATGAACAAATATAGAATAATGACTGCTAACAATAACATATTCGATAGTATAAATTGGTGTCAAACGATAATACAAACTAGTGTCAAACGATATTACAAACTACTACAAAGAGAGTTTCATCACTTGTAATTAGATATCTATTCTACTAAATAGTTCAACTAGAGGATAAAGGAGGTAAACCCATTTTTCGATTTTTCATGCCCATAAAATGTTGAAGAATATTCTCATTATCAATGCGCTTGAAGATGTCTTTTTCAACATAGCATACCGAACTATCGGTGAGAAAATCATCCCCCATCTTGTTGCACAAATATGTCTTGATAAGATCCATTGCAAAGAAAGCTCTTTCCACCGTAGTTGTTGCAACTGGTAAGACTAAAACTAGCTCGAGAAGACGATAAACCAAGTGAAAAGCTTTGTGATAAATTACAGGGAGAAGAAGGTAAAAAACCAGTTCCTACCTCGACCATCTTCTTAGATACATCACCAATATCTTCAAAATAAGAAAATCTAGGATTGTTTCTCATTTCATAAACCCATGCATTCAATTCTTCTTTAATCTCCACTTGTCCAGAAAGTGAGAAGTCTAGTGGATATAATTGTGTAAGCCGATGTAGCTTTGCCGAATCGAAATTGGAGAATGAATCCTTAGGATTAAGGCAAGCCATACATGTGAGCAATTATGTACTTGACTCGATCGCTAAAATGACTCTCCAACTCTTGACCAATTTGATCAATAACCTATCATGTCATGTGTAGAATAATATCAATTCTATTGTAAACTAAGAAAATATGTAGATAATTTATAGAGAAATGATCGTAGATAATATAAAGAGAAGAAATTTATAGAGAAATAATTATTACCTGATAAAATATCTCAACTCGAAATTGGTCGCTGGTTTGTTATAGTATGGCCTGCACGTCGGGAACGATGACGATTTTGGACTTCATCATCCATATTCAGAATGGGAATATCATGATCAACACAAAACTGGTTGACATCTCGTATGAGATTGTCCCATCCATCATTCCTCATAACTTGAAATCGCTCTTTGATGTTTTGAACCATACTCATTTCTTGGATATTGTTTTGATCTTTTTGTTGTAAGAGTTGGGACAAAGCATTTGTCATCACCAATATTGTCTTCATCGGGTGAGCAACAAAAACAAATTGATAAGTCTCCATCTTCATAATCAAGCTATCAACCGTTCCTCGAGTAGCAATCGTCGTTCCATCTTCAAGGACATTTTCAAGCACTTCAATTGTTGAGTCCCACAAAGATTGAAGACGAGCAATGGTTGTAAAGTGGGAACCCCATCGCGTAGCTTCCGACCGAGCTAATGATGTTTCTTGATTTAATCCTTTCCCAGTTGTAAGTTCACCTTTCTCTAACTTGCTCACCAATTTTTCATGTTGTGCTTGCCGAAACTGATCTTTTCTCTTACAAGAGGCTCCAATGATATTGGTAATCATTGAGAGATATTATTGAAAGAAATCACTCACAAAATTATTTTTTTCTGAAACAGCGACAATCATCAGCTGCAATTGATGAGCAAAACAATGTACATATCTCGCATATAGATTTTCTTCTAATAGAAGAGTCTTTAGTCCACCAAGCTCACCCCGCATATTACAAGCTCCATCGTATTCTTGACCTCTCAACTTAGAGATGGATAAGTCATACTTAGGAAAAAACTCTTCAATACCCCTTTTCAATGAAACTAAAGTGGTGTCAACAACATGAACAACTCCAAGAAACCGTTCCATCACTTTTCCACAATTGTTTACATATCTCACAACAATGGCCATTTGCTTTTTGACTAAAATGTCACGAGCCTCATCAATCAACAAATAAAACACTTTACCTCCAACATTTTCCATTATAGCTTTTATCGTCTCCGAGCCACATGTAGTAACAAGATCCTTTTGAATTTGAAGACTAGTAAGTTGACGATTTAATGGTGCATTCTCCTTCATAACTTTTGCAACATCAACATTATGAGCACTATACCTGTCAATAATTTCTAAAAAGTTCCCCTTACTCAATGAGCTTGCTAACTCATCACGTCCTCGAAAAGCCAACGCTTGGCAAAGTAGCAATCGAACAACATCTAATACTATGGTCAAACGAATGTGGTATGCAATAGCCAATGCTTGCTTACCAGAAGAAAGACGCATTTCAATACTTTGTCTTTGATCTTGAAATTTAAAGAATATAGTTCTAGCTTCATTGTGATAGCTTCCAACACATCCCACATGCTCTCTGAACTTTTCAGAAGCCTTCTTTCAATTACGAAACCCCGTTTGCACAAACATATCAGCACCAGAGGCCTCTATTTTTCAAATTAGGCTTGAACAAATAACACCAGAAACAAAATGCAACATCTTTAGAAACAATGTACTCTAACCAATCCCACTTCTTGAACCAATCTTTCACAAAAGACCTACTCTTCGGTCCAAATTTAGTTTGGGGAAAATCATGTGTTAATGGTTGACAAGGACCTTTAACCATATACATTCTCCTCACATCATCTCTAACAAAAGGATCATAATCATCAATATATTTGCGCAAACCTATATCACTATTAAACTCAAGTTCATCTTCACATGTATTTTTCGTTCGAGCTCTTTTTTCTCTCCTAACACCATCCACAATCGTATCACCTCTAACCACAACATCTACACTCACATCTTCTCTAACCACACTATCGGTCTTCGCATTACCAACACTTCCGCCAATCTCTTGCGATTGATTTGGAGTATTGGAGGAACCAACATTTGGGATAAATGTAGTCTTAGTTCGGATAAAAAATTTATCAATGTTCCTATTCAAACAAAATGCTAACCAATTCAAGATCAATCTCAATAGCATTATTGCATATGAGAATAACGTTTTTTTTTCTTTTTTTTTGGAACAAGAAATGATTTGGTAGATTGATGAACAACCTAACAAAGGGCATCTCGAAGGATGAGGCGAAAGAGTCTCGCATCCGCTGGTGGAAAATGACTTGAAAATTCGGACACCAGGTGGGATAGATGATTAGTAGTGCGATTGCCTTCTCTGTAGATGTGGTTAACATGAAACAACATCCAATTTCCAAATAGCTTGCTAGGAGGGAGTAAAAAATTATGATTTTAGTCTGTCCATAGCAAGATCTACCGTTGCGTAAACTATTAATAATATTAAGATTATCGGCTTCGATGACTAGGAGTCGGACGTTCAGCTCTATACCCTTATGAATACCTTTCCATAGAGCAAATCCCTCGGATCCGATAACAGAATTGCGAGGCCCCGGAGTCGACAAGTTTTGCAACGCCGGAGTCCTTATTCGACCTTTTATTAAGTCAGTTTTGAAACATTATTCGACCTTTAACACCCTATTTGAGTAACTTTGGGATAATCCACTGACTTTATTGTCACCACACACCTGAATAGAATGGTCCTTTTGAGCGTCGTAATTTGATTGTCGACCAAAAAGGTCTTTCTCTTATTTCTCAATCATTCATCCCTCAACAATTTTGAGAACATGCCTTCCATACTGCCATCTATATCCATAATCGAACCATCTCAACATCGCTTAATTACTCTTCCCCCTACCAGATCTTACATCAATCTGTGCATGATTATGAGTTTTTAAAAACACTTGGAGGCCTCTGCTCACGTCATAAGGGATATACACTTGCGCTATCATGTGCCAAACCTCTAGGATGCACATTGCCCGTCATGTTGTTTTCAATGAGAATGTTTTTCCTTATCCATCCATGATCAACCCATCAACACCTAAACTACCTCTTATCTCTTCATCTATGACATCCAATCTCTTACAATTTGCCACATTACAACCTCCCTTAGTCCCTTCTAAACTTCCACCTACTCCAGTTCCACACCCACCCTCACTGTCATCACCCTTATCACACACTGACTTGCTTACTTCCTCCCATCTTAGGAACCACCTAATCCTTTTGCACCTTTGATAATGCATATTTTATATAGGCATTATAGGTGGTTGTTAGTGAGTCTAGGGTAGCTTATTCCGTGTTTATTTGAGTAGTTTGAGTCAGTAGTGTTGAGTCTTGCAAGTTTGGAATCTACGCTCTTTTTATGCTTTTCTGCATATTTATGTCTCGACGCTGGAAGGATGCATCTATGGCTTGCCAAGAATGAGTTTGGAGAGATAGGAACATGAGGAAACATGTGAAGAAAGCAAGTAAGAGGCGTGGAGGAAGTTAGCTTGAATTCGGAATCGACAAATTGAAGAATGAGGCTTCTGATGGAACGGCGCCCGTCGCCTGAGCAACGACGCCCGCCGCCCGTGTCATTACAAAATTTCCTATTCCGCTTTTTGGAAACTAATTAGGGTAAACTATATTATTATGTTTTGGCTTACTTTGGAGAGAGAGTTGGATTGATTCAATGTCTTTGTTTATTATTGATTGATTGTATGTATTCCCTCTTGATTGGTCACCTTGACGGAATTCGCTTTCCTGCTAAAGGTTTGATTAACCGATGCAAGTTAATTGGATTAGTAGGACATCATAACTAATTGATCCCCTGAAATCATCGATTTGGTGTGCAGGACAATGACAATTCTACTTTATCAAGTATACCAATTAGTGTTAGGGAGTTGTTCCCATATCCTTGGTTATTTGTGTGTTTGTTATTGGTGCATTGCTTAGGGTTGGAGTGATCCTCCATTAGATGAATCAAACAAGGAAAGATAGATAAAGTCAATTATCAAAGACATAACCATTGTTGATGATTGTAGGGGAAACTATCTCACTCATAATTATCACCAATTCACCATTGTTACTTTTGTTGAGTTCAGTTATTTTGATATTCATTCAATCACTTCTTGATCTTGTTCGATTCTGATAGCGATTTGATAAACTGGAAAGGTATTCCTTTATTGAATGTTTCAACTTATTTGCGCTTATTGATTGATTGTTTTGTTCTGTCATGTCTAGCCAACTAGTTAGATCAATGCAATTGCTAGGGTTTTGTAGATTCCCCATTGCGAACCTTAACCCAAGTAGCAAACTTATTCCCTTAGGACTCGTTAAACTAATTGGATAGGTAGGAAATTGGATGTGTTGTTAAATCCCTTTATGAGGGACTGCAAATACCTTGGTTAATCTCTGAACTTAAAGCTACCGAGTGGGTTAAATCTTTTTTTTTTGTGAGGGACTGTAAAATCGATAAGGGTTTCTAGGACTCGTTGGACTAGAAAGTATATTAATTAGGTCGGGACAAGGGCATTCATAGGAAACCTAAAAGGACGAGAAGAAGTTACAATGATCGTTTCAACCAAATAAAGTGGATAATTGTAGGTAGAATTATTTATCACCATTGTCTGAATCGAACTCACTTACTTTTGCTTTCATCAATCCGCTTTGATAAAAGGCGGATCTTTTGCATTCATAAAAAACCTCTTTTGGCTACTTAATTGGCATCTTAATCACACTTGAATAGCGAATTTCCCTGTGGGATCGACCTCTTGCTTATTGGTATACTAGTTATAAGGTTGAGATATGTTTTGACCGGATCAACTACGGGCTTTCGAGCACTTGCTTACGTACCGTTGTTGAAATCTCTTGGTTAGAACAACTCCTTGAGGAACTTGGCCTCCCACTTACAAACCCTCATGTCCTTCTTTGTGATAACATTGGGGCAACATTTCTTCTCCTCCAATCCAGTGGTCGGTATTCGCTTCAAGCATATCAAGTTAGATTATTTCTTTGTCCGTGGAAAGGTTGAGGTTGGTCAGTTCACTGCGAGACATGTGTCCTCTGTTGCACAAACTGCTGATGTCTTTACAAAGACTCTAGGCTCATTTTGATTTGTTCTGCTCCGCTCCAAGCTTCAAGTTCGTGCACTGCCTTGAGCTTGTCGGGGCATATTGACCCATGTTATATACTTGACCCACAAGTTCTGTAAATCTTATCATAGAGATCGAGTTCTAACTGTACCATAAGTTTATAGCTGTATATTCATGTATCTATATATATATCCTCTCGTATGATCAAGAAGAATAATAATCAAGCAATTCATTGAATTATAAATGGAGAAAAAAATTGCAAAAGTTAACATTCCTTACAAATAACGCTATGATAGTGCCATTTTTGTAAACTTTTTTTTTATATCTTCATTCAAAGTAGCCCTTACTTTTGTTTTTGTTTTGGGCTCAGAAAATTAGCCTTTAATTTATATATATGGGATTGGATGAAATTGGAAAGGAAAGTGTTGGAATTCGAAAGAACAAATAAACCTATTCAAAACAAGCATGCATCAAAACAAAAGTCTTAGCGATGACATGTCGCTCTCTCCTTAATTCTAGACCTTTTAACTTATCACTTTAGCCTAAATTACAATTTTAGTTGTTTAAAAAAAATATCTATCGCTAACTATTAAAACAGAAGCCTTAGTGATGACATGTCGCTCTCTCCTTAATTCTAGGCCTTTTAACCAATCACTTTAGCCTAAATTACAATTTTAGTTGTTTAAAAAAATCTATTACTAACTATTAAAACAAAAGCTTTAGCGACGACGTACATGTCACTCTCTCCTTAATTCTAGCCCTTTTAACTTATGACTTTAGCCTAAATTACAATTTTAGTTGTTTAATAAAAATATCAATTGCTAACTATTAAAACAAAAGCCTTAGCAATGACATGTCGCTCTCTCTTTAATTATAGGCCTTTTAACCAATCACTTTAGCCTAAATTACAATTTTAGCTGTTAAAAAAAACAATCTATTACTTCTATTACTTTACTAACTATTAAAACAAAAAACCTTAACGATGACATGCCGCTCTCTCCTTAATTCTAGGCTTTTTAACCAATTACTTTAGCCTAAATTACAATTTTAGTTGTTTAAAAAAAAACAATCTATTACTAACTATGAAAACGAGAGCCTTAGCGATGACATGTCGCTCTCCCTTTCATTCTAGAGCTTTTAACCAATCACTTTAGCCTAAATTACAATTTTAGTTGTTTAAAAAAATAAGGGGGTTTTTGCTAAGTGGACATTTGGGGACCAAATTTTAAGTCATAGGAGACAACGGTTACAATATTAGATGAGTGTTCATTTTTTCCAATTTTTCCCTGCCTTTATTTCTTCCTCTTCCCCAGATAAAAACAGATCTGAAAAAAAAATTGGAGCCAAATATCTCGATCCTCCTCGCTGCACACAATCTCCCACCTCCCGCCTCCCGCCTCCTGTGCTTGTGGAAATTCACCACCAGAGTATGGCGGCGGCTGTTGCCCCAGTCGCCGGCGACGCCGCCTCCGTCGCTGGCGATTCAGGATACTGGCGATTCAGGAGATTCAGGCCGCTGGAGGAAGGAGCGCGAGGTCAGTGGCTGCCATGGCTGCGAAGGACCAGCAACAGAAGCACCATTAGCGGCTGCGGCATGAGTGGGGGGCCTGTTCCCGAGTGTTCTCCCTCTCGACCTCTCATCCGGCATCCGCCACGACCAATCCCAGGCTCTCCTCCTCTGCTCCCCCGACATCCGCCTCTTTGAAGATACAACTTTTCCCCTCAATTTCACCGTCATTCCCACTCAATTCCGACTTCGATTTCTGAAATTGATTTCAAACGATTTCAATTTCCGAGTTTCTACTCATCTGTAAGCTCGATTTTGCCTAAAATTGCTCGATCTAGAGTAATGGAAAAGGTTGGTTCATCCCCCCTCAATTTCCCCTTTCTCAGATTCATCTCCCCCATCGAGATCTAGGTTTCCAGAATCCGGATCTTCGGCGACGTCGAGGAACAAAGGTCTAAGAGGATCGGAATCGGGGCTGTCACCTATAGTTTCAGGCGGCGGAACATTGGAGGCCGACGGTGACTCTCTACCAATTTGGGGAAAACCCCTCATTTCCAGTACCCAAAATGAGGTAACCTAATCACTAATCAGCATTTAGTCGATCAATGTCATCTTAGGATTGATTAAATCGATTTGATGTAATAATAGATTGTTAGACCCTTGAATTGTTTTGTTTGGGTGGAAACATGTCAAACTGGGTGTAACCTGTAGCAAGATTGAAGATCTCCATTTATGGTATAGTTGATCCAGCAAAGAAAAAGAAAGCGAAATTGTACTGTAGAAGAGGTAGCAGTACCTAGCTAGAGTCTAGGATTTGGAGATAACGCCTCCCGATCCTTGATCAAAGAGTTACATAAGCAACTCGGAGCTGAACTGTATTCAATAAAAGGAATTGGGTTCAACTATAGCATAAATCAAGCTTAGCTTTCATCAAAAAAAAAAATCAAGCTTAGCTACTGCGTGATGCCAGCTAGTGTGAAATGGAAGTGCCCATATCATGTATTATTTTAATGCATTCAATGTAATACTTTCTAATTTCTAGTTTTCTATAAAAAACAGTAATAAAAAAAATTTTAAATGTACTATTGTTGCCACCACTATAAATATAAAGTCATAGATACTGTCACCACTATAAAAACATGGTCATGGACACTGTAATCAAAGGGAAATCATATGATAAGGGAAGCACAAACTCTATAGGGCTAATGAGATATGAAAGAGTTGATAACTTGATAATTCTTCTTTAATATATGAATGGGTAAGAGGGTTATAGACGTTGTAATCAAAATAAACGCATGGTCATAAACACTGTAATCAAAAGAAAAACAATGTCATATACATTGTCACTACTATGAAAAAAGGGTCATAGACACTGTAATCAAAAGAAAAACATATAGATGTTGTCATCAAAATAAAAACAGGGTCATAGACATTGTCACCACTATAAAAACGTGGTCATAGACACTGTAATCAAAGGGAAATCATATGATAAGAGGGGCACAACCCCTATAGTGGCTAATGAGAAGCCAAAATAAATATGGTGACGATTCTTCTCTAATATATGAATGAGTAAGAAGGTCATAAACGTTGTAAGCAAAATAAAAAAAAAGGTTCATAGACACTATAATCAAAGGAAAATCCTAGGAAAAGGGAAGCACAAACCCTATAGGGGCTAATGAGAAGCCAAAATACATGTGGTGACAATTCTTCTCTAATTTCTAATTTCTAGTTTTTTAGATTTTCTTAAAGTAGTGTCACCACAATAAAAAAATTAAAAATGTAACTACTATTGTAACCACTATAAAAAAATAAAGTCATAGATACTGTCACCACTATAAAAACATGGTTATAGACATTGTAATCAAAGAGAAATCATATCATAAAGGAAGAACAAACCCTATAGTGACTAATGAGAAGTCAAAATAAATGTGATGACAGTTCTCCTCTAATACATGAATGGGTAAGAGGGTCATAGACACTGTAATAAAAATAAAAACAGTGTCATAGCCACTGTCACCACTATAAAAACAAAGCCATGGACATTGTAATCAAAAGGAAAACCCTATAGACGTTGTAACAAAAATAAAAACAGCTTTATAAACACTGTCACCACTATGAGAAAAAGGTTCATAGAAACTGTAATCAAAGGAAAACCCTGGGAAAAGGGAAGCATAAACCCTAAAGGGGCTAATGAAAAGCCCAAAGAACATGTGATGTACAGTATGGTTTAGGGTTTAGGGTTAAGTCTTAAGGGTTTAGGGCCAAGGCCCTAAACCCTAAATCCTAAACCCTAAAATGTTAAGTACAGTACGTCGTTAAGAGATGATTGCTGTCACCAAATGGAAAACCCTAGGACAAGGTAAGCACAAACCCTAAAGGGGATAATGAGAAGCCAAAAGACATTAGGTGGACAGTTCTTCTTCAATATATGAATGGTAAGAGAGTCGTAGGCACTGTCACCACTATGAAAAAAAGATAAAAGACAATGTCATCATTATAAAAACATAGTCATAGATACTGTAACCAAAATAAAAATAGGGTCATAGACAATGTAGCCAAAGGAAAATCCTAGAACAAGAGAAGCACAAAGCCTAAAATGATAATGAGAAGCCAAAATCCATGTGGTGACAGTTCTTCTCTAATTTCTAATTTATAGTTCTTAAGATTTTTTTAAAGTAGTGCTACCACAATAAAAATAAAGTCATAGATATTGTCACGACTATGAAAACATGGTCATAGACACTGTAATCAAAGGGAAATAATATGATAAGGGAATCACAAACCCTATAGAGGATAATGAGAAGCCAAAACAAATATGGTGACAGTTCTTCTCTAATATATGAATGGGTAAGAGGGTCGTAGACACTGTAATCAAAATAAAAACAGTGTCATAACCACTGTCACCACTATAAAAACAAAGTCATAGACACTGTAATCAAAAGGAAAACCCTATATACACTGTAACCAAAATAAAAACAGCTTTGTAGACAGTGTCACCACTATCAAAAAAGGTTCGTAGACACTGTAATCAAAGGAAAACCCTAGGAAAAGGGAAGCACAAACCCTAAAAGGGCTAATAAGAAGCCAAAAGAACATTAGATGTACAATATGGTTTAGGGTTTAGGGCCAAGGCCCTAAACCTTAAAATGTTAAGTACAGTACGTTGTTAAGAGATGATTGCTATCACCAAATGGAAACTCCTATGACAAGGTAAGCACAAACCCTAAAGGGGCTAATGAGAAGCCAAAATACATTAGGTGGACAGTTCTCCTTCAATATATGAATGGGTTAGATAGTCATAGACAATGTCACCACTATGAAAACAAGATAATAGACATTGTCACCACTATAAAAACCGGGTCATAGACACTGTCATCACTATGAATAAAAGGTCATAGACATTGTAATCAAACAAAAACCCTATAGACGTTGTAACCAAAATAAAAACAGGGTTATAGACACTGTCACCACTATGAGAAAAAGATCAAAAACACTGTAATCAAAAGAAAATCATACGACAAGGGAGGCACAAAATTTATAGAGGCTAAAAACACATGTAGCATAATAACAAATCAAAGGTAAAGATTACAATGTTCAAAGCACATAAATCATGTGTCATCTTGTTTAACATGTGTCACCTTGCTTGTATTGCTCAAAAGAATGAATGCCAAATTATTAACTTTCAACATTGATAATGTTTATTTAAAATTAATTATATATAAGATTCCAGTTACATGGAAGAATGTAGCAAATGGAAACCAATCAACAATTGAATTCCAGGTCCGTGAACTCATGCAACTCCAATTGAAATCAGTTACATGAAGCAACACCTTCCATGGGAAGAATATAGCAAATGAAAACCAATCAACAATTCAATTTCAGAACTCATACAACTCCAATTGAAATCAGAAAAAGGAAGAAAATCAACAAAGTGATTTCTCTTTTCTAATCAGGTTTGTTGTTACCGGGTATGCAATTCCATCTTTCAGCAGGCCAAATCCGATCTCGAAGGGCAAGTTGAGGATCGCCTTGGAGCCGCGGAGCTTGAAAGCGGCTCGGTCGTAGGCCTTGACGGTTTCGACGACTGTGTCGAAGGTCCGTGGAGATTAAAGCGACAGTAGCGTCTCATGACCAAGGATTCTATAATCAAAATTAGTTTAACCAGGGATTCTGAGGTTGAAGAAGGCGCTCTTGTAGCGTCTCATGACCAAGACGACGATGGATTTGAGAAGCGACAGTCATCGAATTAGTTGCAAGGGCGGTGATGAACGACGAAGGTGTAGAGGAATCTCGAGGGTGGTATGTGAGTAGATCTAGGAGGATTTGAGGGTGGAGGAGTAGATTCCGAAGGTCGCCGCTCGTCGATTTGAGGTCGAGAAGCTCTGGAAGGTGATGTCGGTGGTAGATCTGGAGGAGACGCAGACGACAACGACGAAGATTACGCCGACCTCGCCTTCATCCTCGGCCCCTTCTTCTTCCTCCACCCTCTCTCCGCCGGGACCTCTTCCCTCACCACCACCATCTCTTCTCCTCCTATAAAAATAGGAATGGGAAGAAGACGCCGGCAGAATCGGTACGTTGTCAGAGAAGAGGACGGCGGAATCGGTTGCCGGAGAGGTGGACGGCGAAATCTCGGTCAGACGGCCTAGAGATTGGATGGTGGGGGATGGGAGTTCAGATTGAACGACCGAGAACAGTAAAGGGGATTGGAACGGCTGTGAAGAGGAAGAACGGGAGATAAGGGTAAAATTAAAACAGGGGTAAACTCGATATTATGAAAAAATTTTGGCCATTTACCAGCAAAGAAAAGTTTTTAGGACATTTAGTATTTGGTTCAAAGGACTTCGGCCTTTGGACCAAATTACTTCAAAAAACAATCTATCTATTACTAACTATTAAAACAAAAGAATTAGCGATGACATGTCGCTCTCTCCTTAATTCTAAGCCTTTTAATCAATCATATTAGCCTAAATTACAATTTTAGTTGTTTAAAAAAAATAATGGGATTAATTCAAAACATAAAATTAATAATAAGGAAACATAAAATTAATATTAGTAATCTGTATCTACATATACTACTTCAATTGCCTTTTCGACCAATGGTCTATTACTAACTATTAAAACAAAAGCCTTAGCGATGAAATATCGCTCTCTCCTGATTTCTAGGCCTTTTAACCAATCATTTTAACCTAAATTACAATTTTAGTTGTTTTATAAAAATAATCTATTGATAACTATTAAAACAAAAGCCTTAGCGATGACATGTCGTTCACTCCTTAATTCTAGGCCTTTTCCAATAACTTTAGCCTAAATTACAATTTAGTTGTTTTAAAAAAATAATGGGATTAATTCAAAACATAAAGTTAATAATAAGGAAACATAAAATTAATATTAGTAATTTGTATCTATATATATCTATATATACTACTACCTCCGATCCAAAAAAATTATCGTTTGACTTTTTTAACACGTATTTTAAGGAGCTAAAAACTTTATAAAATATCAACTTTTTTTAAATTAATTTTTTACAACTTAATATTTGTTGGTAATAAGTATTATATTATATAAAAATAATAATAAAAAAGTTAATTTATTATAAAGTTTTTAGCTCGTTAAACTACGTGTTAAAAAGTCAAACGATAATCTTTTTGGATCGGAGGGAGTACTTTAATTGCCTTTTCGACCAATGGTCTATTACTAACTATTAAAACAAAAACCTTAGCGATGATATGTCGCTCTCTCCTTAATTCTAGGCCTTTTAACTAATCACTTTAGCCTAAATAGGGTTGTTATCTGAGCCGAACAGCTTGAGCTCGGCTCGGGCTCAGCTCGAGAAAGCTCGAGGTCGGCTCGTTCGAAATAGAAATTCAAGGCGAGCCTGAACAATGTTTAAAGCTCGTGTCGAGCCCGAGCCGAGCTCGAGCCGAGCTCGAGCCGAGCCCGAGCTGAGCCCAAAAGCTCGAGTGGGTTAATTTCCCAAATTACCCCTAGGGTTATGTTATATGATGTGTTGCCGACATGCCGCCTCCCTCTTTCAGGGTTTGCGTTTCTTTTCCTCGTTCTCCAAATTTCCAGTTCAAAGCTTCCTCGTTTTGCCAAATCACCGGTAAGGAAATATCCTATTCAGTGCTTCCTCCATCTTCCCCATTCTCCCTCCCTCTTCCCCATTCTCTCTCCATTCAATGGCTACAAGTTGTTGGCATCAGGTAAGTTTCGTACAGCTTCCAGCGACGATTTGCTGGCGTCGATTTGAGTACCACGCCCTCGAGATCCAGATCCCGAGGTGGCGGCGACAAGCGTCGGAGAAGAAACGGATCTGAAGAAGGTGAAGAAGAGCAGGCCCTCCGGTTTGAGATCTGTAGGCGACGGTGGCAAGCGTCGGAAAAAGGAGAGGGATCTGAATCTCCACTTCGAGATCCGTTAGGGTTCCAGCTTCCTCTTCCTGGCGTCGAGTACCTTGACTAGGTTCTTCCTGTTCATTGTATGAAATTAGGTTTGCTGCTTCGATTCTATTCATTGATGCTTCGATTTTGTATAAAATTAAGAGTTGAGATTATTTAGTTATTGGATATTAGTTTCTGTTTTGTGGTATTTGAGGGTTTTTTCTTCGAATTTGTATAAAATTAAGAGTTTGGGATTACTTACTCCCTCGATCTATCCTTCCTGCTCATGGATTTGTATTTGGTTTAAGGGATTCTGCTTGTTGTATGACTGTTTCTGTAATTCTGCATCTAGGCTCTCAGTTACGAACCGAGCTCGAACGAGCCTGAACGAGCCCAACTGACGAGCTCGAACGAGCTCAGGCTTGTTCGTTTGGCTTGTTCGAGCCTTCACAAGCCGAGCTCGAGTTTACCCTTGGGCCCGCGAGCTGAGCTTGAGCACCAAAATAAGCTCGAATAATTTTTGGGCTCGAGCTCGGCTCGGCTCGTTTTCCGTTCGAGCCAAGTTTGAACATGCCAAGCTCGGCTCGTTCGGCTCGAATATCACCCCTAAGTCTAAATTACAATTTTAGTTGTTTAAAAAAAATAATGGGATTAATTCAAAACATAAAATTAATAATAAGGAATCATAAAATTAATATTAGTAATCTGTATCTATATATATACTACTTTAATTTCCTTTTCGACCAATGAGTTTAATTCAAAACATTTAATTATTTAAACTTTTACTATTATTTTATAATATTAATTTAATACTATATATTAGTACACTTTACTCTATTACTGTATTTTCTAACCGCTGATATGTGTATTTTTATCGGTAATTTTTTTATATTATTTAATATTCATAACTTTATTATTAAATTACGTGTCACGCAGTATAGGACTAGATTACTTCAATTGCAGTCTCCTGAATTAATTGAATGTACAAAGACAACAGTCACAGGTTCAGGTTCTGTATTGTGTGTGTATTGTTTCACTAGGGTTTTTATTGAATATCATTATTGGAGCTACTGTATTAATTTATGTGGGTTATTTTTCGCTGCATGTTGGCTAGCTAGAATATCTTCATCCAACCATACATACAACTTTTGCATATATTTGTGTGCAGTTTCTTCTTTTTGCACTCCCCCATTGGAAAATTGACCCAAAAATAACTTTGATTGAGATGGAGTTATATTAGCATTGTTCCATACATGTGGTATATACATAATAAGCCTTTGACTAGTTCAAACCAAATTATTTTTCCTGTTCTTGGAATCATCTCTCTGTATAAGAAAGCTAGCGGAAATAGTACTATTATTATAAAATCGAAGAATAGGGAGAGAATAAGAGTAATTGTATTCAATCGTATCTTGGGGAATCCACCAAATACAATATATATAAGCCTAACTTCCTTAAGCTCCAAGAACAAGATCTTTACTACTAAAAGATAAAACTTTCCTAAGTAAACCTTGTACATCCATAAATAATATATATTATAACACTCCCCCTTGGATGTACAATCTTTATTCTGCTGACTGCCTCGTTAAAAACCTAGCTAGGAAAACCCAATGGGACAAAACCATAGCTTAGGGAAAAAGAGTGCAGTCTCGTACGCTCTGGTGGTGCCGCCTCGTTAAAAACCTTGTCAGGAAAAACCCTGTGGGACAAAAAACCTGATCGAAGGGAAAAAGAGTGCGGCGCGTAGATTTCTCCCCCTCATGTGAGCTTATCTCTTTTCAAGCTGCGCATTCCCATCTTGTATATGAACCCTTGGAATGTTTTCGCGGGCAATGATTTGGTAAACAAATCTGCTATGTTGTCACTTGATCGAACTTGTTGCACATCAACCACCCCCTTTGATTGAAGCTCGTGAGTGGAGAAAAACTTCGGAGATATGTGCTTGGTTCTATCTCCTTTGATGTATCCTTCCCTGATCTGGGCAATGCAAGGTGCATTATCTTCATATATCACCGTTGGCCTAGGCATACTCGACTTCAATCCGCATGAGGCTTGAATATGATGGATAAATGATCTTAACCATACACATTCTCTACCAGCTTCATACAAAGCAATCAACTCTGCATGGTTTGATGATGTGGCTACTAGACTCTGCTTTGTTGAACGCCATGAAATAGCTATTCCGCCAAACATAAACACGTACCCTGTTTGTGACACAGCTTTGTGTGGATCGGACAAGTAACCTGCATCAGAATAACCCACTAAACCTGCATTTTGTGAAAGATTAGATCTTTGAAAATACAATCTCATATCGATTGTTCCTCGTAAATAACGTAGAATTTGTTTGACACCATTCCAATGTCTTTTTGTGGGGTTTGAGCTATGTCTAGCTAGCAAGTTTACTGCAAAAGCTATATCCGGTCGGGTATTATTTGCTAGATACATTAATGCCCCAATCGCACTGAGATATGGTACTTCAGGACCCAATATCTCTTCATTATTTGATCTAGGGCGGAAAGGATCCTTGTCTACGTCAAAGGATCTTACTACCATCGGCGTACTTAATGGATGTGCTTTATCCATGTTAAAACGTTTTAGTAACCTTTCCGTGTAACTTGATTGATGGATAAAAACTCCACTCCTTGTATGCTCAAATTGCAGGCCGAGACAAAATTTTGTTGTTCCTAAATCTTTCATCTCAAACTCCTTTTTCAAATAATCTGCAGCTTCTCGGATCTCTTCTGGAGTTCCAATGATATTTAGATCATCAACATACACAGCTATGATCACATAACCCGAGCTTGTCTTCTTAATAAACACACATGGGCTTACTTGATCATTCACAAAGCCTTTCTTTAACAAGTATTCACTCAAGCGATTATACCACATCCGACCTGACTGCTTTAGCCCATATAAAGATCTATTTAGTTTAATGGAATACATGTGTCGGGATTTGGACTTTAATGCTTCAGGCATTCTAAATCCTTCAGGGATTTTCATGTATATGTTTGTATCTAGTGATCCATATAAGTAGGCAGTTACTACATCCATTAGTTGCATTTGTAGTTGTTCTCTAACAGCCAAAGCGACTAGGAATCTCAATGTGGTTGCATCTACTACTGGTGAGTATGTCTCCATATAGTCTACCCCAGGCATTTGGGTGAAACCTTGTGCAACCAGCCTAGCTTTATACCTTACCACTTCACCTTTCTCATTCCTTTTTCGTACAAATACCCATCTGTAACCCACTGGCTTCACATTTTCAGGGGTTAGTGCTACAGGCCCAAAAACACTACGTTTACTTAATGAATTAAGTTCTGCCCGAATTGCCTCTTTCCAATTATTCCAATCATCTCGACATCTACATTCTTCCATTGTTCGAGGATCATTGTCATCTTCTTCCATGACTGTAAGTGCAACAGAATAAGAAAAGATCTCATCTATAATCTCATCTCTTCGATACCACCCTAATCCGGTGTATGCATAATTCAATGACATCTCAAAATCATTATCGTCTTTGTTTCTACTGTTTGGATCTTCTATAGGGATCTCTTCTGGAGATTTATCCTCATTAGTGTCCATATTTGGCACATTAATATCTTTTCTCTTTCGTGGGTTTGAATCCTTAGATCCAAGCGGCCTCCCACGCTTCCGACGTATTTGAGAAGTCGTTGCCATATGTTGATTTGTGGTTGCTTTTGGAATGTCCAAATGAATCGGTGCATTTTCAGCTGGTATATGTGACTCTGTTACTTTCTTAATGTCCGTGAATACATCTGGAAGTGTGTTTGCTACACTTTGCAAGTGTATGATCCTTTGAACTTCAAAATCACTTTCACTCGTTCTTGGATCTAAATGTAACTGTGAATCTACACTCCAGTCAATGTCTCCCTTAATTACTTTCTTTTCTTCTCCCCCTAATTTTGGGAACTTGGTTTCATCAAAATGACAGTCTAAGTATCGAGCCTTGAATACATCACCTGTCATAGGCTCCAGGAATTTAATGATTGATGGGGACTCAAACCCTACGTATATTCCTAGCCTTCTCTGTGGTCCCATTTTATTTCTTTGTAGGGGAGGAATTGGGACATATACTGCACAACCAAACACCTTCAAAAATGAAATATCTGGTTCTCTTCCAGAGATCAATTGTAATGGGGAGAATTTATTTGTAGCGGTGGGTCTTAGACGTATTAAAGCTTCAGCGTGCATAATTGCAAATCCCCAAGCTGATGAAGGCAATCTCGATTTCATCAATATCGTTCTAGCTATCATTTGTACCCTCTTAATCAACAACTCTGCCAGGCCGTTTTGTGTATGAACATGGGCTACTGGGTGCTCAACTACAATACCAGTAGATTGACAATAATCATAAAAGGATTTTGAGGTAAATTCTCCAGCATTATCTAGCCTGATTCTTTTAATCTGGTGATCTGGAAAATGAGCCCTTAACTTAATAATTTGGGCTAATAACCTTGCAAATGCAACATTCCTTGTTGACAACAAACTTACATGGGACCAACGTGTCGAGGCATCTATTAATACCATAAAATATCTTAATGGTCCACAAGGTGGTGTGATGGGTCCACATATGTCTCCTTGAATCCGTTCAAGGAACATGGGAGATTCCTCATTCACTTTTGTTATAGACGGTCTTGCTATTAACTTCCCAAGAGAACACGCATTACATGTCAAATCATCCTTCGAAAAGATCTTCAAGTTCTTTAATGGATGACCATGCGAATTTTCAATAATTCGACGCATCATTGTTTCTCCTGGGTGACCGAGTCTATCATGCCGTAAAGAGAAAATCTCCTTTTTGACCAACTTCTGGTTGGTAACATTATGAGTTTCATTGGGGTGGATTCGTGTGCCATATAAACCAGATGTGTGCATACCCATTTTTTCTAAGATATGCTTATTATCATTCTCACAAGATGTAAGAAGCAAATACTCAATGCCATTGTCGTTCATGGTTTCTATATGAAAACCATTTTCTCTAATATCTTTGAAACTGAGTAAACTCCTTTGCGATTTACTTGAATATAGGGCATCTCTAATGAGTATCCTTGTTCCTTCGGGTAACAAGATTGAAGCTCTTCCGGAGCCTTCAATTAGATTACTCTTCCCTGAGATTGTGTTTACACTAGTTTCCATCATTTGTAGATTGGAGAAAAACCTTGGACTTTTCAAAATAGTATGAGTAGTGGCACTGTCGATAAGGCACAATTCCCCGTCATTTAGAGTCTCGTTATATCGATCCATCTCTATATATACACAAACATATAAATATCAAATTCATAACGACGAAACATAAATAATTCAATCGGCAAAATAGTAAGCCCCACACTCCATAACGATTTGAAGCATAATAATTTAATAATCAAAATAGTCCTAAAAATTAAACAACGGCACTTTGCCGTAACCGATAGAGTCCATAATTAAACAAGTAAATGAGAAATGGATTTATAACAATAAATCAAAAACAAGTCCATAATGCAGTACTGGTGAAACAAAACTAATCCTAAGGAAAACAATAAATCATCAAATCCATAATGCACTACTACGTAATTGAAAGGGATTTATAATAATAAACTAAAACATAAACTTCAAGCAAGGGCTGCCACTAATTTAGGAGATCATCATCATCATCATCATAGTTGGACTCTCTCTCAGTAACCGGCTTGGTTTCATTAACTTGTTTGAAGAAATCAGCAGCCTCAAGATGGGTCTTTCCTGAACCCTTGACAGTTGCAAAATTTGTCTCTGCATCTTTGTCTTTTGCCTTCAAAGACTTTTGATATAATTCAACCAGGTGCGGTGCAGTGCGACATGTGCGCGCCCAGTGACCCGCTATTCCACATCTATGGCAGAGGTTTTCAGTTTGAGGCGCAGATTTATCAACCTGAGAATGTCTTTCATGTTGATTTTGCTTCTTTAATTTGTTTCCATGCTTCTTTTGAATGTCTTGGTTAAACCATGTGTTACCTTGCTTTTGTCCCTGGTCATGTTCATGACCTTGACCGTAACTACGACCACGACCTCGACCTCGACCGCGACCACGACCGCGACCACGAGATTGCCCACGTCCTCTACGTGATGAGGTAGCATTTGCTTCTGGCATATTTAGCGATCGATCGGGAAGCGGTTTCGAACCGGTTGGTCGATTGTGGTGATTGTTTAGAAGCAATTGGTTATTTTCTTCAGCCAAAATTAGGCATGTAAGGAGCTATGAATATGTCTTGAACCCCTTTTCTCTATACTGCTGCTGGAGTACGAGATTTGAAGCATGGAATGTAGAGAGTGTTTTCTCCAACTTATCTGAATCCGTGATAGTTTCTCCACATAGATCTAGGATAGAGGCAATACGACACAACTCCGAGTTGTAGTCATGAACCTTCTTGAAATCCTGCAACCGAAGATGCATAAATTCATACCTAGCCCGAGGCAAGGTAATAGTCTTCTGGTGTTCAAACCGATCTTTCAAACTCTTCCAGAGTTCGTGTGGATTCTTAATCGTTAGATATTGGGCCTTCAAATCCTCATGAAGGTGGTGCCTTAGCAAAATCATTGCTTTTGCTTTATCCTGATCGGATGTTGTAGACTTTTCTTTGATTGTTTCTCCCAAATTGTGGCTAGCCAGGTGGAGTTCCGCATCAAGTACCCATGTCAAGTAGTTTCTTCCGGAAACATCAAGGGCAGAGAACTCCAACCTTGCGAGATTCGACATGTCTGGTATGATAAAAATATAAGTATATGATATGCATATAGAAACTATATATATAAAGATAAAAACTTTGATAAGAGCTAATCGATGGTAATGATATACAAAGAAACGAGGCATGTAGAAACGATGTAATATAACGGATATCTCAGTTGAAGCAAGACCATAATCAAGCAATCATCTTTCGACATATATGAATATAGTAGAGTGAATAATAATTATACCGCAATACCAAACAAGCAATTAAAGAATTGATACAAGAGCATGCTATATAGGAACAAGCAATTAATCAAGCAATACATATATATGGAAAAACAATCAATTATGTTTAATGGTGATATACAGTATAAGGCACACCGGAAAGTATAAAGCTTTATTGAAATTCATTAAAGAATGAAAAGCAGTATTGAAGGCAAAGATCGTATGCAATGTTAATATATAGAAAACAATTGTACGTGTTCAATGGTTAAATCCATTATGATGATATACAGTGTTCAAATCGTATGCAAAAACTCGGCAGAAGCAATTACGCAGAAGCAAGATCGATGAATAACGATTTGCAAAGACTTAATCAATTACGATCGTTACAAGCGTATGCAAAATTACTTAAGAACGTGCGTACCATATCGAAGAGCAAATCAAACAGCAAACCTTCGAGCAAATCAAAGAGCAAACCCTCGTGCTGATAACGTATTATAAAATAGAAGAATAGGGAGAGAATAAGAGTAATTGTATTCAATCGTATCTTGGGGAATCCACCAAATACAATATATATAGGCCTAACTTCCTTAAGCTCCAAGAACAAGATCTTTACTAAAAGATAAAACTTTCCTAAGTAAACCTTGTACATCCATAAATAATATATATTATAACAACTATTAATTAATTCATCACAAACTTGAGTTTTTGGGATTTTTTTATATAAAAAAGGTAAGAAATCAAAATACAATAATTAATTAAACTGGAAAAAAGTTGTAAGTTTAGAAAATCCTAACCATATAATTTTAAATTAAAATTAATTTATCTTTTTTTTTTTATATAGTTAGGATCGATAAATTCGTATTACAATATATCAAAGTCCGACTCGGACCGATGACTGGAGATCGTGTGCACGGGCTTATTAGGTTCAACTTTCCGGTGTCCCTCCGACTCAGACCGATTACTGGGGGTCGTGTGCACGGGTGCACATGCGCTAGTAGCCTAGCACACAAACCGAGTAATGTTCCATTCTAAAACCGATTGGCAATATAAGGAGTAACTCACCGACTCATATACTACGGCTTGTTATGTTCAACTTTCCGATGTGGGACACTTTTGATCTCATTCACATCTCTAACACAATATACTAGGGCTGTGCAGAAAAATACGACACGACTGACACGACGCGAAACCATAACTAAACGATATGAAAAAACACGAAACGATATAGATACGACACGATTATGACACGAAACGGTAAAACACGACAATAATCGTGTCGTGTTCGGATCGGCATATTTTCCTTATCGGGTATCCGACACGACACGATAAATTTTTATTTTTTTTAATATTAGTATGTTGTAATAATAATAGATATAAAATAAATGTCAATATATATCACATAACTGAGATAGCCCAGGTGGTGGTGTGTTTTGCTGCTCGCGTGTGGGTAAAGGTGTAGTCTCGAGTTCGAATCCCGAGCCCTGCATTTTTATTTCCAGTCTTTCTTTTTATTTTGTCTAGGGCAGTAGGGCGTTCCTTCTTCTTTCATTCCCCTCTCTCCCAGACTCGCCGCCGCAGTGCTCCAGATCTGAACTCTCTCTCGGTCGCTCGCCCATAAGTCAGGAAACCCCTCCCATGACTGCCTCACTACTCCCTCAACCATGGCAAAATCGATGTCGAGCACCGGAATCTTCCACAATTTCGCCCTCGTCTCTCCCGCTTGAAGATGGAGACCTCTCCCCACCAAATCTCAGATGCCTCTCCCCGTTTCCCTCAAACCCCATTTCCGAGATCGGCAAAATCAATGTCCAGTGCCGGAGTCTTCCACAATCGCGCCCTCGTCTCTCCCGCCTGAAGATGAAGGCCAACGTCGACAAACTCCATTGATGATGAAGGTCTGCCGTCGAGGGGCTCGGCTTCATCCCAATCTTTCCTGATTCAACTGTACAGACATTCTGGGAAAGAAAAAAAAAAGCAAATTTTTTTTTTGGTCAAAAAGCAAATTTTTATAATATCGTGTCGTGTCGTGTTATAGGGTATCCGACACGAAACCGTGGCGTGTTATCGTGTCGGATATCCGGTAGTTATCGTGTCGTGTTCGGATCGGCACTTTTCCTCTTATCGGTTTCGTGTTTTTGTCGTGTCGTGTCGTATCGTGTCGGATACCCGGTTATGCACAGCCCTACATGAATATACCAATTAATAAAGATTATGAAATTCAACTTTATTAGGTCCTAACGTACGTAACCCTAGCTACCTCGAGGCCAAAAAATGTGACTTAATTAATTAATATATAAAAAAAGGTACTATTTGCATTGCAATGGATATTTGCCTTATATATTTTTGTTTTGGCTCATTTGCATTTCTTTATCATCTTCAATTTCCACTCCCTAAAGACTCACATCTCCCCTCTTCACTTCTCCAACCAAATACAAATCCAAAATTAAAAATTAATTTAATTTAATTTAAATAAAAAAAAGAACGCCATGAACAACAAAAACGTGATGGTGGTGGGTCGTCTGATCCCTCCAGTTTGGAAGGTACGTAAATAATTACACTCTCTCTTTTTTTTTTTTGGTGGGAAAATAATTACACTCGTTGCACATCTTGCAACCTTGCACCTAATAAATAAATAAATTATATATATAATTTATTTACTCCGTATTTATTTATTTTAAGAAATATTTGAGGCATTGTTTTTGTTATTCTTCGATCTAATTAAAAGCTTTTCCTTTCCGTACAACTAATTTAGTACCCGCACTTTTGTGCGGTTTTTTTTTTAAATCAATATATTTATTATTTAATATTAGTAAATATATTAAAAAAAATTCTAAATAAACTCTAAACTCTAGAAAGACATTAATATTTAATTTGTAAATTATAATTATAATAGAAATTTGTACATTACTCACCTCGAAAACTATAACGTTTGAGTGGGGGTAGAAAAACACAAATTTAACTAAATCAAGTCGATTCTCAAAGTTTTGCTTTTACACTCTCTTATAAACAAACAATTGCATGCACATACTAATTAAGACCCAATACGAATAAATTATAAACAAACAAACAAAGTAGAAAGATAAAATGCTAAAAATTAGATCGATGACAAGATTGCAAGAAATTTAAAATAAATTATAATGATGAATAAAAACTTACAATGAAGAAGACACGTTGATGGAGATATGATCTAATTTTTAGAATTGAAGACACAAGTGTATTTTTGTATACGAATCTTATTGAAAAGATTCAATATAGATTTTGTTAGTTATTTAAGTTTATCCGAATTGTTATTCAAATTCAAAATTGAAATAATATCTAATTCAAAATAATTTTAATGAAATTAATAAAAAAAAAGTTAAAAAAGAAAATCAACCGGTTAAGATTTAGGGGAAAATGAATGAATGAATGAATGAATTGCATATTTAAATAAGTAATTTGATTTATAATAAATAATGAAAAGAAAACTAATTTGATTTTTGAAGTTATTTAAGTTTATCCGAATTGTTATTCAAATTCAAAATTGAAATAATATCAAATTCAAAATAAATTTAATGAAATTAAAAAAAAGAAATTTAAAAAGAAAATCAGTCGGTTGAGATTTAGGAAAAAATGAATTAATTAATTACATATTTAAATAAGTAATTTGATTTATAATAAATAATAAAAAGAAACCCAATTAGATTTTTAAAGTTATTTAAGTTTATCCGAATTTTTATTCAAATTCAAAATTGCAGTAATATCCAATTCAAAATAATTTCAATGAAATTAATAAAAAAAAATTAAAAAGAAAATCAATCGGTTAAGATTTAGGGAAAAATGAATGAATTAATTAATTACGTATTTAAATAAGTAATTTTATTTATAATAAATAATAAAAATAAAACCAAAATTAGATTTTGTTAGTTATTTAAGATTATCTGAATTGTTATTCAAATTCAAAATTGCAATAATATCCAATTCAAAATAATTTTAATGAAATTAATAAAAAGAATTTTAAAAATAAAATCAATCGGTTAAGATTTAGGTGAAAATGAATTAATTAATTACTTACGTATTTAAATAAGAAATTTGATTTATAATAAATAATAGTTTATTTAAAAATTGAAAAATACCTAATTGGTTAATATTCCTATGCTAAAGTAGAAGGCGTCACATCAACATATAAAATCCAATCGAGACCAAAACCTAATTGACACCTTCAATTTCGAATACATGATTAGATCGGTCAGTGTAAACAAACAAATAAATATTTAAACACAATTACCTTTTCATCTATCAAAATCATGTCAATCGAATGAAGTTTTCCAAGATCATTGTAGCTTAGGGACCTAGACATTCTTAATACGCGAACAATACGGAGTAATATTCTATCAGATTCGTGTGGTGTTTAGGTGTTGTGGTAATAACTCGTCCAGGTAATGAAATTTTTTAGGGGTACACTCTTTTTCATCGTCTGGAAAAAAAAAAAGACTAATTCAACCGCATAAACTCCAGAATGAACTCCATAACGATCGAAACTAATCCACACAAACAAATAAACTAAATAGAAAAATGTGATTAAGGAATTTAATCAAAACGAAACTAATCCACACAAACGTGATTAAAGAACTCCATCATCAATTGATTTAACTCAGTCAAACCGAAATGAATCTCACAAATGCATAAACTAAAATAATATTTAACGTACCTACCTTTTTTTCGATGATTCCTATTATTATTCTCAATGGAAACCTTACTTTTAGTATTTGTCATTATTAGACCTGTCAAAACACAACCCGACCCGGTTGACCCGACCCGACTGCCCGGAAAATTTTCGACCGGAACCCGGAAATTTTGACCCGGAAATTTTTTTCGACCCGAACCCGAAAAACCGGAAATTTTCCGGGTCATCTGGGTTTCGATCCGGTGACCCGATTGACCCGGTAATTTTGACCCGGTTGATTTTAATTAAATATAATTAATTTTTTATATATATAATTAAAATTTATTACAAAATTATCAAATCATGATTTTTTTAATTTAAAAAGGAAAAAAATTGACAAACCCGAAATGATCCGAAACCCGGTCAAACCCGGGTTCAAGTCAACCCGGAAATACCCGGGACCCGTTTTACCCTGGACCCGTTTTACCCGAGACCCGAAGTGACCCGACCCGAATGACCCGTTTGACAGTTCTAGTCATTATGAGTAACTCGGTTGAAAATAAAATCTACCTGAACATCAAGTGGTCAACCTTACCTTCCTTTGTACGGAGTATCTTTCAATTAGAGAATCAATTACAATCAGCTAAATTCATTTGCAATCAATTACGTATTGGGGGTGTATGTAAATGAAATGAAATGAAATGAATCAATTACAATCAGCTAGCTAACAACGTGATCCAATCGTAACCGATTGGAAAATTAATTAATTAATTTATTAAATGAAATAAAATCGTAACAACGTGATCCAATCGTAACCGATCGGAAAATTAATTAATTAATTAAATGAATTGAAATCGTAAAAACGTGATCCAATCGTAACCGATCGGAAAATTAATTAATTAATTAATTAATCACTTGACCTTATCCAAAATCATAACCACCAGAGATTCGACAAAATCTTATCGATAAATTCTAAACTTTAATTAATAATTACTCTAATTACTTAAATATCCAATTATTTAATTAACAAATTAAAAAAAAAAACCTACTTTAAAGGAGAAGTCGCCACATATCGTAGGCGACTTCTCCTTTAGTACAATGAAGATCCTCTATAACCCTTTGATCATAAATATAGATTTGCTTGTGTTTTTCTAGTTCGTGATCTTCTTATTCTTCTATAATCAATATTTGATCATAATATTATACCATAAAATGTGTTTACACGAGATCGATCCGTTCGTCGCTAAATATATAAATATATCTATGTGTTGAATACTTGAACAACATATAAGGTTGAAGGATTATTTCTCTCATTGTCAATTGGTTTTGAGATAAAACCTCGTTGGGTTTATGTGTTGTTCGAGTCTCCCGTATGTGAGCCCGCACACACGACTTTCCTCCAGCTTGTCTTTGACCCCACTGAGCCCAGCCGACTTTAACACTATGCGTGTTTTCTTATAATGATAAAAACTATATAAATGAGATTTTTAATCTCTCTATTAATGATTTAATCTAATCTATTAAAATAAATGGAACTTCCTACCAACTGGGTATTTATCAAATATAAGAAAGATTTATCATCTATCAATTACTGGTTTAAAACATTCCTTAATTAATACTTATAAAATACATAAAGTTTAATTAAACCTTTTCTATCATCTGTCTTATGCACATCTATTTCCATAGTTATATTGATATATGAGAATAAAATTTTACTATATTTTACTACTAAATCAAACAAGGGTCAACTCTAAAATTTATGAGTTAATTTGTAGTAGTGAATGATATTTTGCATTTTTAAATCAGATTTTACAGTAATATAAATATTTATCTCCATATCTTAAAAACATTTATTTTTAATGTAAATTTATTAGTGGGGTTATAGACGAAACTTGAATTATTAAATAATAATATAATAGGATAGATTATTTTATTTTATTTTATTAAGCTTTATACGTTTTTATTAGTTGCAACACAACTTTGTTTATTTTTATCTTAAAATTTGTTAATAATGTTATTTATTTAGTTAAGATATTTTAATGGAGTGTATATTGATTTCCTATAAAGTTTTCAATCAAGTTATTTTTAATCTTAATAATTTAATTAAAAAATCAAAGATAACATATATAATAAAATAATATTTATTAAAATACCGCGTAACACGCGGGTAATAAGACTAGTTCCAAATAAAGGAAACACCCAAATTTAATAATTTGTACAAGATTAAATTTGGTGAATATCCATTTTGGATGTGAAAATTAAGTAAATGTCCATTTTTTACATAATTAAGTAAATATCTATTTTTTTCAAAAATACCCCCTTCCTCATATCTTACCCTTCCCCTCCCCCCCCCCCCCCCTTTCATCATTGTTTATTTTAGCATTGACTAGTCAACATTGACCATTTTGGTCAACGCCTACATTTGGTGACAGTTGTATATATTTTTCCCACGACAGTTATTTGTGATAATTATTTTGGTGACATTTTTTTTCTAGTGACATTTACAGAATTTTTGTTGGGACTAGTGAACATTGTCACCAACCTATTGTCAACAATTACATAACATTGTCATTAACAATAGAATACATTGTCACCAACTATAAAATATTGTCACTGCCAATTTTTACTACGGGAACAAGCAACGGCGCAACGCGCGAAAGCCCTTTCGCGTTAGCTTGGAGTTTTCTTGCCCTACTTTCCATTTTGAAGCCAAGCCAGCGCTGGGACAAAGACAAAGGGGCAAGGATCTGGTGGAAATGCCAAAAAAAAAAGAGAAAGAAGGTTAGCCCGAGAAAGCACCTCGGTTTAGGTTCTTTTTCATTGGCATGTGATAGGGGACCGGTGAGTGCCAGAAGGGAAAGACATACACGACATCAATCCAATCTCAAGAACTCTGATTCAACCATTTCTGTGTCGCTGACTGGGGTCTCTTCCCCTCCGGGGAATCCATAGAAAGCAAAACAATTTAAGAAAGTGAAAATAAAAGCTATTGCTTGCTGTCGGTCTTCTAGTCTGATTATGGCATGTGTCACGCTCATCTATTATATATTCAAAGCAGGAGCCCGTCCTTAGCAACGTGCCCCGGTTGTCATGTTTGTGTTTGTGTGTCTGAGTGGGACCTTTCCTGGTGGTTTGGAAATTCAAGCAAGTAAAAGAGTTTCCTTTACTCGCTGCGACTAGACCCTGACCGGTTAAACCGCGACGATCAAATGCTTTCATATGGTTGGCTGCCTTCGATAGAAATGAAAGGGTGTTAATCCGCACGGGACCAGATAATGCCTGTTTAATGAAAAACTGGCTGGCTCTGGCTACCGCAAACAAAATATCCCCAAATCACATTGCCTGTGTGAATTGAACGAACTTACAAGTACAACCAGCTTAAGCCGGGTTTCCACCTTTGAGTATTCGTCCATTTTTTTCAAAGTCTAAAGGACATATTCGTTGCCGATTTGGGGTTCCAATGGAAGATACTGCAGAGATTATACACCAAGTACACACGTGATTCCGCTCTGGCAGAAGTGCACGCGCAATTCAGCTCTAGAAAAAGTCAGAGAGAGATGAAATGGATAGTCAACCTCTGCCTCTCAGATGGCTTTCTTTTCCAACACTTCTATGTGGAGATGGATGTAATATAATTGATAGTTTAAGTTTACTATTTGTTTGCAGTTTTCCAAAGTCTCCAATTTTGTTCCGGCCTTGTTTCGTAGTGATTGGATTTAAAGAATTTGAACTTCCAGCTGTCCTTGACCTATAGAGAGAAGAAACAACATAAATCAAGTGAATTTAAAATTTTGAGAGCCAGAACAAAGTAACTCCTTGATCAGTAATGTGGTAAAAGCATAAGCATTTAGAGCAGAGACTCAAATCTCGCACCTTAAACTGTCTTTTCATCCCAAATACTTGCACCCGGTTTTGTAGTTTTAGAAAAACTTATTCATAACAGCATCAACAGCTCGATCATCAAGATGCATATAGACAATGAGTTTTCGCCAAAACCCAGTATTGGGATAAAAAAGCCAGCCCATTTTTTATTTAAGACATTATGCTTGTTAATATGGTGCAATGTCAATGCAGCGGCATCAACCGTATAGATAAAACCAACACAAGACAGTCACACTATGAGATGATAAAAAGTTTCCTAGCTTGTTCATAGGCTCAGGCTTTTGATTAAGTCTAATACGAACATTGGCAAGTAGTATTATCAAGTTCTCCCGCGGGTTCTTGACATTATTGTCTCTCTACAAACATAAAAACAGACCAACTTCAAGAGTGACTTCTCCGAATACATTTTCATTCCAATCAGCACTCAAAAAGAAAAAAAGGGGATTGTAGGCAACAAGGGAACATGCCTGAAATCTAAACATGGCTCTCAGCCAATCAAAAAAAAGATCCAAGTCATTCGTTTTCCGCCTATGCTGTTGAAATGCAGGTGGCCGATTTAAGCAACCGGTGTTCAATAAGGCAGCCACAGCAGCCTTAACCTGATAAAAAGGGAAATCAACAAACTGAACATCACATCCCACTCTAAACAACAAAACAAAGTAAAATAGAAGAGATGACTACCTCTTCAATTCAAGCTGCATGATGGACTGAGAAGCCCCAGCAGAATCCAGGGGAAGAATCTTATAAGGTGCATAGGTATTCTGTTTCTCTTCAACATCTTTTGCAGCTGCAATAATCTATTCGTCGATAACACATTGCATTGAGTCAGTTGTTCTATTGAATTTTAACAAATACGTGGTGAACATATAACAAAATCATGCATTGAGGCTATCATTTTTTTTTTTACCACCCTCAGGAGAAACTTCTTCGACTTTCTCAGTCTTGTTAACGACGCATAGGACTTCAAAAAGCACTCCGGCCGTTTGTTTGATAAGCTTTGCCGAGTTGGGCTCTATCGGCCTGCTCGCCTTGGTCCAATGCGAATATGTACTGCGCTGGTAATAGCTCTCAATTTCGCGTGCATCCGTTTTTTTGATGCGAGAAGTCAGACTTGAGCCACTGTCCTGATTCAAGAAAAAAATGAACTAATTCGTTTTTTTGCTCTCACAGAGTGCAGTCTAAGCTAAACCCCAATCACTGCGAAAGTGTGAACTCTGATTATTACAATCCAGAAACACAAAGAATTTGAGTAGACTTATTTGATCTGTTATTGGAGAGTCATTATAGAGAGAGTGGCCGTAATAAGGCACGGCAAAAAGTAAGGGAACCGGGGGATTTTTTTCATTTATTCTAGAACGGTAAGAGTTTCCCCGACAACGACTGCTAATGAAGCCTCTTCGCAGACAATGCTAGTTCGATTGGATGCGCTATTTCGGCAAGTCCTTTTGGGGAAAGCCCAACTATTTGACCCGGAACCCCTTTTAGTGCAATGATCACTGTTTACGCCGCAGCATCTATAAAAAAAAGAACCTTTATACCGAAAGTGGAATGTCGGATATCTTCTTCTAAAGATGGGCATTTATTAAGATATGCCACTAGCTCAAGTGCCACAGTTGATTCGAGAAAAGCCCTTGCTTGCTCGCTTGCCCTCTATTCTTTTAGTAAAGGTAGTAAAGGGCGTTAGCGCTTTCCTAAAAGAATATCAAGTAAAGGGGGGGCATGTATCCACTTTTTCTTTTGTAAAGAAAGAGGGCTACTTCACAACCCGCTACTAATAATCGAAAGGGTTCACAGTGAGAGGTGTAAGCACCGCGAGGTGTGAAGCGATCTCGTACTAAACGAAACTACTTTCACTTGGAATCCAAAAAATGAAAGAAAGTCAACCCAAAGACAAGGTGGGCATGCATGTTACCAAATTGCTTAAATAGAGAGAACGTAGCATAGCTCCCTTAAAAATAAAAAACTTGCCTATAAATCAATAACCCAACCCAATTGAATCTACCATCCTAACAACAAAGGCAATAAAAGAAAGAGACCTAAAAGCAAGGGGAAAGCAAAAAGAATACACTTCAATCAAACACTAATGAAGTGCATTGGAAACAAGTCTCCCTTGTCGGAACAGCACCGACATACGTTAAAAGAGCAAAGCAAAAAATATCTGCAGCACTTGATAATCAAGTAAAACTCTTCCATTTCTTTACCTTTCATGTCACCTCAGCTTAAGCATGCTCTAAATGAAAAGTGAAAGATCTTCACTTTTTTTTATTCTATTCATTTTATAGAACAATTTTTCAATTTTCACTCTGGACTAGTACCCATTTCTACATAACAGAGTATGGCTAAGGAGTGGATAGTTAAGAAAAAAAAGCATTCTAAATTCGAATAATTCAACACCCAGACACACATCCATTGGTGGACGTCTGAACCTTAGTTAACCTAATTACCCGATCATGCCCACAATGATGTAATACGAAAATGGCTATTAGTATGAATACCAAAAACTAAAAAAAAGAAAGATCAAAGTAAAGAGATCCTCAAGTCATGAAGTCCTTCAAAGATGATCTATGACTTCTAAACCCTCATTTTCAAGATTTTGAGCCTCCTATCCCTATTCTTTCTCGACCCTTCAACCCAAAACCACGTTACAACCAGACAAAAGCCCTCTCTGATCAAAGATGATTGTCTAGTTTTGATAACTGGGGAGAATGAGAGCCTGAAAACACTGTTTCATCCAGGCAGAGCTTTATCATTACCCCCTGGGCAGGTCCAGCAACTCATTGATGGCTTGGTCCCTTGAAGCACAAAAGATGGCCTAAGAGGAAAGTGCACACTAGGGGCATTGTTCCTCTTTACCTATAAGAAAAAGGGTCATACCATATCCTCCTAGCCAATCATCAAGAAGAAAGGTATTCCCCTATCCTCGAACGCGCAACCCTCTAACAGCTAGGGGCATCCCTCCACTGCCACTCCTTGCCCAGATGTTCGCCTTGACTTGAGCATTGTACAAGTGCTTAAGGCTCTTTCAGACCATGGCCACTCATATAATGCAAGGCTTGGAGGCAAGCTACCAGCGCCTATCGGCGAGAACTAGGCTTGGCTTGGTTAGTAGTGCCCGCTCATTCTGTCTCGCCAGCCTGTCGGCCCATGAATTCTTCCGAGCGGGCCGGGCGGACGGGGACCGTCGAAGAAGTGCCTCGATGCGCTGCTCAATTACATCGAGCCTTTTATACAATTATGAACTTTACGTAACTTTCTCGATTCCAACGCAATTTATCCTTTTGGAGCTGACGTAACAAACTACGTGAGCCTCCCGACGAAGCCAACATAAATCCTATCCGAATAAAAAAACGAAAAGGCAGTTTCATTATGGTAGTATACCAGCCGCCTGTTCTGGAACTTCCAGTTCCAATCGAAGCATATAGATCCGTAAATAGATTTGTATGTATAGCCACTTCAGTCGTGCTCGTTGTTTCTCGAAAGTATCTTTTTTCTGGGAACATGGTCAACCAGAATTTCTTATGTTCGCGATTCTTCATCCACCGATTCAGAAAATGCTCAAGTTTTGCATTCTCATATGAGGCCGAAAAGTTTATTGACAACAGGTCGGCACGAAGTGATTCATCATGCTCAAACATGAGCCGATCGTTCGTTAAGGACGGTTTATAGATCATCAAATTCCCACAAATGGAATGAAAAGTGGGTCCATGTAAATGATCGAGACCTCGCAAACAACAACGTTCCTTCCCCATACGAAGTTCGGAACCCAAAGGCAATCGTTGAGTGAACTGTATCTTCTTTGTGTTAGTTGACCTAAGCCGCACCATTACTGCTGGGGTGGGGCTCGGCCTTCGAACCGTACGTGAGACGAGTTTCTGCCTCATACAGCTCGGGCCGAAGACGGGGGGAAGTTTAGAAGAGATGAGGAGACCCAGCAGCTGCCGGTCGGGGCGGGGATAAGCTTGCTTCTTCACAAGCCTTTCCCCCCCAAAAAAAAACCGACCCTATAGCGCTAGCGCTTCGCGTTCTTTCTATTCCGGGATAGGCGGCTAATAAACTTAAAAAAAGTCAAGTAGTCGTCGTCTGATCAATCGGCTCGGACACTAGACCGCTCGTGCCCGCCCATTCTGTCTCGCCCTAAATGGAATGTCTCTCTTAGTTACGCTGCGCTCCGACCCGAGTCCCCACGTCCGCTTTTCTCCGCCCGAAACCCAAGAAGTTGGCTTTGCCAACACAACATTAGGGCCGTCCCTTTCATTCTATGCTGACCCCGGCCCGGGCTGGCTTTTTGGGAAGCCCGTTCCCACCGCGCTCACGGCCCGGCTGGCCTGCCAGCGGTAGTGGGAATTCCCCCGTTCCCTGGTCAAAGACTTAGTTGGATGCGGGATCTACTCCACGAGGAGCGGTACGGACGTAGATGATATCATCACGACCTCTCTTTTCGTACCGCTAGGGATGCTTAACGCCACTTCGCCAACTGGCGTTACCTGCGCTTTCGTGTCTCTCAGTGTGGTCAGCACTGGGTGTTTTCGAGCAGCGAGGCTTACACCCATTCGCATTAGTTCATCCAAAGTTCCTTACCCTTATGCACGAATTCTTGAATAAGCCATCTTCCTATCAAGGTTAAGGAGTCAACTGAGCATCTCAGCGGCGGGATTGAATACCCGGATCGAATCAGAGTTCACGCCGCCCGCCCTGAACAAATAGGAGGCGTGGGCCACAGGTCGCACATAAGCCGCCGGGTCGCACAACAGAAGAACACCCAACATACAGATGCACACTCCTCCATGTGAAATATTCATCTTCATGTTCACTTTTTGGTAGTAGTCGTGACCAACAGCCATCAGCTGTCGGCTCGTTGGTAAGGCGAGAGCTTCAAGCCCGATTTCTGGTAGCACACCCCCCAAAGCACCACCCGACGAAGGGGGGGCGGGGAAAGCTACAGGCCCAAAACCTTCGACCCTTCTTTCTAAATGGGGTCGAAGGTTTTGGGCATGTAGCTTGACCTTGTGTTCTACCAGAACAAGTCAAAATTACCTGCTTACTTCGGCTCCCCGGCGGAGAAATAGGTTGGTGACAATAGCCTCTCTCTTCCCGAAAGCTTCGCGGTGAACCCGTTTACGGGTTCACCGCGAAGCTTTCGGGAAGAGGGGTAGTCTTGTGCGTAAGCATAGCATTTATGGTCGAACCCGCCCAACTTAACTAAGAAGAACCGAACCTGACAGACACATCTTTTTCCTTTTCCTTTTTGGGGAGGGTACTCTGAGCAGTGGGTACCTTGTAGGACCTCGACTCGCCTACTCGGGTCTTGTATGAATATGCAGGAAGGGGTGCTCCTAGGTGTGTGTAGGAGTTGTGTTTGTTCGCGAGAATGGATTCCTCGTCAAGTCAGTTTGGAGGGTGTGGACACACTGGCGCGAATTCAGGTAACGGCTACAAGAAAGAAATAGAAAGGAAACTGTACCCGACCAGGGATGGACGTAAACTCGTAAGCTACCGAGGGTAAGGATAATCGTCCAGGTCT